>OX451738.1:1199145899-1200345899 GCA_948472305.1 Vicia faba
TAGTTGTTAGGTTATTGAAAGTTGTTGAAAATTTTTAAGTTAGTTAGTTAGTAAATTGTTACAAATGTTAGGTCAATGTAAGTGGGAATTGAAAATTAGCTAGAGGATTTGGATGTTAACTGTCAAGTAAAGTACAAATAGTAATTGATTTGGTTTTTTCTGAATTGTGTTGTGGACATGGTTTTGTTTTAACTCGGCTTTTTGTGCTGTTTTTTCGGTTGAATTGGATTTATCATGTGAATGCAGGGTTGTTTAAACTGATGTGAATTGGTTTTTGTTTCTAAAGAAGGGTCATGTTTCTTTGATAATTGATGCAGGTTTCCTTCAATGAGCTTGTAATTCTCTTTTGTGGATAATGTCATGCCTTTACTTCCGATTTCTATGTTAATAGGCAAATGTTATCAGTCGCATTTTAGGTTTTTCTCCCTCTTATTTTAGCTTTATGCCATGGATATTAGGGCTAGCTTCTGACAGAGTTTTTTTTTGTTTGTTTATGAACTGCATATGCAAGGATAGTCATGCCTTAGTTTATTTCCTTGTAAGACTAAATTGATGATGGCCTATATTAATGATTTGGTTTGGTGCAGATGGCTAAGCATTGTATTGAACTTTGTAGGTCTTTTTCTCTTACGGAATGGCATGGAGCATGACTCAAAGCTGGTATCATAGGCTTGGAAAAGAAACTACAGGATAATCTAAAAAGAGCTTTAGAAAATAAGACAAACATTTGTTTTAGGATTAGAAACAAGATTTTTGGGTAGCCTTTGATGTATGTGAAATGTTTTGAACTTATAATTGTTTTTGGATGTAACAAAACTTGATTGGAATTGTAATTCTTCTATGCCTTTGTAGTATATCAATGTAACATAGTGTATGACATCTTCTTGTAATGCGACTTTCGAACTTTCAATGATAATTTTTCAAATATTCAAAGTACTTCTTGTAATGAGAAATGATTTTATAGAATTCCATTTGGCTTTATTTGAATTTTCCTTGTATGTACTTTGCCAAGTAATTTGATTCTTACATTTACGAAGCTTGACTTTTATTGAACTAAGTAAACCACAATTGAATGGACACTTCAATTAGACCTCCCTCTTAGTCAAAAGGATATTGTCCTAGTATGAAGAACTTTCTTTATGACCATGTGTCCATATTATAAACCAAACAATCGTGTATGCCATAATCGAATTTAAATGGATCCTAACTTATGTTTGCATTTAGAGTTCTTGAATACATTTCTAAAGAACAAATTTTACCATAAGCATCTGTCAACAATGGCTTTCATCTCAAGAAACAAATTTGACCCAACAACATACCCTGAATTATGATGCACACAACCCTAGTAGGTGAAATGAGAAACAAATGAATACATATTCTTCTTATGGTGTAATATCCATACTCAATGCTATATGATTCAAGTAGTAATTGACCTCCTTTGATGAAAAATGTCAATAGAAACCGTAGCTAACAATGGATAATATATCCTTGAATAATATCACCCTTGCATTGCATAGTGACAAGTTTCTTTTGGATAAAACCCCTAATTGATTACGAATACCAAAATATTTTTACCAACTTTCACTTTAAACCATGACTGAAAGATGATGATGTCAACTGATGAACAAGTTCCACATGGAACTGTCTCTTGAATATCCTATTTATTAGGGAAATAAACCCTAATCAGGTGATGATGATGATCACATGAAGATAATTCTTGTATAGTGTTTGGATGACACTTGTGTGTGACTTATGTTGCAAACAACAACGAGCATCTCATATGTTGAAGAAAGCTAGAGAGAATTCAGGAGAATTACTTTAGATGAAATATATCCATGTCTTTATAGATTCACTAGATGACCTTGAGTATAAAACCCTAATCATGATCCTTGCATCTTCAGTTGAGATGATCCTACCAAAAGATATAGAAATCTTAATGCACAAGTGAACTCCAATATCCATGACCATTGATCTTAAAACACGAGCCTTGTTTTTAATGAATTCATGCAATGTTAGATGACCTAATGTATGGTATATGTATGAGAATTATGAGATGCATAATCCAAATAAAGTATATGGGTAGGACAAGTTTTGGATATGACAGCTACCCCTATTTAATTGTCTTAAACCCGAAAGTGAGACTGACGCGAGCTTTTCAAACCTTCAAGGTATAAGAATATAACATACAAAGACCTCAAATTTGTCATAAAGAGAAAGTGTGAGTTACATTTTTTATTTATTTATTTTTATACCTGTTGGGGAAATAATTTTTTCGCTTTCTGGTGGAAGGGTTTGTGATGAACAATTATGGTTGAATGGTGATAGCTTGTAACATAGAGATGATGCCAATACAAGGTTCTCATAAAGTGTTTGTACTGAAATAGTGTCTGGTGATTTAAGAGGAAAAGTTGATGACAAAGCGTACACGACAATGGAAAACCTGTTGGGAAAGAGAGATACACAATAATAGTTTTGATACCCTGAACAATATCAGATGGAAGACCTACTAGGGAAGAAAGATAAACTATAAGGCTTCTGATACCCTAAACAATATCCGATGGCAGGCCTACCGGGGAAAAAGGACAACATGTAGAAGTTTTAATAGCTCCGTATGCTTACAAAATACCTGAAATAGAGGACAACATGTAGAACCCTTTATATTGTCACACGCTTATCAAATACCTGAAGGAAATCAAAACAGGTAGATCTTATGATAATGTAGTATTCTTATTAAATACCTAAAGAAAGTGACAATAGGTAGATCCTTTGAAAGCGTTGTATGCTTATCAAATACATGAAGGAAATGACAGCATGTAGATCCTTTGATAGTGACATATGATTATCAAATACCTGAAGGAAGTGACAACGAGTAGATCCTTTAATAGTGTCGTATGCCTATCAAATACCAGAAGGAAATGACAAATTGTAGATCCTTTGATAGTGTCGTATGCTTATCAATTATCTGAAGAAAATGGGATGACAGGTAGATCCTTTGATAGCATCGTATGCTTATCAAAATGGGTGGTAAGAATTTGAAGTCTTGATGTCTTCACCTTAGAGGTTCCTCAATGAGCAGTCTTCAAAATTTTCCAAGCTTCTTTGTTAACAGTACAATTTCTTATCAGTTTGAAGATGTTATTGTCCACTCTATTGAATAAGGAATTTAATGCTTTGAAGTTTCCCTCTGATGATTTTTCATCAGTATCATTCTAGTCTTCCTCAACCTTCAAAATCTCTTTCCCATCCAAGCCTACAACCATTGGTGGATTCCATCCCTTGACTACAACTTTTCAAGCCTTGTTGTCCATGGGCTTGATAAAAGCCAACCTATGATATTTCCAATAATCATAGTTTGTTCCATCAAGAACAAGTTGTTTGTTACCAAATCCTCCTTCATTGTTCATTGTACTAGAAAGTAACTTCCCTGAATTCTCACCCAGAGTCAGAGTAGGATCCTGCTCTGATACCAATTAAAATTCTGGTATTCAGATCAGAGATGTCCAAAGAGATGTCGAGACACCTTTCTCTAAGTATTCACACAATGACATAGTAAACGATATACACAGTGTAGAAAAATAAAGAACACATAGAGTTGTTAACCTAGTTCGGTGAATCGACACACCTACTTTGAGGGCTACCCAGCCATGGACCAAGTTAACTAGATAGTATCAATTCGTAAACCCAAAACCAACCTTCACCTAGTTTACAATCTACTCACTTAATCACTACCCATGTTTAACTTCAATCTAAGACTCACCTAGGTATGGGACCATTCTCAAATCCCTTCCAATCATAGCACAGTGACTAAAAAATTCTAAACACATAGAAAAAAAGAAGAAGTCACACTTCATATACGCACAATCATTCCCTGCTTCAAAGATTTTGAATGATTGACAAAACTTACAACTCAAAAGCACAATCCTAATCTTTCATCAACATGATAATTGAGAGGCTCACAATAAACACACAAACCCTAATAAAAATACATAGTAATTTCCATTAAATACTAGGATTGAAGCCTTTCTTTTATAATCTTCAATATACTGGATTTGGGTTTCTTTGAACACAACTGGATATGATAGAGGCACTGCAGAATTTTCTCCTTAAAGATATGACATCAATCATTAGTTTCCTCATTTATCTCTATAATTAGAAACTAAGAATATTCCTTGAAAGCAGCTTGAATCTTCTCAATCTTAAAATTGTGCGCCACATAGGATAGAATTCTACACCGGTAACAACTAAAAAATCCAACAGTCCCACTGTACAAAATCACAATGTTGAAAGAACCTTCATAGGACATCGTATTCGACATGTTGCTCCATATGATGGAACATCTTCATTCAACATGTTTCTGCTAAGTTCGTTTTACCAAATATAATGCCAACCACAAAAATAGATAAATAACACAATATTTAGTAAAGAATAAAATCACATTTCTCATACAAAAAATTAAAATTAAAAAAAATAAAGAAACCTTTTTGGGCAAAGAAAATTTTATTGATTGAATGATTGACATGTAAATAAGCATTTGTACAAGGAAACAACTCCTAAATGAGGTAGTTGTGAAAAAAGAAAAGAAAATACAATAGGTAAAATGGAAATGGGAAATGCTCAAATTTCCATTAAAATCGGTATTACTACAATTCCCATATCCTCGATATTCTCAATGATTTATTTCTGAAGAGTAGTAGTTAGACTAATCCATTCATTGTAAAGGTGTAAAGGATGTGCATGGTCATTCATGAAGGGTATTCAGACTATAGCTTCTCACTCATGATCCCTAATTTTTGCTTGGATCTCCCTTTCAGTTTTTCGATCCAACGGGATACCCATTTTTGCATAAGTCTCCCTTTCGGGTTTTCGACTTAGCAGTTTATTCTCTTTTTTCACTTTTTATACCTAATTTTTTCCTGGACTCTTCTTTTTATGTCCACCGGGATGCCCATTTTTTTCCTAACTCTCCCTTGTGGGTTTTCGTCAGCGGATCTTTTTATGCATAGTATTTTTTGACCGAGTCTAAATTGACTAGAAGTTGAACGTCTTCCACTTCCATGTCTTTCAAGATTAGAGAACCTTTTGAGAAGGCTTTCTTCACAAAGTACGGTCCCTCATAGTAGGGATTCCACTTACCCCTTGGATCAGAATGACTTGGCACAATGATCTTCTTTACGACCAGGTCACCTGGGTAAAACTTTTGAGGTTGGAACTTCTTGTCAAACACTTTCTTCATCATCTTTTGGTATAATTGACCATGACAGATGGCTGCTAAGCATTTCTCTTCAATAAGATTGAGATGGTCAAGTCTTTTCTGAATCCATTCTGCCTCATCAAGCTTGGTATCCATCAGAACCCTAAATGGAGGAATCTCTACCTCGACTAGGAGCACAACATTCGTCTTATAGACAAGTGAGAAAAGAGTTTCCCCAGTTGAGGTACCCACGGAAGTCATGTATCTGTGCATAACAAAAGGCAACATTTCATGCCAATCTTTTTATTTTCTCACAATTTTCTAGACGATCTTCTTTATGTTCTTATTAACAGCTTCGATTGCTTCGTTCATCTTTGGCCGATGAGGTAATGAACTGTGGTGTTCAGTCTTGAACCCTTCACAAAACTCCTTCATCATTTTGTCGTTGAGATTTGAACCATTATTAGTGATGATTCTGTTAGGAATCACATAACGACATATGATTTCCTTTTTGATGCAGCAAGTGACGACCTTCTTGGTCACATTATTGTAAGAAGCTACTTCCACCCACTTGGTGAAATAGTCGATATCAAAGAGGATGAACATGTATCCATTCGAAGCACTTGGATAAATTCTCCCAATTATATCAATGCCCCACATTGTGAAGGGCCATGGAGAAGTTAGAACATTCAAAGGAGTTGCAGGGATATGAATTTTGTCGGCATACACTTGACACAACTTCACATACACACAATAGTTACTTTCCATCGTCATCCAAAAATTCCCTGCTCGTAGAATTTTCTTAGCCATAGCAAGCCTTCTAGAATGAGTCCCAAAAGAGCCCTCATAGATTTATTTTATGATCGACTATGCCTTATGTCTGTCCATGCATCTGAGCAGAACCAAATAATAATTTCTCTTGTAGAGAACATCTTCTGACAAGAAGAACTTATATGCTAACCTTATAAGCATACACTTATCACAAATTGTAGCATCTTCGGGATACTCTTGTTTCTCAAGATACCTTTTGATGTCGAAATACCACAAATTTTCATCAGTTATGTCTTCTGTTGAGAGACAATGCGCAGGAAAAACATGTGATGGCTCTTTGTAACGAAGGATATGTATATCAGGTGCATGATTCGAATAAATGACTTTGAACATTGATGCTAAAGTAGCTAAAGCATCAGTCAACTGCTTTTCTTCTCTAGGAATATGCTCAAAACTGATCTCATCAAAAGCGGACTCCAATTTCAATATATAATCCCTGTATGGAATTAAATTAGGGTTCTGTATATCCCAATCACCTCGTACTTGATGTATGACTAAGGCAGAATTCTCCTAAACCACATGAATTTTCATCTTCAAATCGATGGCTACTTCAAGCCCCACTACACAAGCTTCACATCTTGCCACATTATTCATGCAATCAAAGCATAACCTAGTTGTAAGAGGAATATGGGTATTACGAGAAGAAGTAAAGACTGCCCCAATTCCATGGCCTACAACATTTGATGCACCATCTAACATAAGAGTCCATTGTTCCTTCGGATATGGCCCTTCAACATCACCAAGCTTCATAACTTTCTCGTTTGGAAAATAAAATTTCATTGACTGATACTCTTCTAATGGTTGGTGAGCAAGATAATATGCAAGAATGCTACCCTTGATAGCCTTTTATGTGACATACTGAAGGTAATACTTAGATAAAAATATCTTCCATCGAGCCATTCTTCCTGTAATTGATGGTTTCTCAAAGATATATTTTATCAGGTCCATCTTAGATATCAGAAGCGTCGTGTACGTCAATATGTATTTCCTTAGACGTCGAGCTTCCCAAGCAAGGGCACAACAATTTTTCTCATGTAAGGAATACCTTGATTCACAATCAGTAAACTTGTTTCTTAGATAATAAATTGCGTGCTCTTTACGTCCAGTCTCATCATGTTTCCCAAGTACACACCCCATAGATCCTTCCAATAGCGTCAAGTACATGATGATTGGCCTCCCTAGTACTGGAGGAACAAGGATTGTTGGATCTTGAAGGTATTATTGATCTTTTCAAAGTCTCCCTGACAATTGTTATCCCAACGGATATTTTGATTTTCGCGCAACAACTTAAAGATGTGTTCACACGTAGCTGTGAAATGAGAGATGAACCTGGCTATGTAATTTAGTCTCCCAAGGAACCCATGTACTTATTTTCATTCTTTGATGTTGGCATATACTGTATTGCTTTTACTTTGTTGGGATCTACTTTGATTCCTTGCCGAATTACAATAAAACCAAGTAGTTTTCCAGATTGCACCCCGAAGGTGCACTTATTTGGATTTAGCCTTATCCTGTACTTTCACAGACGAACAAATAAATTCTACAGATGGATCAGATTTTCCTTCTCAATTTTTTATTTTGCAATCATATCGTCAAAATATACTTCGATCTCCTAACGAATCATATCATGAAAGAGAGTCACCATAACACGTTGATATCTTGCACCAACATTTTTGAGACCAAAAGGCATGACCTTGTAGCAATAAGTACCCAAAGGAGTGGTGAAGTTCATCTTTGTCATATCTTCTGGGGCAATCTTTATATGATTGTATCCCGAAAAACCATCCATTACAGAAAATATCAAGAATTGGACATTATTATCAACCAATACATCAATATGATATAATGGGAAGTCATCTTTTGGGATTTCTTTGTTCAGATGTTGATAGTACACACACATACACACCTTTCCATCTTTCTTAGGAATTGGTACGATGTTTGCGACCCAATTGGGATATTCACACGGTGCTAAGAAACTCGTATCAATCTTCTTTTTAACTTCTTCTTTAATCTTGAGAGACATATATGGTCGACTTCTGCGCGACTTTTGCTTTACTGGAGGACATTCTGGATTTAGTTCAACCTGTGCACAATTATATCAGTGTCCAAATCAGACATGTCTTCATATGACCAGGAAAAGATGTCGACATACTCTTGAAGCAACTCAATCAATTTTCATCATCTTGAAAGGTGGCCCATATCTTGATTTCTTTCTTTACCTCTTCAGTACCGAGGTTGATGACTTATATGGATTCTTGATGAGACAGGATTGCTTTCTCTTACTGTCTCAAAAGTCTTGCCAATTCCTCAGGAACTTTACAATCTTCCCCACTATCTACGTCAACATGGTTGATTGGATCCTCAAGGATATTGATATTAGGAACTAGCATTGTCGTTTTTGATGGAATATGAGGCGGATCTGCATGATTGATGAATCATGCTTTATTTTAGAATATGAATGTGAAAGGAAATATTTAGAACATAAAGGAAAAGAATTTCCATTTTTTAATAAGTACAAATAAAAATAAAGACAGGGAACAAAAATTATATGTGAAAGTGCAATTTTTATTCAATATCAAGAAAAGATTGAAACATATGGGGCCCTTTTTCTACAAGTTGTGAATATGCCTTGGGAAGAGCATAAGACTTATTCGAAATAAGAAATTACATGTCAAATAAAAAAAAATTGGGGAAGTTTGTAGCACTTCAATTATTGAGCTCCTGGTCAGGTGCAATCTGATAGATGATCTAAGAAATATCTACATTGTCATCCTCATTATCCAACACAAGAACTTGTCCTTATGTGCTTATATCAGTGCTGGTTAATACTTTTGAAATTGAGGGGACTTGCTTTATCCTAAACGGAGTCAGACTAGCTTGAACAAATGAATAAGGTTGATATCCAAGACCAAACTGGTCTTGCTTCTCGGGCACTTCAAATACTTTACCCTGACCATCATGAGGTACACCAGCTTCTACGAGAGCTTTAGCATAATTTTGGGAAGCCATAGGAGCTTCATATTTTTTCTTATTTTCCATAAAAACAATTCTCTCAACAGAAACAATCTGCAATGCCAGGAAAGGGGTCTCATGTATTTTACCATCCACTTCAACATAGCGGAAATAAGTTACATTATTAATCACCACATATTCTTCACCACAAATGAAGATGACCTTGTCATTGACTATAAACTTCAAGCGCTGGTGAAGAGTCGTGGTTACAGCTCCTGCAACAT
Organism: Vicia faba; assembly: GCA_948472305.1. Lineage (NCBI taxonomy): Eukaryota > Viridiplantae > Streptophyta > Magnoliopsida > Fabales > Fabaceae > Vicia > Vicia faba. The sequence continues at coordinate 1,199,155,158 of OX451738.1, forward strand.
GGATCCAGGGGCGACCCAAGAGACAGGTGTATGAAGGACAAATATCCATGATATAGAAGGAGAGATAGAAAACACGAGGACCAATTTTTATAGGAATATCAGTGTCTCTCTCAATAGATCTTCTCAAACTGTCAAATGCTCGAACAATTAAAGCATAAGGTTTCATCATCACCCCATCCATATTCAACTTGAACAGAGTATTCTTGGGAATCACGTTAAGAGACGACCATGTATCCACCATAAATTGGGATAGCATGATATCTAAACACCTTATAGAGATGTGCAAGGCCTTGTTATGGGCTCTACCTTCAACTGGGAGCTCATCATCACAAAAGCCCAAAAATTTTCCTACAGCTATGTTGGTTACAACCCCTTCAAGCTGAGCAACAGTAATATTCTGAGTAACATGAGTAGAGTGTAAAATCTTCATCAAAGTAGTACGATATGCCTCAGAATACAGAAGGAGAGACAAGATGGAGATTTTAACCAACGTCTGATTGAGTTTCTCTACCACTTTAAAGTCACTCTTCATGATGACTCTCAGTAGTTTCTCTACCTCTTCAGAAAAGGATGGTCCGGGAGTATCAAGAATCACTTGCTTACCCTTATATCTTTCCAGAACGTCATTGTTAGTTTCCTTGGGAGTAGGTGGTGGAGGAGCAAAAAATCTACCACTACGAGTTATACCACTAGTTCCTGCAGTATTGGTAAGTCTTTGTTATCTACCGGGGGATAATCAAACTTATTTATATGGATATACATTGTATTATATTCCTAAGGAACTGATCTTGAGTTGTCAACTAGATTAGAAACTGAAACTGGAGAAACCAGAGCCTGAATTAATAGGGGAGTAGCTGGAGCCTAACTTATCAAAGGAAGTGTCAGAACCTAAATTAACCAAGGAACCTTTGGAAAATTCATCGGATACTAAGGGTTTCCAATATAACAACCTCATCCTTAGGAGACACCCTTTCCAGCTATAGGATACCTTTATCCATCAACTGTTGGATGGCACTCTTCAACTCAACACACTTCTCTAGATTGGAAGAACACTGCAAACAAAAATCGTGAAGCTCTCCCAAGACCCTCTGTTGCAACAAATGTTCTCTAACTCTTTCTAGTGGCATATCAATCTCATTAACTTGTTCATCATCCAACTCAATAGCATTGGTTTCTGCTCTATTGTAGGGAGGCATATGATTATTCTTGACATTTGGATCGACAAGGGTGAATATTATTTCCTTAGTATTGATAAGGTCTTGAACCTTTTTTTAACTCTTTACAATGTTCAATGGTATGGCCAAGAGCCCCTGAATGAAAATCATAACGTTCATTAGCATCATATCTTCATGGATGTTTAGTTGGTGGTGGACCTAATTCCCGTAGTTGAACCAACTAACTAAAAAGCATTTGGGGAAAGAGTTGGTAATATGGTATAGAAACGAGATCGAATCTCCTTGGGGAATGTCCTCTTGGCCTCTACTGCCCTTGAGGTCGTTGATTATGCTATTGATAATTCCGATGAGTTACATACTATTGTTGCGGAACATATGGTTATTTTGGTACGAAAGGTTGTTGTTGAGCCACCCATGGTTGAGGTGCTGCAGCAACATATGCTTGAAGAATAGCAGCAGGAGTAGGGTAATACAAAATTTAACGGAGGGAGCCTTACCTTTTTCAATAGATGCATTACCTAACTCACCCTCTTTCTTCTTAACAAAACCTGAGTAGGGCTTCTTACCATTATCAGAATTGTTGTTATTAGTTCCAGATGCACCCTCAATTGTAATAGTTTTGATGCATGTCTTAACGCGTCCCCCAATAATAACCATATCAGAGAAGGAATCAAAAGTACTACTAAGCATATGCTGAAGGTATGGACCACATAGGTACCCATGAACAAATCCACCAACTCACGGTTCATGAGGGGAGGTTAGACTCTCGTAGCTAGTCCACGCCACCACTAACAGTATTATTTAAAGGATTCTTTAGACTTTTGTGACATGCTTTAAAGTTGGGAACGATTGGGAGCCATGGTAGTGTTATAGTTGTAATGTTTTAGGAAAGCTTCATCAAGCTCTCCCCAAGTATTGACATGTGTCCTCTCTAACTGCATATACCATTCTAAAGGAGCATCAACAAGACTGTCCTGGAAGAAGTGCATAAGCAATGACTCATTCTCAGCATACATGGCCATCTTTCTGCAATAGTAGCGAAGATGGGTTTCAGGGCATGTGATGCCCTTATATTTTTCAAATTTTGGATCCTTGAACTTTGGAGGAATAACAACCCTTGGCACTAAACACATAGCACCAACATTGGAACAAGACTTCTTGGAAGTTTCTATAGCCTGGAGGCATTCTTCGAGAGCATGATACATCTTGGCAGTTTTAGAAAGATCAGTAGTAAGATCATTTTGAGGGTTGTCAAGATCAATGACATTATTATGATCATCTCAACATTCATAGTCTTTGGTACTCCATTTGCAGAAGTGGAAGGAGTACCATTGGAAAGCTTAGCAACATTCTCGCAAAGCTCTTCTTGACCCTGGATGACAAAATCAAGGGTTTCCATAAGTTGATCCATTATATCCCCCATGAGATCCATGTCCCAATGGAATTAATTCTCTTTCCGTTCAAACGGATCCATGAATCTTCATTGATTGCCTCTAGTATGGTAAATATGTAGAGAAGTCGTCTTCGTTGATTTTGAACTTTGAATGAAAAGAAGGGCCCCAATAAGCTTCTGGTATGAATAATGAAATGCATGATATTATGAATGCATGTTTCATATTTCATTTACAGGGAAACTCAAAGACTTGTTTACCCATAAGTATTCTTTTCGTAATAGTATTCTTTTTTTTGGAAAGCTCAACAAAAGAGACTCTTCTTTGGAATTCCCTAGAAATGGGATGCATATACAAGATGATATGATGTCATGGTATGCACTAGCATGGGATCACAACACCAAAGAATTTGGATAAACATTGTACAATCTTCTGAATAAATATTGTACAATCTTCTGAATAACTGTTGTATAATAGGCAGAACATAACAAGATCAAAAGTTCGGACCCATTCTGGATACAAGAATACCAGGTATGATGGAGGTCAGGGTTTCCTGCAAAACAAAGCCCATATCCCTCTCACATGTGGGTTCTAGTATTCAGGGTGGTTTCAAAGGTCCTCAGAGCCGTTAGTCCATGTGGAAACATATCTTCGTAACAAAGGTACTGTTGCACCCCAAAAGTTTCCCTCCTATCTTTTATTTCTATCTGGCTCAGGCTTCACATTCATTTTGCATCTTTTCATTAGGTAATACATTTCATTTAATAAAGCACCTTGGTTCAAAAGATCAGTGGATTGTGCAAGTTAGGGTTTCACATGGATTAAGGCTTCTACATCTAATAAGCTTGGTTCAACTAGTTTTTTCTTTGAACATGGATCAAGAAGATTAGGGTTTTGGTATACATGGATCTCTTTATCAAGAACATTTTTCATCAATGATATCAAATTAGCATTTCTCGTACATGGTGTTTGAGTGTGGTAAATGTTCAACTGAGGTTCTTGGATCATGAGTTAGCGTTCATTTCCCTAGACATTTGGTGATTAATTGAGTGCTTGGACTTCTTGGACTAGGGCTTCTTATACACTACGTGGATTTTCTTTAAACATGCTTTTCTTGGTTCTTATTACACTACATGTGGTGCAAGATGTTTTCGGAGTACACTTACAAGTTTGGATGCATGTTGTTGTTTACTCATGGAATTTGAAAATTGGAAATTCAAACATGAAATTAGGGCCTTAAGATTCAAGTGCAGCGTGCAAGGTTTCTTTAACCCAAGTTCTTATGGAATTATGGCATACACGGTCTATATACATTCAAAAAGAAATCACATTACGAGGTCATTCAAAGTTAATTTGAGAAAGAAGAACCCTTTCATTTCAAAACCATTTCATTACAACATCCTAAGTACATTACGCAAGTGAAATTACACAAAATATCATGGTTTTGACCAAAGTCATCTTTGAGTTTTCCTTGCACATTATTTCGTGATTCATTAAAGTTTTCAAGAAAAAAATTGAGAATTTCAAATTGAAGGCATTGAAGAAGAATAAGATATAAATTTTAAATTGAATTGCAAAATGAAAGAAATAATGCCTAAGCTTTAGTTGAGGAGAGATTTGATTACAAAAAAGATTCAATGTTCTATTTTGAAAAAGTCATAAAGTGGATATTAAGGTTTTTAAACAAGTTCCATCAAAAGTACATTCAACCTTGGTCATACATTCATTTAATCCAAGCAAAAGTCTACACCACGAAAACCTAGTCCTAAACCTAAGTTCCATTTTCAAACTTCAACCTTCATGCCATTTGATAATTCTTTTCTTGTTCCAAGGAGATTTCATCTTCATTATCTCCATGAATTGCTTTTGAGATTTATCAACCATACTTCCTCCTCACTTCCTTTCAACTTGTTCAAAGTTCTAAATAGCCAAACCATCACTAACATTCCCTAGCAGCCATGCACAAAAAAAATACTCGAAAAACCAGTTCCTTACTATCTATAAAGCATAAATGCCATAACTACATTAAACACATAATCCATGTATTGTATTCATTCCACAATTAACATTCAAAGCACAAATTCATAACTTACAGTACATTCAAATTTTACCAATTCAAATACCCATTCAAATTACTAACAATCATTTCATGTAACTAATAGTTTTATCTTTTTAAAGATTTGCATCTCCAAGTTTTTTGGTTGAATCCACTAAATTTTCTTCACATAACCTGAACATGCAAGGAAGAAGTTGGGTGATTTAAAGTAAAATCTTGATGCTCATAGGTTACCTTTCGATTGGTGCATACAAGCCATATTCACCAATCAGAGGTAAACTAGTAAGCAAGAAAGACTTTCTTGTAATCAAAAGCAAGGGGTGGGAGTTGGAATTGAAGGACCACCTATACTAATACATTCAAAGAAGATGACAAAACAAAGCTTCGACAGGCCAAGAGGAAGAGGTGGTCGAATTGAAGGAAAGGAGATTGAAAGGAACAAGAGTTGAATTCAATTGGGCTAACTGGATAGTTTCAGATCAAGCTACTAAGGCAGATAATGGCTCAATCAAAGAAGCCACGATGATGAGGCCTTGAACCATTTGAATTGTAACTCGGAAACATCAAAGAATAAAACTTAGGAGTATTTGAAAAGTCAAGATGTGGGGGTGAAACCTGTCCAGGTTCACTTAAAACCCAAAATGGTAGAAAATCATCAAAAATGGGAACCTCTTAAGACTTTCGATTCTTCCTTCAAAGCCATGGTTAATGGCTGATTCTTGCCATTTTCGTTCACCACTACACCCCTATAAATACAGAGCTAAAGCATAAGCAAAAAGGATAGAAACATTTTCCAGACACAAACACGCATCGCACACACACAAGAAGTTGCCTCAGGAAAAAGCTAAAAAATCTCATAAGTTACCCAAATACAAAACCAGCTTTGCAAACTCCCAGGAAGCTGCCCGGGCCCTTACCCTATAAATTCCACGCCTAGGTTCACAGATCGAAGCATCTCCTATTAGTAAGGATTTACAAAATCAAAACTGTATTTCCAGGCCATTTAAATACATATTGTTTGGATATTTGCACTGCTAATGTTGTTTGTGTTTATATGAACATACCACATGTAAGATAACATGCATGAATACGATCGTGCCATCGAAGGGCATGATCTGAATTTTCCTTTCAAGCTCATGATACAGGAAGTTTCAAGCCAAAACAACCCAGATTCGAACACAAGGGGTTCGAATTAGGGGAAAGCTCGAATTAAGGGGAATGACCTGGGTTCGATACCCAGGTCATGCATCTTCCTTTTTTCCAACATTTGTTTTGCAGATCCAGTGCAATAAAGGCTAGCTCGCATACATGCACTCTGTTGTTAACACCATTGGAACTATGTATCATTAGATCTAGCGCTCCAAATACGTAACTTCATGGTAGACTCTCAAGGGTCAGTAACACAGGATCAGGCGTAGCCTGAGCTTCTCCATGATTTGGGCTAAACAAAAATCCAATTCACACCCCCTGTTGTCTCTGCTATCCTGGCCCATTTTATTTTGTTTTTAATTCTTTTTTATATAGCATTATAAAATCAAATAAAAAAATCACAAAAAATATTAGGGTAGTATTTTCTCAATTAAAATTTTGTAAATTAATTGATTAATTATTTTAACCCTTTTCTTAATTTAAAAATAAATAGACTTAGGATTTTTAAATTAAATTTATTTCCATAGGTCAAAAAACAAACAAGAAGATTTCATTTTTCTTAGGAATTTTAGACGTATTTTTAATTCGCGCATTTACTTTTACTATCTCACTTTTGCATATTATTGTATCTGCTTACTAGGATGTAGTAGACTTCACTAGGACTTTACCTTTTTTCTGCTTTTATTTTTCCCAATTTTGGATATGTAATTAATCCCCCTCCCCGAAGCCATGTAATAGCATAGGATTTACTTTTCGCATTTTATATTTCCTCTACATATTTTAATTTTTTAGATGTATGGTAATAGGATTTCATGACAAGAGCTTAATAAATCAAAACGCTAGCAAACCTAAAATAAGATAAATAACTGAATATAAAACACTCTCACATGCGCACCTCTAGGGTACTCCCACTTTGGTTGCCTTCGAAAAATAGTCACAACTCTCGAAACATGAGAGATTTTAGTGGCTACCCTCCGGTTTAAAGATAAAAAATGATCGTCTCAACGTTGCCTCGGTAAAAATGATGTTAAAACCCTAGGGTAGTTACTAAGATTTCTTGCCCAATTGCCTTTGTGACTATAAATCGTCCCTTCGAATGCCCCTCAAAACATCCAACGATAAAGTTGCCTACTCAATAATAGTAGGATAACACTGTCTAAAGGAAAAGAGGAAAAGAACAACCTTTCAAGTAAAAGTAGATAGTTCCTAGATGCTTGCTCAAAAACAAACTTTTACACATACACAAACTTCTTTCAAAAAAAATTTTTAAAATGCTTTATGAACACTCTTGAGGACTGATACAAGATTTATCATAAATCAAGCTGCCTTACTACGGGAATTTCAAAAACACACAAAGCAGAAGGTATTTTCAAAATGAGCTAAAAATCTAAGAGCCCGTAGAAAACTTCTGATGGAAAGGATGCTAACACCTTCCCTTTCCATAATCTACCCCTTTACTCAGAAAAATCTCATAAGGTCTTTTTCTGTTCTTTTCACCCTTTCCTTTGTTGAATAAAATAAAAGTCGGTGGTGACTCTTGCTTACCGCCACATTTGCGAATACAAATGCAAAACCAGTATAACAAAAAGTTCTCCCACTGTATTACATAATTGTTTCCTCTGTTGGGGACATATTAAAAGTGGGGTTACCTTAGAGTTTAGTTCATTCTTTATTTGCTTTACATTGTGTGTTTTGTTTGCTTTATCTTTGAGGGCTTATTTGGGCTGTTTTTAAAAGATCCTACACATGGATCTAGGGGCACCTTTTAGGTATGTAGCAATAGATCGTGGAGATTGTGTGGGGTATACCGACACAGTTGAAATGATAGGTACGTTGGTGTGACACATTTGTTGGTACCGGTAGCACTTGATTTTATTCAAGGAGAATACGAGGCTGCTGTGTGGTGTCATGAAGCACCAACAGACCTTAGAACCTTTAATTGAACAAGAATGCTCAGTTCCAGCAGAAGAAATGGCAAGGATCTTCAGACACAGAATGCTAAGTTCCAACAGATGTTCTTGGATCTAGCTAAAGGGAAAGAGGATCTGAAGGCTCTCATCTTGAAAGACAAGAAGTAGAAGACTAGAAGCCGACCGGTGTCTTGAACCTGGGAAGAAGAGTCAGAGGACCAGCAAAGTGAACTCTAGACTTTGCTACTCAGTCAAATGAGGGAGACACTCAAGATGAAGATAACAAGAAAACCAATTAAGACAATAATCCAGGGTCTGAGGAGCATGAAGCTGACTACTCTGAGGACCAGTATCCTCCTGCTGATGACAAATACAATCAGTTGGAGGATCTTCTCAATGCCATGGAAATCCAGAAGTTTTCAGGATTGGATTTCAGTGAACTAGGGATGGTCCTAGGGGTGGTCATCCCAACAAATATCAAGGTCCCTGTCTTTTCCAAATATGACGTGGTCTCTTGTCCCAAACTTCACTTGAGATCATACGTCAGAAAGATCCAGCCTCACACTGCTGATCGGGAGTTATGGGTCCATTTCTTCCAAGAAAGTTTGGCTGGCACTCAACTAGAGTGGTTCTATCAGTTGGAAGGAATCGACATTCATACCGGGGAAGACTTGGCTGTTGCTTTCTACAAGCAGTACCAATACAATGCTGACTTGACACCAACTCGAGTGAAAGTTCACAATATGTCCATGGGCTCAAGGGAAGGATTCAAGGAATATGCATAAAAATGGAGGGATTTGGCTGTCAGGGTGCAACCTCCTCTGACTGATTGGGAAATGGTAGACATGTTCATAGGCACTTTGACGGGCCCGTTCTTTAATTTATTGATCGGGTGTTCTTTGTCTGGTTTTACAGAGATGGTTCTGACTGGGGAAAGGATTGAAAGCGGTATCAAAAGTGGGAAGATCCCAATGGCATCAACCTCTAGTGAAGTGAAAAATCCCTGTGTTGGTATAAAAGAAGCTAATGTTGTATATGGTCAGAGGATCCATAGTAAAAATAACCACCAATAGTCCGTAGGAGCGGTGTTAACTTCTAATCCTACACCTGTTCAACAACAACAAGGCAATAGAATTAGGATAAAGTTTCAAGAAAGGAAGTACACTAATATTAATATGCCATTGTCTCAAGCATTACAACATTTTCTAAAAGTGGAACTGATCACACTAAGGGATCCTCCTCAAAAACCTGATACCTCCTCTCCTAAGTACAATCTGAATGCGAGATGTGCCTACCATTATAATAGTCGTGGGTACGACACCGAAAACTGTTGGTCTTTTAAAAACAAGATTCAAGATTTGATTGAGAACAAGGAGATTGAATTTGACCCTCCTAAAGATCCCAATATGATCAATACCCCCATGCAAAATCATGGCCAAGATTGAGAGTGTTTTATTTTATTTGAATTATCAGTTGTAATTTCTTTGTTTGCTTAAACACTTATCTTTATGTCAAACTTTGGTTATTCTCATTAATGCACTGCATATGTTTGTCTCGAATTAATTCATTCGTATTCGTTATATTCAAATTGTGCTTTTACTTCCTTTTTATGATATTCAACTCTCGATTAAAAGTTGTAAGCCTTTAGAGGGAGGATGACGAAAATGATACCACAATCTCATATAGTGTGCTTTTAAACAGACTTTGCTGACGATGTACAAACGTTGTTTTCAAATCCTAAACAATGGATTTATAAGGAATATAATCTCTAGTGAACCCCTTTGAGCCTAAGAAGTAAGAGTCCTCTTTTTCATGCAAATTGAAACCCTTAATCATAACCTGGGGAAGGGTAGTTTCTCAGTTAATTCAAAGGTGCATTCAATCATAAGCTTCCTCTTCATACACGACGAGTGGTGTTGAAGATACCCTTCCAAAACAAAATATGGTGATGGTTCCACATAATCATCAAAACATGCAGTCATTATATCTCAATAGAAAAGCCCGATGAGTCAAAACCTATGAAGGAGACTTAAAAAAACAAACTGGGGCATCCCGCTGACTGTAATCACAAAAGAAATAGTTTGGACAAAAGGAACGAATAATAAAATAAAATAAAAGATCGCTGCAATTCCTCAACAAAAGAAAATATTACAATAAATTATTGCCTTCACTTTCAGTATCTGAACCATCACCGGAATATCAGGGCCAATATTCCAGAACTCAATTGGGATCTAAACACACAGTTAACTGAATATAGGATTGAAGAACATCAAGGAGATCGGGTTGGGTACAAATAAATTTCGAGCCTTTATCCTTTATTTTCTTAAAATGTGAAGCAGGCCATGTTACAACCCTTAAAAGCCCTAGCTGAAGCATGGGTCAGTTTGAAAGCATATTGTTACAAAAAGGTATCCTGACTCCTGTAACGTTTGCTATAAATTCTGAGTTGATATCACATTCTTGCAAATTTTTGTTTTGCTAAAAATGAGTTTTCAAAAAAGCTTCAAGACAAACGTAAGATTTTCATTTTTAATACCACTTATTGCATATAACTATTTTCTCAACAGCAGAGAAATTCACATGACGAACATTCAATGAATGAAAATCCTCTCAATGGACAGAAACACCTCAGATGGAAATACATTTCCAGTAACAAGCCTTTCATAATTAAGGGGAATGACATGGTGTTTAACTGATCTAGGGGCAGCCGAATTAAGATTCGAGGAATCTCTCAAGAGTGCCAAATAGCCAGGGGCAGACCTCCGTCTGAATCACTTGGGGCATCGACCATGAGTTCCAGCAAGGAGCCATTAAGCAGACATCTTCCTGGAAATATCACCAACCTATGGAGTTTCAACATTACGGTCCAAGGGAAATCTTCTCCCCAAGCAGGAAGTAACTTCCCCTAGCGGAGTTTCCTCAAACAAGAAAACAGGGTTCCCCAGCCGAAACAATCCCCAGAATATTGAAGATACACATTCTCTTCATCTCTAACAACAATCATGGATTTTTCCCCAGTTCAACAACACTGCAATAGAACAACTGATACATTCACATATTGCATTCATACATCATTTTACAATACATCGTAGCATATGCATAACTGAAACACATATAACATTCTCATTTATTTAGAGAACATCATGCAATTCATACATCATGACATCACATGAAACTGACTTTACCTTTTCAGCAAAGTTCGCAAGCAGACAAATACTATCAACTATCTACATGACCAGATAAATTTCTTCAGAAACTAAATTCTTACAAGTACTTCCCTCAAAGGCTTTCCCCAGAAAGTCATTCTGAAAATTATCTCTTCTAGATAAAGACAGATGTAGACATATTCTAGTTCATCATTCATACAAAATCAAGTGCGGATTCCTTCTGGTACCTACTGAAGTAGTAGTCGTCAGATTCTTCATTACCTGCTGAAGTAGTAGTCGTCAAAGATTCCTTCATTACTTGCTGAAGTAGTAGTCGTTAGATTCCTTCATTACCTGTTGATGTAGTAGTTGTCAAAGATTCCTCCATTACCTGCTGAAGTTGTAGTCGTCAGATTTCTTCATTACCTGCTGAAGTAATAGTCGTCAAAGATTCCTTCATTACCTGCTGAAGTAGTAGTCGTCAAAGATTCCTTCATTACATGCTAAAGTAGTAGTCGTCAAAGATTCCTTCATTACCTTCTGAAGTAGTAGTCGTCAAAGATTTCTTCATTACCTGCTGAAGTAGTAGTCATAAAATATTCCTTCATTACCTACTGAAGTAGTAGTCGTCAAAGATTACTTCATTACCCATTGAAGTAGTATTCGTTAAATATTCCTTCATTACCTGCTGAAGTAGTAGTCGTCAAAGAATCCTTCATTACTTGCTGAAGTAGTAGTCGTCTAAGATTCCTTCATTACCTATTGAAGTAGTAGTCGTCAAAGATTCCTTCATTACTTGCTGAAGCAGTAGTCGTCAGATTCCTTCATTATTTGTTGAAGTAGTAGTCTCCAAATATTCCTTCACTATACTTTGTAGTCAAGCTTCACACTTACCAACAAAAAACAAGGTCTGGATTAATACTTGAAACAAGATAAGACAACTATATGTGAACAACCGATTATAGATTAAAATATGAAACAAGCCAGGACAACTATCTACATATTGAAGATTAACTCCGGAAACAAGACGGGGAAACTATCTTTCTTTCTCTTAGGTCAGAGATTAATTCCTGAAACAAGCCAAGGCATCTATCTCAATGACCAACAAAAGCAAGTTCTAGATTAAATCTTGAAACCAGATAGGATAACTATTTGTGAACACTTGACTGTGGATTAATTCCTAAAACAAGACGGGTTGACTATCTACACGACCAGATGAAGCAATCTTACACGAGTTCCTTTTCTTCAGATGCAGCTTTACACGGTCTCATCCTAAAGCAATCTTACACATATTCCTTCTCGCAATTTTTGGGTGCATCTTTACACGGGCTCATCCTGAAGCATCCTTACACATACTCCTTCTAATATGTTTCTAGATAATGATTAATTTCACTCTCCTTACCAAGTTACTGTGAAGCCTGGATTTCATCCAAAAAACAACTAACATTTATCTCTCAAGTCCATAGATAACTCCTCAGTAGAGCCATGGGCAACTAAAGCTCCTAGACTCTATTCCCCATAAAGTTTTCCTCAATCGGGAGAATAACAGAAATCAATATTCCCCACTGGAATCCTCCTCAGATAATAGGAACAAGAATCCCCATAAAGAGACCACTTATGAAGTCAGCATCTACTATGGATGGCATCTTTAAGCCCATCTTCGACAACTCTTAGTCATCTTCTCCAAATGGCATCTGTAAGCCCATTCCTGACATCATCAACCAACGATGTTACTTCATGCGAATGCAAATTTCTGGGCACTTAAATGTTTAATAATCTTCAACCTTCAGATCACAAAAGGTAGACAAGCCAATCTATATCTTCAGGTTTAAGAAGATTGAATAGGGGCAGCTGTTGTACCCCAAAATTTTCCCTCCCATTTTTATTCAAGGCATACTCATTAAGGTCCCCAATTGTTCAAGGTTGACCAAGAACTGGTCAGATAAATTCTCCTCCTAAGTAATGGCCTTTCAACTAATTTCACTTTTCACCAAGATGTGTGAGTTCCTAAGCTTCAAATTATTTCCATGACACCATATATGCCTCAGTATAATGGCACAACTGAAATAAATAAAATAAGTGTACATGACAAAGTGTAGGTCGAAGGCTGAAAATATGCCTAAGGGCTTTTGGGTCGAAGCATCTTCGACAATAGTATGCAGGCTAATTTAATGCCCAACAAAATACTAGGATTAAAGAAGGGCTAGTTTGAAAGAAAGCGTGAGAAGTATTTTATGAAGCCTTCAATTTGGAGAGTTTGTAATGAGTGCCATCGAAAGGTTCATTTCGAACATTGAAATACAGGCCATTCGAAGCATTAAAAGGAGAAACCTTTTGATTGCCATGTTGTTTGAAGGGGCGCTTCGAATAGAAGAATATTTTGAATTCAAAATCTTTTATCTTATCCAAAGAAGCACGTGGAAGTCTAATGGTTCAAAGGGAAATTAATTTTCAAACATGGTATGATCAAAGGATAGTTAGAGACAAAGCAACCTAATATGAGTCGTCTTAGAGTTTTGGGAGCAATGTGTTTCAAGCATGTGCCTGAACAGACAAGGAAGGAGTTGGGTGATCAAAAGTAAAATCTTGATGCTCATAAGTTACCTTTTGATTGGTGTATACAAGCCATATTCACCAATCGAAAGTAAACTAGTAAGCAAGAAAGATTTTCTTGTAAGCAAAAGAAAGGGGTGGGAGTTGGAATCAAAGGACCACCTACACTACTACATTTGAAGGAGATGCCAAAACAAAGATTCGATGGGACAAGAGGAAGAGGTGGTAGAATTGAAGGAAAGGAGATTGAAAGGAACAAAAGCTTAATTCGATTGGGCTAACTGGATAGTTTCAGATAAAGCAACTAAGGCATATAGTGGCTCAATCGAAGAAGCCACAATGATGAGGCCTTGAACCATTCGAGTTGGGACTCAGAACCATCAAAGAATAAAACTTGGAAGTATTTGAAAAGTCAAGATGTGGGGGTGAAACCTGTCCAGGTTCACACAAAACCCAAAATGGTAGAAAATCATCAAAAATGGCAACCTCTTAAGACTTCTGATTCCACCTTCAAAGCCATGGTTAATGGATGATTCTTTCCATTTTCATTCACCACTACACCCCTATAAATACAGAGCTAAAGCGTAAGAAAAAAGGACAAAAACATTTTCCAGACACACACACGAATTGCACACATACAAGAAGTTGCCTCAGGAAAAAGCTCAAAAATATCATATGTTGCCTAAATACCAAATGAGCTTTGCAAACTCCCAGGAAGCCACCCAGGCCCTTACGCTGGAAAATCCACGCTCAGGTTCACAGATCGAACCATCTCCGGTTGGTAAGGATTTACAAAATCAAAACTGTATTTCCAGGCCATGTAAATACATATTGTTTGCATACTTGCACTGCTAATGTTGTTTGTGTTTATATGAACATACCACATGTAAGATAACATGCCGGAATAAGATCGTGCCATTGAAGGGCATGATCTGAATTTTCCTTCGAAGCTCATGATACAGGAAGTTTCAAGCCAAAACAATCCATATTGGAATGCAAGGGGTTTGAATTAGGGGAAGGCTCGAATTAAGGGGAAAGATCTGGGTTCGATACCAAGGTCCTGCATCTTTCTTTTTTCCAACATTTGTTTTGCATAACCAGTGCAAAAAGGCTAGTGCACATACATGCACCCTATCGTCAACACCATTGGATCTATGTATCATTAGATCTAGCGCTCCAAATACGGAGCTTCATGGTAGACTCTCAAGGGTCAGCAACACAGGATCAGGCGTAGCCTGGGCTTCTCCCTGATTTGGGCTAAACAAAAATCCAATTCACACCCCCTGTTATCTTTGCTATCCTGGCCCATTTTATTTTGTTTTTAATTCTTTTTTATATAGCATTATAAAACCAAATAAAAAAAATCACAAAAAATATTAGGTTAGTATTTTCCCAATTACAATTTTGTAAATTAATTGATTAATTATTTTAACCCTTTTCTTAATTTAAAAATAAATAGTCTTAGAATTTTTAAATTAAATTTATTTCCATAGGTCAAAAGTCAAACAAGAATATTTCATTTTTCTTAGGAATTTTAGACGTATTTTTAAATCGCGCGTTTACTTTTACTGTCGCACTTTTGCATATTATTGTATCTGCTTACTGTGATGTAATAGACTTAACTAGGACTTTACCTTTTTTCTACTTTTATTTTTCTTAATTTTGGATATGTAATTAATCCCCCTTCCCGAAGCCATGTAATAGCGTAGGATTTAATTTTCGCACTTTATATTTCTTGTACATATATTAACTGTTTAGATGTATGGTAATAGGATTGCATGACAAGAGCTTAATAAATCAAAACTCTAGCAAACCTAACACAAGATAAATAACTGAATATAACACACTCTCACATGTGCACCTCTAGGGTACTCCCACTTTGGTTGCCTTCGGAAAACAGTCACAACTCTTGAAACGTGAGAGATTTTAGTGGCTACCCTCCGGTTTAAAGATAAAAAATGACCATCTTGACGTTGCCTCAGTAAAAAATGATCTTAAAACCCTAGGGTAGTTACTAAGATTTATTGCCCAGTTTCCTTTGTGACTATAAAACGTCCCTTTGAATTCCCCTCAAAACATCCATCGATAGGGCTGCCTACTCACTAATAGTAGGATAGCACTTTCTAAAGGAAAAGAGGAAAAGAACAGCCTTTCAAGTAAAAGTAGATAGTTCTTAGATGCTTGCTCAAAAACAAACTTTTACACATACACAAACTTCTTTAAAAAAAATTCAAAACGCTTTATCAACACTCTTGAGGACTGATACAAGAGTTATCATAAAGCAAGTTGCCCGTAGAAAACTACGGATTGAAAAGGTGCTAACACCTTCCCTTTCCATAATCTACCCCCTTACTCAGATAACTCTCGAAAGGTTTTTTTCTATTCTTTTCACCCTTTCCTTTGTTGGATAAAAGAAAAGTCGGTGGCGACTCTTGCTTACTGTAACATTTGCGAATAAAAACGCAAAACCAATATAACAGTCAGTTCTCCCACCGCATTACAACCTTCAGTCATCATCCTCAACTTGCGTCTATAACAACATCACTGAATCTGCAAACATTCAACATGCCACAGAGCAACTTCAACAACTAAGAAAACACAAGCAGAAATTGAAATAGAGGCGAAAGAAGAAGAACACAAAATAGTTCGAATGTACGTACCTGAGTCTATTTCTCTGGATTTTCTCTTTTTTTCCACCATTGAAGAGAACCAAACTCCTCTGGTAGGTAAGCCTTTAACTCATTTATCGTGTTGGCATCCATGTGTTTGTGAATCCATGGTGTGTTATTACTTCTTCGGTCGATTTTGGTGTTGAAAAAAAAACATGATATTGACGAACAGAGATGCGAGTCAGAGAAGATGATTTGCTGAGGTTATGAGAGAAGCCGCGACCACCATGGAGTTAAGATTGACAAACAGAGAGAGCAGATGGCGAAATCGCGCTGTTTGGATGGATAAGGCGTTACGGTGGAAATAATTGATCGGAACAGATGAGAGAAAGGGTTTATTATGCGCTGCTATGGAGTTTGAAGGCGGGAGAAGTGTTAAACGATAGCTCTAATCTAGAAGGAGGGTTGAATAGATCACTTGAATTTTATTGATGTGCTTTTTAAAATTTTTTTTCAAAAGAATTTGCAAAAGCTGCCCGGATCACAATGTTAAACGATCTGTTATTCGTAAGATTGGATATGCGAAACTGAATGAAATGATTAAGATGAGATAAGAATCAATACTCTAGACAATCGAACATTTAAATAATAACACTTAATAATGTCAACTCCCGATAACTTGTTAAAGTAAGATAAAGCTAGACTAGATATACAATAGTTTGTGAGAAGTCAAAATATCAATCATTTGGTGTGCACAACACACCAAGCTCTATTTTACTTAATTGTAGTGTAGTGTTTGACCAATGACAATCAAATTGATTGCTATGAGTTTTCTACAAGCTTATCAAACACTAAAATTATAGCAAAAAGGTTCTAATATTTTATATCACTCAAACTATGACAAAGCAAAATAAAGCAATCATGAAAGAGAGAACAACACACGATTTGTTTAGGAAGTTCCCATTGTCTTCCTCCCGTAGGGTACGTTTGCCCCCAATTATTAATATAGAATTGAGATACATTAATTATTAAGTTGCAAATTTTTACAAGAGAAGAAGTAGTCACTACTACTCAATCCTGATTGTAGAAGCTGAAACTATTCTCTTCTTTCCCCTTGATTCGAGCCGAACCAAGTGCATCAATCTTTTCGAACAAACCTCTGGTTACTGCTACTTGTTTGCATGAACACACTGTTCTTCACACCTTTTGCTCGGATGATTTCAATTTTAAGATGTTTGACCCCAAATCTATATTCACAATCCTCCGGTTACCGTTACTTGTTTGAACAAACCCACCGTTTTCCAAACGTTTCACTCGGTTGAATCTATGAAGAAAAGACTTGTGCAAAAAACCCCAAATCCTCAAGATCTTGGAGGAAAAAACCCCAATGGTTTTATTCAAGAAAAACCCTCTGAATTCTAACCCCAAACCTGATTTCACAATCCTATGTTTGGACGTTATCACCATAATTATGCACTATGATCAACAAGCATGGTTATATGTAATTGTTGATGAATGCAAGAAGAGGATGAAGATGATGAAGAATGCAATGTCTATCTTTCACTTTTTATTGTTATTTGGAATTATGAATGCTATATGAATATATATTGAACCAAAACACTAAGACCCAAAAGCCAAAACCAATAAGACACAAGCCAAAGGAAATAGCCATATTTTGCACGTGAGCGGTCGACCTGAGGCATTGGGCGGTCGACCTGAGCTGGCCCGAGGGGGATGGAAAAATATCCCTTCAGTATGAGTCGACCGGAGGGTCTACGCATGGCTTCCCGAGAGAGGTTAAACAATTCTTTACAGTAGGAGTCGACCAGAAGGCAGGGTGAGTCGACACAAAAAGGGTTAATTTGGAAAAATGCTTATTTTAAGAGTGTTTAAGAGGATCATGACATTTGTATATGAGCCTAGGGTACTTATTATGGTCAAGTGCATAATAAACATCTATGATATGCTCCTATATGCATTGACTTTAAGACTAATGTTATTTAGAACCCATTTATGATGAATGCAATCTATAATGTGATGATATCGTCCAAAGTACAAAGTATAAATGATTCTACGTTTTGACATCATTAAAACTAGGGATAAGAAGTCTTTACCTCACAAGAAGAGCTTTTAAATAAGTTGATCAGCCAAGACTCACTAACCCAAAATCCCTTTTTCTATTTCTGGTTTAATTTTTTTTATTATTTTTTTTATTTTTGATAATAAACAATTTTCATAAATTAAATAAATGATGATAGGCGTATGTTATGGAGGATGGATCCAATTGTACATTAAGCCTGTGGTTTATTTTTGAAGTCTGAATTGCATGCAAAAAATTCTATTGGACCCATGTTGCATCCCTAAGCCCGTTATCTTCTTTTTTTGTTGAAAGCTAGTGTACAAACAAAAAACAAAATTGGGTTGGTGCGTTGTTAATCGGGGCCTCTGATTCACCCCCTTCAAGCCCAATACCAAAAATTTTCTATTTGTTGAATGCATACAAAAAAGCTTATGGACACTTCTGACGGGCCTAGTACCCAATGTACTGACCACAAACCTAATTTTAGTATTACACCCTTTGATTTCTTTTTTCTTCTTTTCTCTTTAGTATTTTTATTAATTGTTTAGATTTTATTAATAGTTTTGTGTAATTTTTTTCCATGAGATATTAATTGTTTCAAATAATAATAAGGAAAAAATATTAGAATAGATTTTAATTTCTTTTACTTTGATATTTGATTGTGAGATTACCATGTCCCCTTAGGATTATTGATTTGATTTTAATCTTTTCGTTAAATTAGACCTTACTATTTAATCCAAGCATGCTAACTTAGGTAGATGTTTCCTCTTTTATCCTAACTTTAGGACCATTTTGCATGACAACATTAGGACTATAGTCTCCCTTAGAATTTTTCATTCCCTTTTTGAATTCTTTAAAACTAAAACTTCTTTTCTTCTCAAACTTCTCAAAACACTTAATAAATAAATGATGAAGTAACACTTCCATGACCCTTAAGAAGTGGAAAAGGATGGGTGGGTCCATTCCTGAAGCTTGTGCTTCATTAGATTCATTGTCTTTAATGTGGTTTAAATCACCAAATCTTTTTTCAAGGTGAAAAATACAAACCAATTCAAACTCTTTTGCCTTCGGGCTTTTCTTTTGAAAATCTTTTCACAAAAAGGATGTGTTATTTCCACTCTGCGCAATACGACGCGTAAGTCCCCAAAGGCCGGGTTGCAATATGTCAACTACAAGATTGTGAATGAAACATTATCCAACTAAAAACACACACAATAAACTGTCATACCCCAATTTTTGACATAAGATTCCTACTTCATCTGCATTATTTTATATACACATCAAGGTCACAGAATATGGTAAGTTCTGAATGTTTCACTTTCGAGCTTTGACTGTGTAGGGATTATCAAGTGTTGTGAGCGTTTTATCTTATGAATAACTAACCACTAATCAAGCACGAAGTGTATGCTTTGCTGTTTTGTTTTCATGTGCAGAAAATAGGTCTGAAAGAAGAGCATCGGACGTCGTACATCGATTAGGGTTTTGAGTCTCAGGACAGAAATGCTGTCGTTCGTTAATTTCCAAAAAAAAACTGATTCATCAAAATAATTTCAGAGAATTGTGCGTTTATTTCCACACTCTGTCCAGCAGATGGTCTCCGGTTTCTCCGAATATTTTTTCAGAAAGAACGGTCGAAGCTCTACCGACTTTGGGTCATGTGTGTTTCACATTGTTCTAAAATACAAGAAAAACCAAGTTATCCCGTCATTTTCGATTTCTTGGACCAAAAGTCATCTGCAAATTTTCTCATGACGCAGGTTGAATTTCTCCGAAATGGGATGATAAATTCAAAACCGTTCTAGAAGAATTTATTCAGAATATTTGGAATTTTCTTTACTTGAATTCAAGTGATAATTAAAGAGGAGCTATCAAGAGATCTCATCTAAGAATATTCATTTATCGCATGAAATATTTATTCAAGATTATTTTTGTGATTATTTTGGTGGATCTACATCATGGTTATTTAAATACATGAAGCATTTATTTAAGAAGTTAGTGGGGAATTCTATTTAATTACATGAGGAATTCTGTTTGATTACAAAATTAACCCATGTGATTTATTTGGATCTCTATTACAAAAATGCAAGATTAAAGTCTAAGGCTTGCATTATTATTTATTCATCATTCAACAATCCATCCAAGTATTATTCAATTATTTCCCAAATTCAAATGAAAGATCTTGAATTTTTATCAAGATATATCAAGATTCATGTTTATATGAAGATTCAAGATTATTTATAACTACCAAAGGAATTGAGAATATATTGAAGAATACATGTTTATTCATGTTACAAATTTATTTGAGTTATTATTACAAAGTTGCAAAGAAGATACAAGTTTGTACAAAATATATTTTCAACACTAAAGAATTCAGCCCAACAAAGTTGCTAATGCAGTCCATTTTGCAACCCATTTTCAAGCCCAATTTTGTTGCATTTTTAATAGTCAACAAGGCTACAAACATCCTGAAAAAAACAGCAAAGAAAAGATGTTGTAAAATGCTACAAACAGCCAGAAAAAACAGCAACATACAGCAGCCCCAAATGCTTCCAAAATCTGCTCCAACCTGCATCAAAGTAGCCACAGATTGCATCAAAATGGTTAAACTAAATTGTGTGAACAAAGCATGAAAACAGCTTGCCAAAAAAGTTCAAATCCCTACTGTTTTCCCCCCTAAAACCCCACACACTTCACTATAAATGGAGGCTTTTGTCAACACAAGATAGAGGAGAGAAGTCAAAAATTCAGCAAGTGAGAAAAACAGGAAAAATAGAGTTTTGTTCAACAATCCAACAAGAGTTGAAAAAAAATAGAAAAAATAGAGTTTTTGTTCTAAAAATCCAGCAAGAAGAAAAAATATAGAAAACTAAAAAAAAAAGCTTACGGTTTTAGAAGCCCCATCGGAGAGGCTCCAATAGGTATTATTCTATTCCTCCTCTCTATCTACCGCTGCATATATTCATGTTTGAATCACTTGTTGCACAATTTTTTATTTGCCATGCAATATTTGCCTTATCATTCTTTTCTTTGTTGTAATGTATTTAAGTTGAGTTGCTGCATGATTGTTAGCATTTAAACATGTTTAGTATTCATAATATTGATAATAATAACGAGTGTAATAAAAAAAGCATACTTCTTCCGTCGCATAACAACAACTTCTACCTCTCCCACTAGCAACCACCAGTTTAGAGCTTGCTGCCCAAAACACTTAACACCTGTTGAAAACATAGAACCTGTTCAAAACTTAGAACTTGTGAAACCATAAAAGCCTGCTGCTATCAAAACCTTACAACCTGTAAAATTCAATAAAACCTGTTGTTACTGAAACTACAAACGTTCAAACCATTAGAATCTGTCAAAACAGTTTAACCTGTTCCAAAACACTCAACCTGTTATCAAAAACAACAACCTATTAAAATCAAAAACCTGCTGTTAACCAACTTGAAACCTGTTAACACCCTTTTAAAAAAAACCAGTTTAACCTTGTCAAGATACTAACCAGTTTCTGCTGTCAAACCAACATAAAATCTCCAAAACACTCAGCCTGCCATCCAAAAACGTACCAAAAAAACATACAATCTGCAAACACATTAGAACCTGTAAAAATAGTTAAACCATATAACAACCAATCTATATCCAAAACCAGTACAAATCTGGTAACCTGTTACAAACACAATCTGCTAACTTTAGAAACCTGCTTAGGATCTATTAAAAATCAGCAAAGAAACTGTTACAAGATAATAAACTACTATCTTCCCAAACCCACCTAGAACCCTAAACCAAACAAACAGCGACAGAGCTTTTCGCACCTCCGATCAAACCGTCTCGATTCACATCACAAGCAGGTGAATTATGGAGGAAGCTTCATCAATAGCATCGCCACCACCAAAACCATCATGCTGGAGTAGCATAGTGAAAAAGGAAAACGTTGCATCTGCTTCATTTGGTTCTCACAACGCCGCCATCTCACAGGTTCCGCCTTGTCTCCTTCACGATTAACTCTGCCGTCAAAGCTTCATCTCGGTTCAGAGCATCGTCTTCATCAGCTTCGCGTTCAACTTCTCTTCTCAACAGTTACATCATCACCTCTATATCTCTGTCGTTCCACTTTCGTCTCTGATCTGGATCACTTCTCTCATTAATCGAATTTTAGATGAAGATTACTGTTGATGAAGTTTATCATATGAAGAT
The DNA here is from genome assembly GCA_948472305.1 of Vicia faba. Lineage (NCBI taxonomy): Eukaryota > Viridiplantae > Streptophyta > Magnoliopsida > Fabales > Fabaceae > Vicia > Vicia faba. Next base: position 1,199,177,418 of record OX451738.1, read on the forward strand.
GATTGTTGATGAAGTTTATATGATGAAGATTGAAGGATGTGCAAAGAGGTTGATGATGGAAGTTGTAGAGTTAAGGTTTTAATGATGCTGCGTGAAGCAGAGAGAGTACAAAGACTCAATCTCAGAAATACAAAGAGAGAGTGGAAGAAAAAAGGGTAATCCGTAAAGAGAGAGAAGAGTGTTTTCATTTATTTATTTTTCTGTTATTTGTTTATTAATAATAATATTAGTTTGTTTTTTTCCCAATGTTACAGCATGCTAGCCGCCGCCGCTCCCTTGCATATTAGGGTTTTCCCAAATTTTTTTCTTTTCCTTTCATTCATAACCCGGTTGGCCCACTGGGCTTGTTTTTTTGGTCCAACTACATTAACAGCTTTCCTTTATGTTTTAATAAACTCATAGTAATAATGAATAACAACACAGTTTAAATGGCAAAGCATATTACCAGCAACCTTAAAGACTTGAGTTCAACTCTTGCTGGAGTATTCTTTTTAGTTCTTTTAGGTTTTATTCTATTAATTCGATTATATTATTAATTATTATAAAACACATAAAAAACACGTTTAATTAAAATTCATCTTTTATTTAATTTTGTCAACATACTATTAGTTTTTATTTTTTTTATTTTGTGTTGTTGTTTATTTAATTATTCAAAAAGTAGATGTTTCATAATTTAGTTTTTGTTATTTGTTTGATTATTAAAAATCCATGATTTCATAATTTAATCTTCATGTACTTTTGATTATTTATTTAATCGTTAAAATGCATGCTAGTATGATTTAATTTACATTAGTTAACTATTCAATTGTAATTTTAATTAATCGATCGTTAATCTGTATATCTTTCGTCCGTCTCAAATCCAAGGGAATTGTTTAATTTTTGTCGACTTCATGTCATCAAACACATTGTGCGAATACCCTCATTCATCTTTTGTTTATTATTTTGTTAAAAACTTAAGATAATTTTCCCAAATATTCAATTTTTCAAAACTCACACCTTTTAAGTCAAAACTTCGACGTTAGGTCGTCGTATCTTCAAAATCTCGTCCATATCCATTTTTGGCCAAACAAGCTATTTTTAATCAAATAAACAATTTTGATAAACAAATATTTCAAAAGGTTCCTATAGGATACTATAGATGCATTGGGTGCTAATACATTCCAATTGTATAACCAACCCCCGAACTCTAGACCTCTTTTCGAAACGCCTTGTATTTTCATTACTTTTAAAGTATTATTTTACATTGCATATTTTAGGGTTTTATTTCGCTCTTTTCCCTTTTCCCTTGAAAATAATAAAGCGCGGTGGCGACTCTTGCTTTTGTGAGATGAGTTAATTAATAGCTCGATCTCCGATTTACCTCTCTACATTTTTTATCGTACATAAATGGCGACTCTGCTGGGGAAAGATTGACCTCTTGTTGGTCCATCCCTAAGTGGGTTAAGCCTAATCTGTTTTATTATTATTTGATTGTTTGATTATATGTTTATATTGTGGTTATTTTGGTTTTTGCAAAGGATGAGTCCTATACCCAGACTAAGTTACACTTAAGAATAGGACGGGCGGTATAGTCATGTTAACTTTGAGGGAGTAATCCCGAAGAAGGAGGCATGAAATCCCCCACTCAGTGGAAGGCCCTTTTGAACGTAGTATTTGTTTACTGAGTAATCGGGAAGACATTATTATTTTCGACCTGGGAGCCAGAGAAGCTGAGAACTGTAGAACCCTAACCCATCTTGGCCTTTTAGGTGTAGCACAGAGACTATAACAGAGAAATCCAGAAGTAGTTGTTACGCGATGCTATGCTCGGATGAGTTTCTCTTGAGAATATTGCTAATTATTGAGTAATCAAGACATTGGTAATATCCGAAGGAGGAATGTAGACTCTGGGAACTCTTAGAACCTTGTCTTGCAGGTGTGATGAAACCTTTAGTACATACCCTGGGGTGGGCTTTACCGTTGACTCCATGCTCGAAGCGTTGAACCTTTGAACCCCATATTTGTGAACTTATGTGTGATTATTGCATTATCATTCATCCATACATCCATAAACATTTTTTGTAAAACATGTTTTCAAGGAACTTAAGAATGATTTTTGCAGACATCTCAGGTACTATTATTATGGATTTTGGAAGAATAAACACTCGAAGTTATAGCTTTAAGGAGCCTGAGATTGAAGAATTGAAGAGTTTGATTCCTAAGATCGAGAACCCAACGGAGTTTCAAAAGAAATATGGGTCCATTATACCTCTCATGAAGCGCAAGATGAAGGAAGGCATCCTTAGTACGTTGGTCCAATTTTATGATCCATTGTATCGATGCTTCACCTTTCCTGATTACCAGTTAATGCCCACCTTAGAAGAGTACTCCTACATACTTGGTTTGCCGATCACCGACTGTGTTCCTTTTTCTGGCTTAGAGGAGGAACCCAAATATCACGAGATAGCGACCATCACCCACTTGAGGAAGTCGGAGATAGAGGAGAACATGACTACCAAAGGGGGAATCCGAGGCTTATATGCGCAGTTTTTGTTAAAGAAAGCTCGTCATTTCGCTGAGATAAAATATACTATTGCCTTTGAAGACGTCTTTTCTTTACTCGCTTATGGCCTATTCTTGTTCCCTAACGTTGATAAGTTCGTGGATATCAACGCCATCAGAACCTTCTTGATTGGAAATCCGGTCCCTACGCTACTAGGATATACCTACTACTCTATCCATCTTCGAAACTCTTATCAAGGAGGGATGATTATTTGTTGTGCACCTTGCTATATCAGTGGTATGTTTCTCATCTACCTAGGTCTGATGTTTTCTTGGATCTCGAGAAGGAGCCACGTTGGGCGCAAAAAATTATGGCTCTCACTCATTCCGACATAGATTGGTATAATCGAGTTTACTATGACGTGAAGATCATTGATAGTTGTTGTTCTTTTCCTAACGTTCCTCTTCTTGGTACGAAAGGAGGAATTAACTATAATCACGTTCTCGCGCACCGTCAGTTTGGGTACCCGATGAGGGACAAGCCGAACAACATCCATGTGAGTGGCTTATTTCTACAAGAAGGACAAGATCACCAAGCTGCTAAGAAGGAGATCGAAGGAGCTTGGCGTCACATACATAGGAAGGGGAGAGACATGTTAGGGCATAGAGGTGCTGTTTCTTTGGAGCCTTACCTACAATGGGTTCGTTCTAGGGCTTGTGCTTTCAAGATGCCTTATAACCCTGAGAAACCTTTATTCCCTGCTGTTGCATCATCATCTATTGATATCCCTGTCGAGAACATGAGAGAATACCAAGGAAATCTGGCTAGGATGAAGTCCGAAAGAGATGCTTAGAAGGAAAAGTATAATATGTCGGAATACGAGAATAGGGTCTTGACTCGACAGTTGAAGGAAAAGGAGGATTTTCTATTTATTCAAGACAGATGGTTTATCGATCATGATGAGAAGCTTCGTCAAAAGGATGCTTTACTCAAGAAATATGCTAATGAAAGGAAGAGAAAGAAGGAAGATTTTATAAGCGTTTCTCTTGTTCCTAATCCACAAAAGGAAATCATTGATCGACTGGTAGCTGAGAAGAAAGAGATGGAAGACTTTTATGAAGAGAAGATTAGGAAGCTCCAGTTACAGTTGGCATTTGGTCCTTCATCTGATGATTCTGAGTGATCTTTAGTTCTTAGTTTCATTTTTATTACTGATGTCATTTTGTAAAACTCTGTAAAAGGGCTTCATGTTCCAAAGTTGTAATTTACTGCTCTTATTATTGGGTTGTTATCCCAAAGTTGTAATTTACTGCTTTTATTATTGGGTTGTTGTCCCAAAGTTGTAATTTATTGTTTTCTTGTCCCAAGATTGTAATTTACTGCTTTGATTAATGAAATGAGTTTTGTTGTTCCAAATTCCTTTACCATTGATGCGTGCAAAATTATCGAAGTTCCATGGAAAAAACTATCAAAACAAATGATCATTTGCATCGCATATCATGCATCATTCAACATTCAACTTCACATGTTTTCTAGAGTCTTATCCTTGTTTCTTTTTCCACTCCGATAGATTGTCAAGTTGTCTCATCGGTATGATACCCGAGCCAATCGTCAAAGGAAGATGGAAGATATGGAACAGGAAAACCACGAGCTTCGCGAAGAGGTTGCTACTCTTCATTTCAGAATGGAAAAGTTAACTGCGCTAGTGGAAAGCTTGATGGCTGCTCAGAATCAGCCATCGACTTCAGCCGCTAAGATTCAGACTTTAACTACTGTGGTTTCTGAGATTGTCACCGCTCCAACATCTGTGACTCAAGTCAACTCTCTGCTTCAAATTAGATGCCAAAAGGTTTTCCTTGGGGAATGCCTTATAAATTCATGCTATAAGGGTATCAGCCTGCCATACAATCCTTGATTCAACCTACTGTGTCCTTTCCTCAACCGGAGACAACTACTATGCCGCCTGTAATTCCACTTGTGGTACCTTTCCCTCAACCAATGATGACTACTTCCGCTCCTGTGGTTCATTCTATTCCATACATGAATGAACCCACCTATCATGCTGAACCTGCTGAAAGTTTGGGTCTTTTCGATAGAATGGAGGAATTTCAAGACCAGTTTCAAGAGATATAGAGGGAAATCAGATCGCTGAAAGGAAAAGATTTGTTTGGAAAGAATGCTCATGATTTATGTTTAGTTCCAAATGTAAAATTCCCGCTAAATTCAAAGTGCCGGACTTTGAAAGGTACAAAGGTGACTCGTGTCCGCGGAGTCATTTAACCATGTATGTAAGAAAGATGTCTACATATTCCGATGATCATAATTTGTTAATTCATTACTTCCAAGACAGTTTGACAGGTGCGGCTTTGAAATGGTACATGGGTTTGGATAGTGTAGTTGTTTAGTTATTGGCTTGCATTTTTGGTAAAACCCAAGTGTATGTGTGAATGTCATGACTGATGTCATAACATTCTAGTTTAGTTTGTACTGATTCATTAGGTACCTTTGCAGAAAAATATTGTCATACAGGTACTGATGTTTATAAGTGTGTATCTGAGCATTTTGCAAAATGATCACATTTTCCTAAATCAGTAGACAGGTTTTTCAGATGTCATAACAGATGTTAAGACATCCTGTTCTGAACTAACAGGTTTGCAGTTTGGTTAATTCTGAGTTTTTTCAGGAAAATGACTCAGTCTTTCCAGAACAGAATCCTGCGTTTTCTTTGGGTTAACCTAGCTCAACCCTAACCTAGTTGATAAAGTCCTGTGACCTAGTCTTAAGGTCAAATGGAATTAACCCTAGCTTTTTGTGGAAACCCTAACTGAAGATGCAGCTGCTATATATTCAACAGAGCTGCTGTTTTGAAAGTAATCCCTTTTTTGGTCAGAAGATTTTTTGTAAGTTGTATAGTTTTAACTATTGTAATTCAAGCAATTATCATTGTGATAAGTGACTTGGAATAGGTTTTTAATTGTAAGGGTTGTGTAGCACTCAAAGCTTTGAAGCAAGAGTGTTTGTATGTTTCTTGACTAAAGCTGTGAAGCAGAGTCAAGTTAGGTGCGTGTATCACTCAAAGCTGTGAAGCAAGAGTGGTTGTGTTGCTTGATTAAAAAGCTGTGAAGCTTAATCAAGTGTATGTTTTTTAAGAGTGTCTTCATCAATTCATTAGTCAAATTGTTTTATGTATCACTGCTGTGATTGAGGGGGAGTGAGTAGGAACTCAGGTTTAAGTTGTACTTAGATTGAAATTGCATTGGGTAGGTCTTAAGTGAAGGAGATAAACTGGTTGGTTTATTCCTGAATTAACATCTCTTATAGTGGATTTCCTCCCTGGCTTGGTAGCCCCCAGAGTAGGTGTTGTTGCACACTGAACTGGGTAAACAATTGACTGTGTTCTTTATTGTTTTTGTATTTACTGTCTTATAGTAAGTCAGATACGGTGTCATAACATTGAACTTGACATTGAGTATCTGCAGCCAGAATTTCAATTGGCATCAGAGCTGGCACCCTGCCTGTATTACTGGGTGAGATCTAGGGATATCACTTTCTGGCACTATGGACAAAGAAGGAGTTTTTGGAAATAGACCACCCATTCTGGATGGAACTAATTATGACTACTGGAAACCTCGTATGATTGCCTTCTTAAAATCTCTGGACAAAAAGGCTTGGAGAGCTGCTGACAAAGGATGGATCCATCCCACCATAACTGAGAAAGATGGGACAATCAGTTTGAAGCCTGAGGAAGATTGGAGTAAAGAAGAAGATGAGTTAGCCCTGGGAAACTCCAAAGCTTTAAATGCCTTGTTCAATGGAATTGATAGAAATATTTGCAGACTAGTACATCAATATGAATTGGCCAAGGAAGTTTGGCACACTCTCAAAACTACTCATGAGGGCACTTCCAAAGTGAAAATGTCAAGGCTTCAGATGTTGACTACCAAGTTTGAGAATCTAAGAATGATGGAAGATGAAACCATTCATGAGTTTCACATGAACATCTTGGAGATTGCCAACACCTCAGGAGCACTGGGAGAAAAGATGTCAGAAGAAAAATTGGTGAGAAAGATTCTCAGATCCTTGCCTAAAATATTTGCAATGAAGGTAACTGCCATAGAGGAAGCCCAGGACATCAGCAAGTTGAAAGTGGATGAACTTATTGGGTCTCTTCAGACTTTTGAGATGGGGATCACTGATAATGGTGACAAGAAGAACAAGAGCATAGCACTTGTGTCCAACACTGATGTTGAAGAAAATATTTCAGAAGCTATAGCCATGCTTGGAAGACAGTTCAACAAACTCATTAAAAGAATAGATCCAAAGTCAAGGTCTAATGTTCATAACATTCCCTCTGACATTGACAGTTCCAGCAGAAGACCAAGGTCAGAAGAGAAGGGAAATTAAGGCAGAGGAATTCAATGCCATGGTTGTGAAGGATATGGTCATATTCGAGCTGAATGTCCTACCTTTCTTAAGAAACAAAAGAAAGGAATGACTGTTACTTGGTCTGACTATGATTCAGAAAGTAATTCTGAAGAAGAATCTGCCAAACTAGTTACTGCTTTAACTGGTGTTTGTACCTCTGAAAGTGACATTAGTGATGAAGAGGTGACTTTTGAAGAACTGGCTGATACTTACAAGAAATTGTGTATCAGAAGTACTGAAGTCTGTGTGCAGAATGAGAAACAATCAAAACTCATCATAAAGCTGGAGGCTGAAAAAAGGGCAAACCTTGAAACTATAAGTCATCTAGAAGGAGAAGTTCAATTGCTGAACTCACAACTGAATCAAATGACCAAATCTGTCAAGATGTTAACAAATGGAACAGACAAATTGGAAGAGATCCTTCAGGTTGGACAAAATGTGGGAAATAAATCTGGACTAGGATTTATGGAAGCAAAGAAATCTGGTACAGATAAGAAGATCAGGCCTGATAAGCAAATGTCAAAACAGATGTCTCAACACAACTCTCAACATCAGGAACAGAGACATATGAAGAAAAGGTACCAAAGATGGAGATGTCATCATTGTGGGAGATATGGCCACATAAAGCCCTTCTGCTTCAGATTGCATGGATACCCTAATCAGAACTCAGGTGTCAAACCTAAGTCTAAAAAGGTACCACATGCTCCTAAATGGAAGAGAAAGGCTACTGCCCTGATAGCCCACACTTCCCTGAGGGTCTCTGCAAAGAAAGACTGGTACTTTGACATTGGATGTTCCAGACACATGACTGGAATCAAGAACCTCCTCAATAATGTTAAGCCTCACACCACCAGTTTTGTGACCTTTGGAGATGGTGCTAAAGGTGAAATCAAAGGAGTTGGTAATTTGGACTGCCCTGGAGTTCCAAGTCTGAATGAAGTACTGCTGGTAAAAGGGCTGACTGCTAATCTCATTAGTATCAGTCAATTGTGTGATCTAGGATTCAAAGTCAATTTCTCAAAATCTGAATGTCTTGTAATCAATGACAAACAAGAAATTGTAATGAAAGGAGTCAGATCTAAAGACAACTGTTACTTGTGGGAGCCTGAGAACACTAATTTCTCCTCTGTGTGTTCCATTGCAAAAGAAGAAAAAGAGGTGAAACTGTGGCACCAAAAACTTGGCCATCTTCATCTAAGAGGTATGAAGAGGATTATCTCCATGGAGACAGTCAGAGGGATTCCAAGACTGCAAATTGATGAAGAAAGAGTTTGTGGTGAATGTCAGGTTGGTAAGCAGACTAGGATGTCACATCCAAAGTCAAGACATCTGACCACTTCTAAGGTTCTAGAACTTCTTCATATGGATCTGATGGGACCAATGCAAGTAGAGAGTCTTGGTGGAAAAATATATGCCTATGTGGTTGTGGATGATTTTTCCAGATTCACCTGGATTAATTTCATTAGGGAAAAATATGATGTATTTGAAGTTTTTAAAGAATTGTGCAAAAGAATTCAAAGAGAAAAGGAAGGGTGTATTGTCAGAATCAGAAGTGATCATGGCAAGGAATTTAAAAACATCAAGTTTGATGACTTCTGTTCTTCAGAAGGAATTAGTCATGAATTTTCTTCTCCTATAACACCTCAGCAAAATGGAGTTGTGGAAAGAAAAAACAGGACCATACAGGAATCTGCCAGAGCAATGTTACATGCCAAAAGACCTCCTATGTATTTTTGGGCTGAAGCTATGAATACAGCCTGCTATGTTCATAACAGGGTCACCTTGAGAAAGGGAACCTCATCCACCATATATGAACTCTGGAAAGGAAGAAAACCAACTGTGAAGTACTTCCATGTGTTTGGCAGCAAATGCTATATTCTGGCAGATTGTGAACAAAGAAGAAAACTGGACCCTAAAAGTGATGAAGGTATATTTCTAGGATACTCCTCAAACAGCAGAGCTTATAGAGTATTCAATTCCAGAACCAAAGCCATGATGTAATCAATAAATGTTATAATTGATGATTATCATGAAGAAATAGATGTTCCTTGTACTGTTGAGACATTCTTTGAGACTTCAACCCAACAGAATGATCTACCCATCTCCACCACAACAGAATCTGAATCAAAGGAAGCTAGCAAGATCCCTTCCATCAGAATTCAGAAGGATCATCCAAAAGAGCTCATCATAGGAGATCCCAACAGTGGATTCATTACAAGATCTAGAGAAATCATCTGAAACTCTTGTTTTGTGTCCAAAATGGAACCAAGAAATGTCAAGGAAGCTTTAACTGATGAATACTGGATTGGTGCAATGCAAGATGAACTGAAACAATTCAAGCAACATGAAGTTTGGGAACTGGTTCCTAGACCTGAAGGAACTAACATCATTGGCACAAAATGGATTTTCAAGAACAAATCAGATGCTGAAGGAGTTGTCACCAGGAATAAGGCAAGACTTGTTGCTCAAGGATACACTCAGGTTGAAGGGGTTGATTTTGATGAAACCTTTGCACCTGTAGCCAGGCTGGAATCAATCAGACTCCTATTGTCAATTGCTTGTCTTCTGAAGTTCAAGCTATTTCAGATGGATGTGAAAAGTGCCTTTCTAAATGGGTACTTGAATGAGGAAGCTTATGTGGAACAGCCTAAAGGCTTTGTGGATCCAAACCACCCTGATCATGTCTACAAATTGAGAAAAGCTCTATATGGCCTGAAACAAGCTCCTAGAGCATGGTATGACAGGTTAACAAAGTTTCTCTCAGACAAAGGATACAAAAAAGGAGGCTTGGACAAAACACTCTTTGTCAAAACTGAAGGAGGGAAGTTGATGGTTGCCCAAATATATGTTGATGACATAGTGTTTGGAGGAATGTCAGAACCTATGGTTAAACATTTTGCTGAACAGATGCAGGCTGAATTCGAAATGAGTCTCATGGGAGAACTAACTTATTTTCTTGGACTGCAAGTCTCACAGATGGAGGACTCAATCTTCTTATCTCAAAGCAAGTATGCTAAGAACATTGTAAAGAAGTTTGGTATGGAGAATGCAAGTCACAAAAGGACTCCTGCTCCTACTCATATAAAGCTTTCCAAAGATTCAAGTAGGGTTAAGGTGGATCAAAGTCTGTACAGAAGCATGATAGGAAGCTTGTTGTACTTAACTGCCAGCAGACCTGATATTGCCTTTGCAGTTGGAGTTTGTGCAAGATACCAAGCTGATCCCAAAGTCAGTCATATCAATCAAGTGAAGAGAATTTTGAAGTATGTGAGTGGAACTTACAACTATGGGTTGCTATATTCTCATGGCTGTGAACCAAATCTGACTGGCTACTGTGATGCTGATTGGGCTGGTAGTGCTGATGATAGAAAAAGCACCTATGGAGGATGTTTCTTCTTGGGAAATAATCTGGTTTCCTGGTTCAGCAAGAAACAGAATTGTGTGTCTCTCTCTACTGCTGAAGCTGAATACATTGCAGCTGGTAGTAGCTGTTCTCAAATGATCTGGATGAAACAGATGCTTACTGAGTATAATGTCACACAAGATGTTATGACATTGTACTGTGACAATCTGAGTACAATCAACATTTCCAAGAATCCCATTCAGCATAGTAGGACCAAACATATTGACATACGACATCACTTTATCAGAGACCTTGTAGAAGAGAAGACAATCAAATTGGAACATGTTGCCACTGAGCTACAGCTGGCTGACATTTTTACCAAGGCTCTTGATGCAAATCAATTTGAAAACTTGAGGGGTAAGTTGGGTATTTGTCAACATGAGGAATTGTAGCAATTAATTTTGCTTAAAACAAGGGTTAAAGGATTTGTGCTTGTTCTGATTGGGTTAAAATTATATTTTCCCATTTCCTTCAATTCTTTTAAGAAGTTGAATAGACACTCCTTTTCTTCCTTCCCCTCTCGTCTCCTCTTCAAAACCCAGTCTCTCAATCAGAATTTTCTCTTCTGTTGCTGTTGGTCCTCTAAGACTGTCAAAATGCCTCAAACACCATCATCATCCAATACGACCATTTCAACCTCTTCCTCTGATCAAGATTCTAGGACAATCTCTTCTTGTCAGGACTCTGAATCCCTGGAGATCTCTTCTCTTAGAAAAGTGGAATATAACCCCACCAAGGTCAAAGAGCTGAGAACAAGACACGCAGGAAGGTCCCAAGCTTCTGCCTCTGGTAATTCATCTCATCCTTCTTCTTCAGTTCCCCCAGAAATTGCAAATAGGGAAGGGTCAGCCTATGTTCGTCAAGCAATAGCAAAAATTGTTTCAAGAATTCTGAACGAGAACCACTCAGTTCCTGGCATTTATGTTCCTTTAAATCAAGAAAGTTCAAATGCTGAAACAAATCCAGATGTCTCTAAGGATGTTGAGACATCAGACAAAGAGAAGAATGCTGACATTGCTCACAAGAAAAGGAAGAAGCCAGAATCCTCTGAGTCTGATGACAGTGCTTAAAGGTTGGTTGCTGTTTGGTGGAGTTGATGCTGGTCCCTGGTGGAGTTTGGAAGTGTGTTCAGTTTTTAGCTGCTGCTCTTATTACTTTTTTCTGGATGACTGTATAATTTTTATGAACATGTATCTTTGGCCCATTTGTGGCTAAAGAGGGGGAGAATATTTTGGTACTTACTTAATTAGACATTCTATTTTTCTGCAGTCATTTCTTTCTGCTGCTATCTATCTCTGATTGCCTAGGGTCTTTAGCCAAAAATCTGCCAAAGGGGGAGTTTGTAGTTGTTTAGTTATTGGCTTGCATTTTTGGTAAAACCCAAGTGTATGTGGGAATGTCATGACTGATGTCATAACATTCTAGTTTAGTTTGTACTGATTCATTAGGTACCTTTGCAGAAAAATATTGTCATACAGGTACTGATGTTTATAAGTGTGTATCTGAGCATTTTGCAAAATGATCACATTTTCCTAAATCAGTAGACAGGTTTTTCAGATGTCATAACAGATGTTAAGACATCCTGTTCTGAACTAACAGGTTTGCAGTTTGGTTAATTCTGAGTTTTTTCAGGAAAATGACTCAGTCTTTCCAGAACAGAATCCTGCGTTTTCTTTGGGTTAACCTAGCTCAACCCTAACCTAGTTGATAAAGTCCTGTGACCTAGTCTTAAGGTCAAATGGAATTAACCCTAGCTTTTTGTGGAAACCCTAACTGAAGATGCAGCTGCTATATATTCAACAGAGCTGCTGTTTTGAAAGTAATCCCTTTTTTGGTCAGAAGATTTTTTGTAAGTTGTATAGTTTTAACTATTGTAATTCAAGCAATTCTCATTGTGATAAGTGACTTGGAATAGGTTTTTAATTGTAAGGGTTGTGTAGCACTCAAAGCTTTGAAGCAAGAGTGTTTGTATGTTTCTTGACTAAAGCTGTGAAGCAGAGTCAAGTTAGGTGCGTGTATCACTCAAAGCTGTGAAGCAAGAGTGGTTGTGTTGCTTGATTAAAAAGCTGTGAAGCTTAATCAAGTGTATGTTTTTTAAGAGTGTCTTCATCAATTCATTAGTCAAATTGTTTTATGTATCACTGCTGTGATTGAGGGGGAGTGAGTAGGAACTCAGGTTTAAGTTGTACTTAGATTGAAATTGCATTGGGTAGGTCTTAAGTGAAGGAGATAAACTGGTTGGTTTATTCCTGAATTAACATCTCTTATAGTGGATTTCCTCCCTGGCTTGGTAGCCCCCAGAGTAGGTGTTGTTGCACACTGAACTGGGTAAACAATTGACTGTGTTCTTTATTGTTTTTGTATTTACTGTCTTATAGTAAGTCAGATACGGTGTCATAACATTGAACTTGACATTGAGTATCTGCAGCCAGAATTTCAATTGGCATCAGAGCTGGCACCCTGCCTGTATTACTGGGTGAGATCTAGGGATATCACTTTCTGGCACTATGGACAAAGAAGGAGTTTTTGGAAATAGACCACCCATTCTGGATGGAACTAATTATGACTACTGGAAACCTCGTATGATTGCCTTCTTAAAATCTCTGGACAAAAAGGCTTGGAGAGCTGCTGACAAAGGATGGATCCATCCCACCATAACTGAGAAAGATGGGACAATCAGTTTGAAGCCTGAGGAAGATTGGAGTAAAGAAGAAGATGAGTTAGCCCTGGGAAACTCCAAAGCTTTAAATGCCTTGTTCAATGGAATTGATAGAAATATTTGCAGACTAGTACATCAATATGAATTGGCCAAGGAAGTTTGGCACACTCTCAAAACTACTCATGAGGGCACTTCCAAAGTGAAAATGTCAAGGCTTCAGATGTTGACTACCAAGTTTGAGAATCTAAGAATGATGGAAGATGAAACCATTCATGAGTTTCACATGAACATCTTGGAGATTGCCAACACCTCAGGAGCACTGGGAGAAAAGATGTCAGAAGAAAAATTGGTGAGAAAGATTCTCAGATCCTTGCCTAAAATATTTGCAATGAAGGTAACTGCCATAGAGGAAGCCCAGGACATCAGCAAGTTGAAAGTGGATGAACTTATTGGGTCTCTTCAGACTTTTGAGATGGGGATCACTGATAATGGTGACAAGAAGAACAAGAGCATAGCACTTGTGTCCAACACTGATGTTGAAGAAAATATTTCAGAAGCTATAGCCATGCTTGGAAGACAGTTCAACAAACTCATTAAAAGAATAGATCCAAAGTCAAGGTCTAATGTTCATAACATTCCCTCTGACATTGACAGTTCCAGCAGAAGACCAAGGTCAGAAGAGAAGGGAAATTAAGGCAGAGGAATTCAATGCCATGGTTGTGAAGGATATGGTCATATTCGAGCTGAATGTCCTACCTTTCTTAAGAAACAAAAGAAAGGAATGACTGTTACTTGGTCTGACTATGATTCAGAAAGTAATTCTGAAGAAGAATCTGCCAAACTAGTTACTGCTTTAACTGGTGTTTGTACCTCTGAAAGTGACATTAGTGATGAAGAGGTGACTTTTGAAGAACTGGCTGATACTTACAAGAAATTGTGTATCAGAAGTACTGAAGTCTGTGTGCAGAATGAGAAACAATCAAAACTCATCATAAAGCTGGAGGCTGAAAAAAGGGCAAACCTTGAAACTATAAGTCATCTAGAAGGAGAAGTTCAATTGCTGAACTCACAACTGAATCAAATGACCAAATCTGTCAAGATGTTAACAAATGGAACAGACAAATTGGAAGAGATCCTTCAGGTTGGACAAAATGTGGGAAATAAATCTGGACTAGGATTTATGGAAGCAAAGAAATCTGGTACAGATAAGAAGATCAGGCCTGATAAGCAAATGTCAAAACAGATGTCTCAACACAACTCTCAACATCAGGAACAGAGACATATGAAGAAAAGGTACCAAAGATGGAGATGTCATCATTGTGGGAGATATGGCCACATAAAGCCCTTCTGCTTCAGATTGCATGGATACCCTAATCAGAACTCAGGTGTCAAACCTAAGTCTAAAAAGGTACCACATGCTCCTAAATGGAAGAGAAAGGCTACTGCCCTGATAGCCCACACTTCCCTGAGGGTCTCTGCAAAGAAAGACTGGTACTTTGACAGTGGATGTTCCAGACACATGACTGGAATCAAGAACCTCCTCAATAATGTTAAGCCTCACACCACCAGTTTTGTGACCTTTGGAGATGGTGCTAAAGGTGAAATCAAAGGAGTTGGTAATTTGGACTGCCCTGGAGTTCCAAGTCTGAATGAAGTACTGCTGGTAAAAGGGCTGACTGCTAATCTCATTAGTATCAGTCAATTGTGTGATCTAGGATTCAAAGTCAATTTCTCAAAATCTGAATGTCTTGTAATCAATGACAAACAAGAAATTGTAATGAAAGGAGTCAGATCTAAAGACAACTGTTACTTGTGGGAGCCTGAGAACACTAATTTCTCCTCTGTGTGTTCCATTGCAAAAGAAGAAAAAGAGGTGAAACTGTGGCACCAAAAACTTGGCCATCTTCATCTAAGAGGTATGAAGAGGATTATCTCCATGGAGACAGTCAGAGGGATTCCAAGACTGCAAATTGATGAAGAAAGAGTTTGTGGTGAATGTCAGGTTGGTAAGCAGACTAGGATGTCACATCCAAAGTCAAGACATCTGACCACTTCTAAGGTTCTAGAACTTCTTCATATGGATCTGATGGGACCAATGCAAGTAGAGAGTCTTGGTGGAAAAATATATGCCTATGTGGTTGTGGATGATTTTTCCAGATTCACCTGGATTAATTTCATTAGGGAAAAATATGATGTATTTGAAGTTTTTAAAGAATTGTGCAAAAGAATTCAAAGAGAAAAGGAAGGGTGTATTGTCAGAATCAGAAGTGATCATGGCAAGGAATTTAAAAACATCAAGTTTGATGACTTCTGTTCTTCAGAAGGAATTAGTCATGAATTTTCTTCTCCTATAACACCTCAGCAAAATGGAGTTGTGGAAAGAAAAAACAGGACCATACAGGAATCTGCCAGAGCAATGTTACATGCCAAAAGACCTCCTATGTATTTTTGGGCTGAAGCTATGAATACAGCCTGCTATGTTCATAACAGGGTCACCTTGAGAAAGGGAACCTCATCCACCATATATGAACTCTGGAAAGGAAGAAAACCAACTGTGAAGTACTTCCATGTGTTTGGCAGCAAATGCTATATTCTGGCAGATTGTGAACAAAGAAGAAAACTGGACCCTAAAAGTGATGAAGGTATATTTCTAGGATACTCCTCAAACAGCAGAGCTTATAGAGTATTCAATTCCAGAACCAAAGCCATGATGTAATCAATAAATGTTATAATTGATGATTATCATGAAGAAATAGATGTTCCTTGTACTGTTGAGACATTCTTTGAGACTTCAACCCAACAGAATGATCTACCCATCTCCACCACAACAGAATCTGAATCAAAGGAAGCTAGCAAGATCCCTTCCATCAGAATTCAGAAGGATCATCCAAAAGAGCTCATCATAGGAGATCCCAACAGTGGATTCATTACAAGATCTAGAGAAATCATCTGAAACTCTTGTTTTGTGTCCAAAATGGAACCAAGAAATGTCAAGGAAGCTTTAACTGATGAATACTGGATTGGTGCAATGCAAGATGAACTGAAACAATTCAAGCAACATGAAGTTTGGGAACTGGTTCCTAGACCTGAAGGAACTAACATCATTGGCACAAAATGGATTTTCAAGAACAAATCAGATGCTGAAGGAGTTGTCACCAGGAATAAGGCAAGACTTGTTGCTCAAGGATACACTCAGGTTGAAGGGGTTGATTTTGATGAAACCTTTGCACCTGTAGCCAGGCTGGAATCAATCAGACTCCTATTGTCAATTGCTTGTCTTCTGAAGTTCAAGCTATTTCAGATGGATGTGAAAAGTGCCTTTCTAAATGGGTACTTGAATGAGGAAGCTTATGTGGAACAGCCTAAAGGCTTTGTGGATCCAAACCACCCTGATCATGTCTACAAATTGAGAAAAGCTCTATATGGCCTGAAACAAGCTCCTAGAGCATGGTATGACAGGTTAACAAAGTTTCTCTCAGACAAAGGATACAAAAAAGGAGGCTTGGACAAAACACTCTTTGTCAAAACTGAAGGAGGGAAGTTGATGGTTGCCCAAATATATGTTGATGACATAGTGTTTGGAGGAATGTCAGAACCTATGGTTAAACATTTTGCTGAACAGATGCAGGCTGAATTCGAAATGAGTCTCATGGGAGAACTAACTTATTTTCTTGGACTGCAAGTCTCACAGATGGAGGACTCAATCTTCTTATCTCAAAGCAAGTATGCTAAGAACATTGTAAAGAAGTTTGGTATGGAGAATGCAAGTCACAAAAGGACTCCTGCTCCTACTCATATAAAGCTTTCCAAAGATTCAAGTAGGGTTAAGGTGGATCAAAGTCTGTACAGAAGCATGATAGGAAGCTTGTTGTACTTAACTGCCAGCAGACCTGATATTGCCTTTGCAGTTGGAGTTTGTGCAAGATACCAAGCTGATCCCAAAGTCAGTCATATCAATCAAGTGAAGAGAATTTTGAAGTATGTGAGTGGAACTTACAACTATGGGTTGCTATATTCTCATGGCTGTGAACCAAATCTGACTGGCTACTGTGATGCTGATTGGGCTGGTAGTGCTGATGATAGAAAAAGCACCTATGGAGGATGTTTCTTCTTGGGAAATAATCTGGTTTCCTGGTTCAGCAAGAAACAGAATTGTGTGTCTCTCTCTACTGCTGAAGCTGAATACATTGCAGCTGGTAGTAGCTGTTCTCAAATGATCTGGATGAAACAGATGCTTACTGAGTATAATGTCACACAAGATGTTATGACATTGTACTGTGACAATCTGAGTACAATCAACATTTCCAAGAATCCCATTCAGCATAGTAGGACCAAACATATTGACATACGACATCACTTTATCAGAGACCTTGTAGAAGAGAAGACAATCAAATTGGAACATGTTGCCACTGAGCTACAGCTGGCTGACATTTTTACCAAGGCTCTTGATGCAAATCAATTTGAAAACTTGAGGGGTAAGTTGGGTATTTGTCAACATGAGGAATTGTAGCAATTAATTTTGCTTAAAACAAGGGTTAAAGGATTTGTGCTTGTTCTGATTGGGTTAAAATTATATTTTCCCATTTCCTTCAATTCTTTTAAGAAGTTGAATAGACACTCCTTTTCTTCCTTCCCCTCTCGTCTCCTCTTCAAAACCCAGTCTCTCAATCAGAATTTTCTCTTCTGTTGCTGTTGGTCCTCTAAGACTGTCAAAATGCCTCAAACACCATCATCATCCAATACGACCATTTCAACCTCTTCCTCTGATCAAGATTCTAGGACAATCTCTTCTTGTCAGGACTCTGAATCCCTGGAGATCTCTTCTCTTAGAAAAGTGGAATATAACCCCACCAAGGTCAAAGAGCTGAGAACAAGACACGCAGGAAGGTCCCAAGCTTCTGCCTCTGGTAATTCATCTCATCCTTCTTCTTCAGTTCCCCCAGAAATTGCAAATAGGGAAGGGTCAGCCTATGTTCGTCAAGCAATAGCAAAAATTGTTTCAAGAATTCTGAACGAGAACCACTCAGTTCCTGGCATTTATGTTCCTTTAAATCAAGAAAGTTCAAATGCTGAAACAAATCCAGATGTCTCTAAGGATGTTGAGACATCAGACAAAGAGAAGAATGCTGACATTGCTCACAAGAAAAGGAAGAAGCCAGAATCCTCTGAGTCTGATGACAGTGCTTAAAGGTTGGTTGCTGTTTGGTGGAGTTGATGCTGGTCCCTGGTGGAGTTTGGAAGTGTGTTCAGTTTTTAGCTGCTGCTCTTATTACTTTTTTCTGGATGACTGTATAATTTTTATGAACATGTATCTTTGGCCCATTTGTGGCTAAAGAGGGGGAGAATATTTTGGTACTTACTTAATTAGACATTCTATTTTTCTGCAGTCATTTCTTTCTGCTGCTATCTATCTCTGATTGCCTAGGGTCTTTAGCCAAAAATCTGCCAAAGGGGGAGTTTGTAGTTGTTTAGTTATTGGCTTGCATTTTTGGTAAAACCCAAGTGTATGTGTGAATGTCATGACTGATGTCATAACATTCTAGTTTAGTTTGTACTGATTCATTAGGTACCTTTGCAGAAAAATATTGTCATACAGGTACTGATGTTTATAAGTGTGTATCTGAGCATTTTGCAAAATGATCACATTTTCCTAAATCAGTAGACAGGTTTTTCAGATGTCATAACAGATGTTAAGACATCCTGTTTTGAACTAACAGGTTTGCAGTTTGGTTAATTCTGAGTTTTTTCAGGAAAATGACTCAGTCTTTCCATAACAGAATCCTGCGTTTTCTTTGGGTTAACCTAGCTCAACCCTAACCTGGTTGATAAAGTCCTGTGACCTAGTCTTAAGGTCAAATGGAATTAACCCTAGATTTTTGTGGAAATCCTAACTGAAGATGCAGCTGCTATATATTCAACAGAGCTGCTGTTTTGAAAGTAATCCCTTTTTTGATCAGAAGATTTTTTGTAAGTTGTATAGTTTTAACTATTGTAATTCAAGCAATTGTCATTGTGATAAGTGACTTGGAATAGGTTTTTAATTGTAAGGGTTGTGTAGCACTCAAAGCTTTGAAGCAAGAGTGTTTGTATGTTTCTTGACTAAAGCTGTGAAGCAGAGTCAAGTTAGGTGTGTGTATCACTCAAAGCTGTGAAGCAAGAGTGGCTGTGTTGCTTGATTAAAAAGCTGTGAAGCTTAATCAAGTGTATGTTTTTGAAGAGTGTCTTCATCAATTCATTAGTCAAATTGTTTTATGTATCACTGCTGTGATTGAGGGGGAGTGAGTAGGAACTCAGGTTTAAGTTGTACTCAGATTGAAATTGCATTGGGTAGGTCTTAAGTGAAGGAGATAAACTGGTTGGTTTATTCCTGAATTAACATCTCTTATAGTGGATTTCCTCCCTGGCTTGGTAGCCCCCAGAGTAGGTGTTGTTGCACACTGAACTGGGTAAACAATTGACTGTGTTCTTTATTTTTTTTGTATTTACTGTCTTATAGTAAGTCAGATACGGTGTCATAACATTGAACTTGACATTGAGTATCTGCAGCCAGAATTTCAGATAGCACCCGGATCCGTAATTTCAACGATCTTAGTGAAGATTTTGATCGCCAGTATAAGTACAGTGTCGACATGGCGCCGTACCGAGATCAACTCTGGGCGATGTCCCAGAAAGACAGAGAGTCCTTTAAAGAATATGCCCAGAGGTGGCATGAGATTGCTGCTCAGATTTTTCCCCCTCTTGAAGAGAAGGAAATGACAAATATCTTCTTGAAGACTTTAGGTTCTTTCTATTACGAAAGAATGATTGCAAGTGCACCCAGTGACTTCACCGAGATGGTAAGTATGGGCATGCGGCTGGAAGAAGGAATTCGTGAGGGACGTTTGGTTAAGGAAGGAAGTCCATCTAGTAGTGTCAAGAAGTTTGGAAGTGTTTTCCCTAAGAGGAAAGAACAAGATGTCAGTGTAATTTTTCCTGGGAGACCAAGGAGAGGCTATTCACATGTTACGGAAGTCACTCCGGCTGTCCGCCCAACAATGGTGACCCCAACTCATCAAACCCCACCAATTTAGCAACGGCAATTTCAACAGCAGCCTCGACAACAGGCTCATCAATTTAATAACCAGAATCGTTCACCAAGGAAACCTCAATTTGATGCCATTCTGATGACTTACACTGAGTTGTTCCCAGCTCTGATCAGAAAAAACCTCATAACAATGAAGCCTCCTCCTATCGCACTGAATAGTACTTCTCCTTGGTACAAGGCAGATCAGTTATGTGCATATCATCAAGGGTCGTCGGGGCACAACATTGAAAATTTCTTTGCTTTAAAGGCAGATGTACAGAGGTTGATTAAGAACGGTATTTTGTCTTTCAAGGATGTTAACCCGAAGTTTAGAGATAATCCTTTGCCTCGACATGGGGCAGCATCAGTGAATATGGTGGAAGGTTGTCCGGGAAAGTTTCGAGTTTTTCAATTTGAGCACATAAGAGACTTGTTGATCAGGTTACATCAAAGCTTAAAAATACTTTCTTTCTTTAAGCATCAGCATGATTATGATGTTTGGGAATTTTGTTCAATAGAGGTTGATTGCCCTATTGTGAAGGAGGATATTCAAAAATTGTTAGATCAAAGGGTTATCACTATTACATATGACAGAGATCCCGTTGATGAAGTGAATGTTATAATACCACAATTCAACTTGCCTGAACCAGTAGAGATCGTTTATGATAGTTAAATTGCACCTCTTTCCCCCTTGATCATTTGTCCACCTGGTCCTATGCCTTACAACTCAGACCAAGATATACCGTACAAATATAATGCCACAATGATCGAGAATGGGGTAGAAGTTCCTATACCGCCAATGCCATCTTTTATTAACATTGATGATGTAAGCAGAGTTACAAGAAGCGGGCGTATCTTTGCGGCAGTACCTTGAAGAGACCAGAAGTCCAAACCAGAAGGCCTATACCAACAGAAATTCCAGCGATAAATGTTGAACCAAGGGTTGAGGTAGGCCGATCCAATGAACCTATCCCACACCCCGATGATGATGAGATCTTGAAGCTCATCAAGAGAAGTGAATACAAGATTGTGGACCAACTATTGCAAACTCCTTCCAATATTTATGTGCTTGCTTTACTGAGAGATTCTAGTGCCCATAGGGAAGCTTTGATGAAGGTCTTGGACCAGGCATTTATATATCATGATGTGACGGTTGACCAATTTGACGGAATTGTGGGAAATATTACTTCGTGTAACAATCTTGGTTTCAGTGATGAAGAGCTTCCGGAGGAGGGAAGGAACCATAATATGGCTTTGCATATCTCAATAAGTTGTGGAAATGATACTTTATCAAGTGTGTTGGTAGATACAAGTTCATCATTAAATGTAATGCCCAAAACTACATTATCTCGACTTTCATATCAAGGTGCTCCCATGAGACCTAGTGGGGTAATTCTCAAAGCGTTTGATGGTTCTAGGAAGAATGTCATTGGTGAAGTGGATCTTCCTATAATAATTGGTCCTCATACCTTTCAGATCACTTTTCAAGTAATGGATATTTGTGCCGCCTACAATTGCCTATTGGGTCGCCCATGGATCCATGATGCAGGGGCAGTCACTTCCACGCTCCATCAAAGATTGAAGTTTGTAAGGAATGGAAAGCTGGTAATGATTGGTGAAGAGCAGGCTATGGTTGTAAGCCACTTGTCATATTTCTCTTTTATTGATGCTGATGAGGATGTTGGAACCAAATTCCAAGCTCTATCTGTTGCTAATAATGAAGTGAAGAAGCAAGGGACATCTATTGCTTCTTTTGAGGATGCGCGACGAGTGGTTGAGAGTGGTTTGGATGAAGTTTGGGGCCAGGTGTTGACTTTTCCTGAGAACAAGTCTGGAGAAGGTCTTGGTTTTCATCCCGTGTCTACAAGAGTTAAGCAGGATACCGTTACCCGTTCGATACAAGAAGTTTTCTGAAACGCAGGTTTTATCCATCCGACTCCACCTGAAGTTGATGCTATAATAGGAGACGATTCTGAAGAGGATTTACCCAACTTTGTAACACATGGAGTGGTCTTCCAGAACTGGATTGTTGTTGATATTCCTATTGTGATGCACATTTCTGAGTAATGTTTTGTTTTATTTTTTGAAGAAAAAAAAACTTTCTCTCTTCCCAAGGCAAAAAGGTATTTGTGTCGGGCTATGTTGAAAATAAATCCTTTTGCTCTGCCCAAGGCAAAATAGAAGATGTCTGGGCTCTTTTGTTTTAAGTATTGCCAATCATGAATAAAAATGTTATTTTGTCCACTATTGGTTTTATTTTTCACTTTTTTGGAAAATGGTATTAACAATTAATTGGTAGTAATAGGAAAATATAATAACCTTTATTTTTATATCTGTACAACATTCACATTAATCGATTTCTAATATAAAGCATAATCATATGTGCAGATTAATACATGACTTAACCATTGAAAACAATTATACTATGCCCCCTCCCAACTTTGAATTCCCTGTGTTCAGAGCCGAGGAAGAAGATAGTGAAGAGATTCTTGATGAAATTTCCCGTTTACTTGAGCATGATGAAAAGACTATTCAGCCGTTTGAAGAGCCTATAGAGATGATCAATTTGGGTAATGAAGAAGATAAAAAGGAATTCAAGGTCGGAGCATTGCTTATCCTAGAGGTCAAAGAGAAAATGTTGGAGCTTCTCAGAGAGTATGTGGATGTGTTTGCCTGGTCCTACCAAGACATGCCAGGTTTGGATAACAATATTGTGGAGCATCGTTTACCGTTGAGACCTAAATGTCCACCGATTAAGAAGAAGTTTAGAAGAACTCGTCCCGATCTGGCTGACAAGATCAAAGAAGAAGTTTAAAAACAAATTAATGCAGGTTTCCTTGTTACATCGGTCTATCCTCAATGGTTAGCCAATATAGTTCATGTTGCTAAGAAGGATGGCAAAGTTCGAATGTGTGTAGATTATAGAGATCTGAATAGAGCTAGCCCAAAAGAAGATTTTCCATTACCACACATTGATGTATTGGTTGACAGCACCACAAAGTTCAAAGTCTTTTCTTTCATGGATGGTTTCTCTGGTTACAATCAAATCAAGATGGCACCAGAAGATATAGAGAAGACAGCTTTCATTACACCTTGGGGAACATTTTATTATCAGGTAATGTCGTTTGGTTTGAAGAATGTTGGTGCAACGTACCAAAGGGCCATGACTGCTTTGTTTCATGATATGATGCATAAAGAGATAGAAGTGTATGTAGATGACATGATTGCCAAATCACAAACTAAAGAAGATCATTTGGAACATTTATTGAAATTATTCCAGCGTTTGAGAAAGTATAAACTCTGTCTGAATCCTAACAAGTGCACTTTTGGTGTTCGTTCTGGAAGACTTCTGGGTTTCATTGTCAGTCAGAGAGGTATTGAGGTAGATCCTGATAAAGTCAAAGCTATTTGGGAGATACCCGCACCCAAGACGGAAAAACAAGTAAGAGGATTCCTTGGGAGACTGAACTATATTTCTAGATTTATATCTCATATGACTTCTACCTGTGGGCCTATTTTCAAGCTTCTCCGAAAGAACCAAGGATGTGTGTGGACAAAATATTGTCAGAAAGATTTTGATAGCATCAAAGAATATTTACTTGAACCTCCCATTTTGATCCCTCCAGTGGAAGGAAGACCTTTGATTATGTACCTGACTATATTGGAAGATTCCATGGGATGTGTGCTTGGTCAACAAGATGAGACTGGAAGAAAGGAGCATGCCATATATTATCTGAGTAAGAAATTCATAGAATGTTAGTCTCGATACTGAATTATTGAGAAGACCTGTTGTGCTTTAGCTTGGGCTGCTCGCCGTCTGCGCCAATATATGATTAACCATACCACTTGGTTGATCTCCAAAATGGATTTGATCAAGTATATCTTCGAGAAGCCCGCCTTATCTGGAAGAATAGCCCGTTGGCAGATGTTGTTATCTGAATATGACATTGAGTATCACACTCAGAAAGTAATTAAAGGGAGTATTTTAGCTGATCATTTGGCTCACCAACCAATTGACGACTATCAATCCATCAAGTTTGACTTCCCAGATGAAGATGTTATGTACTTGAAAGCTAAAGATTGTGAAGAGCCATTACCTGAAGAAGGACCGGATCCCGAATCCCGTTGGGGTTTAATTTTTGACGCAGCTGTAAATGCTTATGGAAATGGAATTGGGGCAATCATCGTCACTCCCCGAGGTACTCATATCCCGTTCACGGCGAGATTGAAGTTTGACTGTACGAATAACATGGCTGAATATGAGGCATGTATTATGGGTCTCGAAGAAGCAGTGGATCTAAGGATCAAGATTCTTGATATATACGGGGACTCGGCATTGGTAATTAATCAAATCAAAGGAGAATGGGAGACTCGTCATCTTGGTTTGATCCCTTACAGAGATTATGCTAGAAGATTGTTAACTTTCTTAAATGAAGTGGAATTACATCATATTACTAGAGATGAAAACCAAATGGCTGATGCTTTAGCTACTTTGTCTTCAATGTTCCAAGTGAATGATTGGAACGATGTGCCTATAATCAGAGTTATGCGCCTCGACATACCTGCCCATGTTTTCTCAGTAGAAGAAGTCACCGATGACAAACCGTGGTTCTATGACATTAAACGTGTTCTTCAAACTCAAGAGTACCCGCCTGGGGCATCCAATAAAGATAGGAAGACGTTGAGAATATTGGCAAGTAGTTTCTTCCTCAATGAAGAAGTATTATATAAGAGGAATTACGACATGGTCTTACTCAGATGCGTAGACAGACATGAAGCAGGCATGCTGATGCAAGAAGTACATGAAGGATCCTTTGGCACTCATGCCAACAGACATGCAATGGCTAAAAAGATGTTGAGAGCTGGTTACTATTGGATGACGATGGAATCCGATTGCTGCAAATATGTGAAGAAATGTCATAAATGCCAAATTTATGCGGACAAGATACATGTGCCACCGACCCTCCTCAATGTTATCTCTTCACCTTGGCTTTTCTCTATGTGGGGCATTGATATGATTGGAATGATCGAACCCAAAGCTTCAAATCGTCATTGTTTCATCTTGGTGGCCATCGATTATTTTACTAAATGGGTGGAAGCAGCATCTTATGCTATTGTAACCAGACATGTGGTAGTCAGATTTATCAAGAATCAGATCATTTGTCAATGTGACATCCCGAGCAAGACCATCACCAATAATGGCTCGAATTTGAATAACAAGATGATGAAAGAGCTTTGTGAAGATTTCAAGATCGAACATCATAATTCTTCTCCCTACAGGCCGAAGATGAATGGGGTTGTTGAAGCTGCTAATAAGAACATCAAAAAGATTATCCAGAAGATGGTGGTAACTTATAAAGATTGGCATGAAATGCTTCCGTTTGCTCTGCATGGGTACCGTACTTCAGTTCGAACTTCAACAGGCGCAACCCCATTTTCCCTAGTTTATGGCATGGAAGCAGTACTCCCCATGGAGGTTGAGATCCCGTCTATGAGAGTTTTGATGGAAGCTAAACTTTCTGAGGCTGAATGGTGTCAAAGTAGATATGATCAGTTGAATTTAATTGAAGAAAATAGATTAACATCGCTGTGTCACGGTCAATTATATCAGCAAAGAATGAAGAAGGATTTTGATAAGAAGGTCTGACCACGCGAATTCAGAGATGGTGACCTCGTGCTCAAGAAGATATTATCTTTCCAACCTGATTCTAGAGGCAAGTTGGCTCTGAATTATGAAGGACCGTATGTCGTTAAGAAGTTTTTCTCTGGAGGCGCCATGATTCTCACAAATATGGATGGTGAAGAACTCTCGCGCTCCATGAACGCCGATGCAGTCAAGAAGTATTTCTCCTAGGTTTGAGTTGACAGTTTTCTAAGTTGAAAACCTGAAGGGGCGGCTTAGGCTGACTTTTGGTCAGACCAGTCATGGAATTTGAGCACATCTCAGAACTCGAAGTTGTTAGGGAGAATAGTGATCATTGTTTTTGTGTAACCTTTTTCTTTCATGTACTATTTCCCAAACTTTTGTAAATCGTTGGAGTCGCATTGTTAGCGAACTACCATCTTATTAATGAAATTTGAACATTTATCTTTTTGCGAGCAAAATTTCAGCTTTTACGGCAATATTTGAAACAAAGTTATTTAACGCATTCCTATTTTTAAATGTGTCATGAGGTGTTGGTTGTGTAAACTTGTGTTTCTAGTGTAGTACTAAGCTTGGTGACTCCCCAGCAATTCCAGTTAATCTTTGTTTCAGTTATCTTTATTTGAGCAAATTTCTGAAGTGTGGTACGCTTTGTATCATGTCAGTGGTCTATTGGTGTTAAAAGATTGGATTTGAATACTTTTCTCCCCAGAAGACTTGAGCCTTGTAGCGTGATGTGCTCTGACGATGTTTTTTGGTTCCAGTTCCAGTTCCAGTTATTTTCCGTCTCTTTAAGATTGGCCGAGTATCTAATTATTTCGTGATATCTTATCATCTTCAAGATATTCCCTCTGTATGTTTTGTCAGCATAATATTCATTTACTCATTTACATCATGCATACACATTCACATTTTTCATTGATTTCGGGTCGTATACCTTGTTTATGCTTATTCAGACAACGTACATGTTCTTTCCAAGTAGAATGTTAACTTAGGCAGAAAATGTGCTTCCTTTCTAATTCCCCAGCTGAGCTAACCCTCGTGGATGAATTTTTTATTTAGCTTTCCTTGTCCATCTCTAGATAGGATGAATCCCCAATTGGGTTATTTTCTCATTGGGTGGAGTCTTGTTTGACTGTGTTCTCTCTGGTTTATTCCTGGATGGAGTTTTGTCTCTTGCATAGGCTATCTCGTGGTTTTCTCCAGGCTAGGCAATCTAGATGAATGGTGCATTTATTTTGCGCATTTAAGTATCTGATTTCCTCAAGAAGGATCTATTCATGGTTTCCTTTGAAGAAGAATTGTATTCTCTGGCAGTGTTATTACAACTTTCTTTTGAAACATCTTTGGAAAACGAAAAGCGGCAGTCTCTTCATGAGCAACTTGTGCATTATTGACTTCTTTGGAAAACGACAAGCGGCGGTCTCTTCATGAGCAACTTGTGCGTTATCGACATCATTGGAAAACGACAAGCGGCGGTCTCTTTATGAGCAACTTGTACGTTATTGTTATTTTTGGAAAACGGCAAGCAGCGGTCACTTCATGAGCAACTTGTGCGTTATTAATATTTTTGGAAAATGGAAAGCGGTGGTATCTTTATGAGCAACGTGTGCGTTATTAATAGTTTTGGAAAATGGCAAGCGACGGTCTCTTCATGAACAACTTGTGCGTTATTAGCATTCTTGGAAGACAACAAGTGGCGGCTTCTTTATTTGAGCAGCTTGTATGTTATTGACATCTTTGGACAACAGCAAGTGGCGGCTTCTTTATTTGAGAAGCTTGTATGTTATTGGCATCTTTGGACAACAACATGTGGCGGCTTCTTTATTTGAGCAACTTGTATGTTATAGACATTCTTGGATGACAACAAGTGGCAGCTTCTTTATTTGAGCAGCTTGTATGTTATAGACATCCTTCGATGACATCAAGTGGCGGCTTCTTTATTTGAGAAGCTTGTATCTACAACCATATATTATTTCACCATTAATTGGTATCCCTCCGAAAAAACTGATTCATCAAAAGAATTTCAGAGATTTGTGCGTTTATTTCAACACTCTGTCCAGCATATGGTCTCCGGTTTCTCCGAATATTTTTTCAGAAAGAACAGTCGAAGCTCTACCGACTTTGGTTCATGTGTGTTTCACATTGTTCTAAATACAAGAAAAACCAAGTTATCCCGTCATTTTCGATTTCTTGGACTAAAAGTCATCTGCAAATTTTCTCATGACGCGGGTTGAATTTCACCGAAATGGGATGATTAAATTCAAAACCGTTCTAGAAGAATTTATTCGGAATATTTGGAATTTTCTTTACTTGAATTCAAGTGATAATTAAAGAGGAGCTATCAAGAGATCTCATCCAAGAATATTCATTTATCGCATGAAATATTTATTCAAGATTATTTTTGTGATTATTTTGGTGGATCTACATCATGGTTATTTAAATACACGAAGCATTTATTCAAGAAGTTAGTGGTGAATTCTATTTAATTACATGAGAAATTTTATTTGATTACAAAATTAACCCATGTGATTTATTTGGATCTCTATTACAAAAATGCAAGATTAAAGTCTAAGACTTGCATTATTATTTATTCATCATTCAACAATTCATCAAAGTATTATTCAATTATTTCCCAAATTCAAATGAAAGATCTTGAATTTTTATCAAGATATATCAAGATTCATGTTTATATGAAGATTCAAGATTATTTATAACTACCAATGGAATTGAGAATATGTTGAAGAATACATGTTTATTCATGTTACAAATTTATTTGAGTTATTATTACAAAGTTGCAAAGAAGATACAAGTTTGTACAAAATATATTTTCAACACTAAAAAATTCAGCCCAACAAAGTTGCTAATGCAGTCCATTTTGCAACCCATTTTCAACCCCAATTTTGTTGCATTTTTAATGGTCAACAAGGCTACAAACAGCCTGAAAAAACAACAAAGAAAAGATGATGTAAAATGCTACAAACAGCCTGAAAAAACAGCACCATACAGCAGCCTCAAATGCTGCCAAAATCTGCTCCAACCTGCATCAAAGTAGCCACAGATTGCATCAAAATGGTTAAAATAAATTGTGTGAACAAAGCCTGAAAACAACTTGCCATAACATTTCAAATCCCTACTGTTTTTCCTCCCTAAAACCCCACACACTCCACTATAAATGGAGGCTTTTGTCAACACAAGATAGAGGAGAGAAGTAAAAAATTCAGCAAGTGAGAAAAACAGAAAAATAGAGTTTTGTTCAACAATCCAACAAGAGTTGAAAAAAAAACCAGAAAAAATAGAGTTTTTTTTCTAAAAATCCAGCAAGAAGAAAAAATATAGAAAACTTAAAAAAAAGCTTACGGTTTTAGAAGCCCCATCGGAGAGGCTCCGATAGGTATTATTCTCTTCCTCCTCTCTATCTACTGCTGCATATATTCATGTTTGAATCACTTGCTGCACCATTTTTTCTTTGCCATGCAATATTTGCCTTATCATTCTTTTCTTGTATTGTATTTAAGTTGAGTTTCTGCATGATTGTTAGCATTTAAACATGTTTAGTATTCATAATATTGGTAATAATAACGATTGTAATAAAAAAGCATACTTCTTCCGTCGCGTAACAATAACTTCTACCTCTCCCTCTAGCAACCACCAGTTTAGAGCTTGCTGCCCAAAACACTTAGCACCTGTTGAAAGCATAGAACCTGTTCAAAACATAGAACTTGTGAAACCATAAAAACCTGCTGCTATCAATACCTTACAACCTTCAAAAATCAATAAAACCTGTTGTTACTGAAACTACAAACGTTCAAACCATTAGAATCTGTCAAAACCGTTTAACCTGTTCCAAAACACTCAGCCTGTTATCAAAAACAACAACTTGTTAAAATCAAAAACCTGCTGTTAACCAACTTGAAACCTGTTAACACCCTTTTAAAAAAAACCAGTTTAACCTTGTCAAGATAATAACCAGTTTCTGCTATCAAACCAACATAAAATCTCCAAAACACTCAGCTTGCCATCCAAAAACGTACCAAAAAAACATACAATCTGCAAACACATTAGAACCTGTAAAAATAGTTAAACCATATAACAACCAATCTATATCCAAAACCAGTTCAAATTTGTTAACCTGTTACAAAAACAATCTGCTAACTCTAGAAACCTTCTTAGGATCTATTAAAAATCATCATAGAAACTGTTACAAGATAATAAACCATTGTCTTCCCAAACCCACCTAGAACCCTAAACTAAACAAATGGCGGAAGAGCTTTTTGCACCTCCGATCAAACCGTTTGGATTCACATCACAAGCAGGTGAATCATTGAGGAAGCTTCATCAATAGCATCGCCACCACCAAAACCATCATGCTGGAGTAGCATAGTGAAAAAGGAAAACACCG
Organism: Vicia faba; assembly: GCA_948472305.1. NCBI lineage: Eukaryota > Viridiplantae > Streptophyta > Magnoliopsida > Fabales > Fabaceae > Vicia > Vicia faba. Next base: position 1,199,207,496 of record OX451738.1, read on the forward strand.
CATCTGCCTCATTTGGTTCTCACAGCACCACCATCTCACAAGTTCCGCCTCGTCTCCTTCACGATTAAATCTACCGTCAAAGCTTCATCTCGGTTCAGAGCGTCGTCTTCATCAGCTTCGCGTTCAACTTCGCTTCTCAATAGTTGCATCATCACCTCTGTATCTCTGTCGTTTCACTTTCGTCTCTGATCTGGATCACTTCTCTCATTAATCAGATTTTAGATGAAGATTACTGTTGATGAAGTTTATCAGATGAAGATGATTGTGGATGAAGTTTATATGATGAAGATTGAAGGATGTGAAAATATGTTAATGATGGAAGTTGCAGAGTTAAGGTTTGAATGATGGTGCGTGAAGTAGAGAGAGTACAAAGACTCAATCTCAGAAATATAGAGAGAGAGGAAGAAAAGAGGGTAATCCGTAAATAGAGAGAAGAGTGTTTTCATTTATTTAATTTTCTATTATTTGTTTATTAATAATAATATTAGTTTGTTTTTTTCCCAATGTTACAACATGCTAGCCGCCGCCGCTCCCTTGCATATTAGGGTTTTCCCTTTTTTTTCTTCTTTTCCTTTCATTCATAACCCGGTTGGCCCATTGGGCTTGTTTTTTTTGGTCCAACTTCATTAACAGCTTTCCTTGATGTTTTAATAAACTCATAGTAATAATGAATAACATCACAACTTAAATGGCAAAGCATATTACCAGCAACCTTAAAGACCTGAGTTCAACTCTTGCTGGAGTATTCTTTTTAGTTCTTTTAGGTTTTATTCTATTAATTCGATTATATTATTAATTATTATAAAACACATAAAAACACATTTAATTAAAATTCATCTTTTATTTAATTTTGTCAACATACTATTAGTTTTTATTTTTTTATTTTGTGTTGTTGTTTATTTAATTATTCAAAAAGTACATGTTTCATAATTTAGTTTTTGTTATTTGTTTGATTATTAAAAATCCATGATTTCATAATTTAATTTTCATGTACTTTTGATTATTTATTTAATCGTTAAAATGCATGCTAGTATGATTTAATTTACATTAGTCAACTATTCAATTGTAATTTTAATTAATCGATCGTTAATCTGTATATCTTTCATCCGTCTCAAATCCAAGGGAATTGTTTAATTTTTGTCGACTTCATGTCATCAAACAGATCGTGTGAATACCCTCATTCATCTTTTGTTTATTATTTTGTTAAAAACTTAAGATAATTTTCCCAAATATTCAATTTTTCAAAACTCACACCTTTTAAGTCAATACTTCGACGTTAGGTCGTCGTATCTTCCAAATCTCGTCCATACCCATTTTTCGCCAAACAAGCTATTTTTAATCAAACAAATAATTTTGATACACAGATATTTCAAAAGTTTCCTATAGGATACTATAGATGCATTGGGTGTTAATACCTTCCCATTGTATAACCAACCCCCGAACTCTAGACCTCTTTTCGAAACGCCTTGTATTTTCATTACTTTTAAAGTATTATTTTGCATTGCATATTTTAGGGTTTTATTTCGCTCTTTTCCCTTTTCCCTTGGAAATAATAAAGCGCGATGGCAACTCTTGCTTTTGTGAGACGAGTTAATTAATAGATCGATCTCATATTTACCCCGCTACATTTTTTATCGCTACATAAACCAAAACACCTTTTTAGGTGAAATACGGGTTCCCTGATCTCTCATTGCACGAAGAGGGTACGTAGGCACAAAGGTTCCCATCCATGACAGACGCAACTAATACAAATTTTTCTTTTTGTACATACTTTACACTCATGCATTCCCCTTTGTTTGTTAGCTTTAGTTTGACACATTCTTTGATTAGAATAATAAGAGTGGATCCTGTGGAGTACCACGAACGTGAGGGGTGCTAATACCTTCCCCTTGCATAATCGACTCCCGTACGCATTCTCTTGGTCACGAGACCTTAATTTCTCCCTTATCTGGCTATCTTTGATGTTTTCCTTTCCCTTTCGTGGGATAAATAAATATTCGATGGCGACTTCATTGTTCTTTTTCCTAGTTTCTTCAGGTACGTATGACAATAATATCTCCAAATGAACCTCGTCTGAGTGTGGTACTTCACAATCTCACTAGTAAGGCCTACACCCCACATGCATCATGAAAATTCACTCTAGTCCCAAGTTTTCCTATGTGTGTAAAACTCAAGCATGTGTATTAGGCTTATCCCTCAATAGTATCACCCATCCCACAAAGAACAATATAACATATATCCAGAATATGAATAATAAATGTGATAAATAAACAAGTAAAGCATGAAGATAAACACAACAAGTAAAGCATAAAGGAAAACACCCAATGGAAAGAAACAAACAAAATCTAGGATTGACTTGCTTAAGTATAATCCCTAGAAAAGTCGCCAGTTGTCGCACCATAAAAAAAACACAGAGTTATTGCCAAACTTTATATATCCCGAAGGAAGGGAAAATATCGAGAAAAACCCCAAAAGGAAGGATAAGATGGTCTTGCGACCAAGAGAAAGGGTACAGAAGTCGATTACGCAAAGGGAAGGTAATAGCATTCCCCACGTCTATGGTACTCCATGGGATCCAATCTTATTGTTTTAATTAAAGGGTCTGTTATATATAATGCTTACTTGCTAAGGAAATGCATGCATGAATTGCTTAAGGAAAAATAAAAGTTTTTTATTATTGCGCTCACTTCGGTTTCGAAATCTCGTGACTACATATCCCCATCGTGCAATAGAGAATTAGAGCACCATAGTTATTCTCAAAGATTTTGGTTTGTTGTGTGTTTTTTATTAACGATGTTAAGTTCACATCCTATTGTAGCTCGACCTTTGGAGACTTACGCATTGCATAGAATAGAATTAACATGTTCATTCATAAAAGTTTAAAGAAAAGCCCTAAGACAAAAGAGTTTGAGTTTGTGAAGCATTTTTGTTATTTTGAAAATGGTTTGTGAATTGAATCATATTAAAGACTATGGATGAAAGAAAGAACAGGGTTCGGAACACACCTCCTCATTCTCCTGCCACCACTTAAGGATCATGGCATATAATTCATATCTTTATTTGTTAAGTGTTTTAAGTTTGAAGCAAAAATGAATTTAAGAATTGAATCATACTAAAGACTATAGATGAAAGAAAGAACAAGGTTCAGAATGCACCTCCTCATTCTTCTCCCACTGTTTAAGGCTCGTGGCATATGATTCGCATCCTTATTCATTAAGTTTATTTTATAGAATTTAATAAGAAAGAAGTATTTGTTTTAATATGCAAAAGAAAGAAAAATCTAAGGGAAACTTAAGGCCTAATGTTATCATGCATCATGGTCCTAAAGTTAGGATTAAGGGATCTTCTACTTAATGTTGTCATGCTTGGTTTTAAAGCCTAAATTCTAATTTTATCTCAATTTAATCAAAGATTAAAATTGAACTAAAATCACCTAGGGGGTCATGTGAGAATAAAAGAAATTATCAACATCAAACAACAAGTACTAAAATATTGCACACAATCCATACCAAAATAATACCAAGAATCACAACATAACACATTACATGAAAATGAACAAAACTAGTGACTAAAATTGACCAAAAGATTTAGAAAAGGGTAAAAGAAATTCCTAAAAATGTCTCCTAATTTTAATATTTTTTATTGTTTCTTTTATGCCTTTTCATTTTTTAAAAAAAATTATGGAAAATAAAAATAAAAGAAAGCTTAAAGAAATCTAAGAAAACAAGATTTGAGGGGTGCACTGATGTATTTGGATGTACGGACCAGCAGAGAGGTTTCACATACTTCAAAATGTATGGGATTTGCAAATCCGACGTTGAGGCCCATACAATCTACATCCAGAAGGGAAATTGGTTCAATAACACTCTTCATTACCCACACCCATTTTTCAGCATTTTTAATTTATTATATTTTTATATTATTTAATATCAAAACTATAAAGAATGCAAACAATAAAAAACAAAATTGAGGATCCAGTGAGTAAACGGTGGAGTTTTGATTATGCTTAGGGTTAAATATTTGTGACTCTAGGAGTCTCTTTGAAACATACTACCTTCTTTCTCGAGATCCCAAATTCCATCTCCACCGCGCCAGAAATCGCCTCCGACGACGGCGGATTCCCTCTCAACCTCCAAATATCATTGTTATATTTGTCATTCTCTCCTCTTCCATGAGCTTCCTTTCGTTTCTTCTGACTTCAAGCCAAAAGCTCTATATCTAACCAAATTGAAAGACTAAAATCTAAATTCAATAATTTTATTACGCAATCAAGGCTAACAAGCATGATGGAAGTATTTAATACCTCAAGATTCATACAATAGCATAGAGAAACGACAAAAAAGGAGAAAAAATAAATGGAGTTTCTCGGTTTACCTAAGAGACTGAGGTGCATCCCGATTATGGTTATGAAATTCGAAGAAGGAGATTAAGAAAACCATAGATGAGATTCCTAATGTTCAGGTACGTATAGCTTGATTATTTTGTATACAAATTCACTCTTCTTCTTATACTCCATTTCTCTTCTTTCAATTTGGCTATTCTTTTTGGGAGATGAACATAGTTTAGCTAAGAAATAAACTCAGAAGGTTAAAAGATTGATGATGATGAATGGAGGAGGACTTAGAGTGTGTGAAGATTGAGAGTTATAGGGGTATAAGCTCAACCAATTGAAGCTTCAATGTGAAGCTTCAATGGCCTCATAAGAGAGCGTGTAGTGAGGTTTGGGAAGAGAGAGAGAGAGAGAGAGAGAGAGAGAGAGAGAGAGAGAGAGAGAGAGAGAGAAAGAGAGAGAGAGAGAGAGAGAGAGAGAGAGAGAGAGAGAGATATGAGCGATTTGCAAAGTCAAAGATGAAGATGATGAATCAGGGAGAGGTTAAAGATGTAGAAAATGGATCGTGTCCTTGATCTGAGATGAGAGTTCAGCTTATATAGGATGATGAAGGGATGGAGGTGGTTAGAAGAGAGAAAATCTCAGCCTTAGGATTGAGAGGTTTCAATTAGTGATTGATGGTGAGGATTGGAGATTGGAAAGTTGTTTTATTCGTTACGACCTGTTAGTTATTGCCTTATGTTTTCAGTTAGCAGCTTTAACTCTGTTAGCAATTGAATTAGTTAGGAGGTTAGGATTTGCTGGAAAATTGTTAGGACTTGGTTGTTAGGTTATTGAAAGTTGTTGAAAATTATTATGTTAGTTAATTAGTGAAATGTTACAAATTTTAGTTCAATGTAAGTGGGAATCAGAAATTAGCTAGAGGAATTAGATGTTAACTGCCAGGTTAAGTGCAATTAGTAATTGATTTGGTTTTTTTCTGAATTATGTTGTGGACATAGTCTAGTTTCAACTCGGTTTTTTGTGATGTTTTCTTATGTTGAATTGGTTTTGTCATGTGAATGCATGGCTGTTTAAGCTGATGTTAACTTGTTTTTGTTTGTAAAGTAGGGCCATGGTTCTTTGATAATTGATGTAGGTTTCCTTCAATGAGCTTGTAATTATCTGTTGTGGATAATGCCATGCCCCTACTTCTGATTTTCGTGTTAATAGTTAAATGTAATCAGTCGCATTTTAGGTTTTTCTCACTCATGTTTTAGTTTTATGCCATGGATATTAGGGCTAGCTTATGGCATAGTTTTTTTCTTTGTTTATAAGCTGCATATGCAAGGATAAACATGCCTTGGTTTATTTCCTTGTAAGACTTAATTGACGATGGGCTATATTGATGATTTGGTTTGGTGCAGATGACAAAGCATTGGATTGAACTTTATAAGTGTTTTTTTCCTCTTATGGAATGTCATAGAGCATGAATCAAAGATCGTATCATAGGCCTGGAAAGGAAACTACAAGATATTCTAAAAAGAGCTTTGGAAAATAAGATGATCATTTGTTTTAGCACCCTTTTCATCTGTAGTTACCTACATGCTCTTAATTGCTAGCTTACTTTGAAATGCTTTGTGTTTATGTGGGTTTGAAAATGTTTGAAGATATTTTGAAAACTGTGATTTTGTAATGATTCTCGTATCGTTGAGAATGTATACAAAATGTTTGCTTTTGGAATATTTTTAAAACGGCTTAGTACAACAAACTTTGCAATGATTCTCGTATCGTTGAGAATGCATACAAAGTGTTTGTTTCGAAAGTATTTGTTTGAAAAGAGAGTGTTTGAAAAGATGTTTATTTTTGAAAGTGTGAGGTGAAAATGGTTTTGATTTGTGAGTAAGCAATTACGAGCAATCTACTTATGGAAAAAGTCTTTATTCTTTTCCTCCTCCTTTAGATAGTGCTACTTTACTATTGGTTGGTAAGGAGTCATATCATTGGATGTGAGGGACATGTGCGGGTCATCGTACAATCATAGAAGGCAAATTGTAAGATGTTTTAGCAATTATCGTAAGGGACTAAGATCGTTTACCGAAGGTAACATCGAAGGGTCATCGAGGACTACGATATTTTAATCAAGGGTCTTTGCTAAAGCATCCCACGTTCGAGGGACATTACTGCTTAAATTTGAGGCAACAAGTGCGGGTTACCGTAGAGGTGGATCTATGCAAAGTGTTTTTGTTTTCAAGTATTTTAACTTCTGAATTAGGGTTTTTCTAGGTTTGATTTTAGTCTTGTCATGTAAACCCTAATTACTAACAATAATAAGGAAAACGATAAATTGCAGAATTTAAATGTCATACGCTATTACAACGCTTTGGGAATGGGGGTACAATTTTGTGAATGAGGGGAGGAAAGCAATAAAGCCTAATTATATATTACAAACCATTGAATAAATAATAATGTGAAATAATAAAATGTGCGAGAATGTAAGGTAGAGAAAAAAAAGGAAAATGTTTTGATGACTTTTGATGGAAAAGGTTTTATCATTAACCTAATCAAACTAATTAGTTTTAATTACAAGAGAAGTTAATTAATTATTTAACAAAACCTAAAATCTAAGTTAATTTAAATTAAGAATAAAATAAAAACCTAAGTCTAAATAATTTGTTTAGAAAATAATTTGAATGTTAATGTTAATTTGGAAATAAAAATGTTTTATAATGTAAAAAAAAGAGTAATAAAATCTAATTTAATTAAAAAATGAATTAAAGTGTTTAAATTTAAATATTTTTAATTTAATTATTAAATAAAATATATTTTTTGTATTTTTTGGTTAAATAAAAATAAATAACAAAATGAAAATAAGAAAATATGAAGAATATAAAAATATTGGGTTTGGGTGTTAAAAAGTAAAAAGGGTGTGAAAAGTAGCAAAAAGGCCCAAGCGTGTTTTTTTTGTTTGAGTCAGAAAATAAATATATAAATGGGCCTGCGTTATTTTAGTAAAAGGGGGGTGTTGGGAAGAAATTGAGACAGGCCCAGAATCAATGATCCAGCACCTATGTGAGATCTAGTGTGGATGATTTCTTAGAGTGCACTATGGGCTTGCATTTGAATGCGTGGGATTCAGTCATGTAATGATCATGTGGTGATGGTGAGAGGAACACGATGCGCACCCCCAACCTTCTTGCATTGAATCTGAAATAAAAAATTATGTGAAAAAATAAAAGGGTACCACTGGGGCTCAAACTCAGGTCCATATACCCAAATGCCTTAGCACGTGCTTCTCTGCCATTGGGGTCATTGTTTCATCCGTTTATAATACAACTTCAACTAAATATAAAATAAACTCATTTTTGAATTTTGAACTTCATCTTCTTCTTCCTTTGCGCGCGCAGAATAAAAGCTCCATTACTCAAATTTTTAACTTCTTTATTTCTCAACCATTTTCAAAAATGTAAACATGAAACTTGCACTAAATTTCATCATGAATTCAACCATGTAAATAACTTAAACTATAAATCAAAGACGAGCATGAATTTTGTTAGGTACCAAATTAAAACATAATTTTTCTGAAAGTTCAAACTAAAAAATCTCCATGTACATTTAACATAAATGAAAACTAAAGGCATGGTTAGCTTAAGGGCAATGATGTCACAAAATTATCCATTCACAAAGTAACCATTAATGATGCTTGTATAAGAAGTTCAAAGTTGAGAAAACTTTCCTCAAAACTGGAAATCGTGTTTGGAGTTTGAGCACTCCTGGAGGTATTATGATGATCTGGATTTCTCCACTGAACCTCTAGGAAGCTATTTCAATGCTTACTTTATGCTGAAAGTGCCTGAATCTTTCTAGAGAAGTCAAGTTGCAGGTGGCTGTTTTTGAGTTTGGAGGATGATGAAGATGAAGTTACAGTTATGAAATAAGGGTGGGGATGAGTTGTATATGATGTGTAGATGATGTGTGAATGATTTAGAATGAGAATGCACGGGGGAATTAGGTTTTTGAAGTTTTTGGCCAGAAGTTACAATAATGGAGGTTTTGTGTACAATTTTGAGTTTCAAGGAGTTTGAGAGGGTTAGAGGGCTATTAAAATCGTGCTAAGGCTTGCAAACAACCTCTCTATTTATATATAAAATGTTTTAGAGGCTCAAATAGTCATAAATCAAAGATCACATGTTATGGTTATATGACTTGATTTTGAAGCAAACTTGAAATGCATAGTTTCAATGCATAGTACAAAGGCTCATAGGGTGGTTGACAGTGTTGTACCCCAAAATTTGTCCTCTCATTTCTCAAGACATTTTCTCACTAGTTCAAGTTTGCACAAGTATAATTGGTTTTTTTTAATTGAAAGAGCAAAGCAGATAAGTTTGATTTTTTTTCACAAAATTGAAGAAAAACAGTTCGCTTCGATCCAGAGGCTTCGATTGAGCCTTTAACTTCCTCCAAACAAGCTTAATCCACAAGTTTCGATTGGACATTTGGGCCACCTTTGGTGTGATCTTTGGTTCATAGGTTTCGCTTGAACATTTGGCTCCTTCGATTCAAGTTTTGGTTCAGGGGTTTCGCTTGAACATTTGGCTTCTTTGAGCAAGTTTGATTCCCATTGCTTAAAATTAGGAATTTGGCTTCTTTTGAGAAAAACTTGATCCTGATGCTTTTCCTAGGCATTTGATTTCTTTTGAGCAAGCTTGATTCAGAGGTTTCGAATGGACATTTGGCCTCATGCATGCAAGTTTTGTTTAGAACTAATGGCTATCTTGATACCAAGCTTTGATCAGACAAAGGGCTACCTTCACACAAAGCTTCGATTGGAGTATTAGTTTTCTTCGAAGCAACATACTTTGAATCCAATTTTAAACTCTTCGAGCAAGTGATTCACAAACTTCAGAAGGCAATGGTCCTGCAAGTTTTCTTGTATTTACAAAGCATTGGTCTCTTGCATGAAAGCTTCGATTCACAAGCATTAGCAGTGCTTCCTTCATGTCTGGAAGGCAAGTACATCCTGCATGCCAGCATGCACAAGGAAAGTTCCTCCTTTGTGATTGATTTCGACTCACAAGTAGATGGTTTCCTTTGTGATTGCCTTTAATACATAAGGAAATGACTTCCCTTCATGACTAGCGCCCACAAAGCGTTGGTTATTTTCACGCTAGCTTCAACTAGGCAATATTTCCCTTGGAAAAAGTATGTTTCGATCACACATAGTTTCTACACTATGGCACACAATGGGTGTCCCATTCGAAAGACATGTCTGGGTGTCCCATTCAAAAGACATGTCTTGGTGGCCAATTTGAAGAACTACAAATGGTGCACACAAATGATGCATATGGTCCAATCGAAGGACACATATTTGACCCTTTCAAAGATACACATATGACCCATTCGAAAGACACTTATTGGGTGAAAATCAAATAGTATTGTTTGAGAAAAGATCTGGTCGAAGGTGTTCAAAATGAAAGGTGGAGATATCAAAAGATGCTTGCTTCCAAGTTCAGGCCTGATACACTGGCCATAACGCTCCAAAACTGCTACACAGCAGTCCTGCAACACTGCCCCTATTCTTGCACCAATTTGGCATACGAATACTGCCCCTCGAAAGCTACAAAAACAGTTTACCCATTTTGTTCAAATTGTTTTGTTTTCCCTCCTAAACCTCAACCAATTTCGCCTATAAATAAGAAGCTCCATAACATGTCTAAGGGGCTGGACAATACATCCATAGGCTTTTGGTAGCTGGGAAAAGCTTTGATTGTGTGAAAATCATCAAACACTTAACACATTATCATACCCAGATTCAAAAGACCATACCTTTGTTTCTGACCCTTTTCGAATCCAACACTAGAAACACAACACTTGTTTCTTTTCCCTTTCGAATCCAGAAATAACCCCACACTTTGTTTTTCTTTCGAATCTAGTAGAAAGAACACTACACCTGTTCTTCTCCTTCGAATCCAGAAACAACAAACACACCCCTACTCTTCTGGACCTTCGAATCCAGCACTAGAAACATAACCTTTGTTTCTTCCCTTTGAATCCAGGAGCATCAAGGGTAGTAGCTAAAGGTCCAACTCACATACCCTAGCTTCAAGCAAGAAATAACCTGGCAATGCTGCTATTAAAACTCCAAACAAAAGAAAACAAGAGGAAGGAGGTGTGAATCGAAGCTTTAGGCTTCACCCCTGGCTGCTTCACAGTTGCAAGCAGAACAAAGAGTGTGGCCTTAGGCTTCGCCACACACTGACTTCCAGGCTATTCGAAGGAAGCAGAAAGGCAGAATCGAAAGCTACCCACACACTAACTTCCAGGTCCCATTCGAAAGAAACAGGAAAGGGATGAAATCAAAAGGTGTGTCCTTACTACTTCCAGGCCAAATCGAAGTAAGCCAGGAAGAGAAAAATCAAAGGGTTTTGCTTCCTGAATCGAAAAGCTTGTCTTCCCTTCTTTTATTTTATTTTTATATTTTATTGCTATTCAATATGGTTGTAATAGTGTAGGATATTTACTTTATGTATTTTTATTGCTTTATACAAATTTTAGTAATTAGGATGTATGGCAAGATAAAACCAACAAGTAGATCATCCTAATCAAAGACAAAATGCATGCAACCAAACACACTTTGCACATATGAACCTCTAGGGTAATCTCGCATATTTCCTCGGAAAAATAGTCATGTCCCTCGAATATGGTCATTTTATAAAAGACCCTTGATAAAAGATCGTAGTCCCTCGATTACCCTCGATGTTGCCTTCGGTAAGCGATCTAGTCTCTAAACAACATTGCTAAAATGTCCCATAGGTTGCCTTCTATGACTATACAAACGACCCACGCCCATCCCTTCACATCCAACGATGGGGCTTCTTACCAAATCAATGGTAAGATAACAACATCTAAAAGAGGAGGAAAATAACACTAGAACTTTTGAGTAGGTAGGTTGCTCATAGTTGCTCGCTTGCTCACAACAAAAACATTTTACACACCAACACTTTCATTTGAAACATTTCCAAAATACCAAGCTCTTTGTATGCATTCTTATAGAGACGAGAATCATTACAAAGACACTTTTCAAAATCACTTTCAAAAAAAATCCACAAACACCTCTTCGAACTATTTTTAAAACCAACACTTTGTACGCATTCTTATAGAAACGAGAATCATTACAAAGACGTTTTCAAAATACTTTCAAACCCACACCACAAAGAACATTTTCAAACAAAAGCAAGTGATCTAACAAGCAACTAAGAGCCCGTAGATAACTACGGATGAAAAGGGTGTTAATACTTTTCCTTTTCATAACCTACCCCCCGAACTCAAGAAATAATCTCGAAAGGTCTTTCCTGTTCTTTTTAACCTTTCCTTATTGGATAAAAGAAAAGTCGGTGGAGACTCTTTTTATCCATAACAATTATGATCAAACGCAAAACACACAAGTCAGTTCTCCCATTGTTTTACAGACAGGATTGTAGATGGTTTCTTCTTGTTTGAAATGTTTTAAAATCAGAAGCAACAATATATGGGCTAAAGGAGAGTTGACTCTGTGTATAAAGAAACTTTTCAAGAATGGCAATGTTAACTTTATGCCAAAAATGGAATAATCACTTGGACAATGGCTCAAGCACTTGGATCATAGCTCAATCAGTTGTGTAAACAATTAATTATAGAGTGATTTGCAAGTTAGAAGCCTGAAAATCAAGATTATGTAGTATGGTTGGAGATTTGGTCATAGTGTTCTTCATGAAAATGGCCTATATTTCAAGTTTATCATGCCAACTTATTCTCTTCGATTCTCATAGCTCAAAAGTGATCTCTTCAAGTTCTTGGAAATTCTGGAAAGCTTGAAACATTGTCTACAATCTTCATGTTGACCACTTTGGCTAAATCAAATTGTAACTAGGTGAAAATTTTCCAAGAAGTTGGGATAAAAATATGACCAAACATACTAAAATTTTCAATAAGTGTTTTGTAAAAATGTCATGACTTCATGAGCCTATTGTCGTACCACAAATTTTTCCTACCTCGACGATTTTATTTTCCGAGATTAGAATAGAAGAAATATTTAATTAAAGATGGTACAACAATATCTGTTGGTCCGTCTTTATCAGACTAGGGAGTGTATTTTAATGGGGCTTTCTAAATCAGAAATACTCATAAATCTGTTTGCAAGGCATGTTGGCCGATGGCCCATGCGATTCGAAAATACATCCTAGTAATTAATAAATTATTAGTTTATTAAAAATAACTAGGTTTAATTTGCTATTGAAGTTAAGATATTAAGTCTGTTAATTGCCATTAGTAAAAGGGAGGGATGAAATTTAAAAGCCCATTTATGTTTTGTCGTTGTTAATAAAGAGGAGGGGGTGTGATCATCAAATTAGAGGCCCATTAAGTTTTATTATTATTTAAGAGGAAAATGTGTATTGTTATTATAAATAAATAATAATGTATATTAATAAGGAAAACAAATAAACAAAATACTTTCTGGTTGAAAAAAAACATAACATATTGTTTGCTGTTAAATTCTGTTTTAGATATTATCTAAGTTTTGGGTGTTTCTAAAAAAGGGGTCAATTAGGCTTAGAGTTTCTATAATAAAAAAAGGGCAGGCTGGACTTCAAATACATACCGTTGACCCTATCTTTAGTAAAATAATAATAATAATAATTTTTTTCATTATATTAATATAGTTATTGGACTTTTACAAAAGAATGCAAAGCCCAAGTAATCAACGTGTTGGCCCATATTTGAACTAACATACACTGTGCAAATTACCACTAATTTTTGTGCAAGTTTCATTAAAACTTGAAACATTATCAAACTAAATCAAAGCCCAAAATTACATTGCCAATTGAACAGAAAAAATCTACAGAATTCATTGAACAATATTCTCAAAACCGCAAAATCTGTAATTACACTACAATCAAATCCAATCTCATTAGAAATTACAACAAACCAATTACAGAAGGTTCTAAATCCTAAATCAAACCCTAAAATTCCTAACGATATAATTAAACAGAAAATTAAGAAACAGGGGGCGAATTTTGACAGAACAAAGGCGGAGGGGATAAACAGAACCCAGTATACTGGACAAACTTGAATACGGAGGCGAGGAAAAGAAGAACATGGTAATGGGGGCGAAGGATTTTCACAAAATACAAAAGAGGCGGATATTTTACAGAAAACATGGTGGGGACTTCTGAGACAGAGAGATTGGAAGAATCTGGGAACTAGAAAGAACGAACAAACCCCTTTGTCGAGGAAGACGAAAAGAGGAGGCGATTAGATTTTTCGGATCAGAAACCCTAATTGCTAGCCGTTGCCTTGTGCCATCGCCTTTAAATCCCTATAGTTACCTACAAACAAGAAGGGAAGAACGAAACAGTACCCAAATCAGAAGAAGCTCGTAAAGTCAGAATCTTGGAATCACGAACGGGGTAAAACAACTTAGCTTACTTTTTCGTTTGATTTTGTTTGTGGGTTGTTTTGGGGTTGATTGGCGGTGGAGGTAGGGTTAGTGTTTCAGCCGACGCCGGAGGTCCTAGGAATAAACTAGGGTGTGTGATTTGGGGAAGAAAGAGAAGAAGGGTGTTAGCAAGGAAGACGATGAGGGAGTTCTGTAAAAGGGAAATAAAAATGAATAATGCAAGAAATGAAAAAAACAAATGTATCTTCTGTAGTTATTCTATGCGCGTATGCATATGTCAATTAACGTACGACTTCATTAGCCTCCCTTTGATCATCATCAGACGACCGTTAGGCCAAGTCTGACTGTAACATCATACACCCATGCTACATAGGATTACGCTGGACCCCCTCTTCAATTCGCATGTGGGCCAAGCCCAGCGCTATGCACCCTCCCCCCCCCCCCCCCCCCCCCGTTCCTCTGTTTACTAAATTCCAAAGTAATTTACACCCCCCCCCCCTTTGCCTGGACTGTTCTGGGCCTAGCCTGACTCTTTTTAACACCCCATTTGTTTTACTCATTAACGTAAATTACACCCCCCAGGTTTACTTAAATTATTATTAGTTTTTATTATTTCCTTTATATTATTTTTATGCTATATTTTATTAATTATTTATTTATTTTTCATTTATAATTATTAATGTTATTATTATTAATTTTTATTATCATATTTTAAATATTATTATTATTATTTATTATATGTAAATATTACTATATGATCAAATAAATTATTTTCATGTTAAAATTGCATATATTATTATATATATTATTTGCATTAAATCCTTTCTAATCATGCATTGATCAAGATTTCTTCGCAATTGACACGATTAAAAAATACAAACCAAACATCAAATTCTATTTTCGCAATAAACTAAACTAATCAACTGTCTTTTTGCAAATGGGTTTCAAACTAGTTTTGACTTACTATGCACTCAGTCAAAATCTCCGCAATCACTACTCCCGATTGAGTGCGAAGTGATTCAAAATATGTTTGCAAACCCCCTAAAAAACACTAACCCTACGAGCTACGAATTGAGACTCTGATTCCTCATAAGAGGATACATAGGCATACGATAAAAAATCGTAGCAAGTTCCCCTATTAAAAAATTAGGACACTTTTCTTGCTAATTAAAACTTAAAACCATGTTTACCCCAAACCTAAACCTAGAGATTAATATCCTTGTGAACAAGGTGGATGAAAGGTGCCTAACACCTTCCTTTCGTCCAATTGAGTCCGAAACCTAGAATCTCTGTCTGCGAATTAGGGTTTTCTGTTAGGTTCCCTTACCTAGGATAAAAACTAATAGTGGCGACTCTTGATTAAAAAACCAGTTGCTACAGCTGGGGACTCTGCTGGGGACTCTCTTTAACCCTAGGTTTTAGGTCTCTTTTAGGCTTTTATTTTTATTTATTTATTTTCATTAATTTATTAATGCATTTTTTATTTTCTTGTTTATTTTTTTTAATTATTATTTATTTACTATGTGGCGGGTTTTTATTTCAAAAAAATATTTTCGATAAGCCTTAGAAAGAAGGTTCGTCTATTAGCTCAGGGGGTACATCATGTCTGCGAGTTTATGTGACGACTTCTCCTAGAGTCGATGAACTTCTGAAAAAGGAATATTTATCGAGAGATATCCTCTTGACGAGTAGGACTTTGGAAGGTCACCCATGACTCTTTGTAACAACCTTAACCTAAAATCTCATGATGAGACCTTTCACGACTTTGAGACGAAAGTTTCAGTCAGTAAAGATGCTCCACCTAAGGGAGGCCTTATGCCTTTTCCCTCTGGTGTTATTCACGATACCCGTAATTAAACCACCTTATGGGAGGGTAGACTAACCGTAAGTCAAAATTAAGGAACCTACCTTCTAAGGGTACTTATCACAAAATCCTGTCACTAAACCATACATCCCTACCTTATAGGGGGTACTTATCACACAAATGTTGTCACTAAACCTTACACCCACGCATTCATACATTTTATGTATTCGTCATGCATTTAATATATCCGGCACCCTACATTTGTCTTATTCAAGGGGGGGTACAAAAGTTAATAGTAAACTCAAGATCTCGGTGATTGTCTTTTAAAATGGATACCAAAGGAAACAAGTTACCCGCATCGGCACGCCAAACATGTCTGAAATTAAGGCCACAAAAGGGAAATAATGTGTTGAAGACTTTCTCAAGCTTTGTCCAGCAATAGGGGATGGTTTCAAGATCAGATATCCGCAGGCGCATCTAGAAGGCTTATTTCCTTTTTGCTTGATTTCATGCAAATAAATTTTTGGTTTAAGATTGTAATATTTTTCAATATCTGAATTATGTTACTTTAAATAAAGGCATTTTGTTTCCACATCTTGTTTGCGTATTTATTTTAAAGATAGTTGCTAAGTAAAATAATAGGCAAAAGACAGATACATACCCAAGTGAATAAGACAGTTAACCTCTTTCGTATTCATGCACATTCATTCGCACGCATGCATTTACAAACACCTGCATATCATGTCAAAACTCATTTTTTACAAACATCTCTCTAGCTGAACCCTTGGCAGAAGAAGGTCGCCACTTCCTTGGCCTCCATATCAAACTAGGGCCTATCAACAGAAAACAATGTAGAAAATCGAGGAAACTCATGATGCATTCAAAGAGGATCTCGACCAAGTAAAGGGTGATGTCACTTCAATGAAAGGAGATCTGAGTCAAGTTCTTCTAGCTTTGAAGAATATTATTTCCAGGCAAGACCAGATTCCCAAGGAAGCTTTCGAGGAAGTAGCCCAGACTATTGGTGCATCAAGCGGTCACCAACTAAGGAAAGAGTCAGAGGAAGGGCTCCAAAAGTCCGTCTTGGCCAAACAAGAAGCTAAAACTGAAGGGTTTGTCCCACCGCTGCCAAAAGCAGGGGCATCTCGTACCCTACAGATTCCGACCAATGATGCAGACAATTATTTGGACCCACAATGCAGAGACCACGACCCAGAGAATTCCAACCAAGCGCCCTCAAAGACGACTGGTACTTATGTTGTTGATAATCCATTAGTGATGAATCAATACAAAGCCCTGGAAGAAAGATTAAAGGCTGTGGAGGGTTTCGACGCTTTTGAATTAGACGCTCTCGAAATGGGTCTAGTTCCTGATGTGGTGATTCCACCAAAGTTCAAAGTACCTGACTTTGAAAAAGACGAGGGGCTCACTTGCCCAAGAAATCATCTTCACATGTATTACAGGAAGCTGCATACCCATGCCCACGATCAGAAGCTGATGATTCACTATTTTCAAGATAGCCTGAGTAGGGCATCTTCAGACTAGTATATGGAATTGGAGCGGACGCATATTCGAACCTGGGAAGATCTTGCTAACGCTTTTCTAAAGAATTACAAATATAACCTGGATATGGCACCTACCCTCATGCAACTCTAGAATTTGTCCCATAAGAAAGAAGAGTCCTTCAAGGAGTATGCTCAGAGATGGAGGGAGTTGGCATCCCGTGTGCAACCACCACTGTTAGAGAAGGAGTTAGTAGACACGTTCATGGGAACTTTGCACGGGCTATATTATGAGATGATGGTTGGAAGTATCTCTTCAGGGTTCTCAAACCTAGTAACCATCGGAGAAAGAATCGATGCTGGAATAAAAAGTGGGAAGATATCAGGGGGACCATCAAATGCTCCCTACAATTCAAAACAGTCTGCTTCAAGCTTCACCAAAGGAAAAGAAGGAGAAATTAATGATGTAGCACCATAACCCAGGGTTCAACAACTATTAGTGACCCCCCTAAGACAGTAGCAAGGCAGAAGGCCACCCAGGAAATTTGATCCACTCCCTATGCCACCTAGCCCGTTATTGCAACAACTAGTTAAGGAGTCCTTAGTGGAACTCAAGCCTCTAGCTCCTCCAGTCGAGCCACTCCCACGTAGATACAATGCCAACACCAGATGCGAATATCATGCTAATTCTCCTGGACATACCATAGAATAATGTTGGCCTTTCAAACACAAGGTGCATGATTTGTTGTATTCTCAAGACATCACTTTCGAGAAACCCGACATAATATCAGACCCTACGATGTCGCACGATAGGATAACAATAAATGCAATCGAAGTAGTCACTGACTTTGGGGCAAGCAGACAAGCAAAGACCCCGATAAACTTGCTGAAAGAATATCAGTTTGGATATGGACTCCCGCTAGAACACAATGAAGCTCTCGAAAGAGTTCTACCAAGGCTAAGGGACCAGGGGATAGTCCAGTTCGGACAACACCCTAAAGAAAAATATAAAGTTACTATAAAATGCGAAGCAGATTTTCCTCCGATCCAAGAGACTTTTGTCAATAATGGAGTAGTGCATGGCAGACATGAGAAAAAAATATCCAACAAATCCGACACCAAAGGGGCAACTGAATTCATATGAAAATGCTCCCCAGGAGAAAAATTCAAAAGATGGACGACCGTGGAAATTCCTAAGATCTTTTTCTTTCCTAATTAATTTTTCTTGTTTTTGAAAGAAACTATGTCAAGTTCGAGGCATATGGGTTGCATGTAAGGGTTTCCCTATTTTGTTTCAGACAATATTTACTATTAATAAAAGTTATGTTTTATTTTCAATCAAGATCCATGTCTTTCTATTGCATTTATATCTTAAATTTAAAATGGCAATACTTTCTCTGCACATGCATTTTCAAATATTCATATATTAAATTTGCACCAAAACATGATAAAGGTACAAATTCATGCCCCAAACCACCGATAATGCTACTGCTGCAACCCGGTATAATTTTGATGCTCCTATCAACCAAGTTAAAGAGGAAGATGACAAAGATCTGGAACTCTCTAAGGAAATAAAAAGAGAAATAAAACGAAAGGCTAACAATACACAACCATACCAAGAGGCTATTAAGGCCATTAATTTGAGCACATGGGAAGACCTGGAAGAAACCAAGCTAAGGGGCAATATAAAGAGCGGAGCCACAAAGGAGCTGATCAAGTTATTATGAATATCGATGGAAACTGGACAAGGTCAAATACAGATGGTGCTGTAAAAATAAGCAACTACAAAATACCAAGATCTGACGAAGAACCCGAGCCAGGGGAACGTCGGATACTCGCGTTCAACGGGGCTTCAAATGCACTGGGGCACGATATAGGGGCAGTACTGACTTCTCCAAAGAATGCTCACCAACCATATACCAGGTCAATGATGAATGGGATACTAAGCATCCAAAACTGATCGGGATCATGTTTTGAAAACTAACTGCGTAATTCGCAAAAATCATTTTCAGTCACGTCCCACGAAAAGGAAACCAAGCGACATACGCCTTGGCAACTATATCTTCTATATTCAAAGTAACTTGGTCAAACCACGAATCGCGCATCATAAACTGACGCTTCGAAGAGCTCGCACATTGCCTTTCTATTAAAAAATGACAATATAACAAGCCTTGGTTTTATGACATCAGGGAGTACTTGGAAAAACAAGAACATCCAGAAAATGCCTCCAGCGTCAACCAACAAACCCTACAAAAATTAGCCACAAAATTCCTTCTGAGTAATGGTGTGTTGTACAAGATGAACCACGACGTGGTCTAGTACTTAAGAAGATTCTGCTACCTTGCCTCGACTCACGTGGTAAACGGACCCCCAATCACGAAGGTCTGTACGTAGTCAAAACAGCATACTCCGGTGGTAATCTTGTCTTCACAACAATGGATGGCGAAGAACTACCGCATCCAGAAAATTCAGGCGCAGTAAAAAATACTACATATAAGAAGCTCGCTAATCTTGAACCTTAAACATGCGACTTAGGCAAAAAGGAGCGCCCCGGTGGATCGAAAACCCTAAAGGGCGATCCAGGAAAAAATTAGGGGCATATAACAAAAAAATTATCCTGGTGGATTGAAATCCCGAAAGGGCAATCCAGGCAAAAATTAGGGATCATTCAAAAAGAAATAAAGAACAAAAAGACTGCGATCTAAGAACTGCGACTATGAACCACGAAGGGGGAGATAGATCTGAATCATTCAACTCGGAAGCAAATGAGATAAGATCATTAAAAGGATATTGGGGAATAGCAGTGGCAATTATCATTTTTTCATTGCAGTATACGGTTTTAAAACTTTCTGTAATTACCTCTTCCTAGGAATTGCATCTTATATTCTTTCCTATTCAGAGGCATATCAATAAAACATTTACTTTCTTTGCATCTTTCAAATTGTGTTTTTCTTTTTCTCAGACTAGTTTACAAAATACTGCGATCATTACTTGTGAATATTGTCTTGAAATCATTTCGGGGGATTAACAAAATAAAAGCATTTGATAAAACATTGAAAAAACATTTTGTTTAGAAAAATATTGAAAGAAAATCCACGTCTACTTCCACGAACATGTATACTCCTGCATTTACAATACAAATTCCATACATGTGTTCATGTCTGCGCCTATATCTACGCTCACGACGCAAAAAGTCTATGCCCACATGTACATTTGCTCTTATGCTTGCACTCCACAATACTAAATCTATGCATATCTACTCCTACATCTACGTGCCCGTACACGAAGTCTATGTCCATATACATGTCAGCACCTATTCCTAACTTATAACACGAAGTCTACGTCCGCTCATGCGTCCACACACATGTGTACTCCTGCCAATCCTATACATACGTCTACGCATACGCCTGTGCCTACGACATACGAATCTATGTACGTTTACGCTTATGCCCGCGCCTACAACATATGAATCTACATACATCTACGCTTACGCCCGCGCTTACAGAGACCACACATATGCGAATACATACGTCTACGCCTGCATACAAATCTACGCATAGGCCATTACCTACGTCTATGTCTATGTCTACGCCCACACTCACAATACAAAATCAATGTTCAAATTTTTCTAACATTGTCCACTGCATTCAAGTTCAACAATGCTACGACGACACAACATACAACGCTAGGAATCGGTAACTCTAAGCCAATGGTTTAAAGGAGAGAATGCCAGAAATGATCTTCATAATATTTCAAAGCATATACGCATCTTACACACATTTCACACATACATTTTGCATATCTAAAGCATACATACCCTATACATTTCAATATTCAATACACTCAGGGTTCCACACATCAAACATCATACATTCTGCATACATACAAACATTCAATATGTATGCATACGCATGTATCACATAACAAATAGAAAAATAATATCACCCTCGATTCAAATATCTAAGGGTCGACCAACGCAATACTTCTCCTACGATTCAACCCGCCATCGTAGTCTTCATATCGTGACACGTTCATCCCATCACCTAATTCTTTCCGCAGTGACGAGTTCCTTACAAACCCATTACATTTCCTCTAAGCCGCAATGTATTCTTCGAGCCCATTACATTGCCTCTAAGCCGCAATGTATTCTCCAAACTCAACACATTGCCTCTAAGCCGCAATGTATTCTCTAAATTCAACAGATTTCCTCTAAGCCGCAATGTATTCTCCGAACTCATTACATTGCCTCTAAGCCATTATGTGTTCTTCGAACTCAAGAAATTTCCTCTAAGCCGTAATGCATTCGCAAAATCACTATGTTTCCCCTAAGCCGCAACGTATTCTCAAAACCCAGCTTATCGCCTCAGACTTCACACAGCGATTTGCAAACCAAACCCATTGCCTCAGACTTCATGCAACAATGTGTTCCAAACTCCAGACCATCGTCTCAGACTTCATTCAGCGATGTTCGAAACAACAAATTTAGCTTATCACATCAGACTTCACGCAGTGATTTGAAAACCAAACCATCGCCCCAGACATCATGCAGTGATGTCCGAAAACCAAATCTAGCTTATCGCCTCAGACTTCATGCAGCAATTCGCGAGCCAAGCCCATTGCCTCAGACTTCATGCAGTAATGTGTTTCTTTATTCTGTGACACAGATCATTGCCTCAGACTTCATGCAACGATGTTCGAAATAATAAATTTAACCCATTTCCTCAGACTTCATGCAGCAATGTGTTTCTTATTCTGCGACATAGATCATTTCCTCAGACTTCATGCAGCGATGTTCGAAACTAAATTTAGCTTGTCACATCAGACTTCATGTGGTGATTTGGGAACCTTACCCATTGCCTTAGTCTTCATGCAGCAATGTGTTTCTTTATTCCACAAAATCCAGCCTATTGCATCAACTTCACACAGCGATTTGCGAACCAAACTCATTGCCTCAGACTTCATGCAGCAATGTACATCTCTTTACTCCGTAACACAAACCATCGCCTCAGACTTCATGCGGCGAAGTCTGAAAACCAAGCCTAGCTTATCGTCTCAGACTTCACGCAACGATTTTCAAAATTGTAACCTATTGCATCATACTTCATGCAGCAATACGTTTCGTTATTTGATAAACATCGATCATCGCCTCAGACTTCATGCCCCGGTGCTCAAAAGAAAAACACCCTAACCTAGTTCATGCAGCAATATGTTTCGTTATTCCATAAACACTGATCATCGCCTCAGACTTCATGCTGCGATGCTTGAAAGAAAACAAAACTTTAACCCATTGCCTCAGACTTCAGGCAGCAGTGTGTTTCTTTTACCGCGTACCCCAAATTTGTCCTACCTCAACGATTTTATTTTTCGAGATTAGAATAGAAGAAATATTTAATTAAATATGGTACAACAGTATCTGATGGTCCTTCTTTATCAGACTAGGGGGTGTATTTTAATGGGGCTTTCTAAATCAGAAATACTCATAAATGTATTCGCGAGGCATGTTTGTCGATGGCCCATGCGATTCAAAAATACAACTGAGTAATTAATAAATTATTAGTTTATTAAAAATACCTAGGTTTAATTTGCTATTGAAGTTAAGATATTAAGTCCGTTAATTGACATTAGTAAAAGGGAGGGATGAAATTTAAAAGACAATTTAAGTTTTGTCGTTGTTAATAACGAGGAGGGGGTGTGATCATCAAATTAGAGGCCCATTAAGTTTTAATATTGTTTAAGAGGAAAATGTTTATTGTTATTATAAATAAATAATAATGTATATTAATAAGGAAAACAAATAAACAAAATACTTTTTGGTTGAAAAAAAACATAACATATTGTTTGTTGTTAAATTCTGTTTTAGATATTATCTATGTTTTGGGTGTTTCTAAAAATAGGGTCAATTAGGCTTGGATTTGCTGTAATAAAAAAAAGGGCAGGCTGGACTTCAAGTACTTACTGCTGGCCCTATCTTTAGTAAAATAATAATAATAATAATTTTTTTCATTACATTAATATAGTTGTTGGACTTTTTCAAAAGAATGTAAAGCCCAAGTAATCAACGTGCTGGCCCATATTTGAACTAACATACATTGTGAAAATTACCACCAATTCTGTGCAAGTTTCATTAAATAACAGATACTGTAGAAATTGAAAATGAAATTAAAACTTGAAACATTATCAAACTAAATCAAAGCCTATAATTACATTGACAATTGTACAGAAAAAATCTACATAATTCATTGAACAATATTCTCAAAACCGCAAAATCTGTAATTACACTACAATCAAATCCAATCTCATTACAAATTACAACAAATCAATTACAGTAGATTCTAAATCCTAAATCAAACCCTAAAATTCCTAATGATATAAATAAACAGAAAATTAAGAAACAAGGGGCGAATTTTCACAGAATAGAGGCGGAGTGGATAAACAGAACCCAGTATACTGGAGAATCTTGAATACGGAAGCGAGAAAAAGAAGAAGACAGTAACTTGGGCGAAGGATTTTCACAGAATACAGAAGAGGCGGATCTTTTATAGAAAACAAGGGGGGATTTCTGACATTGGGAGATTGGAAGAATCTGGGAACCAGAAAGAACGAACAAACCCCTTTACCGAAGAAGACGAAAAGAGGAGGCGATTAGAGTTTCCGGATCGGAAACCCTAATTGCTAGTCGTTTCCTTGCGCCATCGCCTTCAAAGCCCCATTGTTACCTACAAACAAGAAGGGATAAACTGATCAGTACCCAAATTGAAAGAAGCTCGTAAAGTTATAATCTTTGAATTGCGAACGGGGTAAAACAACTTAGCCTATTTTTTCGTTTGATTTTGTTTGTGGGTTGTGTTGGGGTTGATTGGCGGTGGAGGTAGGGTTGGTGATTTAGCCACCTCCGGAGGTCCTAGGAATAAACTAGGGTTTATGATTTTGGGAAGAAAGAGAAGAAGGGTGTTAGCGAGGAAGACGAGGAGGGTGTTCTGTAAAAGGGAAATGAAAATGAATAATGCAAGAAACGAAAAAATAAATGTATTTTATGTAGTTATTCCGTGTGCGCATGCATATGTCAATTAACGTACGACTTCATTAGCCTCCTTTTGATCATTATCAGACGACCGTTAGGCCAAGTCTGACTGTAACATCATACACCCGCACTACACAGGATTACCCTGGACCCCCATCTTCAATTCGCCTGTGGGCCAAGCCCAGCGCTATGCACACCCCCGTTCCTCTGTTTACTAAATTCCAAAGTAATTTACACCCCCCCTCTGCCTGGACTGTTCTGGGCTTAGCCTGACTCTTTTATAACACCCCCTTTGTTTTACTCATTAACGTAATTTACACCCCCCAAGTTTACTTAAATTATCATTATTTCTTATTATTTCTTTTATATTATTTTTATGCTATATTTTATTAATTATTTATTTCTTTTTCATATATAATAATAATAATTATTATTAATTTTTATTATCATATTTTAAATATTATTATTTTTTTATATGTAAATATTACTATATGATCAAATAAATAATTTTCATGTTAAAATTACATATATTATTATATATATTATTTGCATTAAATCCTTTCTAATCATGCATTGATCAAGATTTCTTCGCAATTGACATGATTAAAAAATACAAATCAAATATCAAATTCTATTTTTGCAATAAATTAAACTAATCAACTGTCTTTTTACAAATGGGTTTCAAACTAGTTTTGACTTAGTACGCACTCAGTCAAAATCTCCGCAATCACTACTTCCGACCGAGTACGAAGTGATTCAAAATATGTTTGCAAAGCCCCTAAAAAGCACCAACCCTACGGACTACGAATTGGGACTCTGATTCCTCATAAGAGGATATGTAGGCATACGATCAAAAATTGTAGCGAGTTCCGCTATTAAAAAATTAGGACACTTTTCTTGCTAATTAAAACTTAAAATCCTGTTTACCCCAAACCTAAACCAAGAGATTATTATCCTTGTGAACAAGGTGGATGAAAGGTGCCTAACACCTTCCTTTCGTCCAATTGAGTCTGAAACCTAGAATCTCTTTCTACGAATTAGGGTTTTCTGTTAGTTTCCCTTCCTTTCGTCCAGTTACTACACCTATATCTTCGAATCTAAGCATTTATTGGACATGAACCCTCAAGGACAAAGTTGTATAAGTCATCAAGATCTACAACTTTCATGTTGAGAATTTTCCTTGAATCATCTTGCATCTTGGTGAAAAATTGTCATGATGTAGTGAAATTGTCAAGGTCAAAAAACACTTAGAATTTTCTAATTATTGGAAATCTTTACTTTTCTTGACTTTTCTTGACTTTCTTGACTTTCTTGATTCTTGATGATCAAGTTTGATATTTTTTAATTTCTTGATGAATTTTGATCTTTGAAATT
This sequence comes from Vicia faba, assembly GCA_948472305.1. Lineage (NCBI taxonomy): Eukaryota > Viridiplantae > Streptophyta > Magnoliopsida > Fabales > Fabaceae > Vicia > Vicia faba. The sequence goes on from OX451738.1 coordinate 1,199,232,942, forward strand.
CAATGTTGACCAAAAAGTCAAAGTTTGACTTTTGTATTTCAGTTGACTTTTCATTAGTTGATCCAAATTTCAATTGTCAACCACTTGATCTTTGAGGATGTATTGAACCATGTAATTAGGTCAAGATATTGTTGTTGAATTATTAAGATCACGCTTCAAGCTATTAGGTCATGTATTAGTTAAAAGTCAATGATCAATCATTCTCAGTCAAAACCCTAATTTTGACAAATTTTCCCCTTTGATGATTTGAGTGCTTTTCTTGAGGAATTATGATCAACCCTTGATCAATTTATGAATATGAATTCAAAATGTTAATGTTGGCCAAATATCTTGAGGTTTGACTGTATATTGACCATAATTTACTTTTTATCCAATACAACTAATTTTCAATCATTTGATCAATTGACTGAGCAATTTTGAGATGCAAGACTTGAAACTTGGCATGAGCATTCTTGGAGTTATATGATGAACCATGAAAATCATTTGAGGCATTAGAAGTCCAATTTTCCTTGTGAAAACCAAAACCCTAATTTGTCGACTTAGTGCTTATGAGATGGGCTTGTCTGATCAACTCTTGAGAATCCTTAAGCATTTGAGGACTCTTTGTGAGAAATGTCTTGAGAAAAGGAAGGGAAATTTTGGGGTACAATAGCTGCCCCTGCTCAATCTTCTTAAACCTGAAGAGTTAGATTGGCTTGTCCGCCATTCGTGACTTGAAGGTAGAAGGGGATTGAACACTTAAGTGGCCAAAAATTTGCACTCGCCCTTGCATGAAGTAAAACTGTTGGTTAATTATGCCAAAAATAGGCTTAAAGGTTCCATTTGGAGAGGTAATAAAGATTTGTCAGAGATGAGATTATAGATTACATCCAAAGTAACTGTTGATAAAGAAGTTAGGCTAAGTCTACGCTTTACTTTAACTGGGATAAGTATCATAATAAATCTTTGGTCGGTTTAATCTGAGCTAGAAAAGATGTAATGGAAAAAGTATCAGAATAAATCTTTGGTCGATTTAATCTTAGCCAGAAAAGGGTCTACTAAGAGAAGTATTAGAATACATCTTTGGTCGATTTGATTTGAGACAGTAGAGGTCGTTAAATCTTTAACTGGGAGAAGTATCAGAATAAATCTTTGGTCGATTTAATTTAAGCCAGAAAAGGTCTACTGAGAGAAGTATCATAATAAACCTTAGGTTGATTTAATCTGATCCAATAAAGGTCTACTGAGAGAAGTACCAGAATAAATCTTTGTTCGATTAGATCTGAGCCAATAGAGGTCTTTAAATCTTTAACTAGGAGAAGTATCAGAATAAATATTTGGTAGATTTAATCTGGGCCAGAAAAGGTCTACTGAGGGAAGTATCAAAATAAATCTTTGGTCGATTTAATATGAGCCAACAGAGGTCTTTAAATCTTTTAACTGGGAGAAGTATTAGAATAAATATTTGGTCAATTTAATCTGAGCCAACAAAGGTCTACTGAGAGAAGTATCAGAATAAATCTTTGGTCGATTTAATTAGAGCCAGCAGTGGTATTTAAATCTTTAACTAGGAGATGTATAAGAATAAATCTTTGGTCGATTTAATCTGTGTCATAAAAGGTCTACTAAGGGAAGTATCAGAATAAATCTTTGGTCAATTTAATATGAGCTAGCAGAGGTCTTTAAATCTTTTAACTGGGAGAAGTATCAGAATAAATATTTTTTTAATTTAATATGAGCCAAAAAAGGTCTACTGAGAGAAGTATCATAATGAATCTTTGGTTGATTTAATCTGAGCCAGCAGAGGTTTTAAAATCTTTAACTGGGAGAAGTATCAGAATAAATCTTTGGTCGATTTAATCTGAGCCAGAAAAGGTATTTTTGTATTTAACTAGAAGAAGTATCAGAATAAATCTCTGGTCGATTTAATCAGAGCCAGAAAAGGTCTACTGGGAGAAGTATTAGAATAAATCTTTTATCGATTCAATCTGAGCCAACAGATATTTTGTTCTTGACTTTTATTGGAGTAAGTATCATAATAAATCTATGATCGATTTAATCTGATCCAGAAAAGGTCTATGTTGTATTGTATCTGAAAAATATATTAGAATGATTCTATGCTCGACTGTATCTTAAAAGTGGATCAAAATGAGTCTTTTCCCGACTGTATCTGAAAAATGTATTAGAATGAGTCTACGCCCGAATGTATCTAAAAGTGGATCATAATGAATCTTCGCCCAACTGTTTCTTAAAAAATGCTTTCCAGATTGAAACTTTAGGAAAGGTGTTTGAATAGCTGCTCGTCATGTATATAGTCGCCCCGTCCTGTTTCGAGAAATTATCTACAATCTATTTTGTTGGTAAACTCGTCTTGTTTTGCGAGTTCATATCGTTGGTGTTAAGATAGTCGCCCCGTCCTGTTTCAGGAATTGATATTTATCTCACCATAAATAATTAAAAATAGTTTCCTCGTCCTATTTTTGAAGTTAATCTTCAATCTATTCATGTAGATAGTCGCCCCATCTTGTTTCGGGAATTGATCTACAATCAGAATTGTCGGTAAATACGTCTTGTTTCAGGAGTTCATACCGTTGTTGATAAAGATAGTCTCCACGTCCTATTTTAGGAATTGATCTTTATCTTACCATGAAGAAAGGAAGATAGTTTCCCCGTCCTGTTTCAGGAGTTAATCTTCAACCTATTCATGTAGATAGTCACCCCGTCTTATTTCAGGAATTGATCTACAATCAATTTGTCACAAATAGTTACCCTGTGTTGTTTCAGGAGTTAATATGTGGCTGGTCATCCAGATAGTTACCCCGTCTTGTTTCAGGAATTAATACGGAACCTACTTTTTTTTGGTTGTTGAGATAGCTGCCCCGTCTTATTTCGGGAATTCATCTCTAACCTGGTCTCATAGATAGTTACCCCGTCTTGTTTCGGGAATTAATCTTGGACCTATTTGTGAATTGTTAGTGATATTCATCTATTGATTGATCTTTCCTGAAAAGGTAAAGAGTTAGTTGTATCCAATGTCATGATGTATGAAATGAATTACGTAATGATGTTCTCAAAATAAAGGAGATTGTGCTATATGTGTTTCATATGCATATGCTATGACGTGTGAATGTGAAATGTTGTTGAAGTGTATTTGTAAACCCGTGTAGTATCTTTGTCTGGGAAAATAAATCCCTGACTATTGCTGGGGATGAAGAGTATGTGTATCTTCAATCTCTTTTAGAATGCTTCCGTTGGGGATTCCTGCTTGCTATTTGAGGAAACTCCGCTGAGGAATATTGATTTCTGCTTTGGGGAGAAGAGTTCAGGAACCTCAGTTGTTCATTGCTCTTTTGGGGAATTTAATTCTTATATATCCTGACTGGGGATAAAAGAGATGGATAATCTTCTGACTCGTCTGGGGAGGATAATTTTGTACACCCTAACTACAAAAGAGATGGATAACCTTCTACCTCTTCTGGGGAGGATAAATTTAACTGATATCTAGCCCGGTTCCAGGTTTTACAGCAATTTTCTAGGGATATTGGTGAGTTCACTTGGAAAGAGAAATTTTGTCAGTGATTTGTAGTAATCTGAGGAATAGAATCGAGTTGGGGAAATTGTAGTCTATTGGGGAAATAAACCCTGTTAGAATATTCTCCTGACGAAATAAACTCTCTTTGGGGAATTAAGTTTTGCTAGAGAGAAGAAATCTGCAGGGGTTTTACAGTTCTCAAACTCAGCTAGGGAAGAGAATTTCCATGAACTGTACTGATTGGAACTTGGTAGAAGGGCGATATTGTCGGGGAGAAGATCATGCTCCTTTATCTACTAGGGCGATCTGCTGGTGAGTATGACTATGTTATCAGCTGGAAGATGTCCAACTTTCTGTTTGAAGGCATTTTAGACTTGTCTAGGAATGTATATTTATTGAAGATGAGCTGGTGAAGATGACTCTGTAGGGATTTATGGATAACTTGAACATTGTCCCATCTCCTAGAGTCCTCGGTAAATGCTGATCAGAGTGATAAGTCTTTTACTGATAGACAAGTGATGAGATAACGGGACATAGTCGCACACTTTAATCCCTAACTTTTTCCTGGACCGTCTTTTCAGACTTTTAATCCACCGGGATACCCTTTTTTCCCAAGCCGCCTTTTTAGGTTTTCGACTTGTCGGGTGTACCATCTTTATGTATATATATCCCTAATTTTTTCTCGAATCCTTTTGGTTCGCTGGGATGCCCTTACTTTTTCTTAGGCATGTCAACCTAGCGGGTCTCTTTTATGTGTAGTATATTCTGACTATGTCCGCGTTCATAGGGTGTGGAGAGTTGTCACTGTCTATGGTAGTAAGTGTTGTAGTAATTCCAAGAAATGTTTGCTTGATTGCATGTGACGTTTCATATGTTAGAGCCTGTTTTCCCCTGGGGTTAGTCTGGTGCACCTGATGTTTGAAGTTTTTGATCAAGTTTCTGATAGTCTTGACCTTCCTTAGTATTTTTCTAAGAACTGTCATGGAAGGATCTGAAGACATGATACTGACACCATCTGATACTACTAGCACAGATAAGCAGTTTGATGATACCGAAGATTCAAATTTCAAAGTGTTTCTTGCTGGAACCCATGATTAATGTAACATGCCCCAAGTGATTCAGATGGATATCTTCCCCTGGCTATTCATCACTTTTGAGAGATTCTTTGAATCTCGGCTTGACTGCCACAGATGAGTTGGACAACAACATGTCATGCCCCTAGATTATGGAGGGTTTGTCATTGGAAGTGTCTTTCCCTTTGAAGTGATTATATTCATTGGGTATTTCCGTTCATTGGATATTTGTCGTGAAAATTTCTCAGCTATCAAACAATTAGTCATATGAAAACAGTGGCATTAAAAAGCAAAGCTTACGACTGTCTTGAAAAAAAATGCATTTTTAGTAAAACAAAATTTGCAAGAATGTGTTATCAACTCAGAATTTATAGCATGCCTTACAGGAGTTAGGATACCTTTTTGTAACTATATGCTTTTCGAACTAACCTAAGCTTCAGCTAGGTCTTCTAAGGGTTGTAACGTGGTCTGGTTCACGGTTTAAGAAACAAAGGATAAGGCTCACATTTTACTTGTACCCAAACCGTTCTCCGTGATGTTCTTCAACCTTATACTCAGTTAATTATCCGTTTAGATTCCAATTGAGTCTGGAATGATATTTTGGTGATAGTTCGGACACTAGAAGTTTATTTGAGAAAGTAGTCATTTTTGTAACATTTTTATGTTGTCTGGGATTTGTAGCGACCTATTTTTTATTTTATTATCGCTATCTTTTTCCTGAACCGTTTCTTTTATGATTACAGTCAGCGGGTGCCCCAGTTATTTTCTTAAGTCTCCTTCATAGGTTTTGACTTAGCAGGCTCTTCTTTTGAAAGATAATGACTGCCTATTTTACGGGGAACCATCACCGTCTTGTGATTTGGAAGGACGTCCCCTATTCTATTTATTGTGTATGAAGTAGAATCCTATGACTGAATTTGTATTTGAATTAACTGAGAAACTACCCAACCCCAGGTTATGATTAAAGGTTTCAATTTATAAGAAAAAGAAAACTCCTACTTATCAGGCTCAAAGGGGCTAACTAGGGATTATCTTCCTTATAACTCCACTGTTTAGGATTTGGAACAATGCATGTACATCGTCAGCAAGGTCTGTTCAAAAGCATACTTGTAGAGATTATGGTATTTTTTCACCATCCTCCCTCTAAAGGCTTATAGCTTTTAATTGAGAGTTGAACATCACAAAAGAAAGTAAAAGCATAGTTTAAGTATAGTGAAAATGAATGGATTAATTCAAGACAAACATATGCAATGCATTAATGAGGATAACCAAAAGTCTGACATAAAGATAAATGTTTGAATCAACTTGATAAATTACAAATGAAAATTAGAATGAACAAAAAGCTTCTCCGACTTAACTTGTCACTTTAGATGGCGTGCCTTGCAGCCTCGACATTCAGGGGATAATAGAAGAACTCGATTTGACCATCTTGCATGAACTCGACCATTCCTTCATCAATTAGGTCCTGAATCTTATGTTTCAACGCCCAGCAGTTGTCAGTCTCATGCCCAAGACTGTTGGAGTGATATGCGCACCTTACATTAGGATTGTGACGGGAAGAAGAAGTATTGGGATTTTGAGGAGGATCCTTAAATGTCACCAGATTGGCCTTCAACATGTGTTACAATGCTTGATCCAATGACATGTTCATTTCGGTAAATCGTCTTTTAGGTGTATCCTGCTTACACTGATTCCCCTGTTGTTGTTGGCGAGTACATTGTTGGGCTTGCGATGTAGCAGCAATCTGTAAAGGCATACTTTTAACCAAACCAACTTCCTGTCTCATCGGAGGTTGATTAATGATTTGATCCCCATATCTAGTTGTTTGTCCCATACGATTGTATTCGTATTGATGAAGTTTGTTGATGAGAGTTCTCAACTCTTCTTGTCCCCGAGTTTAGTTTTTGATAAGAGCCATGTGTCCCATAATCTGGATTCTCATCGTTGCCACCTCAGATTAAAATTGTTCCAACTGGTCATCCTTGTTATTTTCAGGATTCTTCTTGGTCATGATCTCAGTGAGGAGGGCTTTCAATTCCTCTTGCCCCTTGGATAGGTTCAGGAACATTTCTTTGAATTGAGCATCTTGAACTTGGAGATTTCTGACGGTCTGTTCGAGAACCATCTTTACTGAAATAAATAGTAAGTAGATGAGAAAACCATTATGGGGAAAACCTGTTATGACATGATGCATGATATATAGATGCAATGTTTTCAAGGATCTCATGGGGTAAACATAAGAAAATGTTAGATGTCGAATCTGACTGCAGTTTTAATTGAAGAACTTCGTATCGTTGAATGTTATTCTACGAGAATCAAGCCCACTATGTCGAGTGGGTCATAGCCTTTGACTCAAGATATCGTGCTTTCGTCTTTGACGGTATTGGTTAGAGGAAAATAAATCCCCTTTCCCCTTGCTAGACGTTTGGCTCATGACGTTTTGATGGCATTTGGTTAGAGGAAAATAAATCCTCCTGCCTCTTGCTAGGCGCCTGGTTCATGATAACCTGCATCAATGGCCCTGGAGATCCTTGAACTGGTCAGTGAGAATGATATGGTATGATGTTATGATGTGTATGATATGCACCAAGCAAAACTGTAAGGTGGTGAAGACAAGTAAGTCTTGCAAGAGGTCCAGGTTATGTGATAATGACTACAAGCGAGTCCTGCAAGGAATTCACATCGTTAGATAATGAATATAAACAAAACCTGCAAGGAATTCAAGTTGTTAGATAATGCAAAAAAGTCAAACATGTAACCTTAGGTTAAGGCTTGCATGGGGTTTATAGGTAAGTACCCTCTTGAAGTTTTAGTTGGTTCAACCTGTCCTAAAAGAAAGTAATCGGGTTCTAAGGAATCTCAATATCATTAATATTTCTTAATCGGGCATTATTTCAGCACAAGCATCTGTTTTAGCAACCTAAATATCCTGAAAGTACGATCTTAATGAGTTTAGTATCTGAAACAACCGGCTGAAAATCATCAAACAATAAAGTCGCCATCGAACGTCTTTTATCCCACATGTAGGGAAAGGTAAACATCGAGAAAACCTGAGAAGGGAGAAGTCACGGTCTTGCGACCGAGAGATTGGGTAAGGGAGTCTGTTACGCGAGGGGAAGGTATTAGCACCCCACACGCCTGTAGTACTCTACGGTATCCACTCTTGTTGTCTATCTTATGGGTGTGTTTAATCTATGCTTACTGTTTACTATACTACTGAAGGGAAAATGCATGAAAACGAAAAGGGAGAAGAATGTAGGGAAAATAAAATTGTGCTCGCTTGGGCCCTACCCCAATGCCTACATATCCGTTTTGAGGAATCAGAGCTACCGTAGTTCGGCTCATATGTCTTTGTTTGTTTGTGTTTTTTGTGGACGAAGGTAATTCTGCCTTCTGTCGCAGCTCAACCTTTGGAGACTTATGCGTTGGCACAGAAGTAAATTAATCATGTCCTTACCTGAAAAGGGTTTTAAAGAAAGGTTCTCGAATGCACAAATGGTTTGAGTTGGTTTATATTTTGTTGCAGATAATGACTAGTCGACCTCAAGAGAGAGATATTAGTCACTTTTCTACTTAGTCATGAAAGGAGTCTTTGAGAATTGAACCACACCTAAACTTGAGATGAAGAACAATAAGATCGAGAAGAGACTCGCTTATCATTTCTCGTACTAAGCAAAGGCGTGATTCTCATCAGTAGTTTTAAAGTGTTTTGAATTTTGAAAAAAAAAAGAAGTTTTAGTTTTAGATGCGTATGCAAAAGGGAAAGAAAAGTCAAACGGGGACTAGCCTATTTCTAAACCTAATGTTATCGTGCATTAGTAGCCATAAGATTCGGGTTATCGAGGGAATTCTATCTAATATTAGCAAGCAGTAAAGAAATGCAATAAAGTGCGAAATGAGGTACAAGGGTAGTAGCGGAGGCTACCAAAGTGAGCAAGTTGTCAAGAGCAGGCGCAAGCACTGAAAAAGCAGGGAGTACGCGTCGAGCAAGCTTCACCAAGAAACAAACAAAGTCAGAAGCACTATCCAACTAAGATAAATGCAAACGCGTGTTGTGAATGTAACGCATGATTAGAAGTTCCAGTGCAAAGTATCACAAAATATCACATGTATCAGGATAACATATAATATGATATGAATTTCTCAGGACGATGAGAAATAAAGCGTTTCGCATTAGAAACGAGCATAAGCCACATGCTTTGATTACATAATTACTTATTATGTTACATAATCAAAAGCAAAAAGTACCTTGCACAATGAACAAATGCGTCAAAAATAACCTGGCAAAGCGTAATGAAAATACGGATGAAAATAAGAAATAAAAAGTATTTTCTATTATTAGTTTTTTATATGGGGAAAATTCTATCAAAGAACTAAAGAATTTATAGAAAAATTTTATTATATTTTATTATATTTTTATTGTTTTTATTATATAAAAATATATCAAAACTAGAGAATTAGTTCCTAAAATCAACTAAAGAGATCTAACAAATTTTATTGATTTTATAATTTTGTCAAGAGAAAAATTAGAGGGAAAAATTAGAAAGAAAATAGAAAAAGAATTTTAGAATTATAAAATAGGAGGGGTATGAAGTCAGAACTGGGTGCTGCATACTAAGCAGGCGCATAGCCCAATCATGAGTGAAGTCCAATAGCAAATTTTTGTGTCAGGAAATAAACTACCAAAAACGTACCAATGGGCCTAAGTAAGTTACAAACCCGACCCTGATCCAAGCATTAACTAATTTAGCATTATTTATATTATTATGTGTAGCAAGTTGTAAGGCATTTAATAGTATAATAGAAAAAATGACACAAACTAAATGCTAAATTAGAATCTGAATGATGTCGTTTGATGGAAAAAGGTTAGGGTTGAAACTTATGTCCCTTCGGCTTCAGAAAACGAACAGCGCCGCCGTAAACACGATCGATTTTCCTTCGCCTATGATCCGTCATAGACTTGTTTCATATCAATTCAGAAAAAAAAAATGCTTCCTCCTCTCTCACGCGTTAACGCGCTGCGGCCAAACCTTCTTCTTCGCTCGTTATTCTGCCGCGACGCCATGGCTTCTCTCAATTCCTCATCATCGTTCGACCTAACCTCCATCTCTTTCATATTTATCCCACGGATTCAACCTTAATCCATCGCCATTATCAACCTCTCCTTTATCTACTCTCATCCTCACGCTCATCACCATCTCATTCCGTCACCCCGTTTCAATTTCAACACAGCAATTTCACGGATTCAAAGCATTTTGCAGATTCAACAAAAATCACAGAAGAGTGAATGAAATACTTACCTATCGAATTAGCTCTGATGGCTCTTGTTTGGTGAAGAAAGAGAAACTGATGCAGATTTTTGGTAATAAACTCAATCTCGTGCGTTCTTGATTATGTGATTTCTCCTCTGATTTATTTTTGGTTTGCATTATGATGATGCGTTGATGTTGAAACTGCAGATTGTTGATGTGAACTCGTTGTGTGTTGTTGTTGATGCAGAATGAAGCAGGTCGCATTTGCAGATGGCGATTGAAGAATCAATGAAGCGATTCTGGGAGACTAATGATTGTTGAATGGCGATGATGACGATTAAAGATGCGCCCAGAATCAATGGTGATTCTTCGTGAATGAATGCAGAAAGAGAGAGTGGGAGCAGAGAAAGCATGAAGAAGGAGGTTCAGAAGTGAAGGTGGAGGTTATGGTGTGGGAGAGTAATCCATAATATCGACTGAATTAAGGTGAGCCAATTTTTTATATCATGTTAGTTATGTGGAGCTTGGTTGCAAATATGTTATGGGTTGGTTATATGCTAACTGAACTGGAAGTTAGAGTTTTTTATAGAATTGGTTAGGTGGTTAGGAGAGGTTTGTTATGAATCTGTTAGGTGGTTAAGAGGTTGGCAGGGCTGTTTAGGTAGTTAGAAACGGTTGAGGAATGGAAAAAAAATGGGTTATGAGGTAGTTATTCTGTTTGACAGTTGGTTGGAGTTGGTCTTTTTTTATTTTCTATTTATGAATTCACTTCTGGTTTTGTTAGTTTGGTTTTGACAGTTGTTTATAAAATTCTGCTATGCTTCTGTTATGGGAATTTTTTTTAGGAGTTTGTTAACTGTTGGGAAGTTAGTTATTCTGTTATAGGTTATGATGTTGTTTGTTAAATTCTGTTTTGATTCAGTTAAAGGTTTGTTAAAGGTTTGTTAAGTTAGTTCAGATCTGTCATGAATCTGTTTGTAGTTTGTTATTGTGCAGGGCTATTTTAGAAAATGGTTAGGGAATGTTGAAAATTCTGTTATAAACCCTTTTTTATGTGCAGGGCTGCAAATATGATTTTCTGATTAATTTTGGAATCACAAATTGAATCGTTTTTTTGTTGATTTTTTGGTGCAAGTTCATGTTTGGATATCAGGGATATTGGGAAGCAAAGGCAAAAGGAAAACACCAAGTGAGGATTTGAATGAGTTTGGAGATGATATGAAGTTGGAAAAAAGACGTACAACACGAAGTTTTGGAAGCTTGAAGTTTGGGTTAAAGGTTGAAGCATGAAGAATGATTGAAAATTAGGATAGGTTTTTGGTAAAAATGTATAGATGTTGTGTATAATTGTAATGGAATTTGGACTTGTATGTATTTGAATACATATTGGAATGTATGTTGACTTTATTTCCACATAATGAAATGGCTTTTGTATGAATTCAAATAATCATGGTATGAATCCAAAATATTTGCAAGGTAATCAAAAGAGACTCGAATCTTGAATGAATCCATGAGAGGCTATTTGGACGATATTTTGATGGTTGGATGAATTCGATGCATGCTTTTTCATACTTGTGATTTGAATTCCAAGAAAATCCACGCAAATATTTAAGAACTTTGATTTTCTCCAAATCCACTTCAAATATTAATGAATGGATTCTAATCAAACTACAGCTTCAGTGAATCCCTAATTCAATTCAATTTTCCGATCTAAACCAAGTTTGTGTGTCAAGCAATAATAAATTTGAAAGAGTGACGCCTTGATTACAATCCACATCTTGTACCATGTCCCGACTATATGAGCACTAGAATAACAACGTCTTGGACCCCTGAAGAAGATACTCAAGATGACTTTGAACTTAGACCTTAGTTCACATAGTCTTTACTTAAACCTTTTGTGAAACCCTAGTGATGCTTCCCTTGACGAGGATGACAACCTTATAGCTTGATGGGGGAGAAGTTCACAATAATTAAGAATCCAAACCCTAGTTCCATAAACCACAGTTACTCGGGAACCAACTGATTCAAGCCTAAGTGAAGATGAGGGCCATCAAAGCCATAAAAACCCTAATTCCATCATATCACTGATTCCATGCCAAATTATGTTGTTAGCGAATGTATGCAATGTTAAATGACCTAATCGAGATATGTACATGAGAAAAACGCGATAATGCATAAACCAGATAAAAGTAGAAGGGTAGGACAAATTTGGGGTATTATAGTATCGAGTATCAACCAACTTCAGTATGCACCAAAGCCATCTATCTCACTACTTTCTAATGGCCAAGTTGTTCAACTAAGGTTCTATGATTAGTTAGTACTTCATGAAACCACACAACGGCCCTGTATTCTCCTTGATTTAAGTCAAGGGACACCGGTACCAACAAATGTGTCACACTAATATAGCCATCGCTTTAACCATATAAGTCTAAGTCGTACAATTTCCACGATCTATTTCTACTTACCTAAAATGCCACAGATCCGGGTATAAGATCTATTCAAGAAATAAACCCAAGCATAACCCAAAATGTAAAGCAACCAAGGCAAACAAATAAAGTAATAAAGGTGATCTAGCTCTTAAGGTAACCCCACTTTTAGATTACAATACATCCCCAACAAAGTCGCCAGTTCTGTAATACGGTGGGAGAACTGACTTGGTGTTTTGCGTTTTATCGCAAATGTTGCGGATAGCAAGATTCGCCATGGAATTTTATTTTATCCAATAAAGAAAAGGATGAAAATAATAGGAAAGACCTTTTAAGAATTTTCTTGAGTTCGGGGGGTAGGTTATGAAAAGGGAAGGTGTTAGTACCCTTTTCATCCGTAGTTATCTACGGGCTCTTAATTGCTAACTCATTTTGAAATGCTTTGTGTTTGTATGGGTTTGAAAATGTTTGAAGATATTTTAAAAATGGTGATTTCATAATGATTCTCATATCGTTGAGAATGTATAAAAAATGTTTGCTTTTGGAAATATTTTGAAAACGCTTTAGTACGAAAAACTTTGTAATGATTCTCATATCATTGAGAAGGCATACAAAGTGTTTGTTTCAAAAATATTTGTTTGAAAGAGGGTGTTTGAAAAGATGTTTATTTTTGAATGTGTGAGGTGAAAATGGTTTTAGTTTGTGAGCAAACAATTACTAGTAATCTACCTACTCAAAAAGTTTTTATTCTTTTCCTCCTCCTTTATATAGTGCTACTTTACCATCAGTTAGTAAGAAACCATATCATTGGATGTGAGGGACAGGCATGGGTCATCGTACAGTCATAGAAGGTAACTTGTAAGATGTTTTAGAAATTATTTCAAGGGACTAAGATTGTTTACCAAAGGCAACATCGAAGGGTCATCGAGGGACTACGATCTTTTAATCGAGGGTCTTTGCTAATGTATCCCACATTCGAGGGACATGACTGTTTAAATCTGAGGCAACAAGTGTGGGTTACCCTAGAGGTGGATGTATGCAAAGTATTTTTTTTTAAAGTTTTTTATATTTTGAATTAGGGTTTTGTTAGTTTTGATTTTAGTCTTTTCATGCAAAATCTAATTACTAACAATAATAAGGAAAGCGATAAATTGCATAATTTAAATGTCCTACGCTATTACAACGCTTTGGGAATGGGGGTATAATTTTGTGAATTGGGGGAGGAAAGCAATAAATCTTATTTATCTATTACAAACCATTGAATAAATAATAATGTGAAATAATAAAATGCGCGAGAATGTAAAGTAGAGAAAAAAAGAAAAGGAAATTGTTTTGATGATTTTTGATGGAAAAGGTTTTATCATTAACCTAATCAAACTAATTAGTTTTAATTACAACAAAAGTTAATTAATTATTTAACAAAACCTAAAATCTAAGTTAATTGAAATTAAGAAGAAAATAAAAACCTAAGTCTAAATAATTTGTTTAGAAAATAATTTGAATGTTAATGTTAATTTGGAAAGAAAAATGTTTTATAATGTAAAAAAACAGTAATAAAATCTAATTTAATTAAAGAATGAAATAAAGTGTTTAGATTAAAATACTTTTAATTTAGTTTTTTAAGAAAAATATATATTTTTTGGTTAAATAAAAATAAATAAAGAAATAAAAGTAAGAAAATATGAAGAATAGAAAAATATTAGGCTTGTGTGTTAAAAAGTAAAAAGGGTGTGAAAAGTAGCAAAAAGGCCCAAGCTTGTTTTTTTGTTTGAGTCAGAAAATAAAATAAAAAGATAAATGGGCCTGCGCTATTTTAGTAATAGGGGGTGTTGGGAAGAAATTCAAACAGGCCCAGAATTAATAATCCAGCACCTATGTGAGATCCAATGTGGATGATTTCTTGGAGTGCACCATGGGCTTGCATTTGAATGCATGGGATTCAGCCATGTAATGATTATGTGGTGATGGTGAGAGTAACACCATGCGCACCCCCAGCCTGCTTGCATTGAATCTAAAATAACAAATTATGTGAAAAATTAAAGGGTACCATTGGGGCTCAAGCCCATGTCCGTATACACAAATGCCATAGCGCGCGCTTCTCTGCCACTGGGGTGGTTGTTTCACCAGTTTATAATACAACTTCAACTAAATATAAAATATACTCATTTCTAGAGTTTGAACTTCATCTTCTTCCTCCTTCGCGTGCGCAGAACAAAAGCTCCATTACTCAAAACTGTAACTTCCTTATTTCTCAACTATTTTCAAAATGTAAACATGAAACTTGCTCAAAATTTCATCACGAATTCAGCCATGTAAATAACTTAAACTATAACTCAAAGATGAGCATGAATTTTGTTTGGTACCAAATTAAAACCTAATTTTTATGAAATTTCAAACTCAAAATTCTCCATGTACAGTTATAATAAATGAAAACTAAAGGCATGGTTAGATTCAAGGCAATGATGTCTACATTTTTCATTCACAAAGTAGCCATTAATGATGCTTGTATAAGAAGTTCAAAGTTGAGAAAACTTACCTCAAAACTAGAAATGGTTTTTGGAGTTTGAGCACTCCTGGAGGTGTTGTGATGATCTTGATGACTTCACTGAACTCCTACGAAGCTATTGCAATGCTTATTTTATGCTGAAGTGCCTGAATCTTTTTGGAGAAGTCAAGTTGTAGGTGGTTGTTTTTTAGTTTGGTGGATGACGAAGATGAAGTTATAGTTATGAAACAGGGGTGGGGATGAGTTGAATATGATGTGTAGATGATGTTTGAATGATTTAGAATGGGAATGCACAAGGGGATTAGGTGTTTGATGTTTTTGGACAAAAGTTGCAACAATGGAGGTTTTGTGTACAATTCTGAGTTGAAGGGAGTTTGAGAGGGTTAGAGGGCTATTGATATCGTGCTAAGGCTTGCAAACAACCTCTCTATTTATATAGAAAATGTTTTAGAGTCTCAAATAATCATAAATCAAAGATCACATGTTATGGTTATGTGACTTTATTTTGAAGAAAACTTAAAATACATAGTTTCAATGCATACTATAAAGGCTCATAGGGTGGTTGACAGGCTTGTAGATGGTTTCTTCTTGTTTGAAATGTTTTGAAATCAAAAGCAACAATATTAACTTTGTACCAAAAATGGAATAATCACTTGGACAATGGCTCGAGCACTTGAATCATAGCTCAATAACTTGTGTAAATAATTAATTATGGAGTGATTTGGAAGTTAGAAGCCTGGAAAGCAAGATTATGCAGCATGGTTGGAGATTTGTTCATAGTGTTCTTCATGAAAATGGCCTATATTTCAAGTTTATCATGTCAACTTCTTATCTTCGGTTCTCCTAGCTCAAAAATGATCTCTTCAAGTTCTTTTACATTTTGGAAATCTTTAAAAAAATTGTATACAACCTTCATGTTAACCACTTTGGCTAAATCAAATTGGAACTAGGTTAAAAATTGCTAAGAAGTTTTGATAAAAATCTGACCAAACTTGCTAAAACTTTCACTAAGTGTTTTATAAAAATTTCATGACTTCATGAGCCTATATATTAGAATCTAAGCATTTTTTGGACATCTATCCTCAAGAAAAAAGTTGTAGAATTCATCAATATCTACAACTTTCATGTTGAAAATGTTTCTTGAATCATCTTCAATCTTGGTGAAAAATTGTCATGAAGTAGTGGAATTGTTAAGGTAAAAAAACACTTAGAATTTTCTAATTATTGGAAATCTTGAATTTTTTTGACTTTCTTGATTATTGATGATCAAGTTTGATATTTTTTGAATGTATTGATGTATTTTGATCTTTGAAATTCAATGATGACCAAAAAGTCAAAGTTTGACTTTTGTGTGTTAGTTGACTGTTCATCAGTTTATCCAAATTTCAACTGTCAACCACCTGATCTTTGAGGATGTTTTGAACCATGTAATTAGGTCAAGATTTTGTGCTTTAATCCTTAAGATCATTCTTCAATCCATTAGATCATGTATTAGGTCAAAAGTCAATGATCAGACATTCTCAATCAAAACCCTAATTTTGAGAATTTTACCCCTTTGATGATTTGAGTGCTTTTCTCGAGGAATTATGATCAAACCTTGATCAATTGATTAATATGAAGTCAAAATGTTTATGTTGGCCAAAAATCTTGAGGTTTGACTTTATATTGACCTTAGTTGACTTTTTATCCAATACAATTAATTTTCAGTCATCTGATCAATTGATTGAACAATTTTGAGATGCAAGACTTTAAACTTGGCATGAGAATTCTTGGAGGTATATGATGAACCATGAAAATCATTTGAGGCATTAGAAGTCCAATTTTCTTTGTGAAAACCAAAACCCTAATTTGTGGACTTAGTGCTTAAGAGATAGGCTTATTTGATCAACTCATGAGAATCCTTGAGCATTTGAGGACTTTTTGTGAGAAATGTATTGAGAAAAGAGAGGGGAAATTTTGGGGTAAAACAATGGGGAAAATAAAGTTTAGAGAATATCATCATCTTTGCTTCATTTGGAGATCTAAGAAGTTATCAACGCAGCAGGAAGTCAAAGTTATGAGGATTTTAAATCAAACTCAGCACTTGATGAAAGAAAACCCAAAAATTTGAAAGATGTCTCAATGCTTTTTAGAAAAGATCATGCCCTTGTCTGGCTACTCAGTTAAAAAATATTTGTGTCAAGTCCTGACTTGATAATCTGGGATAAAGGTATCAAGCTACACAAATCCAACACAATTTAATCAACCTGGAGAAAAATCTAGGCCAAGACTTAACTGGGAAAACGGGATTATAGGCCCACCATCACACCATATATCAATTGGTATGAAATACAACTATCCAAGGGATGAAACACAAGAGGATCATGTGCATATCAGCAAGAGTAGTTCTGGGATATCTCTTGGGTAATCTTTTTAAAACTTCAGAGTTCGTCCATCCTTGGAATCACTACTTCTGTTCCACTTAAATCACAAAATATGAAGTAAAAAGTAATTTGCGAATTATTTTCAAAAACATTTTTACTATTAAGTCCTTTTGTTTTAAAAATTACTATCAATAATAAATGAAATTTTTGTAAACATAACATAATAGGAAATGCAAAGAATTAGATAAAGGCTCAAACTTTATTAATACAATGGTAGTCCACAAATGGCATGACTCTATGGATGATTACAAAGTTTGGAAAATGGTAAATACATGGAAAATATAAATTTAAATATAATAACCACTATTCTCCCTAACAACTTTGAACTCCTGGGCAGAGGCTTTAGTTGAAGTGTGATGAGAATCCGAGAAGATTGTTGCTTCAATGATCAAGTCTTGTCTAACGAGGTTACTTGCCAAGAAATCCCTAACTTTTGCCTAGATTTTCCTCGTGGGTTTTCAACCTACCGGGAAAATTTTATTCTGTTTGTGCCTATAACTTTTTCCTAGACCACCCTTTCGGTTTTCATCCTATCAAGACACTCCTATTTGCCCATGCCACCCTTTCGAGCTTTCAACTTAGTGAGCTGTTCTTTTACTTCTTTAGGTGAAGTATTTCT
Source organism: Vicia faba (assembly GCA_948472305.1). Taxonomy (NCBI): domain Eukaryota; kingdom Viridiplantae; phylum Streptophyta; class Magnoliopsida; order Fabales; family Fabaceae; genus Vicia; species Vicia faba. The sequence goes on from OX451738.1 coordinate 1,199,250,752, forward strand.
TGACCGTATCATCATTCATGGGATGTGGGAACTCATCGCCATCCATAGTTTCAAGAATCAATGCACTGCTAGAGAAGGATTTCTTGATCACATATGGGCCTTCATAATCGAGAGTCCACTTGGCCCTAGAATCAGTGTTAAAAGACATGATTTTTCTGAGCACGGGGTCGCCTTCTCTGAATTCACGAGAATTGACCTTTTTATCAAAATATTTATTCATTATTTTCTGATATAGCTGGCCATGACTTAAGGCCTTCACACTCTTTTCTTAAATTAAATTCAATTCTTCAAACCTGTTTTGGACCAATTCAGCCTCTGACAACTTGGTTTCCATTATTACACGCAAAGAGGGAATCTCAACCTCGACGGGGAGCACTGCTTCCATACCATACACAAGAGAGAATAGGGTTTCCCCTGTTGAAGTTCGGACGAATCTACGATACCCATGCAAAGAAAAAGGGAGCATCTCATGCCAATCCTTATAGGTAACAACTATTTTCTAGATGATCTTCTTAATGTTTTTATTAGCAGGTTCAACAACCCTGTTCATCTTAGGCCGGTAAGGAGATGAATTGTGATGGACAATCATGAATTCTTTACAAAGTTTTGTCATCATCTTATTATTCAGATTTGAGCCATTGTCGGTGATAATCCTGCTTGGCACACCATTTTGACATATAAGATTGTTCTTGATAAAGCGTACTACTACCTGCTTGATGACATTAGCATAGGAAGTTGCTTCCACCAACTTGGTGAAGTAGTCAATTGCCACTAAGATGAAACAATGTCCATTCGACGCCTTGGGCTCAATCATTCAAATAATATCAATACCCACATAGAAAAAGGCCACGAGGAAGAAATAACATTGAGAAGCGCTAGAGGAACATGAATCTTGTTAGCATAAATCTGACACTTATGGCACTTCTTCGTAAATTTGTAACAGTTAGATTCCATTGTCAGCCAATAGTAACATGTCTTAAGCATCTTCTTTGCCATAGAATCTCCATTTGCATGGCTACCAAAGGAACCTTCATGGATCTCATGAATTAACATGTCTGCTTCGTGTCTATCCATCCATCTGAGCAAGACCATGTCATAATTTATTTTGTATAGCACATCTTCATTAAGGAAAAAGATACCTGCCAACATTCTAAATGTCTTTCTATCTTTGTTCGACGCACCAATCGGGTATTCCTGAGTCGGGAGAAATTGTTTGATATCATAATACCAAGGTTTTTTATCTAACGTCCCCTTTGTAGAAAACACATGAGTTGGTATATCCATACATCAAATGTAATCTGAGGTACATCATTCCAAGCATTTACTTGGTACATGGAAGTCAAAGTGGCTAAATCATTTGCCATCTGATTCTCATCTCTGGGAATATGATGAAATTTAAATTTATTAATGAAAGGTAATAATCTTCTTGCATAATATTTATAGGGAATCAAGCCAATGCAATGAGTCTCCCATTCTCCTTTGATCTGATTTATTACCAAAGTTGAATCACCATATACGTCGAGAATTTTGATTATGAGATCTATAGCCTCTTCAAGACCCATGATACAAGCTTCATACTCTTCCATATTATTGGTAAAGTCAAAGGCCAACCTTGCAGTCAAAGGGATATGTGACCCATGGGGAGTGATAAACATGGCACCAATTCCTTTTCCATAAGCATTTATAGCTCCATCAAACACCATCCCCCATTGGGATTCATGATCAGGACCTTCCTCAGGAAAAGGTTCATCACAATCTTTTGCTTACAAAAATATCACGTCCTCATCATGGAAGTCATATTTAATGGACTGATAATCGTCAACTAGTTGGTGAGAAAGCTACTCTTCCAACACACTACCTTTAATAGCTTTCTGAGTACGATATTCAATATCATATTCAGACAACAACATCTTCCAATGGGCAATTCTTCCAGTAAGAGCAGGCTTTTCAAAAATATACTTAATAGGATCCATTTTAGAAATCAACCAAGTAGTTTGATTCAACATATATTACTGCAATAACTTTTCTGCCCAGGCCAAAACACAACATGTTTTTTCTAGCATAGAATATTGTGACTCATAGTCAGTGAACTTTTTGCTCAAATAATAAATGGAATATTTTTTTCTTCCTGATTCATCTTGTTGTCCCATAATACAGGCCATGGAATTATCTAACACATTCAGATACATAATAAATGGTCTTCCTTCAACAGGAGGGAGCAAGATAGGAGGTCCAAGCAAATACTCTTTAATGCTTTCAAATGCCCTTTGACAATCGTATGTCCATACACAACCTTGATCTTTCTTTAGCAACTTGAAGATTGGTTCACACGTCGAAGTCATATGGGAAATAAATTTGGAAATGTAACTCAAACGTCCAAGGAAGCTTAACTTGCTTTTCAGTTCTTGGTGCAGGAATTTATTGAATTACCTTAACTTTATTAGGATCAACTTCAATTACTTTTTTAGAAACAGTGAAACCTAGCAACTTTCCTGAATGAACACCAAAATTAAACTTATTTGTGTTCAAGCGAATATGATACTTCCTCAAATGTTGAAACAATTTCAACAAGTCTTCTATATGACCTTCCTCCGTCTGAGATTTGGCGATCATATCATCAACATATACCTCAATTTCCTTATGCATTAGATCATTGAATAATGTTATCATAGCCCTCTGGCACGTTGTACCAGTGTTCTTCAACCCGAAGGGTATCACTCTATAACAAAATGTTCCCTAAGGTGTGATAAACATTGTTTTTTCCATGTCCTCAGGAGCTATCCTAATTTGATTGTATCCAAAAAAATCCGTCCATGAATGAAAAAACTTTGAATTTAGCTGTGATGTCAACCGACATAGCAATATGCGACAATGGGAAGTCATCTTTCAGACTTTCTTTATTAAAATCTATATAATCGATGCACATGCGGACCTTTCCGTCTTTCTTTGGTACTGGAACAATATTGGAAATCCACTAAGGGTACACTGATGTTACAATAAAAGAAGCATCAATTTGCTTTAAAAAATCTTCTTTAATTTTCAATGCCATGTCAGAATGAGTTCTTCGCAGCTTCTGCTTGATTGGTGGATATTCTGGCTTTAGTGGCAAATAATGTTCCACAATAGCAGTATCCAAACTAGGCATATCTTGATAAGACCAAGAAAATATATCCACATACTCTTTCAACAATTCAATCAACCTGCTTTTTACATCAGAATGAAGAAGTGTCCCAATCTTGACTTCTTTCGGATCTTCCTCTGAACCCAAGTTAATCGTCTCCAACGACTCTTTATATAGATTAATAATATTTTCCTCGTGCTCAAGCAACCGTGAAATCCCTTCTGGGATTTCATCATATTCGTCTTCTTTATCCACATACACAGGATATTCAAAGTTGGGAGAGGGTGCAGGGTCATTGCACTCAACAGGTTTTTTAATTATCTGCACATATGAGTTATGATTGATTTTAGCAATTGACACATGTAACAAGTGATTATGCAAATTTATTTATATTTATTATTTATTTCTAAAGGTTTTTTCTAATTACCATTTTCCAAGAAAAAGGAGAAAATAAAGGCATAATTTGGGAATCAAAAACAACTTTTATTAATGATCTTAAAAATCAAAACAAAAGATACGCCCATAAAATCATTACTTCCACCTTGGGAAGAGTGAAAGATTTTTGAAAAGACAAACAAAAAACAAATTACGTTGAAATGTGAATTCATTAAGGAACATCAATAGTGATCCAATTATGGACTCTAACTCCATGTGCCACGAAGTTCGGCATCTGTTTCTCTAGCTCATCTCCGAGAATATAATTGATCCTTAGAGTAGTCGGATGAAGATATCCCGCACTGTGAAAGATGTCTTGATATTTACTCAAAGCGGACATCGGTTTCACAACTTCCTTCTTCATGGAAAAACCCAAACCAATCCAATTCCTATTCACTGGTGTATTAATAACCTGACCCACACCTTGCTAGGGCCCTTCTGTACCACCTGCTGCACATCTTTAAATGAAGTGATAAAATTTTCATTCTTCCTTATATTATCAATGGACAAATCTTGGAACTGAGTTCCAAAAGTGGCTTCGTAAACTTCTACAATGATAAAGGAAGACAAATGAGATATCCACAAAGCTTGCTCACCGTTCATAATGACTACCTTTCCTTCACACAAAAATTCCAGCTTCTGATGCAAGGTTGAAGTAACAGCTCCAGCTTCATGGATCCAAGGTCGTTCCAATAAATATCTATAGGTTGGGACAATATCCATAACTTGAAAGTTAATCTGGAATAAGTGCGGACCTATTTGAATAGGTAAATCCACTTCTCTGATGACAACTTTCTCAAACCTTCAAAAGCTTTTACTATAATGCCACTATGGCGCGCGAGAGTTCCATGGTACTTAAGCTTCATGAGATTACTTCTCGGTATGACATTCGAAGCAGATCCATTATCAATCATCACATTGGACAAAGATTCATTCTTACAATTCATAGATATATGGAGAGATGAGTTATGGTTTCTTCCTTTATCACACAACTTGTCATTAAAAAAGCTCAGATTGTTACAAGATGTGATATTCCCCACATCACCGTTGAACTGATCCAGAGACATATCACTTTAAACAAAAGCCTGATCCAACACCCTCATCGGAGATTCCTGATGAGCAGAAGAGTTTATTAAAAAGGCTGAAATGGAAATCTTAGATGGAGTTTGCAACAACTGATCCACGATATTGTAATCACTCATCTTTATGATTTTTAACAGATCATCAACTTCTTTTTCCAAGGTAGTGCCACTAGATTCTCCTTCAACTTTCTTAGGCTCAATATAAGTCTCAAAAATCTTCTTACCAGAATTAACATCTCCTCGAAAGGTAGGGGCGAAGACACAACCACTACGAGTTACCCGATTAGCTTCAACAATATTGTCAATATGGGACAATGGTTGGATAAGAATTTCCACACCATCTTCCAGGATAGTTGCATTGTACTTATAAGGTACAATTTTGTCTGATTCATATGGGATAGGACCAGGAAGACAAATAACTACAGGTGTAACAACAGGCTTACTGTGGTACTCAGTTTCTATAGGAGAGGGGTCACCAAAACATGGTACAATAACATTCGTCCCCACTTCTTCAGAATATTCAGGCATCGCAGAATCATTATCAGAAAAGATACCTTTATCAGAAGAAAATAACTCATCAGCAGAAACATATTCATCATCTGACATGGCCTCAACTGAGTAATCTTCAATCATATTAACTCCATTATAATCATATATGTTATCTGTGACTATGATAGTACCATTATATAACAATAATTAAACACCTCTTCTTACAACAGAACAACCACGAGAATCCCTACAGCATATCTGAAAAGACCCATAATGATACACCTCTTGGCCATCCATGTGACAAAATGTGTCGTGCAGCTATGCCAGATCATCATTCATGTAATTCACATAAAAAATATGGAATTCACCGGGACATTCATAAACCATATTCATATCTTCTTCATATTCATCCCTTGGTATGATTATGTGGATAATACCTTCATCCATCATTTCTTGAAGATCAACTCTCACTTTATCACATCCATGGATATTTGAACTACAAATACTACAACCAGCATAGTCATGTGTATAATAGTTGAATGCGCAGAGATCAACATGCAACTTCACTAAATCACCTTTGACTAGGTTGATATCAAAAATCTTGAAGTCCCCAAGATAACCAGCAACCATATTTACAGCCCTTCCACCTCCATGTTTGGGTAATGTATTATCCTTCACATTAAGACCAACATCTTTAAAAACCAGGAGACCATATCTTACCATCTTCTGCACTTCAAACTTTAATGAATAACAGTTTTCAATGTTGTGCCCTGGGGCTCCTTTATGAAAAGCATAAGTATGATCTGCCTTGTAATACCATGGTGTTTACTATGGAAAATGGTAAACCACCGGTGGTCCTCCCAAAGTCCTAAACTGAGGGTAACTTGCGAGATCGACTAGTTGATCTCAAGACACGTGCTAAGAGCTTTACTATCACACCTATTTCGTAGAAATACTAGTCAAGTGAGATGGTTTTCTTTTGACTGGGGGAACAGCGGTAATGGTTTTCCACACTATCATTTGATCGACTGATTGGTGAATCATGATCGACAGAAGACATTTATATGAAAGCGAGACTTACTAAACTAAATGATTGGTGACTCGTGACCAACAGATAATGTTGAATTGTTTATGTGAAATAGAAGATAACGTATAGATCTTGCTCAATAGTAAACAAAAAGCAGATAAAGTACTCAAAATATATAATTGAAAGATAAATGATTTTCATTGAAATAAAAATGGTGATTCACGTACATCAAGCACTCTTCACTCTTGATTTCCTAACGCTCGGAATGACAGAGTTTGAAAAGTGATTTGAGAGTACAAGTGAACACACCAAAAACCATACTAAATCTGCTTATTTATAGTGTTTACAATGTAACTACCTAGATAAAATCTACGGCTAATATTAAAATCTTGAGGTAACTGCTTCACTAGATGTTGCCACCTATTTGGCGCTCAAACACGTCGTGGAATGCTGGTAATTGCTCATGATTTTGAAGTTCCACCAATTTGGCGCTCAAATACATCGTGGATTGCTGGTAATCGCCTATGATTCCTCTAAACCTCTTGAACGTGAACCGCTTCTGCCTTGCTTCAACACTTTCTTTCTGGCAAAGAATAAACATACTTCCTTTAAGTCCAAGAAACCCTTTTTTGTCGACTAAAACCATTTTCGACCAAATCCTTGTCGTTCACCCTTTGGTCGACTAAACCATTTTTGACCTCTTGACATATGTTCTTTTATTTCTTTCTAGTCGATGTAGTTCAATTTCGACAGTTTCAGTGTGACTCCTTTTAAGTATTAACTCTAACTTAATAAAACCAGCTTTTCAAACACTAGCTCCCATTTCCCAGAAAACCCTTACTTTGGAGGATGACTCTTATCTTATGAGAATATCTTTATTCACTACACGTACTTGAATACCTTAATATGTTCCAAGGTAAAACATGGTAAAGGTGAATAGTATGGGGAGGCCTAGTATGTACCAATTTCTTCTAAATTAAAGTCGAAAACAATTCTGCATAACTCATCCAAATAGGATCAAAAGCTTCTCTCTTATGACCTTTCCCTTGATTACCTTGTTGAGGTGCTTTCTGATAGGCAACAACAGTTGGAGCTACATTGATGAACATAGTCACAAAAGTAACTTATTGTTGGTAATGATAACGTCTTCTCGGAGGTTTATTTCTTTCCTCAATAACAACATTTGTTTCACTTTCTTTCTTTCTATAAAACCCATATCATGATCTCTTTGTTCCACTAGAACCTTCATCTTTTATCAATTATCCTTCCCTGACAGCTTCTTCTATACGGACACCCATTGTTGTACCCCAAAATTTTCCCTCTCAATTTCTCAAGAATTCTCTCACAAGATCTCCATTGATTTAAGACTACACAAGGTTTGATCAGCTCAAGACACCTCCTCGAGCACTGATGACTCAAAATTAGGGTTTGAGTTTGTACAAGGATAATTGGACTTCTAATGCTTCATATGACTTTCATGGAACATTTGGGACTCCCAAGATTGCTCATGTCAAGTTTCAAGCTTTGGATCACATTTTTGCTCAGTCAATTGATCAATTGACCTAAAATCAATTATATTGGGGGAAAAGTCAAATGTGGTCATTTTACAGTCAAACTTCACAATTGTTGATCCACATCAACATTATGAAATTATATATGTCAATTGATCAAGTTTCGATCATAATTCCTCAAAAAATTTGATCAGATCACCAAAAGAAAAAATGGTCAAAATTAGGGTTTTGACTGAAGAGGCTTAATTTTTTACTGTTGACCAAATACATGACTTGTTGGTTTGAGACATTGTAACGCCCGTAATTTAATTAATTATTTAATTAAATTATTTTTGGAATATTTGTGAAGTTGTGTTATAATTAATTGGATTTAATTATTTTATTAAGTGGAGAAATAATATTAGATATATAATATTATGTGGCGAATAATATTAAAAGTGTAATATTATTTAATGTGGGCTTATTTTGAAGGAATAGAAGTAATAAGGGGGTGTATTGGTTTTAAGCCCAATAAGTAATAATAGAATAATAGGGTTATTTTGTTATTTGTTGTTGGAATAGAAGTAAGAAGCAGTAGAAAGAAATAAGGATTGAGAAGAACGTGCAAGCTGCGTGAGAAGGAGGAATAACGATAAGAACGAGAATTCAACCGGAATTGTAGAGCGACCTTCGATCCAAGGTAAGGGTGGGGTTCTGACTATATAATTGGGTTTATGATGATTGATATGTGGGGTTAGAGGTGATTGTTGTATTGTTTTTTAATTGAGAATATATGATTGATGTATGATGAGGATTGATGAATTTTGATGAATATTAATGCCTTGATGCTGTTAAAATGCTGTAAGAATTATAGGGTAATTATGGGTGATGAATTGTCTTGATTAGATTAAGTTTTAGGGCTTAGTTATGGAATCGTGGTGAGATGCAGTGATGGAAAACGTTGAATGTAGCAGTAATGAAAATGCAGGATCATGCTAGAATGATACCAGGTGCAGCGGTGTTAGATCGATGAATTATTTAGGGAATAGCATTAGCCGTACTATTCCTGATTAGGGAGATAACAGGAAAAGGAATTAAAATAATAACGTTAAGGAAAAGTAGCAGTTTTGACGTTAGAAGGATGCTGATAGAAGTTGCGTCAAATTAGTGCAAGATAGAAGTTCTGATGTTATACGTATGCTAGTCAGAGTTTGTACCTAGTCAGAAGATGTAGCTAGTCAGAAGTTGCATTAGTCAGAAGATGTAGCTAGTCAGAAGTTGCAGTAGTCAGAATTTGTACTAGTTAGAAGATGTGGTTAGTCAGAGGATGGTGATGATCAGAAGTTGTATCTGGTCAGAGGTTGGTTAGTCAGAAACTGTGATGATCAGAAGTTGTATCTAGTCAGAGGTTGGTTAGTCAGAAGCTGTGATGATCAGAAGTTGCATCTGATCAGAGGTTGCACTAGTCAAAAGTTATAGTAGTCAGAAGATTGTGTCGCCCAGAGGTTGCGTCATTAGAAACTGTGTATTTAGAAATAGCGTTGGTTAGAGGTTGCATGGTCAGAAGTTGGATGTCCTTTGCGTTGTTTTGTGCAGAACGGTGAATGTTAGATGCTTAGAGGCTGCTTTTTGAGCTATAACAGTAGGAAAGTGACGGTCTTGACGTTAGAATTACAGAATGACAATGTTGATTTACTGTGAAATTAAATACTGCTGAGTTGTTACTGAGAAGTTATTAATAAATAAATGAGGTTTGATGATTTATAAATTAATGACGTTTGATGAATTATTTTGATTATTTGAGATGTTAATTTGAGATGTTTTGAGATGATAATTTGATATGTTTTGAGATGATTTGAGATGTTGTTAACTTGGGTGTTATCATTATATTCATGGTTGTGTCGCATACATTGCATTTTTGAGATGGAGCTTATGCTCGTTGAGATGGCCTGGATTGGCAAATTTTGAGATGAAGGCTATGCCTTGTTAATGCCTCTATTAATTGGCAAATTTTTGAGATGGGAGTTCTGCTCCAATGGTACCACATGCATTTGCATAATATTTAGTCACATTATATGATTTCATAAAGAAGTGTATTTTGATGTGGATGAATGTATATTACTGCTGAGATTGTTGTTGATTATGATATGAGAAGTGGTGATGTTGTTGATCTAATTTAATATATTAATTATCATGCGCTTTATTATATTGTTAGCTATCTCACCCCTTCTGTTTGAATGCTGCCCTTATGTTGGTAACGTGCAGGTAATCGAGAGTGAAGGTTGTAAACCTTCAATAATTCGAGTCAGTGTCATTGCTCTAATATGTAACACTTGAGGGGATGAACACTTGCTGTTTTTCATTATTGATTTTCAGTTGTTGAACTTTAAATTGATTATTATTAAATATGTGATGTTTCGAAGTTGTTTTTTTATTGTTAGAGATGTTATTAAGAATTCCGCTGCGTAGATGTTGAGTTATTTAATTAAAGATGTTATGATGATGGTTCATATGTTGTTTTAAAATTGTTATATATCCACGATGAATGCAATGAATTTTGATAGAAGAATTTGTGACGTCCCGATTCGTTTGTATGATTGAATTTATAACTCTGATTTATTTTGCATAATTTCTTGGGGTAGAGTTGGGGTGTTACAGACATGATATCAAGAATCCAAATGCATATTTTTGACTTAATGACATGGTTCAAAACATTTCTCATGATCAATTGATTGATAGTTGAAATTTGGTCAACTGATAAAAAAATCAACTGTATACTAAAAAGTCAAACTTAGACTTTTTGATCAAAATCAAGTTTCAAAAATCATATTTCATCAAGACATATCAAAGTATGAAGATTGTTCATCAAGAAATCAAAATTCAAGATTACTTTGAAAAAAGTCAAAGTTCTAAACACTTAGAAATTTTTCTAAGTGTTAAGAAAAACATGATAATTTCATAACTTTGTGCCAAATTTCCACTATAATGCAAGATGATTCAAGAAAAACTATCAACATGAAAGTTGTAGATCTCACTGAGATCTAAAACTTTGTAGGATGGGACAATTTCTAAAAATGCTTGGATTTCAAGTTATTAATTCATGAAGACATGTCCATGAAACTATAACACTTAGTGAAATTTTGAGCCTTTTAAGTTAGGATTTTGACCTAACTTCTTGGCCTAGTTTCACATAGTTCCAATTGGAGTTTGAAAAAGTGATTTAAAGAGGAATTATATAGCATGTTACAAGCTTTCTAAAAAGTCCTAGAACTCTTTGAGATCATGTTTGAGCAAGGAGAATCAAAGAGATGAAGTTAGGGTTTCATTCTTGTTTTACAAGGCAGATTTTGAGGAAGAACATGAACCAAATGTTTGATTTGCATGCCTCAAACATGTTTTTCATTCCATAATTAATGGTTTACAAAATTTCTAGAACCATATCCAAGCATTAGAGCCATTTTCCAAAAGTTTCATCCCTTTTTGAAAGAAAGCAACATTGCCATTCTTAAAAAGTGATTTTAATCATAAAGTCAACTTATATTGAGCCTATAACTTGTTCCTTTTGCACAAGTTATAGGAACATGTTTAAAGTTTGCAACCACTCTAGATAGCTTTGTACCATGCCTTGTACATCTGACTTCTCCAAGCTTCCAAACCTTTCCTTTATACATTGAGACATCATTTGCAAGCTAACACGCGATTTGACAAGCTTTCAAACTCCCTCAAACAAGAAATTGCAACACAAGCACAAAATCTTGCCATTTTTTATTTCTGATTCCAATCTCTTAATCCACTCGTGCGTTTCTTGGCCTTTTTCTTCCAAAATCTTCTAAACATCATCCATAAACAATCCCACACCCTATTATAGTGCTGTAACACCTCCATCACCATCCTCCATTTTTAAAAACAACATCTTGCACCTTGACTTCTCCAGGACATTCCATCCATCCATAGTTCAAGCTAAGGGTTGCATTAGCTTCCTAGGAACTTGAGGAAGATAACCTGATCATCACAACAACTTGAATCAAGCTCTAAATCGAAACACGATCTCCAGCTGTGAGTTTTATGACTTTTCATCTACTTATTTAGGCATTTTTAGGCTTGCATTTTCAAAGACAAAATATAAGTATCATTGCCCTGGAACTGTACATATCCATAGATTTCATTTATATGGCCCGAGTAGGGATAATTTTTGACCTGAAATTTCTTTAAAAATTAGGTTAAATTTGGCACCACTCAAAATTCACGTTTGTCTTTGATTTATAGTTTTAATGCTTTGCATATCCGGAATCGTGATGAAATTTTCCACAAGTTCCATGTTCATATTTTTCATTTTGGTTGAGAGATGAATGAGATACAAGAGTTCAGGCTGGCATGAGGATGAAGATGAAGTTGACTTTAGGAAGCGTCTTAAAATATAATGCAATGGTTTGGTATTAAACATTGGATGTATAACCATCCCAGTGGTAGAGAGCGCGCACGTAAGGCTTTAGCATAAAGGGTCCTGGGATCGAGCCCCAGGAGCGCCTTTTGTTTATTATTCAGCCTCACCCCCCTTTTCCACTACAACACACAGCCCATTTACATTTTTTCTGATTTCCAAACAAAAATCTTTAATGGGCCAGACCTAATCAAAATAAACTGTTTTTTCCTAACATACACCCAAAACCTATTTCACACCCCTGACATGTTTTCTTTTATATTTTATTTTATTTTCTTTATTTTATTATTTTTATTATTATTATTCTTCTTATTATTATTATTATTATTATTATTATTATTTTATTAATAAAAATCCAAAAAAAATATTTTGGTTACTACTTACACTTTAACATACTTATTTATTTTCTTTCAAAATGAAAATACAAAAATACTTTCTAAAATAAATTCCATTCTTTTCTTAAATAAAATTAATTAGACTTAAAATTGATTTAGAATTTAGGACTTTCAATTAACTAATTTTTTATGCTAGTTTGATTAATACTAACTCTTATTCACAAGAAAAACCTAAAAACAATTTTTTGATTAAATATAATTTCCTTTCTTAATTAATTTAGGTTTAATTTTTCTCAATTTAATTAATTGTTTCTTTTATTTAATTAGGTTAAAACAAAACCCATTTTCTTAATAAATCAAAACTAAAACAAATTCATTTTCTTTTCATTCATGCCTTGTATATTATTTATTTAAACTTTTGTATATTTATCCATTAAATTCAATATGGTTGTAATAGATAATTAGGTTTAATTTCTCGCAATCCCCATTTGTACACTTGTATCCCCCGTCCCCCAAAATGATGTAATAGCGTAGAATTTACATTTCTGCAATTTATCGCTTTCATATAAATGCTAGTAATTAGGGTTTGTATGGAAAGATAAAATCAATCTTAGAAAATCCTAATTCAAGATAAATCAAGCATGAAATACAAAACACTTGCACACTTTTTCACCTCTATGGTTAACTCCCCTTTGTTGCCTTAAATAGATGGTCATGATGTGCATGTGAGACATCTTAGCAAGAGCAATCAAACAATACAAGATCATATTTCCTCGATGACGCTACGAATGATGCCTTACAAATGATATAAGTCCCTTAAGAGAAATGCTAAGATATCTCACAATATTGATATTCATGACTATACGATAACCCACCCCCGTCCCTTCACATCCAAAGATAGGGCTACTTACTAATCAATGGTAAGATAGGAATGTCAAAGGAAGAGAGAAATGAACAAAATCTTTTTGAGTAGGTAGAACGTTCTTGTAGCGGTGAAAATCGGAGATCAAGCTATTAATTAACTTGACTCACAAAAGCAAGAGTCGCCACCGCGCTTTATTATTTCCAAGGGAAAAGGGAAAAGAGCAAAATAAAACCCTAAAACATGCAATGTAAAATAATACTTAAAAGTAATGAAAATACAATGCGTTTTTTGAAAGAGATCGAGAGTTCGGGGGTTGGTTATGCAATGGGAAGGTATTAGCACCCAATGCATCTGCGGTACTCCACAGGAACCTTTTGAAATATCTGTTTTTTGGTTAAAATTGTTTGTTATATACAAGGGTGTGTTTATCTACAACTATGTTTGCTTAAGGGGAAAGAAATGAGTTTTTATTATTGCGTTCGTGAGGGTTTCGTGACCCTTTGCCTACGTATCCAATGAAGGAATCAAAACACCGTAGTTCCTCTAGAAAAAAGTTGATTTGTTTGTGTTTTTTAGTGGGAGACATTAACGCACGCATTCTAGAAATAGGCACGGCCGGTATCGCGGTAGAACGGAGATAACATGCCCTTGGGGGGAGTTTTGATTTGTTGTGTGTTTTTGCATGTTTTAAAGTATATTCAAGTAATGATTAAAGAGTGTTTTGGATTTTTTTTTGTTTGTTTACTTGTTGATTTTATCTTGCCATACGCCTAATTACTAGCATTTGTACAAAGTAAATAAAGATGCAGAAAGATAAAAACCTACGCTATTACAACCATATCAAAAGGCATAAAAAATATTAAGGAAAAAAAAGAAGATAAAAGTAAGAAAAATGAGTGTCTTTCGACCCAGGCAGTAGCATCCTTAGATTCACATTCTGTTGGCCTCCTTCGATTGGGGCTGGCAACAGCAAAGTCACGTCTTTCGATTGGGCCTTGGCAGGGGCGAGGTCCTGTCCTTCGATTGGGCAAAGGCAGCACCAAGTTGTATCCTTCGACTAGGGCTGGCACCAGTGAGGTTCTGTCCTTCGATTAGGGGCTGGCACCAGTGAGGTTCTGTCCTTCGATTGGCCTGGAAGTTAGTGTATGGCGAAGTCTTTTAATTCTGCCTTGTTGCCTTCTTCGACTGGAGGTTGAAAGCAGTGAGGGAATACCTTTCGACTGAGCCTGGACTTAGTGCAAGTGTGCCTCTAGCTGGGCCTGGAAGTCAGTTTGGAAACCAAAGGCTTCGTTTCCTATTTCCTGTTTCTTTCATTTCAAGCATTAAATGACAACATGGCTGAGGCCATGCTAGTATTTATCTTTCGAACAGTTTAATAATTAAAGCTAGTTCAGGTAAACAGAAAGCAAAACGAAAGGGTTAACTTTTTTTTATAAAAAACATGTTAACATGGTGGAAACGAAAAGAACAATGGTATATACATGCTTGAAACGAATAAAAAGATTATTTACATGTTATGGAATGAAATGAAAGTTTCAAGGGTAAGAGTGACTTACCTTGATGGAGGCTTTGAATGGGTGTGGGACCTTGAGTGGAGGCCCAAGGTTCTGGATTTGAAAGAGAGGGCCAACAGTTGCACTGGGAATGCTGGATTCAAAGGAAGGAAAGAAACAAGTCTTATGTTTCTTTCCAAACTGGATTCGAAGGATACTGAAGAGTATTTGTTCTTCAGAATTGAAGGAAGTGAGTATGTGATTCTGGGTTTGTTCTCACAAGTGTTGAAGGGACTTGAGAGATTTTTTGTGTTTGAGAAAATTTGGGGGATTCGTTCCTCTGGCCCAAAGATCCTCCCAAAAAAAATGTGTTGGAGCCTCTTATTTATAGGTGAGCTTTGATATGGGTTTAGGGGGAAATCAAATAATATTTGAATTATTTGGGTATATTTCCCCCCTTGTTTTCTTTAATGCAGCTCTTGTGCACTCCTTTTTTGTGCAAGTACAAGACTGAGACAATGCAGGCTTATCAGTAATTTGGAACTTAGTGGCAGGTTGGTGCAGGACTGCTGCATAGCAGCACAGCTGGCTTGAGTTTGGCAGTATATGGGACTTTAGTCAACAAACTCCTTGAATACTTCCCCCTTTCGTTTTGATCACTTCGACTAGCTTCATGATTACACAAAAATGTTCGTTTCCAAACAATGTGTGCTCTAAGTGCGTTGCTTCGAAGGGTTTAGTGGTCCAACTTATGAATCGAAGGAGGCCACCTTGAAGGAAATCACATGTCCAGCTTGTGGATCAAAGGGGGTCACTTCGAAGGAAACTACATGGCCAAATCGAAGCTTGTGACTGAAGGGAGATTGAATTGCCTAATCGAAGCTTGTGATTGAAGGGAGATTGTATTGCCCAATTGAAGCTTTGCTAAATCGAAGCCTGGGACTGAAGGAAGCAATGTTGCCCAATCGAAGCATGTGGATCGAAACGAACATATTGCCCAATCGAATACCCGTGTTCGAAGGAAGCAATGTTGCCCAATCGAAGCATGTGGATCGAAACAAACATATTGCCCAATCGAAAGCTCGTGTTAGAAGGAAGCAATGTTGCCTAATCGAAGCATGTTTGCAGGCAGTAAACTTGTCCATTCGAAGCAGGCTTGCAGGCAGTAAACTTGTCCAGTCGAAAGGCTGAATCGAAGGAGACCTGTCAGCACATGAAATCAAAGAAACAAAAAACACACATTTCGTGCTTGATTAGAAGTTAGTGATACATAGGCTAAGAATGTTCAAAACACTTGACAATTTCTGCATAATCAATGCTCGAAGGTGAGAGGTTAAAACCGACTGTATTTAGTGACCTTGACTTTTGTGAAAAAATAAAAATGGGATCTTAGGTCAAAAATTGGGGTATGACAGCTGCCCTTATTTAAGTTTCTTCTATCCGGAGATATGAAGATTTGAATCTTCATTTCGACGAGATTGAAGGGACTTAAATATAGAATACACAATTTTTGGCCTTAAGATACCGCAATTATGTTTATGATCTGATATGAATGTAATGTTTTGAATTTAATGAGGAATGATGCCGTATGAGACAAACTACTGCTGGAGAAACCAAGCACATTATACAGTAATCCCACAGGGGAAGAGATTATAACTCCACTGGGGAAACAAAGTCATAGGCTTCAAATGAGAGACTCTTGAATGATTTACATCAGTATTGAGACTGGAAAAGAAATTATTTACATCAGTACTGAGACTGGAAAAGAAATGATTTACATCAGTACTAAGACTGGAGAAGGAAAATGATTGACATCAGCACTGTGACTGGAAAACAAAATGATTGACATCAGTACTGAGACTGGAAAATAATTGTCATCAGTACTGAGACTGGAGATAAACATCTCTGACTTCTGAATTTTACCAAGAACGGTAACACATTTCTTCTTTAACCAAAATATCGCTTGAAACGGATAAAATACAAACTTCCCCACGGGACTTTTCCGAAGAGATGTCGTTTGCTGAGTAAACATTATTGTTGGGGATACACAAGCTTCTCAAATAAAGAGGCCGCCACTTGCTATCTTTCAAAGGTGTCAATAACATACAAGTTGCTCATGAAGAGACCGCCGCTTGTTTTTTTTTAAGGTATCAACAACATACAAGTTGCTCATGAAGAGACCGCCGCTTGCTGTTTTTCAAGAGAACAATAACACACAAGTTGCTCATGAAGAGATTGTCGCTTGCTGTTTTCTCAAAGGTATCAATAACATACAATTTGCTCATGAAGAGACCGCCGCTTGCTGTTTTTCAAAGGTATCAATAACACATAAGTTGCTCATGAAGAGACCGCCGCTTGTTGATTTCTCAAAGGTATCAATAACATACAAGTTGCTCATAAAGAGACCGCCGCTTGCTGTTTTTGAAGAGAACAATAACATACAAGTTGCTCATGAAGAGGCCACCGCTTGTTGTTTTCAAAAGAACAATAACACACAAGTTTCTCATGAAGAGACCACCGCTTGCTGTTTTCCAAAGGTGAAAATAACATACAAGTTGCTCATGAAGAGACCGCCGCTTGATGTTTTTTCCAAGGTATCAATAACATACAAGTTTCTCATGAAGAGACAGTCGCTTGTTGTTTTTCAAGGTTATCAATAACATACAAGTTGCTCATGAAGAGACCGCCGCTTTCTATTTTTCAAGAGATAACCATAAAATATCGGGAAGATATTGCTGGAGGTGAGAATCAATAATTTCATCGGGGATGGACAAACTGCTCATGAAGAGACCGCCGCTTGTCATAACATAAAGAAATTCAGAAATAATCAAACTGCTCAAATAAGGAGTCAGTCACTTGTTGTCACGTCGATATTCCAGAAGAAGGTTATGATAACACTACTAGGGAATAAAGTTCATCTTCAATGGGGAACCATGAATAAATCCTTCCTGAGGAGACCAAGTATTTAAATTGCAAAATAAATGCACTCTTTATCTAGGTTTCACAGCCTAGAGATATCCACAGGGTATCGTTCACAAGAGACAAAGCTCAATCCAGGAATAAACTGGAGAGAAAACAGTCAAACAAGACTCCACCCAATGAGGAAACAACTCAAATGGGGATTTATCCTATCTAGAGATGGAAAAGGAAAGCTAAAGCAAGATTCTTCCACGAGAGTTAACTCAGTGTGGAATTAGAAAGAAGGTGCACTTTATGCTTAAGTTGACACTCTATTTGGAAAGAGCAAATACACGATTTGAATAGACATAACCAGGGTATACGAACTCAATGACATCAACAAATACAAATGTGCGTGCATGATGCAAGTGTGAATGAATGAATGAATGGCATGTGTATGCTGACAAAACAAATAGAGGAGATAGACAGAAGATGATAAGATATCACAGCACAACCTGACACTCAGCTAATCTCAATAAGATAGGAACATTACTGGAGATAGAACACATGCCATCATTGGAGCAAAGTCCTTTTACAAGGCTTAAACATCTCTGGAGAGGAAGATATTTTTCGGTGAAAACCCAAAGTCTAGTCTTCTATCGCAAACAATCCGTTGAAAGGATAACAACACGAATAATGCTTCTGCCAAAAAGAGTCTTGCTTAGCTAGAGATACTGGGAACACCATCCTCTGATAATGTGTGCAATACATATCACACATCTTGATAAATCTGGATTTCCCCTGGGACTAATTTTGGATGCCCCAAGTTTACTGCTGATAAGCTGCATGATGCACGACAATTCTTGCGAATAACTTCAATTCTAAAATGCCCCAAGCTATATGGTTGATGAGGAGAAATCGTCTCAAGATGATTTTACAAAAGACCTGGCATTCACCATGCTCTGGTGTCTTCAAACTCTTAGAGAGATTCATCAAATCTCGACGTGATTGCCCCAGATTGACTGTAGTTGGCACAACAAAGTCTTCAAATTTTTCCCCAAAAGAGTAAAAAAGTTGGGAAAGCATTAACTAGGAGAAGCAACATGCTCGTGCTTACGGTCTTCAGGTGACGTGCCCCTGGATATGATTTTTTTCTTGAAATGATCCGCCAATTACTCAACGTAGTTTTAGGCCTTAAAAGAATAAACTCATCACTATTGCTTATATGTGAGCTTTCTTGATATCAAACAAATGTTTTGCAGTTAGAAAATTTTTATTATGAGAATGAAAATTCTAATGCAACAGTTATGTAAGTCTTGAAGATTTTGAAAAGATATCGCATAAATTTTGCGAGTTATAGCACCCTTTATTTTTGTGTAGGAAAAGCATATGATACCAACATAACTATTTAGAAAACAATCATGGGAGTCAGGAACACTATCTCATTGAAGTATGCTTTCAAAATAACCTTGCTTCAATTAGGACTTTTGAGGGTTGTAACGTGGCCTGGTTCATGGTTTTTTAGGAAAAAAAGATTTTTAAGGCTCAAAATTTATAGGTGCCCACCCATTCTTCGTGATGTTCTCCAACCCTGTGTTCAGTTAATTCAACATGAGCGTTCATCTCTCAAAAGGATTTTGTGACGGTTAAGGAAACGACGAGGCTTTCGGAGTAGAAACCACCCTTATGTCTTCGTGTTTGTAGTCACTAATTTGTTCTTTGCTGAGGACTTTTCTTTGTAGTCCTTTCTTTGCAATTTTTATTTTCCCTAACTTTTGCCTGAACTAATTCTTTTGAATTGATAGTCCAGCGGGATGCCTACTTTTTGCTTAAGCCGCATGTTTTCAAGTTTTCGACTTAGCAGGATTTTTTATTTTTTTTTCTTGATTTTTGATTTTTTTGAACAAAGCGTGTGACCTTAGCTTGTCTTTACTTGTTGAGCGGATTGTGACTTCCTCGTTTCTTGATGGATGAGGGATAACATTGTGGTTCCGCATCTTCTGGATTCA
The DNA here is from genome assembly GCA_948472305.1 of Vicia faba. Classification (NCBI taxonomy): domain Eukaryota; kingdom Viridiplantae; phylum Streptophyta; class Magnoliopsida; order Fabales; family Fabaceae; genus Vicia; species Vicia faba. The sequence continues at coordinate 1,199,270,437 of OX451738.1, forward strand.
TTATACATGTAGGATAGCCCTCGTAGTTTCTCTTCAGAATTATCTTCCTTATCAATTTTGAACACTCAATCAGATTAACTGAAAACTACCTTGCCCCAAGTTAAAATTTGAGGGTTTTTTCGTATAGAAAAGAAACTCCTACTTCAAGGCTCAAAAGGGGTTAGCAAGGGATTATCTTCCTTATATCTCCAGTGTTTAGGGATTTGAAACAATGCATGTACATCGTCAGCAAGATTTTATTCAAAAAGCATACAACCAGAGATTTTGTGTTTTTCAGATTATCATCCTCCCTTCAATCTCTGCCTAGGCAAGAGAATGAGCAACAAGTTGGTATCATAATTCAAAAAGAAATTTAAAATTTGAAAACAAATATGAGTGAAACAAATGAATTCCTTCAAGACAAACATACTCATTGTATTAAGATAATCATTCAGATGCAAACAAGTTCTTACATGCAGACAATGTTTTGATAAACAAGAAAAATTACAAAAAGCATGAATAAGTTAATAATCCGGGAAGGATTCCCATCTGGATTTGTGCTGAAGGAAACCTATCCTTAACTTCAAGGCCAAAATCAACAGATATTCACTTATGCTTTAGCAAAGGGGTTGACTTGAATGTTAAGACTGTTGTCTTTAAATGATAAAATACCACCTCTGACCATCTTCTGAACCTTAATATTCGAAGCAAAGAAACCAAATTTTCAACCAAACCAGTTAAGTGCTCCACACTAGCTTTCAAAATATTCATCTCTCTATGGAGTTCAGAAACCTCTTGCTTGATATTCTCCATTGTTCTCTTAGCGCGAGTGTTGCACTGGTCAGACCAAAAGGAAAAATAAGACTTGGAAAAAAACCTTTGAAAGTGAAATAAAAAAAAATATGGAATGATGCATGATATGCAAAAGAGAGTTTTTATTTGACTTTCAAGGAACTCAAGATGTTATGTTGTAAACATCAAAATGTGAAGATAAAAGACGAATTTTAAATTGGATCAAAGAGTTGATCAAGTTATCATCAAGATCAATCATCCATTTTGGTGGATTAGGGTTTTCACCCTATCAACACCCAAGATCCATTGAGCTTGACGAAACTTGTGATGTTTACAAAGAAAGGCTTCTAAATTTCTTGAAAATCAAGTGAAAAAGAGTTTCATGGATGCATGAAGGCATGGCTATGCAACAACCACAAGCAAGGTCACAAACAAAGTCGAAAGGTTCAACATCACGAGCATGGAGTCAAAGGTAAAGACCAACCCCAAGGTATGTACTAAAGGTTTAATCACGCCTGTAAAACATGGTTCTAAAAGTTCCCAGAGTCCACATTCCTCCTTCGGATATTACCAACGCCCCGATTACTTAGTAATTAGCAATATTCTCAAGAGAAACTCATCTGAGTGCAGCATCGCGTGACAACTACTTCCGGATTACTCCGTTATAGTCTCTGCACTACACCTAAGAGGCCAAGATGGGTTAGGGTTCTACGGTTCTCAGCTTCTCTGGCTCCTAGGTCAAAAGCAATAATGTCTTCCCGATTACTCGGTAAACAAATACTACGTTCAAAGGGGCTTCCACTGAGTGGGGGATTTCATGCCTCATTCTTCGGGATTACTCCCTCAAAGTTAACATGACTATATCGCCCATCCTATTCCTAAGTGTAACTTAGTCCGGGTATAGGATTTATCCTTTGTAATCAACACCCAAATAACCATAATATATCACAATTAATCAAACAAACAAGTAATAATAACAAAAAACAAATATGACAAATTAGGCTTAACCCACTTTAGGGATGGACCAGCAAGAGGTCAATCTTTCCCCAACAGAGTCGCCAATTCTGTAGCGGTGAAAATCGGAGATCAAGATATTAATTAACTTGACTCACAAAAGCAAGAGTCGCCACCGCGCTTTATTATTTCCAAGGGAAAAGGGAAAAGAGCGAAATAAAACCCTAAAACATGCAATGTAAAATAATACTTAAAAGTAATGAAAATACAATGCGTATTTTGAAAGAGATCGAGAGTTCGGGGGTTGGTTATGCAATGGGAAGGTATTAGCACCCAATGCATCTGCGGTACTCCGCAGGAACCTTTTGAAATATTTGTTTTTTGGTTGAAATTGTTTGTTATAAACAAGGGTGTATTTATCTACAATTATGTTTTCTTAAGGGGAAAGAAATGAGTTTTTATTATTGCGTTCGTGAGGGTTTCGCGACCCTTTGCCTACGTATCCAATGAAGGAATCAAAACACCGTAGTTCCTCTAGAAAAGAGTTGATATGTGTGTGTTTTTTAGTGGGCGACATTAACGCACACATTCTAGCAATAGGCACGGCCGGTATCGCGGTAGAACGGAGATAACATGCCCTTGGGGGGAGTTTTGATTTGTTGTGTGTTTTTGCATGTTTTAAAGTATATTCAAGTAATGATTAAAGAGTGTTTTGGATTTTTTTTGGTTTGTTTACTTGTTGATTTTATCTTGCCATACGCCTAATTACTAGCATTTGTACAAAGTAAATAAAGATGCAGAAAGATAAAAACCTACGCTATTACAACCATATCAAAAGGCATAAAAAATATGAAGGAAAAAAAAAGATAAAAGTAAGAAAAATGAGTGTCTTTCGACCCAGGCAGTAGCATCCTTCGATTCACATTCTGTTGGCCTCCTTCGATTGGGGCTGGCAACAGCAAAGTCACGTATTTCGATTGGGCCTTGGCAGGGGCGAGGTCCTGTCCTTCGATTGGGCAAAGGTATCAGCAAGTTGTATCCTTCGACTGGGGCTGGCACCAGTGAGGTTCTGTCCTTCGATTAGGGGCTGGCACCAGTGAGGTTTTGTCCTTCGATTGGCCTGGAAGTCAGTGTATGGCGAAGTCTTTTGATTCTGCCTTGTTGCCTTCTTTGACTGGAGGTTGAAAGCAGTGAGAGAATTCCTTTCGACTGAGCCTGGACTTAGTGCAAGTGTGCCTCTGGCTAGGCCTGGAAGTCAGTGTGGAAACCAAAGGCTTCGTTTCCTATTTCCTGTTTCTTTCATTTCAAGCATTAAATGACAACATGGCCTGAGGCCATGCTAGTATTTATCTTTCGAACAGTTTAATAATTAAAGATAGTTCAGGTAAACAGAAAGCAAAACTAAAGGGTTAACTTTTTATAAAAAAAAACATGTTAACAGGGTGGAAACGAAAAGAACAATGGTATATACATGTTTGAAATGAATAAAAAGATTATTTACATGTTATGGCATGAAATGAAAGGTTCAATGGTAAGAGTGACTTACCTTGATGGAGGCTTTGAATGGGTGTGGGACCTTGAGTGGAGGCCCAAGGTTCTGGATTTGAAAGAGAGGGCCAACAGTTGCGCTGGGAATGCTGGATTCGAAGGAAGGAAAGAAACAAGTCTTATGTTTCTTTCCAAACTGGATTTGAAGGATATTGAAGAGTATTTGTTCTTCAGAATCGAAGGAAGTGAGTATGTGATTCTGGGTTTGTTCTCACAAGTGTTGAAGGGACTTGAGAGATTTTTTGTGTTTGAGAAAATTTGGGGGATTCGTTCCTCTGGCCCAAAGATCCTCCCAAAAAAAAAGTGTTGGAGCCTCTTATTTATAGGCGAGATTTGATATGGTTTTAGGGGGAAATCATATAATATTTGAATTATTTGGGTATATTGCCCCATTGTTTTCTTAAATGCAGCTCTTATGCACTCCTTTTTTGTGCAAGTACAGGACTGAGACAACGCAGGCTTATTAGTATTTTGGAACTTAGTGGCAGGTTGGTGCATGACTGCTGCATAGTAGCACACCTGGCTTGAGTTTGGAAATATATGGGACTTTAGTCAACAAACTTCTTGAATACTTCCCCCTTTTGTTTTGATCACTTCGACCAGCTTCATTATTACACAAAAATGTTTGTTTCCAAACAATGTGTGCTCTAAGTACGTTGCTTCGAAGGGTTTAGTGGTCCAACTTGTGAATCGAAGGAGGCCACCTTGAAGGAAATCACATGTCTAGCTTGTGGATCAAAGGGGGTCACTTCGAAGGAAACTACATGTCCAAATCGAAGCTTATGACTGAAGGGAGATTGTATTGCCTAATCGAAGATTGTGACTGAAGGGAGATTGTATTGCCCAATTGAAGCTTTTCTAAATCGAAGCATGTGACTAAAGGAAGCAATGTTGCCCAATCGATGCATGTGGATCGAAACGAACATATTGCCCAATCGAAAGCCCGTGTTCGAAGGAAGCAATGTTGCCCAATTGAAGCATGTGGATCGAAACAAACATATTTCCCAATCGAAAGACCGTGTTCGAAGGAAGCAATGTTTCCCAATCGAAGCATGTTTGCAGGCAGTAAACTTGTCCAGTCGAAGCAGGCTTGCAGGCAGTAAACTTGTCCAGTCGAAAGGCTGAATCGAAGGAGACCTGTCAGCACATGAAACCAAAGAAACAAAAAACACACATTTCGTGCTTGATTAGAAGTTAGTGATACATAGGCTAAGAATGTTCAAAACACTTGACAATTTCTGCATAATCAATGCTCAAAGGTGAGAGGTTAAAACCGAATGTATTTAGTGACCTTGACTTTTGTGCAAAAATAAAAATGGGATCTTAGGTCAAAAATTGGGGTATGACAGTTCTTAGTTGTTTGCTCACAATCCATCTTCAAAAACAAAAATATTTTTCAAACATACCAAACACTTTCAAAAACACGAAAATATTTTCAAAAAGTCCAACACTTTGTATACATTCTTATAGAGATGAGAATAATTAAAAAGTTTGTCTAAAAGTAGACGCTTTTCAAAAATAATTTCAAAACTCACCACAAACACATTTCAAACAAAGCAATTGTCAAGTGATCTAGCAAGCAACTAAGAGCCCGTACATAACTATGGATGAAAAGGGTGCTAACACATTCCCTTTTCATAAACTACCCCCCCCCCCCCCCCCCCCCCCCGAACTCTAGAAAATATCTCAAAGGTCTTTCCTGTTCTTTTCACCCTTTCCTTACTGGATAAAAGAAAAGTCGATGATGACTCTTTCTATCCACAACAATTGGAATAAAACAAAAAACAACCAAATCAGTTCTCCCACCGTATTACAGAACTGGAGACTCTTTTGGGGATTACTTAAAAGTGAGGTCACCTTAGGGATTAGATCACTTTTAAATTTCTTTCATTGTTTGATTTGTTGGCTTTACATTTATGGATCCTTGTTTGGGTTTGTATTGATCCTCTACCCGGATCTGGGAATATCATTTGGTAAGTAGCAATAAATCGTGGGGACAGTGCAGGGTATACCGACATGGTTGAAGCAATGGCTACGTTAGTGTGACACATTTATTGGTACCGGTATCCCTTGAGTTTAATCAAGGAGAATACGGGGCCGTTGTGTGGTGTCATGAAGCACTAACTAACCTTAGGTCCTTTAATTGAACAACTTGGCCATTAAGAAGTAGTGAGATAGTCGGATTTGGTGCAGTCCTAAGTTGGTTGATACTCAATACTACACTCATTGAGATCGGACTTTCGGGATATTTCGGTCGCTAATAAAGAGGCTTGCACTGAAATAATGTCTGATGAAGAAAGATCAGTGATATTAAGATTCCCTAGAACCCGGTTACTTTTTAGGACAGGTTGAACCAACTAAACTTCAAGAGGGTACTTACCTATGAACCTCATGCAAGCCTAAAGCTAAGGGCTTGTTTTCTTTGTGTGTATATACTTGTACATAACATCATGACATCATATCATGGAATTTTGCACTAACAATTTCAAGGGCCTAGGGATTTATCTTTGTCTTGTTTTGTAGGACATGGTTTCCACTCACAGGAATACTATCCAAATTAACCTCGTAAGGGTGCCTCCTCAACTCAAAGAGTTAGCGTCAATGGTTTCTGAGGATTCTCCATTCACTAAAAGATATGGTCAACTTCTTAATCTGGTTACCTTTCCTGATTACCAACTTGTTCCTACTATAGAAGAATTCTCTCAACTCTTGGGAATTCCTATTCTTGATCAACTACCCTTCAACGATATTGAAAGAGACCCAAGACTTGAGGAAATTGCTCAAGCTCTAGATTTGCAACGATCTGACATTGTGGAAATTGGGAAACAAGAAGTGGTGTCAAAGGGTTTCTAGCCAAGTTTTTGTTGGAGAAGGCTCAAGATTTTTGGGATACTTTAGATTTACAAGCCTTTGAAGAAGTGTTGGATTTTGTCATCTATGGGATGGTGTTGTTTTCCAATCCTGACCAACTCATAGATGTGAACACAGTCAAAAAAATTTATCTCGTAACCCAGTGCCTACCTTGCTTGGAGATATCTTGCATTCTCTTTACACTCGCACCATGAAGACAAGAGGACTTCTTATGTGTTGCACTCCTTTGTTGGCTAGGTGGTTTATTTCGCACCTACCCTGGTCTATTATGGAGAAAGAGAAAGTCTTAAGATCGTCTAGTAGGTTGATGTCACTCGCAAATTCTGATATTTTTTGGTGTGCTTGATCTATGGAGGAAATTACTATTATTTACCGTTGTGGGGAATTACCAACTGTCCCTCTACTTGCCATTAGGGGAGGTATTACCTACAATCCTTGTTTGGATTTGCAACAGTTTGGATATGCTAGGAGGGATGTCCCTCATGATGCATTTGTCCAAGGAATTGCATTTGACTATGAGAGCGATGTCCAAGGTTATCGTCATAGATTCATATGAGCTTGGGGAATGGTGAACAAAGTTGATAGCAAGACGTCGGGGCATAAAAACTCCATTCCTTTGGAGCCTTATCTCAAGTGGGTGTGAGATCACGCTCAAAGCCTTATGATGCCTTATGAAGCCATCTTACCTATCATCATGGAGCCTGTTACCGAAGGGCGTGTTCCATATACTGTCCTTTACCCTGATATGCCTACTTCTCTTGAAGATTTACAAAGAGCTTAGATCAGCTAAAGGGAGAGCGAGACACCTTTGAAGCCCAGTTTTATGCAAGTGAGAAGAAGATATTGGAGCTCACGAGATAACTTCATGAGGAGAGGAGCCTGAATGCCTATATCGCTCCAAAGAGGAAGCATCCATAGGAAATTTGAGCCATTGTTTTTGTATTTTAGTTCATTTTGTTTCTTTTGTTTCAATGTAAGCCCAAGAGGCATTTTGTAATCAATTTGAACTTATTAATACAATTAATGTTTATTCCCATATGTCTAAACAAATTTAAATCTTCTAAGTCCTTGAAATCATTTGCATGCGCATTTTCATGCATCATAACATAAACAGATTTTCCACAACAAGTTTCCTTAACTTTCTACTGTTTATTTCACTAAGATGGATATCGAACAAATGGTGAAGGACTTGAAAGTGCAGAGTTCCCAGTTCCAAGCAACCTTGCTGACCCTGGCCAAGGGACAACAAGAGTTGATGAAGTTGTTGGCGGCCAAAAAGAAGACTAAGAAGAAGGCCTTCATCAACATGGGAAAAATGTTTAAAGTCCAATTCCGTCAGGTGAAGATAGTTGAAGAGTCATCTGAGGAAGACGAGAACAAAGTGGAAGAGGCAAAAAGCACCCGTGCTGGGGGTGCAAATGATCAAACTTCTGAGGACGAAGATTACTTTGATGAACAGTATCCACCAGCCAAGGATAAATACAAGCAGTTAGCGATAAACTGAAATCTGTTGAAACTCAAGTCGTACATAGTTTGGATTTTGGTGATCTGAGCTTAGTACCTGGGGTCGTCATTCCCCATAAGTTAAAAATACCAGTCTTTGCCAAGTATGATGGAGTTTCATGCCTGAAACTTCATCTTAGGTCTTATGTTCGCAAGATATAATCACATACTATGGACAAGAAGCTTTGGGTCCATTTTTTTAAGAGAGTCTAGTTAGGACTCAGTTAGAATGGTTTTACCAATTGGAGGGTTCCCGCATTCACACATGGGAAGACCTAGCCACTGCTTTTTATCATCAATATCAATACAACACTGATTTATCACCAACAAGAGTTCAACTTTAAGGAATGACTGTGGCCACTAATGAAGGGTTTAAAGAGTACGTGTAAAAATGGAGGGATCTTGCTGGAAGAGTTCAACCACCACTAACTGATATGGAGCTAGTGGAAATGTTCGTGGGAACACTAACGGGACCCTATTTCAACTTTCTAATTGGTAGCTCATCTTCCTGTTTCAGCAAATTAATTCTGACTGGTGAAAGGTTCGAGAGTGGAATCAAGAGTGGAAAAATTTCCATGACATCTGCTTCCACATCCAACACTGTAAAGAAGCCCATCACTAGAAATAAGGAAATAAATGTTGTGTATGGGGCAAGGGCCCATACCAAAAAGGATCATTGTCCATCTGTTAATGCTGTTTTCGTCTCCATCCCTCCATCTACTCAAAGACAATCATCCAACCATCAACGATCTGAAGTTCCTCGAAGAGAGTTCACAAGGATTAGCATGTCACTGTCCCAAGCTTTGCAGCATCTATTGAAGGCCAACCTAGTGACATTGTGTGATCCACCATCAAATCCAAATACAACATCACCTAAGTATAATCCAAATGCCAAGTGTACGTATCATTCCAACACCCCTGGACATGAAACTGATCAATGTTGGGCTCTGAAGAATAAGATTCAATATCTGATAGACAACAAAACAATTGAATTTGATCCACCTTCTACTCCAAATGTGATAACCGCACCAATGTCGAACCATGGAAAAGGTGTTAATGTAATTGATGATGCTAGTTTTGTTTCTTCCATTAAAGATTTAACAACTCCATTAACTACTATGAAGGATAATTTGCTGAGAGCCGGAGTGTTCCTTGGCTGTTCTAAAGATTGTGTTTGTTATGGTCAACAAGTAAATAGGTGCAAGCATCTGAAGGAAGGTGTGTGTTGTACCCAAAAATTTTCCCTCCCATATTTTTAAAAACATTGCAAGAAAAATCTCGAAGTTGATCAAAGTAGTCTAAGAGTTGGTCAGACAAGCTCTCTTCTAAGGCAGTCTACCCCAAATTAGGGTTTTGTGTTGCATCAAGATCCTTGAGTCCAAATGACCTCAAGTGCTCACCAATGTCCTAATATGTTCTCAAGATCATCCATGTCAAGTTTCAAGCCTTGCAGAGGAAGTTTGCTCAATCAATTGCTCAAAGGTCCAAAAATCGACTCTACTAGGGCAAAAGTCAACTATGACCTATATACAGTCAAACTTCAAGATTTTTTGTCAACATTATCATTTTGAAGGATATTTAATCATTTTATCAATGTTTGATCCTGATTCATTAAGGATTGCTCAAAATTCATCAAGATTCAAAAGTTGCTAAATTAGGGTTTTGTAGGAAAAGTCAACCCAATTTTGACAAAGCATAACTTTCTCATACTTTATGCGAAATGACCCATACAAAGCTCATTTTGAATAGGATGCAATTACCTACAATCCATCTTCATACCCCAAGATAAAAATATGCACTCACAAGAAGTTATGAATTTTGACATTATAGGTCATTTTTGAAAGTCAACAAAAACACCTTTTTTTGTCAAAGCTTCTAACTTAAGCATGGAATATCAAAATGATATGAGACCAAAAGGGTTGATTAGAGGACATCTCAATATTTATAAAAAGTCCAAGAACACCTCTAAAAGTTCAAAATTGAAGAAGTTATGCATTGTTGAAGTTAGACTTTTTTGCAAAATTGCCAAAAGTCAACTATCCCCAAAACTTCAAATTTTGCCAAATGGGCCCATTATTTTTCACTTGATTTGAGTTTGCATTATTGCCCACGTGCTCTATATTTGACCATGTGTCCATATATTATTTTTATTATTTAATTTGATTTTTATTTGAATTAATTCATTTTAAATCAAATAAAATCACATAAAATAAAAAATATTGATAACCAAAGAACTTTTGATGGTTATAGGTTTCAATGGACAGCTTGCACCATACCAAACTCGGATCAAGGCATTGGAGCACATAAAGTGTTAAATCAAGCCAAAATTGGAAATCTTTAATGGAGGATAAAATAAAATATCCAAGCATTGATAGAGGGAGATTTGGACAGAAGTTTGAACCCTAATACAATGTGCAATACATAAGCAAGTGAAAGACACAAGAATCAGGGTTGGAAATCAATTGTGGAGGCAGAACAAAACTTGCAAAAACAAAGAAAAAGTGTGACTTTGAAATCCACCCAAGAGGCATTTTCAGGGCTTGATATTGATCTCAATCCTTTCCCGGACATCACCATAAGCGAAACCAATCACAACCACGCGTTTTCCAGCCTCTCAGAACACTGTAAGTCTCACGCGATATAGCCCTGTTCTTGATTTCGTATCTCAGAAATTAGGTATTGTTAGCATGAAATAAATGCATATTCTTAACCCTCACATCATTTGCAAGCTTTTCGTAATAACCAATTGCATTTATCTGACTTATATGGAGAACCACCATTGCTAGGGGTTGGTTCGTGTTTTTGGGTTTTTTCGTTTCAGGAAAAATTGGCCATGATAATGGCCATGGTTGTGATCAGCAGGTTAAGACGAACACAACCATGCTCTTAAAATGCATTTTCATGGCCTATGAAAGATTTTGGAATGGACCTGGTTTGTAGTGACGGACCTCTGTCCGTATGTATAAGTTCTGGACCTTTTAGGAACGGTTCAACGAAGGAGATGAAGGCGTGTCACGCCATCATTGGACCATTCAAATAATTGCGCGTTTTTTTTTTATTTTCTGACCATTGGATTTTGTTTTATTATATTATTATTCATTTGTGTTATACTAACAATTAAAATAACATGGCGTGGTGGCAAGCTTGGCATTGAATATCCCATCAGGACCTGGGTTCGAATCCCAGGTCCCCCATTTTCTCAAATATTATTTTCTTGCAGGCAATCATGTGCATGCTTAGGCTTGAGATCTACCATACTCCATCACCATCAAAGCGCCAGATGGCCAAATGGCCAGATCTGGTGGTCAAGCTTGGAAGGCGCACCACAAGCTAGTCAATGCATGAGCACTGGATCAGAGAAAGTCCACATGGATCAACTTAATGGGCCGGCAAATTTGCTTCCAGCACCTCCCAAAAAAGGCCCATTCTCTCTTTCTCTTTATATTTTGTTTATTTAATTTAGCCATTTTATTTTATTTTAATTAATTTACTAACCAATAACAATTTTCCTTTTTATAAAAAAATCACCAAAAATACTTTTTATCCAATAAAAATTCAGAATTTCATTTTTTTATTAATAAATACTCACTAATTAATTAAGGAATTAATTAGGTAACATTAATTTATTTTGTAAATATTTAAAATCAATTAGAATTAATTAGGTTTTAACTTTAGTTTAATTATTTTTATTTTCTTTCTTAAAATAATCAAAATCCAAAAATATGTCTTTTATTATTTTTCGTCAATTAATTTATTTTATAATTAATTTAGTATTTAATTTTAGGATTAATTTATTTTCTTAAATAAAAAACAACAAAATGAGCATTTTCTTTTAAAAAGGGTCAAAACCCTAATTCGCATTCGATATAATTTCACTCGCGCGATTTATTCTTCTTTATTTAAATATTGATGTATCTGCTCCCGGTTTGTAATAGTTAAATAGGACATTTATTTATTTTACCACTTTATTTTATTTTCAAAGGGTTTCTTTTGGCAATGTAAATACCCGACGCCTTGTAATTTAATTTCTGCACCTTTAATTTCTGCAAATTATACAACTGTTAGATGCTTGGAAAATAGGGTTTGCATGACAAGACTGAATGTTTAATCCTAAAATCAAATTAGATCACCCTTAACATGTGCAAAGATAAAAATAACTGAAAACGGCACACTCGCACATGTGCACTCCTAGGGTACACCCCACTTGGTTGTCTTTGTAAACGGTCATTGAGTGTAGGTCGTTTTAGAGGTCGCCCTCTTGTCTAAAAGATCACAGTTGCCTCGAAATGGTTGCCTCGGATATTGTTGCCTCAAACAAATGATCTAAGACATTAGGGTTATCGCTAAGGCGTCCTAACATTGCTTTGGAGACCGTATGTCCCTCATTCGAATTGACCCTTAAACTCCAACGACGGTGCTACCTACTCACTAATAGTGGGATAGCATTGTCTAAAGGAAATTAGCATAGAATGATTCCTTTTTCGAGTAGGTAGATTAGCTCTTAGATACTTGCTCTTTCAAAACAAAATGCTTTCACCCTTACACTTTTACAAAAAGTTTTCAAAAACACTTCATTACACTCTTGAGGACAGAAGCAAGAGTTAAATCGAAGTTTCAAACAAAAAAATTTTCAAACCCACAAGCACAAACAAAAAATTTTTGAAAACAATTGAGAAAGTACCTAAGAGCCCATGGATAACCACGGATAGAAAGGGTTCTAATACCTTCCCTTTCTATAATCTACCCCCGTACTCAGAAATATCTCAAAAAAGGAATTTTTCTGTGCTTTTCTTCCTTTCCTTGTTGGATAAAATAAAATTCGGTGGCGACTCTTACTTACCGCAACATTTTGCGAAAATAAATGCAAAACGCAAACCAGCATTCCAAAAACAGTAAGTTCTTTCCACCGTATCACAGAACTGGCGACTCTGTTGGGGATACATTATAAGTGGGGTGTACCTTAGGAATAGTTCATATTGTTTTCAATTTTTTGATCTGTTTGCTTTATTCTTTGTGGGCTTGAATCGGAGTTACTATAGATCCTAATCCGGATCTGGGGGACACCCTTTAGGTAAGTAGCAATAAACTGTTAGGGAATTGTACGACGTAGACCGATACGGTTGAAGCAGTAGCTACGTTGGTGTGGCACTTTAGTTTGTACTGATATCTCTTGTGGCACAACGAGGATAATATGGGTCAGCTAAGGGGTCATTAAGCACCAACTGACCTTAGAACCTATAAGTGACTAACTTGGCCATAGAACAGTAGCAGTATGCTACACTCATTGAGACCAAACTCTCGCGATGATTCTGGCTGCAAGAAAAGGTTGCTAAACAGGAATTATGACCAATCGAGGGTGGTCAGTGATATTGAGATCCTCTAGAACCCGAATACTATTTCTAGGACAGGTTTGAACCAACTGAACTGAAAGAGAGTAGTACTTAAGCTCCTTGCCATCCTGAAATCTAAGGGCTATATGTGTTACTTGTTTGCCCTTACCATGTTTTATATCTGTGAATACTTGTGGTGTGTTTCTATCATGACATCATGCATCATGACATTGCATGCATATTGCATTGGACTAACCATTTCAAAGACCAATGGGATTCATCTTTGCTCTGTTTTTAGGTCATGGAATTTATGCGTAGAAACACTATTCGAATCAACTTTGTACAGATTCCCACTCAGCTTAGAGATTTGGTTGCAAAGGTTCCAGATACTTCCTCCTTTATCAGAAGACATGGGCACCTCCTCAGTCTATTCACCTCCATCTGGATGAAAAGTTGATGAGTGTATTAGTCCAGTTCTTTGATCCATTGTACCACTGCTTTACTTTTCCGGACTACCAGTTGGTCCCTACCTTGGAAGAGTTCTCTGATCTACTCGGAATTTCCATTCTAGAGCAGACCCCATTTACAGGTTGGGAGAAAGTCCTTAGGCCGAAAGAGATTACTTCTGCCCTTCATCTGACAAAGGCTGAGGTAATGTCTAATTGGGAAACTCAGAGTTGGACAAAAGGCTTTTTGACTAAGTTCTTGGTTGGTCGGGCTAATCAGTTCTGGGACAGTTTAGACTTTCAGGCGTTCCAAGACATCCTGGCTCTTCTTATTTATGGTCTGGTTCTGTTTCCAAACTCAGATTCCTTTGTTGACATGAATGCGGTGAAGATTTTCATATCCCGTAATCCAGTGCCCACTCTCTTGGGTGATATTCTGCATACCCACTATGCCCGTACGGCTCGGAAACGGGGAACCCTTATGTGCTGTGCACCATTGCTGGCGAGGTGGTTTATTTCTCACCTCCCCAAATCAGTTTTGAAGAAAAAACAAGGCATGGGTTGGGCCTACAGGATTATGTCCCTTGCTCACACGGACATCATTTGGACTACTAAAGACATGGAAGACGTAGCTATTATTGATCGCTGTGGGGAATACCCCAATGTTCCACTGCTAGGAATCAATGGAGGGATCACCTATAACCCTTGTCTGGCCTTACGCCAATTTGGGTGAGCTAAGAGGGATGGACCTCATGAGTTGCTAATTCCGAGCATTGTCTTTGACTTCCAAGGGGATAGTGATGAACATCGCCGCGGATTCATACGAGCTTGGGATAAGGTCCACAGGTCTGATTCGCACGAGCTAGGAGTTAAGACTTCTCTTCCAATGGAACCATATCTCCAGTGGGTTCGTACACGTGCTCAGAAGCTAGGGATGCCCTACGAAGTTATCTTGCCTGTGATAGTTGAACTTGCTGATGAAGAAGGGGTTCCTCCTACCATCCTCCATCCATACATGCCTACTGACATTGGGGCATTAAAGAGGTCTTGGATACAACTAAGGGAAGAGCGGGATACTTACAGAGAAAAGTATCACGAGCAAGAGCAGAAGATCCTGAAGTTGACAAGGCAACTGGAGAACGAGAAAATCCTCAACGACTATGTCAGCACCAACGAAAAACGACCATGGGAGCACTGATGTCTTTTGTTATTTCTAGTTTTTGATTTACTTTTCAGTATTTCCTTTTTTGTAACGCCTTAAAGGCATCTGTTGACCAATTGAATTCAAGTTTTTATCTAATAAAAATGTGTTTCATTTTGGCTTACGAATTTTAATCCCTAAAGTCTTTGAAATCGTATCATACGCATTTCATTCCCATGCACCTCATTATAGGTACCCTTACAGGTTTCTCATCTTCTTCGCTGTTTATTTCAGCACATCATGTCTTCTGAAACATCAACTGATCAAGCCATCAAGGCTCTGCAAGCTCAAAATGCCAAGTTCCAGGAAATGTTCATGAACTTGGCCAAGGGTCAGCAAGATTTGAAGACCCTTATATTAAAGGATAAGAAGAAGAAGAAAAAGAAGACGGTCCTACTAAATATGGGTCGCAGATTCGAAATTTTTTTTGCGAGAGGAGGTCGATTTGACTCACTCATCTGGAGGGGGAGAGAATCAGGAAGAAAGGAGGGCTCCTAGCCCTGTGGTTTCTGACAACGAGGCTGAATTTGAAGAAGACCAGTATCCTCCAGCTGAGAATAGGTATAAGCAACTTGAAGAACGGTTCAGCGCGATGGAAGTCCAGAAAGTCCTTGGACTGGACTTTGGAGATTTGGGTTTGTCATCTGGGGTGGTGAGTCCCCACAAGTTTAAAGCACCAGTCTTTGCTAAATACGACGGGGTTTCTTGCCCAAAGCTGCACCTCCGCTCGTATGTTAGAAAGATTCAACCATACACCGTTTACAAGAACCTCTGGATCCACTTCTTTCAAGATAGTCTCTCAAGGACTCAACTTGAATGGTTTTACCAGTTGGAAGGAGCTAGTATTTGTAATTGGGAAGACCTTGCTGCTGCTTTTTACAAGCAGTACCAATACAATGCCGACCTCGCTCCCACGCGTACCCAACTCCAGTTTATGTCTATGGGTGCGAGCGAAGGTTTCAAAGACTACGCTCAGAAATGGAGGGACCTTGTTGGAAGAGTAACACCCCCTTTGGCTGATAGGGAGCTGGTAGATATGTTTCTAGGGACCTTGTCTGGTCCATATTTCAACCATCTGATTGGAAGTTCATCGTCCGGGTTTACTGAGCTGATTATGATCGGGGAAAGAGTTGAAGCCGGTATCAAGAGCGGTAAAATACAGAAGGGTGCTTCGTCAAGCACGGAGAAGAAGCCTTTTAAGAAGGAGTCAAGCGCTTTTTACAGCTCAAAGAGCCATAATAGACCTGAACGCCACCAAGCAGTCAATGCGGTTGTTATATCAAGACCTGCTGTTGCTCCTCAACGCAACAATCAGCCAAGGGCCGAGAGACCACGAAGACAATTCACTCAGCTTCATATGACCCTGTCTCAGATTCTGCCGCAGTTATTGAAGACCAACTTGGTGATTTCGAAGGAATCCCCGAAGAATCCCAATACAACATCACCCATGTACAATCCTAACGCACGTTGTACTTTTCACTCTGATAGCCCGGGGCATGATACGAATGACTGTTGGGTTTTGAAGAATAAGGTGCAAGACCTGATTGATGCTAAGGAGATTGAGTTTGAAGCACCTGAAAGGCCTAATGTTGTGACTGCTCCTATGCCCAAGCATGGAGTGAATGCTGTAGATGAATACTCGTTTATGGTTTATGTGAAAGACATTGTTACTCCATTGATGACTGTGAAGAAGAACCTTCTATTAGCCGGTTTATTTCCGGGCTGTAGCGAAGGTTGTCGTCTGTGTTCCGTCCTACCTACTGGTTGCCATCTTTTGAAGTCAGGTGTCCAACGCCTAATGGATAGTAAAGAAATTATGTTTGAGAAAACTTTTGTTCCATTGGTTCCTTTTGAAGACATTTCTATAATCACCATTTTCGACAATTCTTCCAAGGCTTCCTCGAGAAAGCCTGTTAGAATTACATTTGTTCCGAGAATTACACCGCTGATCATTACCATTCCTAGGCCTATCCCATATACATCAGATAAAGTTGTCCCATGGCACTACGGGGCTAACGTGTATTATCACGGGGTTAAACAAGATTTGAAAGATGAAGAGGCTGATACTGACGTCAGCAATATTGTTGGATCTAGTAAAGTCACCCGCAGCGGAAGGATTTTCTCCCCTGAGATCTCTCCACCAACTATTCGGAAACCTGTTGTTATTAAACCTACCAGTACATCTGCTATTGTCCCTATTCATATTCCAATTCTTACCCCTGTCGCCCAGTCATCTGACACTCGGAGCAAAGGGACCACCAGTGAGCCTACCCGAATGGAGGAACCGAAGAAGATTACTGTTGAAGCCTCTAGGCAAGAGATAGAGGAAATTTTGAAGATTATCAAAAAGAGCGACTACAATGTAGTCGAGCAGCTGGGGCAAACCCCGTCCAAAATCTCTATGTTGTCTATGTTGATATGCTCAGAAGCCCATGCCAAGGCTCTGATTGCTTTCCTAAAAATTGTGCACGTACCCCAGGAAACATCCGCTGACCAGTTCAAAGACTGTGTGGCTAGTATGACTGTTGATAACAGGTTGGGTTTCTCTGACACAAACTTGACTGCTAAGGGGAAGAATCATAATGACAATCTGCATGTCTCCATTGAATGCAGGGGCACTACTCTAGCTCACGTGTTAGTGTATACTGGGTCTTCGTTGAATGTGTTACCCAAGAAGGCGTTAGACCAGTTAGACTGTGAAGGGTTGGTGCTGAAGCCAAGTAACATTGTAGTCAGGGCTTTTGATGGGTCCAAGAGAATGGTACACGGAGAAGTGTATATTCCAGTGAAGGTTGGTTCTCAGATTTCCGCATCTACATTCTATGTGATGGGCATTCGGCCATCTTACTCTTGTTTGTTAGGTTGCCCGTGGATCCACAAAACTGGGGTAGTAACGTCTATGCTCCACCAGATCCTAAAATACCCAGTGAAAGGGAAAATTGTTACAGTACGAGGGGAAGAGGAGTACACGGTGAGCCACCTCAACTCCTTTCCGTATGTGGAAATGGACGGGGAGTTCATTGAAACCCTGTGTCAACATTTTGAAGAAGTCCCCCAAACGCTGGCGTCAACTGAAACTGTTGTTGAAGATCCTCCAATGAAGACGACTTCCCTCAAGCATGCCGGGGCTGTTGTTGAGAAAGGTGGGTGTGCAAATTGGGGCCAACTCCTTGATTTTGCACATAAGACTAACAAGTTTGGTTTGGGTTTCACTGCAGAAGCTCAAAAGGTTGTTCGGCGTGTGCGGATCGGAGGACCTCCCTTGTTTATCAACAATTCAGGAGTGAATGCCATTGAAGACGATGATGAGAATTCTGACTTTGACAGTTGGATTTACCTAACTACCGATGGTGGATTAAGCAATTGGACGGCAAAGGACTTCATCCCAATTTATTTTATTACCCAGTAATGAGACTTTTGTTTTGAATTTGTAACAGACAATTTTTAAACTTTACGGCCCGGTGTCTTACCCGAGGCACCGTGGTTTTTTTGTGAGGGATTGATATTTGTCATCTCCATATATCATTAATAAAAGCATATGACGTTTCTTGCATTTCAAATTTCACGCTCCTTGTTTTTCTTTTATTATATATTGCAAAACAGCTATTTTACACACACTCACATATACAGGTCTACATCCATTCTGGATCCCACTGATAACGACTCTGCTAATGCCAGTTATGACTTCGAAAGTCCGATCAACTTAGCCGAAGACGAAGGTGAAGATAATTCCGAAGTGCCTGGTGAACTTGCTAGACTGCTACTTCAGGAAGAGAGGGCCATACAGCCGCATGAAGAGCCAGTGGAATCGGTGAATCTGGTTACAGAGGCAGCCGAGAAAGGGGTTAAGATCGATGCAAATCTGGAGCCTAGTGTTAAGAAACGGTTGATTCAAATGCTGCATGACTA
Organism: Vicia faba; assembly: GCA_948472305.1. Taxonomy (NCBI): domain Eukaryota; kingdom Viridiplantae; phylum Streptophyta; class Magnoliopsida; order Fabales; family Fabaceae; genus Vicia; species Vicia faba. The sequence goes on from OX451738.1 coordinate 1,199,288,970, forward strand.
CGTTGAGATCTTTTCCTGGTCTTATGAAGACATGCTTGGGTTGGATACCGATATTGTGGTTCACCGCATGCCTACCAAGGAAGACTGTCCTCCAGTAAAACAGAAAGTTCGCCGAATGCACCCGGATATGTCTGAGAAAATCAAGGCTGAAGTTATGAAACAGTTTGACGCCAGTTTTCTAGCAGTTACTTCTTACCCGCAGTGGGTTACCAACGTGGTTCCAGTGCCGAAGAAGGATGGTAAGGTTCGAATGTGTGTTGACTATAGGGATTTGAACAGGGCAAGCCCCAAGGATGACTTCCCTCTGCCTCATATCGATGTTCTGGTTGACAACACCGCACAGCATAAGGTCTTCTCCTTTATGGATGGTTTCTCCGGTTATAATCAGATTAAGATGGCTCCCGAAGACATGGAGAAGAAAACCTTTGTTACTCAATGGGGTACCTTTTTCTACAAGGTCATGCCTTTTGGATTGAAGAATGTTGGGGCAACGTATCAGTGCGCCATGGTCGCTTTATTCCATGATATGATCCATCATGAGATTGAGGTATACATCGACAACATGATTGCAAGATCCCAGGCTGAAGAAGAACATCTTGACCACCTTCAGAAGTTATTTGACAGGTTGAAGTTGTACAAACTGAGATTAAACCCGAACAAGTGCACCTTCGGGGTGAGATCTAGTAAGCTGCTGGGTTTCGTCGTAAGCGATAAAGGTATTCAGGTGGATCCTGCAAAGGTGAAGTCTATACAGGAAATTCCAGCTCCCCAAACAGAAAAAGAAGTCAGAGGCTTTTTGGGACAGTTGAATTACATTGCCTGATTCATCTCACAACTGACTGCTACTTGTGAGCCAATCTTCAAGTTGCTGAAGAAAGATCAAGTGGTAAGATGGAACGATGAATGTCAGGCCGCTTTCGAAAGGATCAAAGAATATCTCCTAGAGCCACCCATTATGATTCCTCCAGTTGAAGGGAGACCTTTGATCTTATACTTGACAGTACTCGACAATTCAATGGGGTGCGTGATGGGTCAGCATGACGAGTCTGGCCGAAAAGAGCATGCTATTTATTACCTTAGCAAAAAAATTACCGACTGTGAGACCCGATACTCACTGCTCGAAAAAACTTGTTGCGCTTTGGCATGGGCTGCTTGCTGGCTGAGACAGTATATGCTGACTCACACTACTCTATTGATATCAAAGATGGATCCAATCAAGTATATCTTCGAGAAGTCTGCCTTGTCCGGAAGAATAGCAAGATGGCAAACGATCTTGACTCAGTATGACATCCAATACATGACCCAAAAAGCAATCAAGGGAAGTTTGTTGGCAGATCATTTGGCACATCAGGCAGTGGATGATTACCAGTCTATGAAATTTGAATTCCCGGATGAGAATATCATGATAGTGACCGACTGTGAAGAACCTGGACCGGATGAAGGACCTGAGGAAGGATCCCGATGGTCTATGTAATTTGATGGAGCCTCAAACGCTTTGGGTAATGGCATCGACGCCGTGATCATATCTCCTAAAGTCTCTCATACTCCGTTTACCGCCCGACTATGTTTCAACTGCACCAACAATATGGCGGAGTATGAAGCATGCATCATGGGTCTTCGATCAGCAATTGACCTAAGGATTAAGTTTCTAAGTGTTTTTGGAGATTCCACTCTTGTAATCAGTCAGGTCAAAGGTGAGTGGGATACAAAACACCCAAATCTTATTCCTTACAAGGAGTATGTATTGACGTTGCTTCCACACTTCGAAGAGATAGCCTTTGAACAATTCCCTAGAGAGGAGAATCAGCTAGCGGACGCGCTGGCTACGATGTCTTCTATGTTCAAGGTCAATTGGGACAACGAAGCTCCCCGGATTACCATTGAAAGGTTGGACGAACCTGCAAATTTCTGTGACATTGAGACTGAAGAGGTAGCAGATAAACTCTGGTTCATGAGGTGAAGAAGTACCTTGAGGCTCAGGAGTACCCCGATGGTACATCTGTTAATGACAAGAAGTTTCTGAGGAGGTTCATGGCGAAGTTCTTCATCAGTAATAACATCCTGTACAAGCGTAACCATGATTCAACCTTACTGCGATATGTGGATAATAACGAGGCAGAAAGGATCACGACAGATTTACATGAAGGTACCTTTAGGATTCATTCCAGTGGACATACCATGGCAAATAAAATCCTTCGGGCAGGATACTATTGGTCCACCATGGAAGCTGAATGTTATCAGCATTCTCGGACATGTCACAAGTTCCAGGTCTATGCTGACAAGGTGCACATACCTCCAGTCCCTCTGAACGTCTTGACAGCTCTGTGGCCTTTTGTAATGTGGGGCATTGATATGATCGGTGAGATTAGACCTACGGCATCCAACGGGCATCGTTTCATCCTGGTAGATATTGATTACTTTACGAAGTGGGTTGAAGCAGTTTCCTTTGCTACTGTAACCAAGAACATTGTGGCACGGTTTATTCGGCACAATCTGATTTGTTGATACGGGGTACCAGAGAGGATTATTACGGACAATGGTAAAAACCTCAACAATAAGATGATCACCGAGCTCTGCAAGCAATTCAAGATACATCATCACAACTCTTCTCCCTACCGGCCGAAGATGAATAAGGCTATAGAAGCGGCTAATAAGAACATTAAGAATATTGTGCAGAAGATGACAGTGACATACAAAGACTGGCACGAGATGTTATCATTTGCTCTTCATGGGTACCGTACCTCAGCGTGGACGTCAACAGGGGAAACACCTTATTCCTTGGTATATGGTATGGAGGCCGTATTGCCCATTGAAGTTCAGATACCCTCTCTTCAGATTATGAAGGATGCAGGTTTGAGCGAAGATGACTGGATTCAGACCCAACTTGATCAGCTGAATTTAATCGACGAAAAGAGACTTACTACTATTTGTCATGGTCATACATATCAAAAACAGATGATCAAGGAATTTAACAAGAAAGTTAGATGACAAGAGTATCAAGTTGGGGATCTGGTAATCAAGCTCATTATCCTACCTCAAGGTGATCCTAGGGGCAAATGGACCCCTACTTATGAAGGGCCATTTGTGGTTAAGAACATCTTCTCAGGAGGAGCTATAATTCTAACCACCATGGATGGTGACGACCTTCCTCACCCCGTCAATGCAGACATGGTGAAAAAATACTAAGCATAATCAAAGACCCGCTAGGATGACTGGCCTAGGCAAAAATAAGGGCTTCCCGGCGAACCAAAAGGGTTCGGGAAAAAATAAGGGATGAAAATGAAAAAATTGTACACCCGACAAGTCGAAAACCTGAAAAGGCGGCTTGGGCAAAAAAGGGTATCCCGGTGGACTGAAAACCCGAAAGGGAGGTCCAGGCAAAAATTAGGGATCAAAGTGTAACACTATGTCTCATTGGACACCTTGCAACCAGACTTCGATATCAACTATCAAGCTCGGACGACACTAATCAATATGACCTACCTTTAACCAAGTAGCAAAGTGATGAGATGCTTGAGGACATAAAGGCAATAGCAGAGTTGGAACCCAGTGGGTTTATTCACATAACTGTTTTGTTTAGTTTTTCACAAATTGTGTAAATTCTATTATTCGGCGGTGTTCTCTTACTAGGACGTCAGCCTCTTGTACAAAAATGCTTGTTTACAAGCCAAACTTCAAAATCAATACAATTGATTTTCAGAGAAATTTCAAACTGTTTTTCCTTTTTATGTTTTGTTTTGCAAAGAACTTCCAATTTTCATTTTTGATATATGCATTTGACATTAATTTCTGCTCATAAATATTTACATGCGAAACAAAAGACGATTACTTGTAATATCAAAAACAGGAGAAAATAGAATTGTCTGAGCTTTACAGTTGCTCTATCCACCAGGTACAAGGTAGATTTAGCTGAAGAATATGGCTAAAGCTACTTTCACTCTCCCCAGAGTAAGAGAAGGACAGTAATGTTAACTCTCCCCAGCTGAGACTTGCAACTATGAATGAATCAGTAATATTCTCCCCAAGTAGAGTTTATCTACCATCAGCACTGAACAATCTTACCATCCCAATGCGGAGTATAAAATATCCCCAGTGGAGTTTGAAAATTTTCCCAGTGCAGTCTGAAAAAGCTTCCCCAGTGGAGTTGGAGAATCATCCCTAGTAGACTCTGGAAGTTTGTCCGCAGTAGACCCTGGAAGATTGTCTCCAGTAGAGCCTAAAAGGTAATCCCCAGTGAAGTCACAACTGAAAGGTCATCCCCAGCGGAGTCCATTCCTTTCACAAATGAGAATTTAATCCCAACAGGATTCAGTATCACCAGCAACGATAATTCATCCCCAGCGGAATTTATCAGTGGAATCCTCGGCAGAACATCTCTTCCCCACAGATTAATCTCCTCATCATTTTATCCCCCAATGTAGTTATCCTCTCCTGCAGGTTTATTCTCACAATCATCCTCATTCGCTATCCCCAGCGGAAACGAAGAATTCAACTCTTTTCTCCAGCAGCTATCTAGGATTTATTTTTCCTAGCTAAAAACATTACATTTCCATACATCATGACACATGCATATACACATCATACAACACAATCTAATTTATTTTGAGAACATCATTGCTTGATACATATCATGCATTACATACAACTAACCTTTACCTTTCAGGAAGGATGCGGTTAAATTCTCACAAAATTCAAAGTTATGAAGCTTTTACCTCAGTCGAATTACGGACAAGTTCTTAAATCTCAGCAGAGAAGTTTTCTCAGTTGAAGTACAGGCGAGTTCCTAAATCTCGACAAAGTTTTCCTCCAACGAATTACAGACAAGTTCCTAAATCTGAGCAGAGAAGTTTTCTCAGTTGAATTACGGGCGAGTTCTTAAATCTCGATGAAGATGTTTCCCTCCAGTCGAATTATTGACAAGTTCTTAAATCTCAGCAGAGATGTTTTTCTCAGTTGAATTACAGACAAGGTCCTAAATCTTGACAAAGTTCCTCCGTTGAATTACAGACGAGTTCCTAAATCTCAGCAGAGAAGTTTTCTCAATTGAATTAAGGGCGAGTTCTTAAATCTCGATGAAGATATTTCCCCAAGTCGAATTACTGACAAGTTCTTAAATCTCAGCAAAGATGTTTTCTCAGTTGAATTACAGACAAGGTCCTAAATCTCGACAAAGTTCCTACGTTGAATTACAGACGAGTTCCTAAATCTCAGTAGAGAAGTTTTCTCAGTTGAATTACGGGCGAGTTCTTAAATCTCGATGAAGATGTTTCCCCAAGTCGAATTACTGACAAGTTATTAAATCTCAACAAAGATGTTTTCTCAGTTGAATTACAGACAAGGTCCTAAATCTCGACAAAGTTTCTCAGTTGAACTACAGACGAGTTCCTAAATCTCAACAGAGAAGTTATCTCAGTTGAATTATGGGAGAGTTCTTAAATATCGACGAAGATGTTTCCCCCCAGTTAAATTACAGACAAGTTCTTAAAACTCGACAGAGATGTTCTTTCAGTTGAAGTACAGGCAAGTTCCTAAATCTCAACAAAGATCAGACTTCCCCAGCAGAATTTTCCTCAAACAACAGGTATACAAGCTCTCGCTAAAGAATCTCTTATGCGATCGGCACTCCTTCAGATGGAATCTTTAATCCCATCCTCCCGCCACCAATCTCCAAATGGAATCTGTAAGCCCATTCCCGACATCACAAGGCCGATTACCACTTCATGCGAGTGCAAATTTCTGGGCATTCTATTGTTCAATCATCTACCACCTTCGGATCACGAAAGGCATGAAAGCCAATCTACATCTCAGGTTTTAGAAGGTTGAACAGGGGTAGCTGTTGTACCCCAAAATTTTCCCTCCCATATTTTTCAAAACATTGGAAGAAAAATCTCCAAGTTGATCAAAGTAGTCTAAGAGTTGGTCAGACAAGCTCTCTTCTAAGGCAGTCTACCCCAAATTAGGGTTTTGTGTTGCATCAAGATCCTTGAGTCCAAATGACCTCAAGTGCTCACCAATGTCCTAATATGTTCTCAAGATCATCCATGTCAAGTTTCAAGCCTTGCAGAGGAAGTTTGCTCAGTCAATTGCTCAAAGGTCCAAAAATCGACTCTGCTAGGGCAAAAGTCAACTGTGACCTATATACAGTCAAACTTCAAGATTTTTTGTAAACATTATCATTTTGAAGTATATTTAATCATTTGATCAATGTTTTATCATGATTCATTAAGGATTGCTCAAAATTCATCAAGATTCAAAAGTTGCTAAATTAGGGTTTTGTAGGAAAAGTCAACCCAAATTTGACCAAGCATAACTTTCTCATACTTTATGAGAAATGACCCATACAAATTTCATTTTGAAGAGGATGCAATTACCTACAATCCATATTCATACCCAAAGATCAAAATATGCACTCACAAGAAGTTGTGAATTTTGACATTATAGGTCATTTTTGAAAGTCAACAAAAACACCTTTTCTGTCAAAGCTTCTAACTTAAGCATGGAATATCAAAATGATATGAGACCAAAAGTGTTGATTAGAGGACATCTAAATATTTCTAAAAAGTTCAAGAACACCTCCAAAAGTTAAAAATTTAAGAAGTTATGCATTGTTGAAGTTGGACTTTTTTGCAAAATTGCCAAAAGTCAACTATCCCCAAAACTTCAAATTTTGCCAAATGGGCCCATTCTTTTTCACTTGATTTGAGTTTGAATTATTTCACACGTGCTCTATCTTTGGCCATGTGTCCATATCTTATTTTTATTATTTAATTTGATTTTTATTTGAATTAATTCATTTTAAATCAAATAAAATCACATAAAATCAAAAATATTGATAACCAAAGATCTTTTGAGGGTTATAGGTTTCAATGGACAGCTTGCACCATACCAAACTCAGATCAAGGCATTAGAGCACATAAAGATTGAAATCAAGCCAGAATTGGAAAGCTTTAATGGAGGATCAAATCAAATATCCAAGCATTTATAGAGGGAGATTTGGACAGAAGTTTGAACCCTAATACAATGTGCAATACATAAGTAAGCGAAAGACACAAGAATCAGGGTGGGAAATCAATTGTGGAGGCAGAACAAAACATGCAAAAACAAAGAAAAAGTGTGACTTCGAAATCAACCCTAGAGGCATTTTTAGGGCTTGATATTGATCTCAATCGTTTCCTGGCCATCACCACAAGCGAAACCAATCCCAACCACGCGTTTTCCAGCCTCTCAGAACACTGTAAGTCTCACGCGATATAGCCATGTTCTTGATTTCGTATCTCAGAAATTAGACATCGTTAGCATGAAATAACTGCATATTCTTAACCCTCACATCATTTGCAAGCTTTTCATAATAACTAATTGCATTTATCTAACTTATATGGAGAACCACCATTGCTAGGGTTTGGTTCGTGTTTTTGGGTTTTTTCGTTTCAGGAAAAATTGGCCATGATAATGGCCATGGTTGTGATCAGCAGGTTGAGACGAACACAACCATGCTCTTAAAATGCATTTTCATGGCCTATGCAAGATTTTGGAATGGACCTGGTTTATAGTGACAGACCTTTATCCGTAGCTATAGGTTTTGGACCTTTTAGCAACGGTTCAACGAAGGAGATGAAGGCGTGTCACGCCATCATTGGACCATTCAAATAATTGCGCGTTTTTTTATTTTCTGACCATTGTATTTTGTTTTATTATATTATTATTCATTTGTGTCATACTAACAATTAAAACAACATGGCGTGGTGGCAAGCTTGGCATTGGATATCCCATCAGGATCTGGGTTCGAATCCCAGGTCCCCCATTTTCTCAAATATTATTTTCTTGCAGGCAATCATGTGCACGCTTAGGCTTGAGATCTACCATACTCCCTCACCATCAAAGCGCCAGATGGCTAAATGGCCAGATCTGGTGGTCAAGCTTGGAAGGCGCACCACAAGCTAGTCAATGCATGAGCACTAGATCAGAGAAAGTCCACATGGATCAGCTTAATGGGCCAGCAAATTTTCTTTCAGCACCTCCCAAAAAAGGCCCATTCTCTCTTTCTCTTTATATTTTGTTTATTTAATTTAGCCATTTTATTTTATTTTAATTAATTTACTAACCAATAACAATTTTCCTTTTTATCAAAAAATCACCAAAAATACTTTTTATCCAATAAAAATTCAAAATTTCATTTTTTTATTAATAAATAGTAACTAATTAATTAAGGCATTAATTAGGTAACATTAATTTATTTTGTAAATATTTAAAATCAATTAGAATTAATTAGGTTTTAACTTTAGTTTAATTATTTTTATTTTCTTTCTTAAAATAATCAAAACTCCAAAAACATGTCTTTTATTATTTTTCGTCAATTAATTTATTTTATAATTAATTTAGTATTTAATTTTAGGATTAATTTCTTTTCTTAAATAAAAAACAACAAAAAGAGCATTTTCTTTTAAAAAGGGTCAAAACCCTAATTCGCATTCGATATAATTTCACTCGCGCGATTTATTCTTCTTTATTTAATTATTGATGTATCTGTTCCCAGTTTGTAATAGTTAAATAGGACATTTATTTATTTTACCACTTTATTTTATTTTCAAAGGGTTGCTTTTGGCGATGTAAATACCCGACGCCTTGTAATTTAATTTCCGCACCTTTAATTTCTGCAAATTATACAACTGTTAGATGCTTGGTGTGATACAGTGGGAGAACTGACTAGGGTTTTGCGTTTGTTTTCGCAAATGTTTCGGTTGAGCAAGAGTCGCCACCGAATTTTTATTTTATCCTAAGGAAAGGTTTAAAAAAGAACAGCAAAAACCTTTGAGATTTTTTCTTGGGTTCGGGGAGTAGATTATAGAAAGGGAAGGTATTAGCACCCTTTCTATCCATGGTTATCCATGGGCTCTTAGGTACTTGCTTAGATCAACTTGCCTTGGTTTTCAATTGTTTGAAATGGTGCTTTGTGTGTGGTTTTGAAAAGGTTTTGAAAAAGATGCCTTGTATAGGCTACCCTTGTAACAATTCTTTACTCGAATGTTTTACAAAAGGTGTTTGTCTTTTTGAAAATATGTTTCAAGGTTTTTCTGAAAGTTTGTTTTGAAAGTGTTTGTGAAGTGGGTTTTGAAATAAGGCAAGTGTTTTCTTGGAAAGTTGACAAGTACTTAAGAGTTTATCTACCCTAAAGTTTTCTCAAAGATTTTTGTTATGTTTTAAACCTTTTAACAATTTTGTTCCACCATTGCATTTGGTGGACAATCTTGTTTTAGGAGATGAAAGGGACGGGCGCGGGTCATCGTTTAGACCATAGTTGCAATAGTGTTAAATGTCTTTGGGCAATTTTCTTTAAAAGGGACTTGATCATTCATTTAAGCAACATTTTGTGGGACTATGATCATTTGATTGTTTGTTTTTACCCAAAGAAATTCAACATACAATATGGCCTAATTATTTGAAGGCAACAAAGTGGAATACCCTAGGGGTGCAAGTGTGAAATGTGTCGTCCATTTTTCATGCTCATTTATCTTGTATTAGGTCCAACTATTTTGTTCGTTTTTATTCGCGTACAAAAACCCTAATTCTAGCATAGTATGTTTAGAAAGCGGTAAAGTGCGAAATTTAAAATCCTACGCTATTACAACACAATAATGTGGGGAGGGGGGTACAATGTTTCAAATGGGGATATTTAGACAAGAAATTGAATCTAAGCTAGTACATCATTTTCTATGAATATTTACAAGATAAATAAATGTATAATTTAAATGGTAAATAAAACAAATATGCAAGAATGCAAAAGGAAATTTTATATGTATGAAAAAAAAGTATTATTTATGTAAAATAGAAAAGAAAAATAAAAAGGTATTATTTTTGAGGTATTTTCAAATTTAGGGCAAAACCCTAATTTTTTAATCAAAAGGGACATTAATTAATCAATTCATATAATATTTATTATTTACATACAAAAATAAAATAAAATATGGTATATTTGTAAAAAGGCCTTTTTTAATATTAAATATTAAAAAAATAAAATATGCACATTTTTTGATATTTTCTCCTAAGTATATTAATATATATATATATATATATATATATATATATATATATATATATATATATATATATATATATATATATATATATATATATATATATATATATATATATATATATATATATATATATATATATATATATATATATATATATATATATATCCTTATTATTTACTAAATAAATATCATATATATATAAATAATAATAATTAATATTTATAAAAAAAAATATGTTTTGTATAAAATATTTTCAAAAGGGAAAATGCAATAAAATCAGAAAAAACAAATATATTTGTATTATTTTTTCTATTTATCCTAAATACTATATATCTATATTTATGTATAAATAACTCCTATAAACAAATAAATGCTAAAAAAATAGAAAAATGGTATAAAAATATATTTTTTATTTTTTTATATTATAAGCAAAAATAAATAAGCCAACATGAAAAAGAAAATCAAAAAAATCATGAAAATCAAACAAATGGGCTCAGGGGGTGTGAATTTAGAAATGTGGTGTGAAAAGAAAATGCAACACAAGCCCAGCCCAGATCACTTCTTCTTCAACCTCTGAACAAAAAACGCGCGCCTGCAAGCTTCCTTTGAATATCCTGATTCCTTGATTTTTTGAACAAACTTCCAACACAAAAGATGTTAAGCATGAAATCACGATTTCAGACATATAAAGAACATCTCCTAACTCTCAGAAATGAGAGAGAATTTTAACAATCCCAAATCTTGACCTAAGTTTTCTGCCATTTTTAAACCTTAAATTCTCTCAACTCAGGCAAAAGAAATGAAAAGTAAAAGAATGTACATGTTCAGTGGCATGAGTAGGACATTGTTTATTCACAAACTTAAGGCTAATGATGCATAATAAGAGAGATACGAGTTCACCAAGATACCTATTCAGCTGAAGTTCTATCTTGCAATGGGGGAGCTTTCAGTGCAAAGTGATGATTGGAAAAGCTTCCTTGAGGTCCAGGGATGCTATTTCAATGTTTACTTTGTCTTGAAAGCTTCTGAATCGTGCTAGAGCACTTCACCTGTAAAACAAGAAATTGAAAATGGTGGAACTGGTTAGAGGGATTACAGGTCGTGCTTCAGGTCATGGTTAGCTTGCATAGATGCTAGGGGAGGTGTATGAACTGGTTTGGGCAAGAAAGCTTGAGAGAAATGGGAGATAGCACTCAAACTGCAGGCCTTGCCCTGTTTGTGCAGTTTGAGAGTGATTCTGAGATTTTTAGTGTTTTGGAGGCTAAAGGCTCGTGTATTAGCTTGGTTGTGATCTCTTGGATGTGTCTTACAAGTTTGCTTTTGTGTATGGTAGCTGATATGAGAGTTGTCACTAGTTATGCTATGTTTCTTCTTACTTAAGCCACAAAATGCAAGTTGGTGTTCTAGGCTTATGCAGGCCCCTCAAGTAAGCTGCAACTATCCCCCTTGATCAGTGTGATTAACACATAAACTTGTGCCAATGAGATCCTAACTGTACTTGCTTGGATTTTAATTTGACATAAAGCTTGCTTTTACAAAAATGGATAAAGTACTTTATCTACTTTGAGATTAATCCACCATGCAATGCTAGAACACAAGGAACATGGTCTTGGCACAAAGAATATGCATTAAATTATTGAGTGTCAAAGGGTTTTAGGACCTGTAATTTAGCATAAACTATGCTGACTTGAAAATGGCTTAAGTTATGAACATGTTCATGCTCAAATCAAAAGTGAGTTTTTACCATATTGTGAAATTCGATTCTCTCAAGTTATGAGGTTGTTTGATGAGTTCTTGGACATTTTGGAAAGCTTGGAATGTGTACTACAATCCATATTTGAAATGAAAATTGAAATTCCAAGTGGAAGTGTATGGAAAATGGCCTTGAAGTGGGGTAGAAAACCTTGTCAAAATAGGTCAAAAATTCACTAAGTTAAGAATGGTTTAGTGCCCTTATTCAAAAATTTGTAACTTGAGATACAAGCCTCAAATGGGAAAACTTTGTGAATCAAAGTTGTAGATTATGCAACAAACTACAACTTTCATGTTTTGACTTTTGTTTGAATCCAAATGAATCTTGGTGAAAAAGTGGGGCAAAGTTGGGAAACAATTAGGGTTTTCCATAACTTAGAAAAATTCTAAGTTATGAAAAATTCCATTTTAAACCCTAATTTGCATTTCTTGGTTTCTTGATGAACAAGTTTCATGATTTGGCATGTTTTGATGAAAAATGAATCTTGACTCTTGATTTTGACCAAAAAGTCAAAGTTTGACTTTTCAGTATACAGTCAAAATTGATCAATTGACTGGGAAATTCAACTGTCAATCTTGTGTACTTGGGATCTTTTGAGTTTGTTGAGCATGCCAAGATAATTCCATGGGGTCCTTGAGTCCATGTGTGAGCTTGGTTTGCCATTGGCTAGGTCAAACAGTCAAAAATTGCCTTTGTGCAGTCAAAACCCTAAAATGACCATTTTGCCCTTTTGGTGATCTGATCAAATTTCTTGGGGAACTGTGATCCAAACTTGATCAAATGGTTCATATGAGTTCATAATGTTGATGTGGGTCAAATTTTGATGAGGTTTGACTGTCAATTGGCCACAGTTGACTTTTTCCCCAATACAGTTGATTTCCAGGTCAACTATCCAATTGACTGGGCAAAACTTGGAATCAAGACTTGAAACTTGATATGGGTAAACTTGGGAGTCAAATATGAAGCATGAAAGTCATCTTGGGCATTTTAGGTCAAAGCATCTTTGTGCAAACACAAACCCTAATTTGAGTCAACAGTGCAAGGAGAGGTCTTGAGCAGATGAAACCCTAACTGGATCTTGAGCTTCAAGGGCTTTGTGGTGAGAAATCAATGAGAAATGGGAGGGAAAATTTTGGGGTACAACAGTTGCCCCTGTTCAATCTTCTTGAATCCGAAGAGTTAGATTGGCAAGTTTGCCTTTCGTGACTCGAGGGTAAAAGGAGATTGGACACTAGAGTGCCCGGAAATTTGCACTTGTCAAAGCAATGGATGCGGGAATGGGCTTAGAGATGCCATTTGGAGATGGGCTTAAAGATGCCATCTGGAAGGGAATATCAGGAAGGTGTCCAAGCTTGGGACCATCTCTGAACTGGGGGGTCTAAACAAGCAATAGATTGACATCCGTTGTTGGGAGGAATCTGTAAACTGTTTTCAAAAGTTGCATCTGAATAAGTCGATAGATTAACATCCGTTGTTGGGAAGAATCCATAAACTGTTTTCAGAAGTCTTGAAGAAGAATCTGAACAAGTGACAAGTTAACATCCGTTTACTTGGAGAACCCGTGAACTGTTTTCAGAAATCTTGAAGTTGAATAAGCAATAGAGCAACATTCATCGTTGGGAAGCGTCCGTAAACTGTTTTCAAAAGTTGCGTCTGAACAAGTCGATAGATTAACATCCGTTGTTGGGAAGAATCCATAAACTGTTTTCTGAAGTCTTGAAGAAGAATCTGAACAAGTGACAGGTTGACATCCGTTTACTTGGAGAACCCGTGAACTGTTTTCAGAAATCTTGAAGTTGAATAAGCAATAGAGCAACATCCGTCATTGGGAAGCGTCCGTAAACTGTTTTCAAAAGTTGCGTCTGAACAAGTCGATAGATTAACATCCGTTGTTGGGAAGAATCCATAAACTGTTTTCAGAAGTCTTGAAGAAGAATCTAAACAAGTGACAGGTTGACATCCGTTTACTTGGAGAACCCGTGAACTGTTTTCAGAAATCTTGAAGTTGAATAAGCAATAGAGCAGCATCCGTTGTTGGGAAGCGTCCGTAAACTGTTTTCAAGAGTTGCGTATGAACAAGTCAATAGATTAACATCCGTTGTTGGGAAGAATCCATAAACTGTTTTCAGAAGTCTTGAAGAAGAATTTGAACAAGTGACAGGTTAACATCCGTTTACTTGGAGAACCCGTGAACTGTTTTCAGAAATCTTGAAGTTGAATGATTTTAGTCTGTCGACTGATCTTTCCTGAAAAGGTAAAGAGTTAGTTGTATGCAATGTTATGATGCATGATGCAATATACGTGACATCAATGTTTATGACATGAATGTGATGAATGCGCATGTAAGCTGACGAGCTATCTTGCTGAGGATAAATGAATCCGAAGTGGCTGAAGATAAAAGCATCTTGACTGCTGCCGGGGAAAATAAATCCTTGGCTGCTGCTGGGGAAGAGAATTCCTGAAGACCTCTACTGGGGAGTATCAATCTAGTAGACTCATGCTGGAGAGGTAAGACTGAGAATCTTTAGCTTGATGGGAAGTAACTCTGGCGATCTCACTGGGGAACTCAAGATTTCTCTTCCTAAAGCTCTGTGGGGGAGAAGGCTCATTAGCCTCAGGGTTTGCTAGGGATGTGGATTTCAAATCTCTTGGGGGGTTTCCTTCGAAAGGGTGTCAAGATATCCATCTGTACCTTCATCCTATCAGTAATCCTTTTTCTTAGGTTCATTTAGGAAGTGATTATGTTTCAAATGCATATGCCTATTTAACAAAACATTGGACGTTTCTCAAAGTAAAACAAATAGTGCAAGAGAAAAAGAAAAGGGAAATGACACAAATTTTTGGGAAGAGTATTTGTATTGATTTTCTTTGAGTATATTTGTACAAAGGAGACAATCATCCTAGTAACAGGACTTTGTCGTAAATATTGAAAGATTTTATACAAAATAAAGGACGGCTATGTGAAATAATTCCATGGGATTCCGTTCCGCTATAGCTTTCACAACTCTGAATATCTGTCCATTCAATGCTTCGTTTGACGATGACTGGATTGATCAGGAGTCTGGAACTGGTTAATGAAGAGATTGTCTTTGAAGTGATCCGACGAGACATAGTCATACGCTTTAATTCCCTAACTTTTGCCTGAATCGCCCTTTCGGGTTTTCGATCCACCGGGAAACCCCTTTTTGCCCAAGCCGCCCTTTCGGGTTTTCGACTTGCCGGGTGTACAGATTTTTTCGTTTCTATCCCTAATTTTTGCCTGAACCGCCCTTTCGGGTTTTCGGTTCACCGGGATGCCCATTTTTGCCCAAGCCGCCCTTTTAGGTTTTCGACTTGTCGGGTTATTTTATGCGTAGTATCTTTTGACTATGTCTGCGTTCGCAGGGTGCGGAAAATCGTCGCCGTCCATGGTTGTCAGAATCATTGCACCACCAGAAAATATGCTCTTGATCACAAATGGTCCTTCATATGTAGGAGTCCATTTGCCCCTGGGATCACTTTGCGGCAAGATAATCCGCTTGATTACGAGATCCCCGACTTGATACACTTGACGTCTGACTTTCTTATTGAAGGCCTTGATCATCCACTTTTGATACGTCTGACCATGGCATATAGCAGCAAGTCGCTTCTCGTCGATCAGATTGAGTTGATCAAGTCGGGTCTGCATCCAATCATCTTCATTCAAACCTGCATCCTTCATAATCCTTAGAGAAGGGATCTGGATTTCCATAGGCAAAACAGCTTCAATGCCATAAACCAAAGAAAATGGGGTTGCCCCAGTTGAAGTACGTGTTGTCGTACGGTATCCATGCAGAGCAAACGGTAACATCTCATGCCAGTCTTTGTAAGTGACTGTCATTTTCTGAATGATCTTCTTAATGTTTTTGTTCGCAGCTTCAACAGCACCGTTCATCTTCGGCCGATAGGGAGATGAATTGTGATGATAAATCTTGAACTGCTCGCATAATGTAGTGATCATTGTGTTATTCAGATTTGTACCGTTGTCCGTGATGATCCTGTCTGGAACACCATACCGACATATGAGATTTTGCTTGATAAAGCGGGCAACCACGTTTTTAGTCACAGAGGCGAAGGAAGCTGCTTCGACCCATTTAGTGAAGTAGTCAATGGCAACCAGGATGAAGCGATGTCCATTGGAAGCCGTGGGCTTGATCTCTCCAATCATATCAATGACCCACATTGCAAAGGGCCACGGAGCCGTCAGGACGTTGAGAGGAACCGGAGGGATATGAACTTTGTCAGCATAGACTTGACACTTGTGGCAAGTACGGGAATGTTGATGGCAGTCAGCCTCCATGGTAGACCAATAATAGCCTGCCCTTAGGATCTTCTTAGCCATTGTATGCCCGCTCAAGTGAGTGCCAAATGTGCCGCTGTGTATATCAGTCATGATCAACTCTGCTTCAGCCTTATCCACACATCAGAGTAATACACAATCATGGCTTCGTTTGTAAAGGATGTCGTTGCTCAGGAAGAACTTAGCAGCGAATTTCCTTAAGAACTTCTTGTCATTTACGGAAGCTCCTTCAGGATAATCTCTAGTCTCGAAATACCTTTTGATTTCATGGAACCAAGGTTGTTCCACTACTTCTTCGGTATTAATCTCGTGGCAATGTGCCGTTTCATCCATTCGCTTGATGGTGATTTGGGGAGCCTCGTTATCCCAATTAAGTTTAAACATGGAGGACATTGTGGCTAGAGCATCGGCTAGCTGATTCTCTTCTCGCGGGAAATGCTCGAAGGTAATTTTCTCGAAATGAGGCAACAATGTCAGGACATGTTCTTTGTATGGGATAAGATTAGGATGCTTGGTATCCCAGTCTCCTTTGATTTGGATGATGACCAAAGCCGAGTCCCCAAATACGATCAAAGATTTGATCCCCAAGTCTATAGCAGCCTTGAGACCAAAAATGCAGGCTTCATACTCAGCCATGTTGTTTGTGCAGCTGAAGCAAAGTCGGGCCGTGAAAGGAGTGTGACAACCTTCCGGAGAAATGAGTACTGCGCCAATACCGTTCCCTAGTGCATTTGAAGCACCATCAAAGTACAGGGTCCATCGGGATCCCTTTTCGGGTCCGTCATACGGTCCGTTACTTTCAACGTTGTCCAAATTCATGATGTCCTCGTCTGGGAAGTCAAATCTCATGGGTTGATAGTCTTCGATAGCCTGATGAGCCAGATGGTCAGCTAGTACACTCCCTTTTATAGCTTTTTGGGTGGTGTACTGGATGTCATACTCGGTTAAGATCATTTGCCATCTAGCTATCCTTCCAAATAAAGCGGGCTTCTCGAAGATATACTTGATAGGGTCCATTTTGGAAATCAACAAGGTAGTATGAGTCAGCATATACTGTCTTAGTCGGCGAGCAGCCCATACCAAAGCGCAGCAAGTTTTCTCGAGCAGTGAGTAGCGAGTCTCACAGTCGGTAAACTTTTTGCTAAGGTAATAAATAGCATGCTCTTTTCGACCAGACTCGTCATGCTGGCCCAAAACACACCCCATTGAGTTATCCAAGACGGTCAAATACATGATCAATGGCCTTCCTTCAACGGGTGGCATCAGAATAGGAGGTTCTAGTAAATACTCCTTGATTCTATCAAAAGCAGCTTGGCAGTCGTCGTTCCATTCAACTACCTGATCTTTCTTCAAGAGTTTGAAAATTGGCTCACAGGTAGAAGTCAGATGTGAGATGAATCTGGCAATATAGTTTATGCGCCCCAAGAATCCCCTAACCTCCTTTTCAGTACGGGGAGCAGGCATCTCTTGTATTGCTTTTACTTTTGCCGAATCGACTTCAATGCCTTTGTTGCTTACAATGAATCCCAGGAGTTTACCAGACCTAACTCCAAAAGTGCATTTACTTGGATTCAGCCTGAGCTTGTATTCTTTCAACCTGGAAAATAGCTTTTCCAGATGTTCAAGGTGCTCTTCCTCCGTTTGTGACCGAGCTATCATATCGTCTACGTAGACTTCAATCTCATGATGTATCATGTCATGAAATAAAGCTACCATGGCGCGTTGATAAGTTTCCCCTGCGTTCTTCAACCCAAACGGCATCACCTTGTAACAGAAAGTGCCCCACTGTGTGACAAAAGTTGTCTTCTCCATATCTTCGAGGGCCATTTTGATTTGATTATAGCCCGAGAATCCATCCATGAAGGAAAACACCTTATGCTGAGCTGTATTGTCGATCAAGATGTCAATATGAGGTAGCGGGAAATCATCTTTAGGGCTGGCCCTATTCAAATCCCGGTAGTCCACACACATTCTGACTTTGCCATCTTTCTTCGGTACCGGTACAATGTTAGCGACCCATTAAGGATAGGACGTAACAGCCAGGAAGCCAGCATCGAATTGCTTCATTACTTCTGCTTTGATCTTTTCGGACATGTCAGGCCTCATTCGACGAACTTTTTGCTTGATTGGTGGACAGTCTTCTCTTGTGGGGAGACGGTGAACCACGATGTCTGTATCTAAACCCGGCATATCTTCATAGGACCAAGCGAAGATTTCAACATACTCATTCAACAACTGTATCAGGCGTTCCTTGACTTTTGGTTCCAGGTTGGCACCCACTTGCACCTCCTTCCGATCCTCCTCGGTTCCCAAGTTAACAGCTTCCAATGGCTCTTCATGCGGTAAGATGGCCCTTTCCTCTTGTTGTAGAAGTCTGGCTAGTTCCCCGAGTACTTCACAACCTTCGTCATCTTCATACTCGGCTAGATTGACCAGATCTTCAGAGCTATTGAAAGATACAGTAGAATAGTCACCCATGGAATCCGGAGTGGATGGGTACCTGCATTGGTGAGTGTGGGTGTGTGTAAGAGATAGCCATCCTTAAACAAAAAATGCAAAAGGAAAGAAAATGAACATAAGCAGTTTATCAAATGAAAAACGTCCAATGAATCATTAAACATGGCATATGAATATGAAAAATAGTCAAAACCCTTACAAGTGGACCTACATGCCCCGGGCAAGGCAGGAGGTGAAAAGATAGTGTACAGATTGTTTGAAAGTAAAATATTACAGACCAAATAGGAAATGTTTAACGGATAAATTACTGATGAATAAAAGTGATGGGGACAAAGTCTTTATCCTCCCAATTGCTCAATCCTCCTCTGACAGTTGGATAAATCCACTCTTCAATGTTGCTTTCCTTGTCTTCATCTTCCAGGGCGTTGATTCTGTAGGGAGAAATTTTGACTGGCGCCCTTTCAATCTTCGCACGGCGCATAGCTTTCTGGCCGGCGGCTGTGAACCCTAACCCAAACTTGTCAGTCTTATGCGGAAAGTCGGGTAACTGCCCCCATGCTGAATTCTTCCCTTCTTTTATTGCGGCCCTTGCATCCTCCAGAGATGCCATCCTGGCCATCTGTCTTGGTGTCTCAGGTGCCAACTTCGCTACTGCTATCTCAGGAAGAACTTCTTCGAAATGTTGAAACGGTGTCTCAATGAACTCTCCTTCAACCTCCACATACCGGAAAGAATTTAAGTGGCTAATCATGTACTCTTCTTCGCCGTGGACAGTGATGATCTTTCCCTTGACAGGATATTTCAGCATCTGATGCAAGGAGGAGGTGACTTCCCCAGCATGGTGTATCCAGGGTCTACCCAGCAGGCAGGAGTATGATGGACGGATGTCCATTACATAGAAAGTGGATTTAAACACCTCAGTACCTATCTTGATGGGAATTTCAACCTCTCCATGGACCATTCTCTTCGACCCATCGAAAGCTCTGACGACAATATCACTCGGCTTCAATTCCAACCCTTCGCAATCTAGCCGGTCCAAGGCCTTCTTAGGCAAAACATTCAGCGACGAACCGGTATCAACCAAAACATGTGCAAGGGTGGTTCCGCGACACTCGATTGAAATATGCAAAGCATCATTGTGGTTTCGGCCTTTAGGGGTTAGGTCGGCATCAGAAAAACCTAATCCATTGTCCGCAGTCAGGCTAGCCACGCAATGTTGAAATTGATTCGCAGAGGTTTCCTAGGGCACATGAGCTGCCTTCAGAAACTTAATCAAAGCCTTAGCGTGCGCTTCTGAGCAAAGCAATAGTGCCAGCATGGAGATCTTGGAGGGGGTTTGCCCCAATTGTTCCACCACATCGTAATCACTTCTCTTGATTATCCTCAAAATCTCGTCCATTTCTTTCTTGGAGGTTTCCGGGATCACCAAGGGTTGAGCCCTCGTCCTGACGGGCTCATCTTGTATTCCCTTTCCTTTATCAGCAATGGTAGGAGAGACAACACTAGGAACAACAACTTCTTCAATCAAAGGAGTTCTAGCAGAGAGTTTTACTGGTGCAGGGATGACTTCTTTAGCTGATGAGGGTCCAAAGACTGCTCTTGGAGGGGCAATCTCTGGAGAAAATATTCTCCCGCTCTTGGTGATTTTGCTGGTGCCCGCAATATTACTAATGCTGGCTTCTTCATCATCCGAACTTTCTTCAATTACTTCGATTTTCTTGATACCATGGTAGTAGATGTCACCACCATAGTTCCAAGGTATCGACTTCTCAAAAACATAGGGAACAGGCCCTGGCATTGTCATCTTTAAAGGAACAGATTTTGCAGCTGGTGTAATCTTAACTGGCTTTTTGACGGCCTTGGAAAGATTGGCGTGAATGGTTATGATTGAGACATTTTCAACATGAACTGGAGCAGCAGAAACTTTTTCGAACAAAATTTGTCGGCTATCCATAAGGCCTTGGATGCCTTTCTTTAATAGCGGACAATCAAACGGCAGAGAGTGGCAACAGTAGCAGTCCTCTTTACATCCAGGGAAGATCCCGGCCCTTAACAAATTCAACTTAATGGTTAGCAGTGGAGTAGTCAGATCACTGACGTCAGCAACATACAAATCCTCTTCAATGGCATTGATATTTCGGTCGTGCTTCGGCATAGGTGCAGATATCACATTAGGTTTCTCTGGAGCGTCAAACTCTACCTCCTTAGCCTCTATCAGGTCTTGGATTTTATGCTTGAGTGCCCAACAATCATTGGTGCCGTGTCTAACACTGTCTGAATGGTAGGCGCATTTAGCATTGGCATGATAATGCGGGGAGGACGTATTCACATTCTTTGGCGCCTCCTTGATGGTGGCAAGATTCAACTTCAATAGATGGGGAAGCACTTGCGCTAGAGTCATATTAATACGGGTGAACTGCCGTTGTGGCCTTTCCACCCGTTGCTGATTTGGTCTGGATTGGTTATAGCGAGGCTGCTCACTTGGAGTGTTTTGAATCATTACGGCCCCCACAGTTGGCCGACGCTCCATCTTCCCTGCTCTTCTCTGAGAATATACCATAGCTGTCTCCTTCTTAAAAGGCTTCTTCTCAACACTTGCAGCAACACCCTTCTGAATCTTTCCTGACTTGATGCCAGCTTCTATTCTTTCGCCGGTTAAGATCAAATCGGTAAACCCTGCGGAAGAGTTACCAATTAGATGATTGAAAAATGGCCCAGATAGGGTCCCAAGAAACATATCAACGAGCTCACGATCGGTTAAAGGAGGCTGCACCCTGCCAGCCAAATCCCTCCATTTTTGTGCATATTCTTTGAATCCCTCACTTGTTCCTAGTGACATACCCTGAAGTTGGGTACGAGTAGGAGCAAGATCAGAATTATACTGGTATTGTTTGTAGAAAGCGGTGGCCAAATCTTCCCAATTCCTGACACTGGTTCCTTCTAGCTGATAAAACCACTCCAACTGAGCTCCCGACAGGCTGTCTTGAAAGAAATGAATCCAGAGGTTTTTATCTGCCGTATAGGGTTGAATCTTTCTCACGTAGGATCTGAGATGCATTTTGGGGCAGGATAGCCCATCATACCTCACAAACACTGGCACTTTGAATTTTGGGGGAATCACAATCCCGGCAACCAAACCCAAGTCTTCAAAATCCAAACCCGGTACTCTTTGTAATTCCATGGCAGCCAATCTATCCTCTAAACCCTTGTATTTATCATCAGCTGGAGGGTATTGCTGGTCTGAATAATCTTCATCCTCTTCAACCTCTTCCTCCTCCGCATCAGACTCGGAGGGCACCGCAACTCGATCTCTTTTACTAGTTCCTTCATCAGAAGTAGGAGGAAATTCAAGCACTCTCCGAGCTTCTCTGTCAAATCTTCTCCCCAAAGTAGCCACTCCGACCCTCTTTTTCTTCTTCATTGGGTCCTTATTCTCCAAATGAGTCTTGATATCCTCTTGACTTTTAACCAAAGTCATCAAGAGTTGCTGGAACTGTGCATTCTGGGCTTGTAGGTCTTTGACTGTTTGCTCGAGATCCATCCTACTGAAATAAACAGTAGACAGATAAGGAAACCTGGAGTGAGACATGCTTATGCACATGATGAATGGTATGCTGATGTATGCAATGCATTCAAGGATTTAGGACATTCAAGATTGTTTCAGACAAAGAAGAACGCACGTCATATTAATAAGAAGAAATTTGTTAGTACATAAATGCCCCATGGGCCAAATGTTACAAAATAAACTTCTTAAGGTAGAAAGACATTACGCATCCTCTTCGGTGCGATGTAGGTGTTGAGGGCCTCTTGCTCGTGGAGTTGGCGGGTAAGCTCTAGAACCTTCTTTTCACTGGCGTAGTAGCTAGCTTCAAAAGTGTTCCGTTCCTCCTTGAGTTGAATCCAACTTTTCTGCATTTCCTCCCACGATGTAGGCATGTCTGGATGTAGGATGGTGTAGGGAACCTCTCCTTCATTGACGGGCTCTTTAATCACTGGGAGTACATGAGGATAAGGCATCATTAGACTTTGGGCTCGGGCTCGTACCCACTTGAGATAGGGCTCAAGAGGGATGGAGTTCTTGTGTCCCAGAGTCTTGCTATCAACCTTGTTGAGTTTCCCCCAAGCTCTGATGAATCTTTGGCGAAGTCCTTGCGCATCGTTGTCGAAGTCAAAAACTAGGCTAGGAATCAACATGTCATGAGGGCCATCCCTCCGTGCATATCCAAATTGCCTCAAAGCTAGGCAAGGGTTGTAGGTGATGCCTCCCCTGATTCCAAGTAAAGGAACATTAGGAAACTCTCCGCAACGATCGACGATGATGACATTTTCTCTGGACCGAGAACACCAATGCACATCAGAATGAGTAAGAGTCATCAACCGTTGGGACCACCTTGTACCCTGGTCATTCTTCAAGATAGATTGTGGAAGGTGCGAAATAAACCACCTTGCAAGGAGAGAAGTACAGCACATGAGAACACCCCTCTTTCTCATTGTTCGTGTGTAAAATGAGTGAAGGATGTCCCCAAGAAATGTTGGTATTGGATTTCTGGACAAGAAGATTTTGACGGCGTTGACATCTACAAGCTGGTCAGGATTTGGGAACAAGACCAACCCATAGATAAGGAGTGCCACAATTTCTTCAAAGGCTTGTAGGTCCAATGAATTCCAACACTCTTGTGCCTTCTCAAACAAGAATTTTGCTAAGAATCCTTTGACGCCACTTCTGGTTTCCCAATGCCCCTTGATGTCGGATGGTTGAAGATGTAATGCTCGAGCAAAATCATCCGGCTTTGGTTCCTTTTCCGTACCGTTGAAGGGTAGTTGATTAAGGATAGGGATTCTTAGGAGTTGAGAAAACTCCTCCAAAGTGGGTACCAACTGATAATCAGGGAAAGTGAAGCAGTGGTGAAGAGGGTCAAAGAACTGGAATAGCACTTTCATCATGTCTTCTTCAATGTTGGTGTTGACTAGGCTGAGCAGTCTACCATGTCTTTCACTGAAGGATGAATTTTCCGGAATTCTTGAGGTGATCTCCTTGAGTTGAGGAGAGATTCTCACAAGGTTGACTTGAATGGTATTTCTGCGAGGGATTTCCATGTCCTACAAAACAAGAACAAAGATGAAGATCCAAAACCCTTGAAATGGTTAGTGAATGCATATGATGTTTTATGATGTTTATGATGTATGCACAAAACATATGTACAAGCAAATCACACCAAACCCTAATTTCAGGCTTGCATGGGGTTTCATAGGTAAGTACCCTCTTGAGTGTAGTTGGCTTAAAAAGCTGTCCTATAAATAGTAACCGGGTTCTAAGGAGCTCAATATCACTGGATTGTTTTCAATGTTCATTGTTTTGGTTTAGTCACTTAACTAGCGACCAAAATATTCCAAGAATACAACCCTCAATGAGTGTAGTATCGAGTATCTACCAACTTCGGACTGCACCAAAGCCGGTCATCTCACTACCCCTAATAAAAGGCCAAGATGGTCAAGTAAGGTTCTAGGTCATTAGTGCTTAGTGACATCACTCAGCGGCCCCGTACTCTCCTTGATTGAACTCAAGGGTTACCGGTACTCACAAATATGTCGCACTAATATAGCTATTGCTTAGACCGTGTCGGTATACCCCGCACAGTTTCCACAACGTATTGCTATCTATGAATGTTTCCCAAAATCCGGGTGGAGGATTGTAAACCCAAACAATAGAGCCAAAGTATAAAGAAAGCAAATCAAACAATTAGTCATGCAAGAGGGTGATCTAAGCCCTAAGGTTACTCCACTTTAAAAATTGTCCCCAGCAGAGTCGCCAGTTCTGTGATACGGTGGGAGAACTGACTAGGGTTTTGCGTTTGTTTTCGCAAATGTTTCGGTTGAGCAAGAGTCGCCACCGACTTTTTATTTTATCCTAAAGAAAGGTTTAAAAAAGCACAGCAAAAACCTTTGAGATTTTTTCTTGGGTTCGGGGAGTAGATTATAGAAAGGGAAGGTATTAGCACCCTTTCTATCCATGGTTATCCATGGGCTCTTAGGTACTTGCTTAGATCAACTTGCCTTGGTTTTCAATTGTTTTAAATGGTGCTTTGTGTGTGGTTTTGAAAAGGTTTTGAAAAGGTTTTGAAAAAGATGCCTTGTATAGGCTACCCTTGTAACAATTCTTTACTCGAATGTTTTACAAAAGGTGTTTGTCTTTTTGAAAAGATGTTTCAAGGTTTTTCTGAAAGTTTGTTTTGAAAGTGTTTGTGAAGTGGGTTTTGAAATAAGGCAAGTGTTTTCTTGGAAAGTTGACAAGTACTTAAGAGTTTATCTACCCTAAAGTTTTCTCAAAGATTTTTGTTATGTTTTAAACCTTTTAACAATTTTGTTCCACCATTGCATTTGGTGGACAATCTTGTTTTAGGAGATGAAAGGGACGGGCGCGGGTCATCGTTTAGACCATAGTTGCAATAGTGTTAAATGTCTTTGGGCAATTTTCTTTAAAAGGGACTTGATCATTCATTTAAGCAACATTTTGTGGGACTATGATCATTTGATTGTTTGTTTTTACCCAAAGAAATTCAACATACAATATGGCCCAATTATTTGAAGGCAACAAAGTGGAATACCCTAGGGGTGCAAGTGTGAAATGTGTCGTCCATTTTTCATGCTCATTTATCTTGTATTAGGTCCAACTATTTTGTTCGTTTTTATTCGCGTACAAAAATCCTAATTCTAGCATAGTATGTTTAGAAAGCGGTAAAGTGCGAAATTTAAAATCCTACGCTATTACAACACAATAATGTGGGGAGGGGGGTACAATGTTTCAAATGGGGATATTTAGACAAGAAATTGAATCTAAGCTATTACATCATTTTCTATGAATATTTACAAGATAAATAAATGTATAATTTAAATGGTAAATAAAACAAATATGCAAGAATGCAAAAGGAAATTTTATATGTATGAAAAAAAAGTATTATTTATGTAAAATAGAAAAGAAAAATAAAAAGGTATTATTTTTGAGGTATTTTCAAATTTAGGGCAAAACCCTAATTTTTTAATCAAAAGGGACATTAATTAATCAATTCATATAATATTTATTATTTACATACAAAAATAAAATAAAATATGGTATATTTGTAAAAAGGCCTTTTTTTAATATTAAATATTAAAAAAATAAAATATGCACATTTTTTGATATTTTCTCCTAAGTATATTAATATATATATATATATATATATATATATATATATATATATATATATATATATATATATATATATATCCTTATTATTTACTAAATAATTATCATATATATATAAATAATAATAATTAATATTTATAAAAAAAATATGTTTTGTATAAAATATTTTCAAAAGGGAAAATGCAATAAAATCAAAAAAAACAAATATATTTGTATTATTTTTTCTATTTATCCTAAATACTATATATCTATATTTATGTATAAATAACTCCTATAAACAAATAAATGCTAAAAAAATAGAAAAATGGTATAAAAATATATTTTTTATTTTTTTATATTATAAGCAAAAATAAATAAGCCAACATGAAAAAGAAAATCAAAAAAATCATGAAAATCAAACAAATGGGCTCAGGGGGTGTGAATTTAGAAATGTGGTGTGAAAAGAAAATGCAACACAAGCCCAGCCCAGATCACATCTTCTTCAACCTCTGAACAAAAAACGCGCGCCTGCAAGCTTCCTTTGAATATCCTGATTCCTTGATTTTTTGAACAAACTTCCAACACAAAAGATGTTAAGCATGAAATCACGATTTCAAACATATAAAGAACATCTCCTAACTCTCAGAAATGAGAGAGAATTTTAACAATCCCAAATCTTGACCTAAGTTTTCTGCCATTTTTAAACCTTAAATTCTCTCAACTCAGGCAAAAGAAATGAAAAGTAAAAGAATGTACATGTTCAGTGGCATGAGTAGGACATTGTTTATTCACAAACTTAAGGCTAATGATGCATAATAAGAGAGATACGAGTTCACCAAGATACCTGTTCAGCTGAAGTTCTATCTTGCAATGGGGGAGCTTTCAGTGCAAAGTGATGATTGGAAAAGCTTCCTTGAGGTCCAGGGATGCTATTTCAATGTTTACTTTGTCTTGAAAGCTTCTTGTGATTGGTGGATCTGGAACTGACTGTTTAACGCTGGTTCGCGAAATGTCGCGGAAGCAAGAGTCGCCACCGTCTTTTATTTTCTCCAATTGGAAAGGACAAAAGCACAGAAAAATTCCTTAAAGAGATTGCTCTTGGTTCGGGAGGTAGATTATAGAAAGGGAAGGTGTTAGCACCCTTTCTATCCATGGTTATCCATGGGCTCTTAGATACTTGCTCACTTGTGTTTTCAAAATGGTTTGTTTGCTTTTCAATGTGGGTTTTAAAAAGTTTCTTTGAAAATTCCAGTTCGACTCTTGTATCGGTCCTCAAGAGTGTTTGAAAAGTTGCTTTCGAAAGCTTTTTGAAAAGGTGTCGGTGTGAAAAGTATTTTTGATTTGTTTTGAAATTAGAGCAAGTATCTAGAGTCGTCTACCTACCCTAAGGAATTCGTCTGTGTAAATGTCCTTTAAAGTAATCCCATCCCACCATTGAGAGGTAGGTAGCACCACCGTTGGAGGTGTTCGGGTCAATTCGAGTTTGTAGGGACATGGTGATCACCAGAGCAATGGGAAGACACCTTAGAAGCTACCCTCATGCCAGGTTCCCGGATCATGAGGACTTACTAAGACGTCCTCTACTCGACGATCACCTTTCGAGGCAAGGCAACAGTGAGGCGTACCCTAGGGGTGGTGTGTGCGATTTGTGAGTTGTTTTCATTTGCATTTATCTTGTCATGTTATTGGTGATCTAACGCTTGTTTTTATTTTGTCCATACATTCTTTCATGCCATTATTTAACAGTTAAGATATTTGCGGGAAAAGTAAATTCTAAGCCATTACAAAAGGCGCGGGTCCACATCGCCAAAAGTTTCTCCAACCCGATTTGACAGAAAATAAATAAAGTAAAAGAATTTAAAGTGCAAGAAATTGAAAGGTTACATGGCCTTGGGAGAGGTACATAAATATTATACGAAAGAAGAAATAAATATGCGAATTGAATTAAATCGAAACGAGGGCGTTGGACCCTTTTTGCAAAATTAAAATTACATGGAATTAATTAAAATTAAAAGAAAGAAAGAACTTGTTTTTTTTGCATTTTTTAGTATTTTAGGATTTAATAGAAAAAGAATTAATTAAAATAAATATTAACCCTAATTCTAATGGCTTTTAATTTATTAAGAAACATTGAATTTTAACCTAAATTAACCCTAATTTTTATATACAAATTTAATTATGAAAATAAATAAAATAAATAATATTAACTATTTGATTATCATGAAAGAAAAATAAAAAGAATAAAAAGATGAAAATTAATTAATTAAACCTAATTCTATGTTTTTTTTTAGATTTTTGTCATGAAAAGTATTAAAATTAAAACCTAATTTACACTAAATTTAATTACATGCAAATTTATTTATAAAAATACTAGAAATAAAAATATTTATTATTTTAATTCTTTTCTGATTTTTTTATGGGTTTTTTTTTTATATTTTGTGAAAATAATTAATTAACTAAACAAATAATGGTTAAAAGAAAATAAAGATTAATTAAAATAAATAATATGGCAAACCTAGGGGGGTTGTAGTCCCCAACATGGAGGTTTTTCTCTAGCAATTCAGGCCCATTAATCTTGGTCCATTTGACTTTTCCAGGAAATGTGCTGGCGTGTTGACTGGGGCTCACCATGTACCTCAGAGCGTGGCCTTTGGATTGGTGAATTTGGACAGGTGGATGGCTTGATTATAGAGGTGTAGGGTGTGCCTCAATATGGAACCTGCATGTGAAGATCAATTGAAAAATAATATTGAGAATACTGAAGACCTGGGGCTCGAACCCAGGTCATGTACTTTGTCTCCACTACGCCTTGCCACTGAACCAACTCACATGTTTTGATATTTAAATAACACAAAAATAACATAAAGCAAAAATATGGGTTAGTGGAGTTCCAGCGTGACAATTCAAATTGCCCAATCATTGGCTGCCACTGCATCGTCTTCTTCGTTGGATTTCCTGAAACAAATTGACAAACATTTAACGGGGGTTTTAAACCCCCTCAAAATATGCTGATTTCAATAATAACGATTAGGCCTGTGACGCTCAGAAATTTGGCGCGATGGTCTCAATCTTTTCGTCCCAACCTGCTGACTTTGTTCATGGCATTGTTAGGTCTTAATTTTATAGGAATGGAAAACGCCCAAATTAAAAACCTTGGAACCCTAGTTTGTAAACATCATACTAAACATGAAAACAACAACAAAACATGTCAAAAATGCATGGATAATGGAAAACGATTTTGGAATTTTCTCTACCAATTTCAGTGATGACTTCGCGTTTTCTTGAGTATGGGGCTTAGTTTCTGATTGGAATATGTCCTGTGATCCTTGAGGAAGCTAATGGAATAGGTTTTGAGACTTGAATCGCTTTGCAAAGGTGTTTTCAGATTTGAGATTTTTGAGAAAAAGTGTGAGTTTTTGCAAGGGTTTTCTGAGCAGCTGCGTGTGTAATGGCACTAGGGTTGTGATCCTTGCATATGTAGTAATGAATTAGGTTAAAAATAATCATCCAAATCTCTTGCATTCATAGTTTTTGAAAATTGATTTTCAAAGATCTTTTCAATCTTTTTCCATGTGTTTTTGTTCTCAATCATACCAATTCTCTCCAAATCTTTCCATATTGGATCATGCACGAGTTATTGAGTAGATTTTGTGCACAAAAAGATTGAAAAAATTAGGTTAAGCATTTTTCATATATTTAATTTGATTTAAATGAATTAGTATAAATAAAAATTCAAATAAATAAATAAAAAATGAATAAAGACTTCCCTTTGGGCCAAGTAGTCGTGCATATTCCTTGGGTGATGAATTGTGGAAGAAAAATGGGCCCATTAACAATTTTAGGTCATTTGAATCAATGTTGACTTTTCAAAATATCCAAAAATTTCCCAACTTCCACAAGGCATAACTTTCTCAATTTTTAAGCTTTTCTCATGTTCTTGGACATTTTGGAAAGGTCTTTGAGTCCTCTAACCAATGCCTTTGGTCCCATGTCATTTTGAGTTACCAATCTCAAGTTATGGCCTTTGACTTAAAGTCCCTTTTTGTTGACTTTTGAAAATGACCTATAATGTTGAAATTGATAACTTTTTGTGAGAGCACTTCTTGGACTTGAGGTATGAAGATGAGTTGTAGGAAATGTCTTTCTCTTCAAAATGAGCTTTGGATGGAATTTTTCTGATAATCCATGTGAAAGTTATGCCCTGGTCAATTTACAGTTGACTTTTTCAGCTGTCCAAATAAGGAAACTTTTGCATCTTGATGATTTTTGAGCCAAGCTTTGAGAATCATGATCAAGCATTGATCAAATGATGTTTGTGGCTTCAAAATGATATGTTGACCAAAAATTTGAACTTTTGACTGTCAAATGACCATTTTGCCCCTACAGTTGACTGTAGTGCAATTAGGGTTTTTGACTGTGCAATTTTGTGCTGAAAGCCTTGAAACTTTGTATGAGGATGCTTGACCCTATTTGTAGGCATGTGAGACTTGATTGGACCTTTGGAAACTTCACTTTCTTGATCAAAACAAAAACCCTAATCTTAACTGTTTAGGAGACCCTTGCACTGTGCAACCCTTGGGGAACTTTGAAGCTTGACTTGGCAAATCTTTGAAGAATATGGGAGGGCAAATTTTGGGGTACAACAGTTGCCCCTGTTCAATCTTCTTAGACCTGAGGATGCAGATTGGCTGATGTGCCTTTCGTAATCCGAGGGTAGAAGATGATTGAACACTAGAGTGCCCAGAAATTTGCGCTCACATAGTAGCAGTGATGGTGGAAATGGGCTTATAGATGCCATTTGGAGGTTGATGAATAGGATGATGGGCTTATAGATGCCATCTGAATGTTGATCGCGTAAGAGATTCCTTAGCGAGAACTTGCGTACCTGCAAAATAGAAAATGATTACCTGACATGTTGCAGGAGCTGGTTTTCAGATGCTTGGTATAGATGTGTCCTGACTGGTTACAGGAGCTGAGTCTGGAGCTTCACAAGATGATGAATGAACAAGGGATGGTTACTACCTTAGCATGAACGGTAAGAGAACCTTGGGTGACTTTAACTTCAATAACGCTCGTTGAGAAAAATCTTGGTGGGAATTACCATCTTCGCAGTATCGGGAAGAGAACCAAAGGAAATTATAATCTGAAAGGGAATTACATCTCACGCACCGTCGGGGAGAGAACCAAAGGAAATTATAACCTGAAAGGGAATTACATCTCACGCACCGTCGGGGAGAGGACCAAAGGAAATTATAACCTGAAAGGGAATTACATCTCACGCACCGTCGGGGAGAGGACCAAAGGAAATTATAACCTGTAAGGGAATTACATCTCACGCACCGTCGGGGAGAGGACCAAAGGAAATTATAACCTGAAAGGGAATTACATCTCACGCACCGTCGGGGAGAGGACCAAAGGAAATTATAACCTGAAAGGGAATTACATCTCACGCACCGTCGGGGAGAGGACCATAGGAAATTATAACCTAAAAGGGAATTACATCTCACGCGCCGTCGGGGAGAGGACCATAGGAAATTATAACCTAAAAGGGAATTATCACCTCACGCACCGTCGGGGAGGGAACCATAGGAAATTATAATCTCAAAAGGAATTATCACCTCACGCACCGTCGGGGAGGGAACCATAGGAAATTATAATCTCAAAAGGAATTATCACCTCACGCACCGTCGAGGAGGGGACCATAGGAAATTATAACCTGATAACTTCTACTGAGTCTTCATCAGAAAAATCTGTTGGGAGTCGATTTAGCTGGACTAGAGAAGGCCTTGGACTGGATAAGAAATCTTTGGAGTTGATTAACTGAATCGGTCTAGGTCTTGAAATATGATGGAGAATTTAGCTGAATCTTTCCTGAAAGGCAAAGGTCAGTCATATGCAATGCATGATATGAACCAAGCAATGATGTTCTCAACATAAATGAGATTTGTATGATATGATGCGTACATGCATGCTATAATGATGTATGAGAATGTTTTCAGAATGTGTTTTTCGTCTAGGAAAGTGAATCCTTGACGGGTGCCGGGAAGTCATATCCTGGGCTGATATTGGAGAATAAGCTTTTGCTTCTGCTGGGGATGATAGTTGCAATAATACCGGTAGGAGAAGATGACTCCGTTGGGGAATAAACTTGGCAAATGGAAGATTCTGCGGGGAGAAAAGTACTCTGACGATCTTGCTGGGGAGCAATACTCTGTGGGGAGAGGTATTTCTGCTGAATTGTTGATAAGCATTGCTGGGGATATCTTTGTTGTATTGGAAGTGTTAATGGACTTCGCTGGGGATAAGAAGACTTCGTCGAGGCCATTCTTTCCTGTGGCTTTTGGCTCAGGATAACCCAGTTATATCCTGTTAAGGAAATAACTCTTTAAATAAAGCCGGACGACGCGTTCGTGCTCTGTGAGGGATAAGCTTCCAGAATCTACTGGGGATAAGCTTACTGCTTGGGGATATGAATTCCAACTTTCCTGGATTGGACTCTCTTGGGGAAGTTTTGATATGCTGGGGAAGTGATTCCTCTGAATGTTTGATATGCTGCCGGGGAACAATCTTTGGACCAAGACTGCCGGGGATGCTTGTTAAGGATACGTATATTGCTGGGGAAGTATTAAGATCTACTGGAGGATACTCAACTTGAGATTTGATAACTCTTCTTGGAGAGGAATGCACTGGCTGCTGACTTACTCTCTGGGGAATTAAGATGTACTGGTCATGTTCTTTAGCTGAACCTACCTTGGTACCTTGTGGACAGAGCAATTAGATCGTTTGGGACAACTCTTTATTGCTCCTGTTTCTGAGGTGGGAGAGGAAGGCCTGTGAGGCGCTGATAGTGGTTGATGGACAAACCTTCTTCTTGTAGGCAGGTGATAAGATGACAGGACATAGTCGTACGCTTTGATCCCTAACTTTTGCCTTGACCGCCCTTTCGGGTTTTCAGTCCACCGGGATACCCATTTTTGCCCAAGCCGCCTTTTCAGGTTTTCGACCTGCCGGGTGTACAGATTTTTTCATTTCATCCCTTCATTTTTCCCGAACCCTTTTGGTTCGTCGGGAAGCCCTTATTTTTGCCTAGGTATGTCAACCTAGCGGGTCTTTGATTGTGCGTAGTATTTTTTCGACTACGTTCGTGCTTTCAGAATGTAAGGAGTTGCCCCTGTTAGAAGTGCTTTGTCATGCCACCAGAAGGTATTTGATCAGGCAAGATTCGTTGTTGGAATGCCCCGAGTGACTCAGGTGGAGATTTGCCCCAAGCTATTTGGCCTTTGAGAGATTCTCTGAATCTTGATTGGATTGCCCCAGATAATGGACCATGGTCATGTCTGCCCCTTGATTGGAGGTACTTCTGTTCATTAGGCATTCGTCGTGCGAATTTCTATGCTGTTCAAACAAAAAGTCATATGCAAACAAAGTTATGTTAAAAATGCAAAGCTTATGTCTATCTTGAAGATTTTGAAAATGCATTCTTTTTTCATAAAACAAATGAATGTTTGTAAAACGTGATGTCAACACCGTATTTACCGTAGGCCTTCAGGAGTCAGGATACCTTTCGTAACAGCATGCTTTCGAACTAACCCATGCTTCAGCTAGGACTTTTAAGGGTTATAGCGTGGCCTGGTTTACGGTTTTAAGAAACAAAGGATAAAGGCTCAAATTATTTGTACCCACCCGCTCTTCGAGATGTTCTTCAATCCTAAACTCAGCTGATCGTGCGTTAGACCTTATTTGAGTCTTTGCTCTGATTTTCCGGTGATGATTCGGATGTTGATAACTTATTTTGAATAGGCAGTCATTCCTTTCTTGTTGAGGGTTGGTAAGACCCCTTTCTTGTCTGTTTTTTTTTGTTATCCCTTTCTTTTTTTTGCCTGAACTGTTTCCTTTTTCGGAATTACAGTCAGCGGGATGCCCCAGTTTTGTAAGTCTCCTTCATGGGTTTTGACTTAACGGGTTTTTTTATTTTGAAAGATAATGACTGCCTTTCTTTATTGATCATTCGGAACCATCACTGTCTTTCTTCGTTTTGTAAGGACTTCTTTGGTGCCATTTGTTATGCACTTGGATCAACTGAGAGACTACCCTGCCCCAGGTTATGATTAAGGGTTTTAAATTTCGAAAAGAAAAACTCCTACTTCTTTGGCTCAGAGGGGTTGACGAGGGATTATCATCCTTATAACTCCAGTGTTTAGGGATTGAAACAATGCATGTACCTCATCAGCGGGGTCTGTTCAAAAGCATACCGTAAATGTCATGATATCGTTTTCGTCATCCTCCCTCAAGAGGCTTAGAATTTTAGATCAAGAGCTGATATCAGAAAAAATATGAAAATAATTTGCATTTAGTGAATACGAATATATTGTTTCAGAACAGACATATGCGATGCATTAATGAGATAACAACGTTTAGCATGAGTAAATGTTTGAACAAAAGAAAATTGCAGCTTGAACATTCGAATGAACAAAAATTTCTCAATCCTAGCCCTGATTTGGCAAGGGAGCAGTGATTATGTTTGGAGTCTCAGGTACTTCAAACTGAATCTTTCCAGCGTCGATCATGTCTTGAATCTTGTTTTTGAGAGGCCAACAATTGTCCGTAGCATGTCCCGGGCTATCAGAATGGTATGCGCACCTATCGTCTGGATGATAGTTAGGGGCAGAAGTGTTTGGATTCCGGAGAGGAGCCCTTAAGGTGATCAGCCCTGCCTCCAACATTTGTTGTAGTGCTTGATCCAGCGACATGTTGATCTTGGTGAACTACCTTTTAGGCTTGTCTGGTTTGCTCTGATCAGTCCGTTGTTCTGGGCGAGGTCGTTGTTGGACCTGTGAAGTAGTAGCAGCTTGGAGAGGCCCAAACCTTTGACTTCTTGGAAGTTGATTAATGACCGGGTCCCTGACTTGGGCTGGTTGCTTCATGTCTTGATGAAGCTGACTGATCATGGCCCTCAGCTCTCCTTGCTCCTGAGCTAAACTTTGGATGAGAGCCCTTTGCCCCAGCATCTGGGTTTTCAATGTGTCTACCTCAGCTTGTAGACGTTTCAGCCATTCGTCTTTGTCGTCCTCAGCCTTGTTCCTGACTAAAGTCCCCGTGAGAAGAGTCCTTAACTCCTCCTGCCCCTTGGATAGATTCAGGAGGATTTCCCCGAACCGAGTCTCTTGAGCCAGAAGGTCCTGGTTATCTTGTTGGGAAGCCATTGCTGAAATAAACAGCGAGAAAGGTAAGTGACCTGTCAGAAGGGTACCTGTTATGCAATGATATGTATGATATGCATGTAATGTTTTCAAGGATCTCGCGGGGTAAACAAGAAATTTGTTAGAGCTGGGATCCGATAGCTTGATTGAAGGAACTTCATATTTGTTGAGAGTCCTTTTTCAAGGGTCAAAGGCTCACCATATCCAGTGGGTCATAGCCTCTGACAACTTTGGCTAGAGGAAAATAAATCCTCTTTGCCCCTTGCTAGATGTTTGATTCATCATGACCTGCATCACAAGCCCTTGAGATCCTTGAAATGGGTTAGGATGTATGCAATGGTATGATGTCATGATGCATGGGGTAATATGGGTAAACCTTGTTATAAGTCCCTATTAAGGACTACAAACCAAAACCTGCAAGAAACTCAAGTAAAACCTGTCATGAGCCCTAATTAAGGACTAAAACAAAACCTGTAAGGAACTCAATAAACTCTGTTATAAGTCCTAATTAAGGACTATAAACAAAACCTGCAAATAGTTCATGCGTCAGATAAAGCATGCAAGTAGTCAAGTACGAAGGCACACAAGTCACACAAGAGAAGCCCTTAGAGTTTAGGCCAGCATGGGGTCTGGGTATTACCCTCTTTCAGTTTGTTGGTTCATACCTGTCCTATCAGAAGTAACCGGGCTCTAGAGGATCCCAATATCACTGACTACCCTCAATCGGTCATAACTCCAGCATCGCAATCTTTTCTTGCAGCCAGAACCATCACGAGAGTTTAGCCTCAATGGGCGTAGCATACTGCTACTGTTCTATTGGCCAAGTTGGGTCATTTAAGGTTCTAAGGTCGGTTGGTTCTTAATGACTCCTCAGAAGACCCATATTCTCCTCATTGTGACACAAGGGATATCGGTACAGACCAAGGTGCCGCACCAATGTAGCCACTGCTTCACCCATGTCGGTCTACGCCGGACAGGTCCCTCACAGCTTATGCTACCTAAACAGGGTATCCCCAGATCCGGGTTAGGATCTATGTAACTCCCATGCAACCCACAAATTTAAAGCAGACAAGTCAATACAATTGAAAACACAGTTATGAACTAACCCTAAGGTACACCTCACTTTATAAAGGTTCCCCAGCAGAGTTGCCAGTTCTGTGATCGGTGGATCTGGAACTGACTGTTTAACGCTGGTTCGCGAAATGTCGCGGAAGCAAGAGTCGCCACCGTCTTTTATTTTCTCCAATTGGAAAGGACAAAAGCACAGAAAAATTCCTTAAAGAGATTGCTCTCGGTTCGGGAGGTAGATTATAGAAAGGGAAGGTGTTAGCACCCTTTCTATCCATGGTTATCCATGGGCTCTTAGATACTTGCTCACTTGTGTTTTCAAAATGGTTTGTTTGCTTTTCAATGTGGGTTTTAAAAAGTTTCTTTGAAAATTCCAGTTCGACTCTTGTATCGGTCCTCAAGAGTGTTTGAAAAGTTGCTTTCGAAAGCTTTTTGAAAAGGTGTCGGTGTGAAAAGTATTTTTGATTTGTTTTGAAATTAGAGCAAGTATCTAGAGTCGTCTACCTACCCTAAGGAATTCGTCTGTGTAAATGTCCTTTAAAGTAATCCCATCCCACCATTGAGAGGTAGGTAGCACCACCGTTGGAGGTGTTCGGGTCAATTCGAGTTTGTAGGGACATGGTGATCACCAGAGCAATGGGAAGACACCTTAGAAGCTACCCTCATGCCAGGTTCCCGGATCATGAGGACTTACTAAGACGTCCTCTACTCGACGATCACCTTTCGAGGCAAGGCAACAGTGAGGCGTACCCTAGGGGTGGTGTGTGCGATTTGTGAGTTGTTTTCATTTGCATTTATCTTGTCATGTTATTGGTGATCTAACGCTTGTTTTTATTTTGTCCATACATTCTTTCATGCCATTATTTAACAGTTAAGATATTTGCGGGAAAAGTAAATTCTAAGCCATTACAAAAGGCGCGGGTCCACATCGCCAAAAGTTTCTCGAACCCGATTTGACAGAAAATAAATAAAGTAAAAGAATTTAAAGTGCAAGAAATTGAAAGGTTACATGGCCTTGGGAGAGGTACACAAATATTATACGAAAGAAGAAATAAATATGCGAATTGAATTAAATCGAAACGAGGGCGTTGGACCCTTTTTGCAAAATTAAAATTACATGGAATTAATTAAAATTAAAAGAAAGAAAGAACTTGTTTTTTTGGCATTTTTTAGTATTTTAGGATTTAATAGAAAAAGAATTAATTAAAATAAATATTAACCCTAATTCTAATGGCTTTTAATTTATTAAGAAACATTGAATTTTAACCTAAATTAACCCTAATTTTTATATACAAATTTAATTATGAAAATAAATAAAATAAATAATATTAACTATTTGATTATCATGAAAGAAAAATAAAAAGAATAAAAAGATGAAAATTAATTAATTAAACCTAATTCTATGTTTTGTTTTTAGATTTTTGTCATGAAAAGTATTAAAATTAAAACCTAATTTACACTAAATTTAATTACATGCAAATTTGTTTATAAAAATACTAGAAATAAAAATATTTATTATTTTAATTCTTTTCTGATTTTTTTATGGGTTTTTTTTTTATATTTTGTGAAAATAATTAATTAGCTAAACAAATAATGGTTAAAAGAAAATAAAGATTAATTAAAATAAATAATATGGCAAACCTAGGGGGGTTGTAGTCCCCAACATGGAGGTTTTTCTCTAGCAATTCAGGCCCATTAATCTTGGTCCGTTTGACTTTTCCAGGCAATGTGCTGGCGTGTTGACTGGGGCTCACCATGTACCTCAGAGCGTGGCCTTTGGATTGGTGAATTTGGACAGGTGGATGGCTTGATTATAGAGGTGTAGGGTGTGCCTCTATATGGAACCTGCATGTGAAGATCAATTGAAAAATAATATTGAGAATACTGAAGACCTGGGGCTCGAACCCAGGTCATATACTTTGTCTCCACTACGCCTTGCCACTGAACCAACTCACATGTTTTGATATTTAAATAACACAAAAATAACATAAAGCAAAAATATGGGTTAGTGGAGTTCCAGCGCGAAAATTCAAATTGCCCAATCATTGGTTGCCACTGCATCGTCTTCTTCGTTGGATTTCCTGAAACAAATTGACAAACATTTAACGGGGGTTTTAAACCCCCTCAAAATATGCTGATTTCAATAATAGCGATTAGGCCTGTGACGCTCAGAAATTTGGCGCGATGGTCTCAATCTTTTCGTCCCAACCTGCTGACTTTGTTCATGGCATTGTTAGGTCTTAATTTTATAGGAATGGAAAACGCCCAAATTAAAAACCTTGGAACCCTAGGTATCTCTAATGGCGAATCCTCATATAAGGCACGAAACTTTAATCAAACTGTGCAGTTAGTTTGTAAACATCATACTAAACATGAAAACAACAACAAAACATGTCAAAAATGCATGGATAATGGAAAACGATTTTGGAATTTTCTCTACCAATTTCAGTGATGACTTCGCGTTTTTTTGAGTATGGGGCTTAGTTTCTGATTGGAATATATCCTGTGATCCTTGAGGAAGCTAATGGAATAGGTTTTGAGACTTGAATCGCTTTGCAAAGGTGTTTTCATATTTGAGATTTTTGAGAAAAAGTGTGAGTTTTTGCAAGGGTTTTCTGAGCAGCTGCGTGTGTAATGGCACTAGGGTTGTGATCCTTGCATATGTAGTAATGAATTAGGTTAAAAAGAATCATCCAAATCTCTTGCATTCATAGTTTTTGAAAATTGATTTACAAAGATCTTTTCAATCTTTTTCCATGTGTTTTTGTTCTCAATCATACCAATTCTCTCCAAATCTTTCCATATTGGATCATGCACGAGTTATTGAGTAGATTTTGTGCACAAAAAGATTGAAAAAATTAGGTTAAGCATTTTTCATATATTTAATTTGATTTAAATGAATTAGTATAAATAAAAATTCAAATAAATAAATAAAAAATGAATAAAGACTTCCCTTTGGGCCAAGTAGTCGTGCATATGCCTTGGGTGATGAATTGTGGAAGAAAAATGGGCCCATTAGCAATTTTAGGTCATTTGAATCAATGTTGACTTTTCAAAATATCCAAACATTTCCCAACTTCCACAAGGCATAACTTGCTCAATTTTTAAGCTTTTCTCATGTTCTTGGACATTTTGGAAAGGTATTTGAGTCCTCTAACCAATGCCTTTGGTCCCATGTCATTTGGATTTACCAATCTCAAGTTATGGCCTTTGACTTAAAGTCCCTTTTTGTTGACTTTTGAAAATGACCTATAATGTTGAAATTGGTAACTTTTTGTGAGAGCACTTCTTGGACTTGAGGTATGAAGATGAGTTGTAGGAAATGTCTTTCTCTTCAAAATTAGCTTTGGATGGAATTTTTATGATAATCCATGTGAAAGTTATGCCCTGGTCAATTTACAGTTGACTTTTTCAGCTGTCCAAATAAGGAAACTTTTGCATCTTGATGATTTTTGAGCCAAGCTTTGAGAATTATGATCAAGCATTGATCAAATGATGTTTGTGGCTTCAAAATTATATGTTGACCAAAAATTTGAACTTTTGACTGTCAAATGACCATTTTGCCCCTACAGTTGACTGTAGTGCAATTAGGGTTTTTGACTGTGCAATTTTGTGCTGAAAGCCTTGAAACTTTGTATGAGGATGCTTGACCCTATTTGTAGGCATGTGAGACTTGATTGGACCTTTGGAAACTTCACTTTCTTTATCAAAACAAAAACCCTAATATTGACTGTTTAGGAGACCCTTGCACTGTGCAACCCTTGGGGAACTTTGAAGCTTGACTTGGCAAATCTTTGAAGAATATGGGAGGGAAAATTTTGGGGTACAACACTTCTGAATCGTGCTAGAGCACTTCACCTGTAAAACAAGAAATTGAAAATGGTGGAACTGGTTAGAGGGATTACAGGTCGTGCTTCAGGTCATGGTTAGCTTGCATAGATGCTAGGGGAGGTGTATGAACTGGTTTGGGCAAGAAAACTTGAGAGAAATGGGAGATAGCACTCAAACTGCAGGCCTTGCCCTGTTTGTGCAGTTTGAGAGTGATTCTGAGATTTTTAGTGTTTTGGAGGCTAAAGGCTCGTGTATTAGCTTGGTTGTGATCTCTTGGATGTGTCTTACAAGTTTGCTTTTGTGTATGGTAGCTGATATGAGAGTTGTCACTAGTTATGCTATGTTTCTTCTTACTTAAGCCACAAAATGCAAGTTGGTGTTCTAGGCTTATGCAGGCCCCTCAAGTAAGCTGCAACTATCCCCCTTGATCAGTGTGATTAACACATAAACTTGTGGCAATGAGATCCTAACTGTACTTGCTTGGATTTTAATTTGACATAAAGCTTGCTTTTACAAAAATGGATAAAGTACTTTATCTACTTTGAGATTAATCCACCATGCAATGCTAGAACACAAGGAACATGGTCTTGGCACAAAGAATATGCATTAAATTATTGAGTGTCAAAGGGTTTTAGGACCTGTAATTTAGCATAAACTATGCTGACTTGAAAATGGCTTAAGTTATGAACATGTTCATGCTCAAATCAAAAGTGAGTTTTTACCATATTGTGAAATTCGATTCTCTCAAGTTATGAGGTTGTTTGATGAGTTCTTGGACATTTTGGAAAGCTTGGAATGTGTACTACAATCCATATTTGAAATGCAAATTGAAATTCCAAGTGGAAGTGTTTGGAAAATGGCCTTGAAGTGGGGTAGAAAACCTTGTCAAAATAGGTCAAAAATTCACCAAGTTAAGAATGGTTTAGTGCCCTTATTCAAAAATTTGTAACTTGAGATACAAGCCTCAAATGGGAAAACTTTGTGAATCAAAGTTGTAGATTATGCAACAAACTACAACTTTCATGTTTTGACTTTTGTTTGAATCCAAATGAATCTTGGTGAAAAAGTGGGGCAAAGTTGGGAAAAAATTAGGGTTTTCCATAACTTAGAAAAATTCTAAGTTATGAAAAATTCCATTTTAAACCCTAATTTGCATTTCTTGGTTTCTTGATGAACAAGTTTCATGATTTGGCATGTTTTGAAGAAAAATGAATCTTGACTCTTGATTTTGACCAAAAAGTCAAAGTTTGACTTTTCAGTATACAGTCAAAATTGATCAATTGACTGGGAAATTCAACTGTCAATCTTGTGTACTTGGGATCTTTTGAGTTTGTTGAGCATGTCAAGATAATTCCATGGGGCCCTTGAGTCCATGTGTGAGCTTGGTTTGCCATTGGCTAGGTCAAACAGTCAAAAATTGCCTTTGTGCAGTCAAAACCCTAAAAATGACCATTTTGCCCTTTGATGATCTGATCAAATTTCTTGGGGAACTGTGATCCAAACTTGATCAAATGGTTCATATGAGTTCATAATGTTGATGTGGGTCAAATTTCATGAGGTTTGACTGTCAATTGGCCACAGTTGACTTTTTCCCCAATACAGTTGATTTCCAGGTCAACTGTCCAATTGACTGGGCAAAACTTGGAATCAAGACTTGAAACTTGATATGGGTAAACTTGGGAGTCCAATATGAAGCATGAAAGTCATCTTGGGCATTTTAGGTCAAAGCATCTTTTTGCAAACACAAACCCTAATTTGAGTCAACAGTGCAAGGAGAGGTCTTGAGCAGATGAAACCCTAACTGGATCTTGAGCTTCAAGGGCTTTGTGGTGAGAAATCAATGAGAAATGGAAGGGAAAATTTTGGGGTACAACACTTGGTAATAGGGTTTGCATGACAAGACTGAATGTTTAATCTTAAAATCAAATTAGATCACCCTTAACATGTGCAAAGATAAAAATAACTAAAAATGACACACTCGCACATGTGCACTCCTAGGGTACACCCCACTTGGTTGCCTTCGTAAACGGTCATTGAGTATAGGTCGTTTTAGAGGTCGCCCTCTTGTCTAAAAGATCATAGTTGCCACTAAATGGTTGCCTCGGATATTGTTGCCTCAAACAAATGATCTAAGACATTAGGGTTACCGCTAAGGCGTCCTAACATTGCTTTAGTGACCGTATGTCCCTCATTCGAATTGACCCTTAAACTCCAACGACGGTGCTACCTACTCACTAATAGTGGGATAACATTCTCTAAAGGAAATTAACATAGAACGATTCCTTTTTCGAGTAGGTATATTAGCTCGATACTTGCTCTTTCAAAACAAAACGCTTTCACACTTACACTTTTACAAAAAGTTTTCAAAAACACTTCATTACACTCTTGAGGAAAGAAGCAAGATTTAAATCGAAGTTTCATACAAAAACTTTTTCAAACCCACAAGCACAAAGAAAACATTTTTGAAAACAATTGAGCAAGTACCAAAGAGCCCGTGGATAACCACGGATAGAAAGGGTGCTAATACCTTCCCTTTCTATAATCTACCCCCCGTACTCAGAAATATCTCAAAAAAGGAATTTTTCTGTGCTTTTTTTCCTTTCCTTGTTGGATAAAATAAAATTCGGTGGCGACTCTTGCTTACCGCGACATTTTGCAAAAACAAACGCAAAACGAAAACCAGTATTCCAAAAACAGTCAGTTCTTTCCACCGTATCACAGTGTGCAATGCCTGATAAATGGTCGCGAGATTATATTTGAGAAGATTCCTACCATCAAAAATTTAACTAATAAAACTGAAGACCTATCCAGAATAACCATCTCCAACAAGCCGCTTAGGATCCCCTCATAGGGTGCTATCAGAATTTCAAATGAGCCAACCATTGCTCCTTTAATAATCACTACCGTTGGGCCTATTCCCTACTCCTCTGACAAATAAGTTCCATGGAACTATGGTGCCGAGGTTTATTATCATGGGATAAAACATTATTCTTGGATTAACAAAAACAAAGATGATATTACTAATATTGCAGGTTCTAGTAAAGTAACAAGAACAAGGAGGATCTTTTCCCCTGATATTTCACCATCCACTACTACAATAACTCTCGTCCGCATAACCAATGACACGTCTAGTGCCAACACCAGAGGCAAAAAGAAAGAAGGTGAGCCTGTTGGGATAGAGGCACCTACCAAATATACTAATGCTAAAGAACCCTCCACTCGAGAGATGGAGGAAATCTTGAAAATTATAAAGAAGAGTGATTTCAAAATAGTCGAACAACTGGGGAAAACCCCCTCCAAAATCTCTATGTTGTCATTGTTACTCTATTTGGACGCTCATACCCAAGCTTTAATCAAGTTCCTGAAGAAAGACCATGTGCCCCAAGAAACCACAGTTGACCTGTTCGAGAACTGTGTAGCATGTTTAACGGCTGACAATGGATTAGGGTTCTCCGACGCTGATTTGACCCCTATGGGAAAGAACAAAAACAAAGCTTTTCATGTCTCTATTGAATGCAAGGGAACCATCTTGGCTCATCTCTAAATGTGCTACCCAAGGGTGCTTTGGACCGGCTAGATTGTGAAGGACTGGTATTGAAGCCAAGCGATATTGTTGTAAGGGCTTTCGATGGGTCTAAAAGGATGGTTCATGGAGAGATGGATCTCCTAATTAAAGTTGGCTCGCATATTTTCAACTCTACTTTTTATATAATGGACATACGTCCAACCTATTCTTGTTTGTTTGGGCGCCCTTGAATATATGAGGCAGGGGAAGTAACATCTACCCTTTATCAAAACTTAAAATACCCAATCAAGGGGAAGATTGTCACTGTTTGTGGTGAAGAGGAATTCATGGTGAGCCACCTCAATTCCTTTAAGTATATGGATATGGATGGTGAATTGATAGAAACTCTGTGCCACGCTTTCGAAGTTGTTCCTCCTATGGTTGTCGCCACCAAAATCTCCTCCAACATATCAAAAGTTGATGAAGTTATACCAAGAATGGTTTCACTTAAGGATGACTGTGTCATGGTCAAAGATGGAAACTATACTATCTAGGGAAAACTTCCTGACATTCCGTTTAAAGAAGACAACTTTGGGTTAGGTTTCACCATCAAAGCTCAGAAAGAAGTCAGGCGTGCTCTCGTGGGAAAGCCACCTCTCTGCATTGGAAATCATGAAGTGAATGTTGTGGAAGACTCTGATGATGAATGCACTTTTGAAGAATGGATCTACCCTACTGCCGGAGGAAAGCTCAACAACTAGCATGCAAAGTGTTTCACTCCCATCTCCTTCATTAAGGAGTAATTACTATTACTTGTTTTCTGTCAATTCAAGAACCTTTGTCTGTAATCTTAATTCCAAACAATGACTTTTAAGCCATGTGCCTTTCCAGGGGCACTATGGTCCATTTGTTATGGGTTTTTTTCATGTTCATTTATCATATGATCATTTAATATAAACCATTAGACCTTTTGCATTCAAATTTTTGTGTTCATTGTCTT
Organism: Vicia faba; assembly: GCA_948472305.1. Taxonomy (NCBI): domain Eukaryota; kingdom Viridiplantae; phylum Streptophyta; class Magnoliopsida; order Fabales; family Fabaceae; genus Vicia; species Vicia faba. Next base: position 1,199,333,298 of record OX451738.1, read on the forward strand.
TCGTTTCCTTTATTACATTATTTCAATAGCCATGTATCTTACATGCAGACACACACACTTGCAGATCCTCATCCACTTCGGATCTCATTGTCAACGACTCTACTATTGCCAGTTATAACTTCGAACATCCAATTAAACAAGTCGAAGATGAAGGCGAAGAAGATTGTGAAATACCATGAGAACTAGCTAGACTTCTAATTCAATAAGAGAAAGTTATTCAACCTCATAAAGAGCCAGTCGAAGTTATCAACTTAGGTACTGAGACAGATAAGAAAGAAATCAAGATCGACGCCAACCTATAAGATGGTATCAAGAGAAGATTGGTTCAGATGTTACATGACTATGTTGAAGTTTTTGCTTGGTCATATGAAGATATGCCAGGGTTGGATACCGACATTGTGGTTCATCGTCTACCAACAAAGGAAGATTACCCTCCTATTAAGAAAAAGGTTTGTCGTATGCGGCCAAACATGTCTGAAAAGACAAAGGCTGAGGTAATGAAGAAATTTGATGCAGGTTTTCTGGTTGTCACATGTTATCTTCAATGGGTTGCGAACGTGTCCCCATGCCAAAGAAAGATGGAAAAGTTCGTATGTGTGTATATTATAGGGATCTGAATAGGGCAAGCCCCAAAGATGATTTCCCTCTACCACATATTGACGTCTTTGTTGACAACACCGCTAAACATAAAGTCTTCTCCTTCATGGATGGATTTTCTGGCTACAACAAAATCAAGATGGCTCCTGAAGACATGTATAAGACCACCTTTGTTACAAATAGAGCACCTTTTGCTACAAGGTCATGTCGTTCGGATTAAATAATGTAGGGGCAACATATCAAAGAGCTATGGTAGCTTTATTTCACGATATGATCCATCATGAAATAGAGTTTTATGTGGATGATATGATTGCAAGGCCGCAGACTGAATAAGAATACCTCGATCACCTACACAAGCTATTTGAGAGGCTGAAGAAGTACAAGTTGAGGTTGAACCCTAATAAGTTCACATTCAGAGTAAGGTATGGAAAGCTTTTAGGTTTTGTTGTCAGTGGTAAAGGCATCGAAGTGGATCCTGTAAAGGTAAAAGCCATTCAAGAAATTCCAGTTCCCCGCTCTGAGAAAGAAGTCAGAGGATTCTTGGGTCGTCTTAATTAAATTTCCCGTTTCATATCCCATCTAACTTCTACTTGTGAGCCAATCTTCAAACTTCTAAAGAAAGATCAAGTAGTCAAATGGACCAACGACTGCAAAGCTGCCTTTGATAAGATCAAAGAATATTTGTAAGAACCTCATATCATTATGCCTCCAATGGAAGGAAGACCATTGATCATGTAGTTTACTGTGCTAGAGAATTCTATGGGGTGTGTGTTGGCCCAACATGACGAGTCTGGATGAAAAGGGCATGCAATATACTACCAGAGCAAAAAGTTTACCGACTGTGAAACCAGATATTCACTGCTCGAGAAACATTGTTGTGCTCTAGAATGGGTTGTTCATCGGCTAAGATAGTATATGTTGACTCACACCACTATATTGATTTCTAAGATGGACCCTATCAAGTACATCTTTGAGAAATCGACTCTCTTCGGACGGATACCAAGATGGCAAATGATTCTGGATGAATACGATATTCAATATACAACACAAAAGGCCATCAAAGGAAGTGTATTGGCGGATCATTTGGCCCATCAAGCTGTTTTTTATTATCAATCTATGAACTTTGACTTCCTGGATGAGAATATCATGTTAGTGATTCACTGTGCAAGACCCGGACCGTATGACGGACCTGAACAAGGATCCCGATGGACTATAGTTTTTGATGGGGCTTCTAACGATTTGGGCAATGAAATTGGTGTTGTGGTTATTTCTCCTGAGGGTTGTCATACTCCTTTCACTGATAGACTATGCTTCGATTGTACGAACAACATGGATGAGTACGAAGCATGCATCTTGGGTCTAAAGGCTTCCATTGACTTAAGGATCGAGTTCTTGAACGTGTTCGGAGACTCCTCTCTAGTGATTAGCCAAGTAAAAGGAGAATGGGACACTAAGCATCCTAATCTTATTCCTTACAAGGAACTCGTGTTAACCCTGATACCATAGTTTGAGGAGATCACCTTTGAACATTTCCCTAGAGAAGAAAATCAATTGGTTGACGCCTTGGAAACAATTTCTTCCATGTTCAAGGTCAAATGGGATAACGAAGCTCCCATGCTTACAATCGAAATATTTGACAAATCTGAGCACTGCTATGAGCTTAACACTGACGAAGAGAAACTCTGGTTCCATGAGGTGAGGAGATATCTTGAAGCACAAGAGTATCCTGAAGGAGCTTCCATCAATGATAAGAAGTTCTTGCAAAGATTTTCAGTCAAATTCTTTCTAAGCAACGAAATCCTATACAAGGGCAACCGTGATTCTACTTTACTCCGGTGTATGGACAAGAAGGAGGCAGAGAAAATTATGGAAGACATGCATGATGGCCTCTTTGGGACCCACTATGGCCAAGAAAATCCTGAGGGCTGGTTACTATTGGTCCACAAAGGAAACTGATTGTCATCATCACTTAAGGACTTGCCACAAGTGTCAAATCTATGCTGACAAGGTCCGTGTACCTCATATTCCTCTAAATGTCATGACTGCTCCATGGCCGTTTGCAATGTGGGCCATTGATATGATTGGATACATCAAACCAACCGCTTCTAATGGACGTCTTTTCATCCTTGTTGCCATTGATTACTTTACCAAATAGGCCGAAGCTGCCTTATATGCCTCAGTTACCAAGAACGTTGTAGCCAGGTTTATAAAGCATAACCTCATTTTTTGTTATGGTATCCCCGAAAGGATCATCACTGACAATGGAACCAATCTCAACAATTCTATGATTACGGAACTTTGTACTCAGTTCAAAATCAAGCATCACGATTCTTCTCCGTACAGACCAAAGATGAATGGCGCAGTGGAAGCTGCCAATAAAATATCAAGAAGATTATGCTAAAGATGGTGGTGACATTTAAAGACTGGCATGAGATGTTACCATTTTCTCTCCATGGCTATCGTACTTCAGCTTGAACATCAACTGGGGAAACCCCGTTATCCTTGGTCTATGGCATGGAAGTTGTCCTACCTGTCGAAGTTCATATTCCCTCTCTAAGGATAATGAAGGAAGCAAATTTAGGTGAAGACGAATGGATTCGGACTAGGTTGGATCAGTTGAACTTGATTGACGAGAAGTGACTGGATGTTGTTTGTCATGGTCAGATGTACCAAAAATGTATGATCAAGGCTTTCAACAAAAAGATTAAACCTCGAGTATATCATACTGGCAACTTGGTAATAAAGCGAATCATTCTTCCACAAGGCGACCCCAGGGGAAAATGGACTCCCACTTACGAAGGACAATTTGTTGTAAAGAAAGTTTTCTCTGGTGGTGCCATGATGCTGACTACTATGGACGACGAAGACTTCCCACATCTCATAAACGCTGACATAGTTAAAAAATACTACGCATAAAATGACCCGCTAGGTTGACACACCAAGGAAAAAATAAGGGCATTTTGGCGAACCAAAAAGGTTTGGGAAAAAGTTAGGGATATATGCAAAAGATTGTACACTCGGAAAATTGAAAACACGAAAGGGCAATTTGGGAAAAAATGGGTATCCTAGTGGGCTGAAAACCTGAAAGGGAGGCCCATGCAAAAGTTAAGGATTAAAGTGTATGACTATGTCGCGTAAAGTCTCTATAGCCACCCTTATCACCAAAGTCCCAATTCAAATGGTCCAAGATCAATCCAATCAATTTCTATTCAACGACAAAGGATAATGTTCAAAGACATATGGGCAATATTGGGGTTGGAACATAATGAGATCATTTTCACATGGCTATTATTTTGTTTTCACTTTGTATTCTTTCCATTCTTTTGACGATTTCCTTTTACTAGGATCTCAGTCTCTTTGTACAAAAACGCCTATTCATGGGCAAAACATCAATACAAATATACTTTGAAGTGAAAACTTTCTGTTTTTTCTGTTTTGAGTGCAAAAGTGTCCAATGACTAAAATTGAATGAACATATGCATATGAACATGATTAAACTTTTAACAAACGTATGCTTAAAAACAGTGACAAGCATCTCGTTAAATTCATTTGAGATATCCCCACAGAGTTATTTGAATAACATTATCCCCACAAATTTGGATTCATAAAATCCCCAGCCAAAGTTTCAATATCCGGAAGATCCTTTCCCCAACTGAGTTTGGTCTTAAAAGGAAGGCTTATGGAATTTTTCCTAAAAAATATCCTCCCCGGTAGTTTGTCCAATATCGTCTTCAACAGGGTTTATTTCCCCAACAAACTATAGATTCCCCGGCTTGATTTTGCCTCTCAAACTATTATAACTCAAGGGACCGCAATCCATAATCCCCAATGAAGTCGCCAACAAAGTCATTGCTATTTCTGAAAGTTGTTGTAAATCCTGGAACCCGACCAAATAACAGTCAACTTTATCCTTTAAAGAAAGTTACTATGAAGCCTGGACCCGACTAGATACTAGTTCAACTTCATCCTACTCTCAACTTACTATGAAGACTGGACCCGACCAGATAACAGTAAATCTCAATTCCAAGTTACTAAAGCCTGGACACGAACAAATAATAGTTTAACTTCTCAAATTTCTTAAGCCTAGACCCGACCAGTTAACAGTTCTAGCCTGGACTGGACCAGATACCAGTTAACCTCAAGTATAAATTGCTGAAGCCTGGACCCGACCAGTTAACAATTTAAAATTCTGAAGCCTGGACCCGACCAGATAACACCTCCAATTTATGAAACATGGACCTAACCAGATAATAGTGAATCTCAAATTTAGTTGCTAAAGCTTGGACCCGACCAGATATTAGTTTAACTTCTTAAAACTGCAGAGCCTGGACCCGACCAGTTAACAGTTCGAGTTACTGAAACCTGGACACACCAGATAACAGTTGATCTCAAGTTCAAATTGCTGAAGACTGGACCCGACCGAATAAAAGTAAACCTCAATTTCAAGTTACTAGAGCTTGGACCCGACCAGATAGTAACTTAACTTCTCCATCTATTGTAAAGCCTTGACCCGACCAATTAACAATTTAAGTTGCTGAAACCTGGACCCGACCAGATAGCAGTTTAATTCTTACAAACCACTAATAAAACTCCTTTTCCCTAGTAGAATTTGCCATTATCCCAGAGAATTGCTGCAAAGCCTGGAATCTGACCAGATAACAGTTAACTTCTTTATCCCCAAAAGTTATTGTGAAGCCTGGAATCCGACCAGATAACAACTAACTTTCAAGAGATAATTCCCCACCAGAGCAATGGACAACTAAGACTCCTAAATTATGGTTCTCAAGCAGAAATCAGCACTCTCCACAGAGTCTTCTCAAGAAAAGTCAATATTCCTTAGAGGAGTTTCTTCTCAGCCAAGCAAGAATCCCCAACGGAAGCATTTTAACAAAATCTGAAGATACACATACTCTTCATTCGCAACAAAAATCCGAGATTTAACTTCTCAAAACTCCCCAGTATCTGTCAAGGATACGCTTCGACATCATGTCACATTCATACAGCATAACATATACATACAACATAATCTCATTTGTTTTGAGAACATCATTATACCTTGCATACATTCGCATACAACTAACCCTTTTGTTCCTTGCAGAAAAGATCATTGATCCAAAGACCTCTTCTAGATCAGAATTATTTCTTCCAAGTAAAGATAGGCAAGACACATTGTTTTCAGCATGAATCGACCTAAGATTTATGCTGATGTTTCTCCCAATTTCTACCATCATCTCTCCAAATGGCATCTATAAGCCCATTCCAAAATTAATACATCATCAAGCTCAAATTTCTGGGGACTCTTGTGTTAAATCATCTTTCACCTTCAAGTCACTAATGGCGGATCCGCCAATCTAACTCTTCAAGTTTAAGAAGATTGAACATGGGCAGCTGTTGTACCCAAAAATTTTCCCTCTCAAATTCTCAAGAATTCTCTCATAAGATATCCATTGATTCAGGACTGCACAAGGTTTGATCAGCTCAAGACACCTCCTCGAGCACTGATGAATAAAAATTAGGGTTTAAGTTTGTACAAGGAAAATTGGACTTTTAATGCTTCATATGACTTTCATGGATCATTTTGGACTCCCAAGATTGCTCATGTCAAGTTTCAAGCTTCGGATCACATTTTTGCTCAGTCAATTGATCAGTTGACCTAAAATAAACTATATTGGGGAAAATAAACTGTTGTCAATTTACAGTCAAACATCAAAATTGTTGATCCACATCAACATTATGAACTCATATATATCAATTGATCAAGTTTGGATCACAATTCCTCAAGAAATTTGATCAGATCACCAAAAGGGTAAAATGGTCAAAATTAGGGTTTTGACTAAAGAGGCTTAATTTTTTATTGTTGACCAAATACATGAATTATTGGTTTGAGACATGATATCAATAATAAAAATGCATCTTTTTTACTTAATGGCATGGTTCAAAACATTTCTCATGATCAATTGATTGATAGTTGAAATTTGGTCAACTGATGAAAAAGTCAATTGTACACTAAAAAGTCAAACTAGACTTTATCAAAATCAAGTTTCAAAAATAATATTTCATCAAGAAATATCAAAGTATGAAGATTTTTCATCAAGAAATCAAAAGTCAAGATTACTTTGAAAAAGTCAAAGTTCTAAAGACTTAGAAATTTTTCTAAGTGTTAAGAAAAACATGATAATTTCATAACTGTGTGCAAAATTTCCACTATAATGCAAGATGATACAAGAAAAACATTCAACATGAAAGTTGTAGATTTCAATGAGATCTAAAATTTGCAGGACAGGACAAATTCTAAAAATGCTTGGATTTCAAGTTATTAATTTATGAAGACATGTCCATTAAACTAAAACACTTACTGAAATTTTGAGCATTTTAAGTCGGGATTTCGACCTAATTTCTTGGCCAAATTTCACATAGTTCTAATTGGAGTTTGCAAAAGTGATTCAAAGAGTAATTATATATCATGTTACAAGATTTATAAAAAGTCCAAGAACTCCTTGAGATCATGTTTGAGCAAGGAGAATCGGAGAGATGAAATTAGGGTTTCATTCTTGTTATACAAGGCAGATTTTTAGGATGAACGTGAACCAAATCCATGCTAGGATGCATAATATTTTCTTTGAAGGCCTCAAACATGTTTCTCACAACATAATTAATGGTTTACACAATTGCTATAGCCATTATCTAAGCATTAGAGCCATTGTCCAAAAGATTCATCCTTTTTTGGAAGAAAGCGACATTACCATTCTTGAAAAGTGACTTTAATCACAAAGTCAACTTGTATTAAGCCTCTAACTTGTTCCTTATGTGCAATTTATAGGAACGTGTTTAAAGTTTGAAACCACTCTAGATAGCATTGTACCATGCCTTGGAATGGTGTTTGTCAAGATGACTTCAAAAACAAGTCAAAATCCACAAACATGTGATCTTGTACATCTGACTTCTCCAAGATTCCAAGCATTTACTATATAAATTGAGACATAATTTGCAAGCTAACACATGATTTTACAAGCCTTAAAAATCCATCAAACCAAAAACTGCAACACAAGCACAAAATCTTGCCATTTCTGATTTCTGAATCCAATCTCTCAATCGACTCGTGCGTTTCTTGGCCTTTTGCTTCCAAAAGCTTCTAAACATCATCCAAAAAAAAATCCCACACCCTGATATAGTGTTGTAACACCTCCATTACCATACTCCATTTTCAAAAATAGCATCTTGCACCTTAACTTCTCCAGGACATTCCTTCCATCCATAGTTCAAGCTAAGGGTTCCATTAGCTTCCTAGGAACTTGAGGAAGCTAACCTGATCATCACAAAAACTTGAATCAAGCTCTAATTAAAAACACGATCTCCAGCTGCAAGGTGAGTTTTCTGACTTTTAACTCATTATTTAGACATTGTTAGGATTGCATTTTCAAAGACAAAATATAGGTATCATTGCCCTGGAACTGTACATATCATAGATTTCATTTACATGGCCTGAGTAGGGAGAATTTTTGACCTGAACTTTCTAAAAAAAATAGGATAAATTTGGTACCACCCAAAATTCATGTTTTTCTTTGATCTATAATTTTAATGCTTTGCATTTCTGGAATCGTTATGAAATTTGCCACAAGTTTCATGTTCACATTTTCATTTTGGTTGAGAGATGAATGAGATACAAGAGTTCAGTTTGGTGTGAGGTTAAAGATGAAGTTGTCTTCAGGAAGTGTCTTAAAATATAATGCAATGGTTTGGTATTAAATATCGGATTTATAGCCACCCCAGTGGTAGAGAGCGTGCGCGTAAGGCTTTAGCATAAAGGGTCCTGGGATCAAGCCCCGGGAGCACCTTTTGTTTATTTTTCAAACATTTTTTGATCTTTTTCTCACATGGTGCATTTGGGCTCACATTCAATGGGCTTATCTCACTTTATTCAGTCTCACCCCCCTTTTCCACTACAACACACAGCCCATTTACATTTTTTCTGATTTCCAAACAAAAATCTTTAATGGGCCAGGCCTAATCAAAATAAACTATTTTTTTCCTAACAAACACCCAAAACCTATTTCCCACTCCTGACTTGTTTTCTTTTATATTTTATTTTATTTTCTTTATTTTATTATTTTTATTATTATTATTATTATTATTATTATTATTATTATTATTATTATTATTATTATTATTATTATTATTATTATAATTATTATTATTTTATTAATAAAAATCCAAAAAAATATTTTAGTTACTACTTACACTTTAACATACTTATTTATTTTCTTTCAAAATAAAAAGACAAAAATACTTTCTAAAACAAATTCCATTCTTTTCTTAAATAAAATTAATTATACTTAAAATTGATTTAGAATTTAGGACTTTCGATTAATTAATTTTTTATGTTAGTTTGATTATTACTAACTCTTATTCACAAAAAAACCTAAAATTAATTTTTTTATTAAATGTAATTTCTTTTCTTAATTAATGTAGGTTTAATTTTTCTCAATTTAATTAATTGTTTCTTTTAGTTATTTAGGTTAAAACAAAACCCATTTTCTTAATAAATCAAAACTAAAACAAATACATTTTCTTTTCATTCATGCCTTGTACAATATTTATTTCAACTTTTGTATATTTATCCATTAAATTAAATATGGTTGTAATAGATAATTAGGTTTAATTTCTTGCAATTCCAATTTTTAAATTTGTATCCCCCATCCCCCAAATTGATGTAATAGCGTAAAATTTACATTTCCGTAATTTATCACTTTCATATAAATGCTAGTAATTAGGGTCTGTATGAAAAGATAAAATCAATCTTAGAAAACCCTAATTCAAGATAAATCAAGCATGAAATACAAAACACTTGTACACTTTTGCACCTCTAGGGTTAACTCCTCTTTGTTGCTTTAAATAAATGGTCATGATGTGCATGTGAGACATCTTATCAAGAGCAATCAAACAATACAAGATCATAGTCCCTCGATGATGCTATGAATGTTGCCTTACAAATGATCTTAGTCCCTTAAGAGACATGCTAAGATATCTCACAACATTTCTATTCATGACTATACGATGACACACGCCCGTCCTTTCACATCCAAAGATAGGGATACTTACTAATCAATGGTAAGATAGCAATGTCAAAGGAAGAGAGAAATGAACAAAAGATTTTTGAGTAGGTAGAACATTCTTAGTTGCTTGCTCATAATCCATCTTCAAAAACAAACATCTTTTTCAAACACACCAAACACTTTCAAAAACATGAAAATATTTTCAAAAAGTCCAACACTTTGTATACATTCTTATAGAGACGAGAATCATTACAAAGTTTTCCTAAACGAAGACGCTTTTCAAAAATACTTTCAAAACCCACCACAAACACATTTCAAACAAAGAAATTGTCAAGTGATCTAGCAAGCAACTAAGAGCCCATAGATAACTATGGATGAAAAGGATGCTAACACCTTCCCTTTTCATAAACTACCCCCCGAAATCAAGAAAATATCTCAAAGGTCATTCTTGTTCTTTTCACCCTTTCCTTATTGTATTAGAGAAACATCAGTGGCGGCTCTTGCTATCCGCAACAATTGCGATAAAACGCAAAACAATCAAGTTAGTTCTCCCACCGTAGTACACCCATACTTACCATTTCAGTGAAATCACTCGGTTCACTGGCAACCATCCTTTCATAATAAAATGAACCAAGAGTTTTTAGGAAGACCTTGGTTATTTCTTGTTCTCCCATTGGGGGTACCACTTAGGCAGCAACTTCGCTCTAATAATGTGCATACTCTTTGAATGACTCCTTATCTTTTTGAGCCTTTGTTCTTAGCTGGTCACAGTCAGGTGCCATAAACATATTGTACTTATACTACTTCACAAAAGCTTCACCCAAGTCTTTGAAGGTGCGGATGTTGCTACTGTCCAATCCCATATACCATTTCAAAGCAACACTGGTTAAACTATCCTGGAAGAAATGAATAAGAAAATGTTGGTCATCAATATGAGTGGATATCCTTCTGATATACATCACCAAATGGTCGCAAGGACAAGATTTTCCCTTGTACTTTTCAAATTCTTACAGCTTAAACTTTTTTGGCACTTTCACATTAGGAACTAAGTAGAGGTCACTGACATTCTGTCTGAATAACTCTTTCCCTCGGAGAGCCTTGACTTCTTTCTGCATCGAATTAAATTGATCCTGAAAATCATCCAATTGGTTATAAAATCCCAAACTCTCGCTTGGTGGAGGAGAAAGATGATAAACTTCACCATTAATAACAGACATAGCATTCGTTGCAGGAGGAGTAACATGATGAATCTCATTATTGGAAACAGGAGTAGCATGCACTACAAGAGGTGCATAAATAGTAGTAGTTTGAGTAAATGGAGCAACTTGAGCAGCAGGATTGTAACCTTCTGACACGAATTTCTCAGGCATTCCCCACGGGTAACCGTGAGGCATATGATATTGAGCAGCAGTAACTGGAGTAACAAAGATGGGAACTGAAGAATTTCCGAAGCAACAATTGTCTATTATGGATGAGTAGCACGAGGAGACGAGGGAGGAGTTGGTGGCTGATTCTGAGCAACCACCAATTCCACCAAAGCAGGCAGATTGGCCATACCAGCCCTCAAAGCAGTAACGTCTTCGCGCTGCTCACGATTCTCTTGTTCAATATTTTCCATCTTCTTCCTGGAATTAGCTCGAGTATTATAGCGATGAGATATCTTGTTGACTGTTGAAGCATAGAAACATGGTAAAACACCTGTGAAAGATAGGAATGCAAAAATATGTGCAAAATGATGCATGATATGCAATGCATATGATTTATTTTGTGTTTATCTAAGGAATCCAAAGAATTGTAAACAATTGCAAATATTAAAGTACTAACTCATTTGGAAATACTGAAAGATCTCATTTTAATAATAATTTTGAAATGGATTACAACTTTTAGTACAAGTTTGAATAATCCTAAGTACAAGAGAATAAAGATAGTATTTAAAACCATGAGGAGCCAAAGATGATGAAGATCTCTCCACACACTGACGCTTTCCCACGAGTCTTGCAATCTAAGCCTTCAACTGCTTATTCTCTTCTACATACTTGTCGGCGACTTCTTTCCATCCACCAAAATCAGAAAATGAGTGACCAGAACATGGCTGAACTCTAGAGGAAAATAAATCTTCTTGATTCTCCATCATCTCCACAGCACGACTTTCAAAAATCTCGATCAAGTTATCCTTCTCTTTCAATTCTGTTGAGTAGGACACCTCCAAAGTCTAGTACTTGTTGTTCCATGCTTCCTTCTCTTACTGTATCCAAACCAGGGAAAGATGAAGTTCTTCCACATCATCTAATAGAGGAGGGGTAGTCCTTATAAATAAATCAGGTATAGGTTCTTCACGAGATTAGGGCATCTTTAACTGAATTGCTCTTTCTTGTACCCAACGGAGATGAGGCTCCAAGGAAACAGCTCCTCTGAGTCCTAAATCCTTTTAACCTTTTATATGAATATGGCGCCAAGCCTTCTCAATCTCTTTCTTAGCTTCCTTGTGATCTTCTCCTTCTTTGAGAAAGAAACCACTCAAATGAATGTCATTTGGCTTGTCTCTCATTGGATATCCAAGTTGACGATGTGCAAGACCGGGATTATAGTTAATTTCTCCCTTTGTACCAAGAAGAGGCACATTGGGGAAACTACCACAGCTATTGTAATACGGTGGGAGAGCTGACTTTTGGTTTTGTGTTTTATCGCAAATGTTGCGGATAGCAAGAGTCGCCATTGAATTTTCTTTTTTCTAAAAAAGGAAAGGGTGAAAAGAATAGGAAAGACCTTCGAGAATGTTTTTGAGTAAGAGGGGTAGGTTATGAAAAGGGAAGGTATTAACACCCTTTTCATCTCTAGTTATCTACGGGCTCTTAACCGCTAGCTCACTTTGAAAATGCTTTGTGAATGTGTAAGTTCGAAAATATTTTGAAAATCCCGAAGTTCGACAACTTTGTAATGATTCTCGTATCAGTTGAGGACGCACACAAAGTGTTTGTTTTGAAAATATTTCAGAAAAGTGTTTGTGTGAAAAATGTTTTTGAAATGTTCGCAAGCAAGTGATTAAGAACTATCTACCTACTCAAAAATATTTTGTTCTTTTCCTCCTCCTTTAGATAGTGCTATCCTATCATTGGTTAGTAGGAAGCCCTATCGTTGGATGTTTTGAGGGACAAGCGTGGGTTATCGTACAATCGTAAAGGAAACATATAGGGATACCTTTAGAAATTCGAAGGGACTATCATCATGTATTCGTAGGCAACATCGATGGACAAGATCATTTACTGAAGGCAACATCAAAGGGTCATCGAGGAACTATGATCTTTATGATGATTTTTAACTGAGAGTCTTTGCTAATGATATCCCTACGTTCGAGGAACATCACTATTTTCTGAAGGCAACAAGTGGAGTCACCCTAGAGGTGCGTGTGTGAAAAGTGATTTATTTTCAGTTAATTTGTCTTGATTAGGTTTTCTAGCATTTTGGTTTTAGATCTTTCCATACATGCTTAGTTACTATAAAGTTATATACATACAGACAAATAATTATAAGTGCGGAAAAATAAAGTCCTACGCTATTACATGGCCTTGGGGTAATTACATAAGAATAAGTGCAGAATGAAAAATGCGGAATTGAAACTTAAACTATTACATCCCATAAACAGTTACATGATATAAAAATGTGGGAAAATAAACTAAGCTATTACAAAAATATATGTGCGAGTTATACATTTGTTTTCTAGAATTTAAATAGCAAAGAGAAAAGAAATTAGAAAAAGGTATTTAATACCTAAAGAAAATTTCTAAATGTTAGGAAAATATTTTTTGATGTTTTTATTTATGAAAAATAATTAAAGTGATAATAATAATAATTAAATCTAATTATACGTAATTTACAAATTAATTGTGAAATAAAAACAATTTTAATTTAATTAAAACGATTTTTTGTTGGTCAAAAATTTAATTAATTAAAAAAACCTATATCTAATTTTTAATGATTTTTTTTTTTATTTTTTAGGAAAAACAGTTTGATGTTAATTAAATAATTAAAACTTACTTGTTTCTAATTAATTTTAATAAAGATAAATGTTAAATAAATTTAATTAATAAGATGTCAAAATTGATTATTGATAAAGAGATTCAATTAACAAAATCAAACCACTCAGATCCACTAATTTGGACCTTGACAATCTGGTGGTGAGGTTAGTTTGGTCTAAAAGTGACTGCAGTTGTGGATTTGAAGCTTCATCGAAATGTTGCCCTGACAATGGTGGATTGTTTTTCCTGTATCAAATCTATAAATAAAAAATGATGGTTCCAAACGGTTCCAGACATCATTATAAACACACACACACACACACACACACACACACACACACACACACACACACACACACACACATATATATATATATATATATATATATATATATATATATATATATATATATATATATATATATATATATATATATATATATATATATATATATATATATATATATATATATATATGCTTAGAATTAATTTATATAGCATGGATGAAAAGTTTGAGATGGAATAACATTACCAAGATGGAGCCACTTGGTTGGCACGTCTTGGGATTGCTTGAGTGTGAGTAAGGATTGGAACAGGCTTCTGGGACCTTCAGGAGTGTGATGGAATGTTTGGAACCTCTTAAGAGTGGTTGGAAATAAGGGTTTGTGTTTGCCCTAGTTTTGACAAAATTTGAGAAATTTGGAGTGTGTTCTTGAGAGGAAAATTTCGTGTCCTTTGCACTTGAGTATTGCATGTATTTATATAGGAATGAAATGGAACAAGAACAAGACAAGAATCTAGTACCATTATGTCACAATTCATTTTAAAAATAACACATTGAAATATCTCCAAAATTGTTTTAAAAACATTCCAAACTTGAAGTTTCTTGTTCCCAACATTTTTCCCGGTTTTGTCATGTTTTCTATGTGTCTTGGGCCTTCTAGAAGATATCCAAATGAAGCCCACGCGTCCTTTGGTCCATCAACTCATATTTATTTGATTTATTGTGAATTAATTTGAATAAAATCAAAATAAATAAAATAAAAAATCAAATTTATTTATAAATGGACTTAGAGGTCCTCTAACCTGTTATAAACATGTTTAACCCTCAAAAGTTAGGCCCATTAGTCTAGAATTTCAAGTTTGCTCACTTTGTATTTCATCCATTTTACCAATATTTCCCAATTTTCAATGGTCATAACTCTCTCAATGTTTATCTTTTGAAGGTGATCTTTGACTTTTTGAAAACCTCAAGATGTCCTCTTCAATTTCTTTTTTTATCATTTTTTCATTTGGAGAATTTATCTTGATGTAAGTTGCCTTGACAAAAAGTGTCTTTTTGTTGACTTTTGAAATGACCTATAATGTATGGGCTCATATCTCTCAAATGAAGCACTTTTTGGATTTGAGCATACAGATACAAAGCTGTAGAGAATTGAATTTACTTCAAAATAGGCTTTGGTTGGGGAAAAGTTGATGAAGCATGTGAAAATTATGCTTGGTCAAGGTTCATTTGACTTCTCCTAAGGAATCCCTAGTTTGGCAACTTTGGACTTTTGATGATTTGAGGGCTTCTCTTGAGGAATCATGATCAAAATTTTATCAAATGATGAATATCACTTCAAAATGTTGATGTTGACCAAAAATATTGAAATTTGACTGTATGTTGACCACAATTGACTTTTTACCCAATATAGTTGATTTTTAATCTTCCGAGCCATTGACTGAGCAAACTTGTGATGCAAGGCATAAAACTTGATATGAGCATCCTTGAAGACATATGAACATCCATGGAAACCAATTGAGACCTTTGAAACCCAATCTTCCTTGAGAAACTCAAAACCCTAGTTGTAAACCTATTTCTTAGGAGGAGGTTTGATTGGTCAACCCTTGAGTATCCTTAAGCATTTGAGAACCTTAGAAGAATGATTTTGAAGAAAATGGGAGGGCAAATTTTGGGGTATAACAGCTGCCCCTGTTCAATCTTCTTAAACCTGAAGAGTTAGATTGGCATGTCCTCCATTCGCAACTTGAAGGTAGAAGAGAATTGAACACTTAAGTGCCCAGAAATTTGCACTCGCTTGTGTAAGAAGTAACGATGTTGGTTGATTATACCGGGAATGGGCTTAAATATGCCATTTGGAGAGGTGACTGAGAGTCATCAGAGATAGGCTTATAGATTCCATCCAAAGTAACCGTTGATAGAAATTAGACTAAGTCTATTCCCGACTTTGTCTTAGAAGATGTATTTGGAGTGAGTCTATGCCCGACTTGGTCCAAAAGGATAATCAGAATAAATCTATGCTCGATTTAATCTGAACCAGAAGATGTCTACGCCCGAATTCAACTGGAAGAAGTATTGGGAAGATTCTACGCTCGAATTTTCCAAAGGAGCTTCAGAAGGAATCTGTGCTTGATTTCTTCTGAATGATGTACTAGAAGATGTCAACGCCCGACTTCAACTAGAAAAGGTGTTGGAAAGAGTCTACGCATGAATTTTTTGAAGGAGTATCAGAATAAATCTACTCTCGATTTAATCTGAGCCTGAAGATGACTACACCTGACTTCAACTGGAAGAAGATGTTAGAAAGAGTCTACGAAGGAACTGTTTTTCAGAATTCAGTCTCTGAAGGATATGCTTTTCAAATTAAATCTCTGAGGGAAATGCTTTTCAGAATAAATTTGTGAGGTAAGTGTTTTTCAGAACTTAGTCTCTAAGGAAGTGCTTTTTAGAATTCAGTCTCTAAGGAAGATTCTTGTCGGAATTCAGTCTCCGAGGAAGATGCTTGTTGGAATTCAGTCTCCGAGGAAGTGCTTGTCGGAATTCAGTCTTCGAGGAAATGCCTGTCGAAATTTAGTCACCGAGGAAATGCTTGTCAGAATTCAGTCTCTGAGGAAATAGTTGTCGGAATTCAGTCTCCAAGGAAATGCTTGTCGAAATTCAGTCTCCAAGGAAATGCTTGTCGGAATTCAGTCTCCGAGGAAACACTTGTTGGAATTCAGTCTCTGAGGAAATGTGTGTCGAAATTTAGTCTCTGAAGAAACTCTTGTCGGAATTCATTGAGGAGAGACTTTTCTTTTCTGAAATTGCCGTTACCTTTGGTTGCAATTCCCTAGTTAAGGACCTAAGTACTTTCAGATTTAGTTCATCATTTGTCAAAGTCTTACCAAGAGAACTTAGATGATTTGTCAAGTGCACGAATCTCTTTTGTAGGTCAAGGATGGTTTCTCTGGGATGCATTCGAAATAATTCGTATTCTTGACTCAGGAAATTTAGTCTTGATCTCATAACTTCAACAGTTCCTTCATGAGTTTGTACCAAGGTATCCCATATTTCTTTCGTTGTTTTGAATGCCGAAACACGGAAGAATTCATCAATTATAAGTGCACCTTGAAGAAGATTTATTGCCTTTTTATCATATAGAACCTTCTTCTTATCATCTTCGTCTCATGCAGCTTTAGGCTTTAATGAGTCAGCACCATTGATTATCGTTATAGGGATAAATGGACCATTCTCAACTGCATCCCATATTTCTTATCCTTGTGCTTCTATATGTGTCTTCATGCGTATTTTCCAGAAGTCAAAATATTTACCACAAAATAGAGGAGGCTTGTTGTTACTACCACTATATCTGAAAACAGGATTTTGATTTGCGGAAGCCATTCTGGATCTTTTAGGAACAGGTTACCTATAACCTGCTCTGATGCCAATTGTAAGTACGAAATGCGCCTAAGAGGGGGTGTGAATTAGGTACTTTAAAAATTTCTTGTTTTTAGTGATGATGGATATTATTTTTCTGGTTTATGGTGAGTTTGTGAAAGAGTAAAGTGCAGAAAAATAAAGAGACACAAGCGATATATCCTGGTTCCCCTCATAGACCGAGAGTACTCCAGTCCCCTTTCAACATGAAAGAGATTTTCTTATTGTGGCAAACTTAAACAAGAATTACCCAAAACCAAGAACAATCCTCTTGGACAAAGAACAGTCCTCTTGGATTTTCACTATGTCAACAATGAGAACAGTCCTCTCAAAGTGACTTCACTTGTATCCAACAATCCAGAAAAAACAAGATTTATAAAACCACTTAAACTTATTTCCAACAATCCTGAAAAATAAGCAAGTATATACCAATATTTAATTTGAGTGAGTTTGAGTAGCAATGATCACTTTGAGTGATTTAATCAATGAATTGATCTTCTCTTCCAATGATAATAGTATACAATGACTCAAGATATATAATACTCAAAGTTTTCTGGTTAACAATATGTGAAAGTGTGCTGAAAACTTGTGTATGAAAATGTATAACAGCTTGAGTTTGATTTTTGAAAATTCAGAAAATATATTTGGAAGAGGTGTTGAAATTATTTTGAAAATGAGTACTTATATGTTCATAGCACCTTTTTGAAACAACATGAAATTCTGTAAATGAATCATAAACAATTGCCAAGATTGAATGAAAGGTTTCCATGAATTGGTGTTACGAACATGCATGTGTAAAGCTGCTATTTTTCAAAAATGTGCAGCATGCAATCAATTACACCCTTTGTATAAATCGAATGCATGGGGTTTCAACAGTTAGAATTTCAAATTTTTTGAGTGTGCAATCGATTGCACAAGTGTGTAAATCGATTTCATTTGAAGTCAGTAGAAAAAATTAATTGAGTGCAATCGATTGCACAAACATGCAAATCGATTACACTTAGAAACAGTAGAAAAAGATTTGAAACATTGAAGCATGCAATCGATTGCACTAATATGCAAATCGATTGCACTCAAGTGAAAAATGTTTTTTAGCTTAGAAAAAAAAACTTGAGTAAGGATTTGAATAATATAAAATATTTCTTTTGACCATTGAGCATCTATGTCTTAAGTTCAAAGTAAGTATTATCAATATACCTTAAAATTTTGCTAAGTTCTTGAACTGAAGACTTTATCCACAGATGCTTTTAACTTGATCAATAATATTTTCCTTCTTTGTCAATCATGGTTTGTCTTCATCAAAACAAAAGTGAATTTGAGAAGCTTGATTTTACATTCTCCCCCTTTTTTATGATGACAAATAATCTTGCTTGATGCGTTGTAATTTCCAGAAAGAGCGTCTCCCCCTAAGATGCATAACTCCCCCTTTGTATGAGAAGGTTGGAATCCTTTGAATTTGTTCATCTTGGTTGAAGAGTACCTTAAAAATTTAAGACAAAAAATGTACAAGCATAAAGTGCCACATCCTTCTCCCCCTTTGAAATTATAAAAAAGAAGGGGAAGATGCAATAAAAATGGACAATAATAAAGTAATATTGAAAGAAATTAATTAATAATGCATCATAAATATTCATAGACATAGTAGCGAACAATTACAAAGAAATCTAACAAAAAGAAAACGTATCATAGTTGAACAGGACATAACATAAAATAATAGACATAATAAAGTTGGACATAACTTTATGGTTGATTCATGTCCCAATTGTTATAGAACCAAGATCCTTGATTTGGAAATTGTTGTTGTAGAGGAGGTTCTGTGTAATGTTGTGGAGGTGAAGCTGGATTATTTTTGGGTCATATGGTGGAATGTGAAGATGAGAGTAAAGGTAAGAAAATTATCGATTCACATCTGTGCGAAAGTCATTAATCTGAGTTGTTGTAGAATCGTTGATAGCATTCCATTGGTTGTTGATGTTGGTATTCATGGAAGCAAATTGTTGAGACATGAAATCCATAAGATCTTGATTGCTTGGACAAGAGGGAGCAGTAGGTGGAGGAGGTACAGCTTCACCACCTTCAACTTCTTGATCGTTTCCTTCATCACCGACCACATCTTCACCAATGTAAGTTATAGTTTTTGTTTATGGATTATAATGAACACCCATTCTTGAATCAGCATTCTTGATTGAAATCTTATGCAGATTTGGATCCATATTAACTTTATCAAACCCAGCAAAATCAACTCCAAATTATTCCATAATTAATGTAACAAAGTAAGCATGTGGTAGAAATTTCGATTTTGCATCGCCCTTAGCATATGAACCATTATGAGCCTTGCCCAATTAACACTTATGCCTTTCTTTCTTGCATAGATCAACTGCATTTCTAGTTCAGTCACGGTGCAGTGGTTTCTAGCCTGTGGAAACATAATATAGACCATGAAATAATGAAATAGTTGACCGTCTATATAAAATTTACCTGCACTCCATGAGTCTCTAGAGGGAATCACTCCTCCTAGACCATAAATCCTTTTGGCACGAAATTCAGCTTCGCTTAATCTCCCAATGCTGTGATAAAATTCCTTTTTACTGTAGTCATCCCATGCCTTGTTTTTAGGGTCGTACAAAGAGCTTCCAGTGTAGGGAATATGTAGAACCTCACCAACAATATCAGGGGTTAGAGAGATTCGTGTACCCAACACATATGTCACAATCTTGACTTTGTGACGAGTAAAATTGCTAAAAATACTCTTACCAGATCCGGATAATATGGACCGAATGATGAAATTAATGGTTCTAGTCCATAAGCAGTTAAACCATTTTGAAAAGAGAAACATTCCTGGGGAAAATATGATAGCATACCATATTTAGGATTGGACACTATCTTTCTTTGAAAATCCTTTGTAAGTCTTGCTTCTTGTTCTTAGGTGAGAGATGAGATTAATGGATTCTCAGAGGATGAACCAACCTATTTCTTCCCTTTTTCTGAAGCTGACACCTTTCTCTTTTGCCTTGAAGCCATGGATAAGGTGTTTTTAGGGTTTTGAGAGTTTTAGGTTTTTGAGAGGAAGATGTTTGATGAGCTGAAGTTTGGATATGATTTGTGAGTATATAGAAATGAGTGGGTTGTATTATATATAATGAAGTTTAATTGACTTTTCAATAATAGAGATGAGCTTTGGAATATGAGAGAGAGAGAGAGGGAGAGAGGGATTCTGACCAACAAATATTTCTATCATAAAAGCATGTTACAGTGGGTGCAATCGATTTGCATACAGATGAAATCGATTTGCACATAAAATAGAAGCAAAATAAAACTGAAATGCACAGAGTGCAATCGATTTTCACTTATGGTGCAATCAATTTACACTGAAACAGAAAGGTCAAAATTAAAAACACTCAATGAGCAATCGATTTACACTATTTGTGTAATCGATTTGCATCAACCAAAAATGACCAAAAACATATTTTTCTTATACTTAAACATCACTTAACATATATATTCACATATAACAAGGTTAAGAAAAGCAAATAAAATCATAACAAGGATAGAAAGCACCGTATATGTCGTGTTCATCAAGAATGCCAAGCTCTCATCGAATCTTGTAAAATGGTTCTCTTTCCAGAGGTTTAGTGAAGATATCAGCAAGTTGATTATGAGTAAATATGGCCTTGACATCTCCTTTAAGTACATGATCATGAAGGAAATGATGTCGTATATCTATGTGTTTGGTTCTTGAATGCATGACCAGATTCTTCGTAATGTTTATTGCACTTGTATTGTCGCACCGTAGAGGAATGCATCCTAGATCGAGTACGTGGTCACAAAGTTGTTGTTTAAGCCACAAAATTTGAGTGCAACTACTACCTGTTGCAATATATTCTGCTTCGGTCGTGCTAAGAGCAACGCACTCTTGTTTCTTGCAGGCCTATGATACTAATGCATTTCCAAGGATGTGGCAAGTACCACTTGTGCTTTTTCTATCAGTTTTACAACCTGCATAATTTGCGTTAGAATAACCAACTAATTTACAAACACTAACTTTAGGATACCATAATCCAACATTTGTTGTTCCTTTGAGATACTTCATGATCCGTTTCACCGCCATGAGATGAGATTCCTTTGGATTTGCTTGAAAGAGAGCACATAGACAAACACTAAACATTATGTCTGGACGGCTTTCTATCAGATATAATAAGGAGCCAATCATACCTCGATACTTTGTAATGTTGATGGAAACACCTGATTCATCTTGACCAACATATGTATCGGAACCCATTGGTGTAGACATTGCCTTACAGTTATCCATGTCAAATATTTTTAAGATTTCCTTGCAATACTTGGATTGGTTGATGAAGAATCCATCTTTTAATTTCTTGATTTGAAGTCCAAGAAAATAATTCATTTTACCCATCATGGACATATCAAATTCTCCTTGCATCAATGCTGAAAATTCTTCACACATGTCTTTGTTTGAAGATCCGAAAATCATATCGTCAACATAGACTTGAACTAGCAAAGTGTCACCTTTTATTTTCTTGATAAACAAAGTCTTGCCAACTTTACCCTTTTCAAAACCTTTTTTGCATAAGTTGCTTAGCCGATCAAACCATGCCCTTGGTGCTTGTTTGAAACTATAGAGAGCTTTTCTCAATTTAAATACATGAGATGGATTCTGGAAATCTTCTAACCCCGGGGGTTGCTTAACTTATACTTCTTCATTCATATATCCATTCAAGAATGCGCTTTTGACATCCATTTGGAAAAGCTGAAAATTTAATGAGCAAGCATAGGCAAGTAAGAGACGAATAACTTCTAACCTTGCAACTGGATCGAGAGTTTCTTCAAAATCTATTCCTTCTTCTTTATTGTAGCCTTGTGCTACCAACCATGCTTTGTTCCTAACTATTATTCCATTTTTGTCAAGTTTTTTTTTAAACACCCATCTTGTTCCAATAATGTGTTTGCTACTTGGCCTAGGTACAAGTTCCCAAACTCAATTCCTTTCAAATTGATTTAATTCTTCTTGCATAGAAATAATCCATTGGTCATCGCCTAAGGCTTCCTCAACTTTGGAAGGTTCAATTTGAGAGACAAACGCCATGTTTAGACAAGCATCTTTAAGATTTAGTCTTGTTGTCACACCTTGACTTATATCACCAATTACTTTATCGATAGGATGATCTCTATGAGTTCTCCATTCTTTTGGTAGATCATTGAAATTTGATTCTTGTTGGGATGATTCTTCTTGTTGAATTGGTTGATCTTTGGAAGTATTTTCTTGAGGACCTTCTAGTATTTCATCATCATAGTCATTACAAACAATATTATCCTCCTTGGAGGGGTTAGTTTCATCAAAAGATACATGCATTGATTCTTCAATTGTTAAAGTTCTTTTGTTATAGATTCTATATGCCTTACTAGAAAGAGAGTAGCCAAGAAAAATACCTACATCGGATTTTTCATCAAACTTACCAAGGTTATCTTTGTCGTTGTTTAAGACAAAGCATTTACAACAAAAAATGCGAAAGAAAGCAATGTTTGGTTTCCTCCCTTTGAAGAGTTCATATGGAGTTTTCTTCAAGATCGGTCTTATATTAACTCTATTTCTAACAATACATGTCGTGCTCACCGCATCCGCCTAAAAATATTATGGAATGTTTGAATCTCTAAGCATCGTTCTTGCAAGTTCTATAAGAGACCTATTCTTTCTTTCCACCACTCCATTTTGTTGAAGAGTCCTTGGTACCGCGAAGTTATGAGATATTCCATGTTCTCCACAAAATTCTTCAAATAGAGCATTTTGAAATTCTCTGCCATGATCACTTCTTATGGAGGCACTTGTTAGAGACTTCTCATTTTGAATTTGATTAGCATACTTCTTGAACACCTTGAATGCATCACTTTTCTACACTAAAAAGAATGTCCAAGTATATCTAGAGAAATCATCAACAATAACCAAATTATATACATTACCTCTGAATCTTCTTGTTCTTGATGGACCAAATAAGTCCATATGTAACAATTGTAGTGGCCTTGTAGTAGACACCACATTCCTAGATTTGAAAGTTGATTTAGTTTGTTTCCCTTTTTGACAAGCATCACAAAGTCTATCTTTGACGAAATTTCTCTTAGGCAACCTAATGACAAGATCATGCTTGATTAGTTTATTCAAGTGTTCCATGTGAATATGACCAATTCTTTTGTGCCACAACCATGAATCATCGTTGTTCGCCATGAGACATTTTACCTTAAAAGATGGATCATCAAGGGAAATCATGAATATATTATTGATTCTTTTACCTTTAAGTATAACCTCATGTGCGACTTCGTCTTCCATGAAGCATTCATCCTTAGTGAACTTGATCTTGAAGCCTTTGTCACAAAGTTGGCTAATACTAAGGAGATTGTGCTTTATTCCTTCAACATAAAGAACATCTTCAATGGATGTGAAAGGTGGAGCACCAACTTTGCCTTTTCCAAGAATTCTTCCCTTATTCTTGTCTCCATAAGTGACAAAAACCTTGGCCTTTAGAACTAGATTTGAAAATTGGTTTATGTCTCCCGTCATATGCTTTGAACAACCACTATCAAGATACCAAAGATTGCATGTGGTCTTCAAGCATACCTGCAAAAAAAATTAGGCTTTGTTTGGTACCCAAGTTGCTTTGGGTCCTTCATAATTAGTGCCTTTCTTTACCCACACATAATGCCCACTTGCCACACTAAAGTTTCTAACATAGCAAGCATTAGGTGTATGGCCTTTAATACCACAATAAAAACAAGTAGGTTCAAAGTTACTTCTATATCTAGAAGGATAAGATTTCTTCTTAGGAAATGTTTTCTTTTTAGGATAGTGATGAACTATTTTAGGTTTGTTCACTTTCTCTTTGGGTGATTAATCAGTAGCCTTAACAAAGATAGTTTTATTAAAACTTGGTTTTGAAAACATTGAATATCCAAGTCCACTTTTATCACTGGAGTATCTTTGTTGGCTAAGAACACATTCCAATCTAATTTGGCCTTTTCATATCTTTCAATGACTCTTTTTAGTTGGAAAATTTGGAAAGAGAGTGATTCACAATTTTTGCATTCAAAATTCTGTTTTTGTTCATCACTTAATTTTTGTTTTTCTTCTTTGAAATCTTTTTCCATAGATTCACATTTTTCTTCTAAAGATGAAATTTGTTTCTTTTGAGATGAAATAGTTTTATACAGAATTTTGCATTCATTTAATAGTTCATCTATAGCACCTTGTGCCTCACTATCAAAAAGAGAAAATTCATTACTAACCTTATTGTCTTTATCATCGGAATGGTGTGAGGCCATCAATGCTAGATTTGCACTTTCATCACTATCGGAATTGGATGAGGAACTTATTTCATTATCATCCCATGCAACATAGGCCTTTTTGTTCGTGAATCCCTTTTTGCTTTTGTACCCACCTTTCTTGGAGAGTTTCGGACAATTCGGCTTGATATGACCTTGCTTACCACATTCATAACATGTGACTTCATGTGTTGATTTGGAAGCTTCCTTTTTCTTGAATTGTTTATTTCCTTTTGAATGAAAAAGGATTTGTCATTTCTACCAAAGAACTTACCAAACCTTTTAACAAGAAGCATGAAATTTTCATCTTCTTCCGGTTTGTCTTCCTTTCCAACTTCCTTGGAATCTATCTTTAAAGTAATATTCTTGGATTTCTTCTCTTGATTTTCATGTTTTTCAAGTCTTCCAAGTTCCGTTTCATATAATTGAAGTTTCCCAAACAATGTTGCGGAAGTCATTGAGGAGAGACCTTTCTTTTCTGAAATTGTCGTTACCTTTGGTTGCCATTCCCTAGTTAAGGACCTAAGTACTTTTAGATTTAGTTCATCATTTGTCAAAGTATTTCCAAGATCACTTAGATGATTTGTCAAGTGCACGAATCTCTTTTATAGGTCAAGGATGGTTTCTCCGGGCTGCATTCGAAATAATTTGTATTCTTGACTCAGGGTATTTAGTCTTGATCTCATAACTTCAAAAGTTCCTTCATGAGTTTGTACCAAGGTATCCAATATTTCTTTTGCTATTTTGCATGCTGAGACACGGAAGAATTCATCCATGATAAGTGCACCTTGAAGATGATTTATTTCCTTTTTATCATAGAGAGCCTTCTTCTTATCATCTTTGTCCCGTGCAGCTTTAGGCTTTGATAAGCCAGCACCATTGATTACCGTTATAGGGATAAATGGACTTTTCTCGACGGCATCCCATATTTCTTCTCCTTGTGCTTCTAGATGTGCCTTCATGCGTATTTTCTAGAAGTCAAAATATTCACCACAAAATAGAGGAGGCTTGTTGTTACTACCACCATCTCTGAAAACGAGATTTTGATTTGCGGAAGCCATTCTGGATCTTTTAGGAACAAGTTACCTATAACCTGCTCTGATACTAATTGTAAGTACGAAGTGCGCCTAAGAGGGGGGGTGAATTAGGTACTTTAAAAAAATTTGGTTTTTAGTGATGATGGATATTATATTTCTGGTTTATGGTGATTTTATGAACGAGTAAAGTGCAGAAAAATAAAGAGACACAAGCGATATATCCTGGTTCCCCTCACAGTCCGAGAGTACTCCGGTCCCCTTTCAACATGAAAGAGATTTCCTTATTGTGGCAAACTTAAACAAGAACTACCCAAAAACAAGAACAATACTCTTGGACCAAGAACAATCCTCTTGGATTTTCACTATGTCAACAATGAGAACAGTCCTCTTAAAGTGACTTCACCTGTATCCAACAATCCTGGAAAAACAAGATTTATAAAACCACTTAAACTTATTTCCAACAATCCTGACAAATAAGCAAGTATATACCAATATTTTATTTGAGCGAGTTTGAGTAGCAATGATCACTTTGAGTGATTTAATTAATGAATTGATCTTCTCTTCCAATGATAATAATATACAATGCCTCAAGATATATAATTCTCAAAGTTTTCTGGTTAACAATATGTGAAATTTTGCAGAAAACTTGTGTATGAAAATGTATAACAGCTTGAGTTTGATTTTTGAAAATTCAGAAAATATATTTGGAAGAGGTGTTGAAAGGATTTTGAAAATGAGTATTTATATGTTCATAGCACCTTTTTGAAACAGCATGAAGTTCTGTAAATGAATCATGAATAATTGCCAAGATTGAATGAAAGTTTTCCATGAATTAATGTTATGAACAGGCATGTGTAAAGGTGCTATTTTTCAAAATCGTGCAGCATGCAATCGATTGCACCCTTTGTGTAAATCGATTGCACGTGGTTTCAACAGCTAGAATTTCAAATATTTTGAGTGTGCAATTGATTGCACAAGTGTTTAAATCGATTGCATTTGAATTCAGTAGCAAAATTTGATTTAGTGCAATCAATTGCATAAACATGCAAATTGATTACACTTAGAAACAGTGGCAAAATATTTGAAAAATTGAAGCATGCAATCGATTGCACTAATATGTAAATTGATTGCACTCAAGTGAAAAATTATTTTTAGCTTAGAAAAAAAAACTTGAGTAAGGATTTGAACAATATAAAATATTTCTTTTGACCATTGAGCATCTATGTCTTAAGTTCAAAGTAAGTATTATCATTATACCTTGAAATTGTGCTAAGTGCTTGAACTGAAGACTTTATCCACAAATGATTTTAGCTTGATCAGTAATCTTTTCCTTCTTTGTCAATCATGGTTTGTCTTCATCAAAACAAAATTGCATTTGAGAAGCTTGATTTTACAATTCAGTCTTCGAGGAAACTCTTGTCAGAATTCAGTCTCTGAGGAAATGCTTGTCAGAATTCAGTCTCCAAGGAAACGCTTGTCAGAATTCAGTATCCGAGGAAATGCTTGTCAGAATTCAGTCTCCAAGGAAATGCTTGTCGGAATTCAGTCTCCGTGGAAATGCTTGTCAGAATTCAGTCTCTGAGGAAATGCTTGTCGGAATCAGTCTCTGAGGAAATACTTGTCAGAATTGAGTCTCTAACGAGATGCTTTTCAGAATTCTGTCTCCGAGGAAATGCTTGTCATAATTCAGTCTCCAATGAAATGATTGTCGGAATTCAGTCTCCGAGGAAATTCTTGTCGGAATTCATTCTCTAAAGAAGTGCTTTTCAGAATTCAGTCTCTAAGGAAATTCTTGTCAGAATTCAGTCTCCAAAGAAATTCTTGTCAGAATTAAGTCTCCAAAGAAATGCTTTTCAGAATTCAGTCTTCGAGGAAATGCTTGTCGAAATTCAGTCTCTGAGGAGATGCTTGTCGGAATTCAGTCTCCAAGGAAATGCTTGTCGGAATTCAGTATCCGAGGAAATGGTTTTTAGGAGATGTTTTTCAGAGTAAATCTTTGAAGGAAGTCATTTGGTCATGCAGATGGTCGCTTCGTCTTGTTTCTTGAATTGATCTACAATTCTCTTTAATTGGTAAACCCTACCTGTTTCATGAATTCAAACCACCGTGTCTTTAATAGTTTGCCCGGCTTATTTCGGGAATTAATCTTTGACTTGTTTGAAAATTGCTGATGATATTCGTCTTGTTTGTAGACTTTACCTGAAAAAACAAAGTTAATCTTTATGCAATTTCATAACGTATGTAATGCATTGCGTAATGATATTCTCAGAATAAATGAGAGCTTGTTATATGCATTTTGTATGCATATGCTATGATATTTTGTAAATGATGTATGAGATGTAAGATGTCCCTGGAGGCGATGGTAGCTTCGTGTAACATATTTGGCCAAGGAAAATAAATCCATGACTATCGCTGGGGATGAAGAGTATGGACCTCCAATCTTATTTAGAATGTATTTGTTGGAGATTCTCGTTTTCTGTTTTGGAGGATACTCTGCTGGGGGATTCCTGTTTAATGTTTTCGGGGATACTCCGCTGGGAATGTTTGACTTCTGCTTGGGAATAGAAGAGTTCAGGAACATTGGTCGTTCCTTTCTCTACTGGGAAAGTTAATTCTTATATACCCTGATTGGGTATAAAAGAGATGGACAACCTTTCGAGGTGCTGTCCGGTTGGGTTACCAATACGGATGCTGATTCGTCTAGATAGAAAAAGGTTGAACGATACCTGGTCCAATTTTTGATTCAGTAGCAACTCTCTGGGGATAGAAACCCATACTGTCCTTGGTCGGTAATTTGTGGTAGTTAGAGAAATAGACTGAAACTGGGGAGACTGTAATCTATTGGGGAAATAAACCTTGTTAGGGTAATAAACCCGAAACCTGTTGGAGAAACACTTTGCTGAGGAATACTCTTGCTAAGGAAATGAGCGCTACTGAAGGAAAGAAATCTGCAGGGGGTTTTACAATTTTTGGAGGAATAAGCTCAGCTGGGGAAGAGAATTTCCATAAACTCTATTGATGTCGTAATCTCCGATGGAGATTGTGACTCCGTAGGTTGGTGATTTTTCAGGAGAAAATATCATATTCTTTTATCTGCTAGGGTGATCTGTTGGTGAGTATGATCATGTTAACAGCTAGAAGATGCCCTAATTTCTGTCTTGAAGGTGTCGTACCCCAAATTTTCCCTATCCCTTTTATTTTTTGTCTAGCTTTGAACTTTGCATTCCATTTGCATCATTTTATCATTCAATCATTTGCATATCCCACATCTCATGGAATCAGGCACTTTGGTTTGAAGTTTTAGGGATGCGCCCTCTTTATGTCTAATCTTGTTTCGAGGTTTTCTTATCAGGTAAAAAGGAAATGCATCTGGTTCTCGATTAGTGGATCATGGAACGAATTTTTTCATCACGTTACAAGGTTGGTTATCGCTCGATTTTATCAGAGCTTGGATTAGGGTTCATTTCCCTATGTGTGCAGGTCAAGATGTTAGGGTTTCGGGTCTTTGCTTTCTGTGAAGATGTTTCTTTCGCCTTCCTCGAGGATGGTTTAAAGCTCAGTGCATTAGGTCAAGAATTTCATCTCCTCGCATTTCAAGTTTTCTTTTTAAAGTCTCTAAGCCATTGAGTCGAGAGTGTGAAGTTTAAGTTGGCAAGTGTGGAGTTGGAGCACTTCAGGAAATAAGGTTAAAGGTTCATGATAATCAAGATATGTTTTGTTTGTTTAAGTTGCAAGTTGCTATCGATGTGAGTGTCAAAGTTAGAGTTTTGTTTAAGAAGTGCAAGTGTGGTT
The DNA here is from genome assembly GCA_948472305.1 of Vicia faba. Lineage (NCBI taxonomy): Eukaryota > Viridiplantae > Streptophyta > Magnoliopsida > Fabales > Fabaceae > Vicia > Vicia faba. The sequence goes on from OX451738.1 coordinate 1,199,362,822, forward strand.
CAGGCATGATATGAAGATCAAGGTTCAAGTGATCGGTGTTTTGAGTTCGAATTAACCAGTGGAATTAAATTCTCAAGCATTTATTTTGTTGGAGAGTTTGATTGGATTTTGAAAGATAAGGCGCATTGATTGCTTGAAGAATAAGTTAAAACCATTGTTCATGATTTCTTGAGGTTTAAATTACAAAGTTAAGATGTGCATTTGAATTATTCAAGAGAGAATTTCAGAATTCAAACAAGATTCAAGAGTCATTTGGTTTCTACAACAAAGTTCGTCATTGATAAATTCGGTCAAATTCGTGCTCATTACATTTTTTTAGACAAGTTACAAGGCATGTTACAGTGAGAAATACAAATTACATTTGTTTGTTTACAAAAATAAATAAATATATGTTTCTTCAATCCTCTTTGCTCCATCTTCAAGTCATTCGTCCTCACTCCTCGCCATGGTATTTTTATCGTTCAACATCGCTTTCCATCTAACTCTCGTGTTCATGAAACAAGAAAAGGAAAAAGAATAAAAGTTAACAATCAAACATATGAAAAGAAATTCCAAACAAGAAAGCTCATCATTAGGATTTGCATTCGGAATTAGAATTAGAAGGGGTTTATTTCTAATCATGGGCCATTTTCTTCCAATTTCAAATCACAAAAAAGGTTCTTCTCTTTGGTTCACAAAAAGGAGAAAAGGAAAATTGAAAATGTTTTCTTGTTGCTAAAGCAAAGCACAAAGCTGCCATAAGAAGCTAGCTAAACAGGCAACAAAATATGCGTCAAAACAAGCAAACTGCCAAGCACGTTGCAGCAAGTCATGAAGCAGCAAGCAGCCCAAAGCTGCAACCGACTAGCAAACACGGGCAGAAAAGCAAAGGCCAGCAATGCAACAACAAAGTTACAGACAGAAGCACAAACAAATAGCAAGGAAAAGTCCATAACAGCACAAACAGCACAAACATGACGGCGCAAACAGAAAGCCAAAACAGCAGCAAAACTGCTAAGCCATCAAGCCAGACTTACAGCAAGGCAGCATAGGCAAGGCCAGTAACTCAAACAACAAATCTGCAAATACACAACAGATAGCAGCAATTCACAAAATAGTGCAAACTAGCAATAGCCTACAATACCATATGCGTCATCATTTCCCTAAAATGCAAATCCTTCAGAATTAATTTTCAAAAAGCACCAGCTTTACATCATTGAGAGGTAAGAGAGAAAAAGAAAAACCTGCATACTGCATAACCAAGCCAACCCTAAACCTGTCCAAAACTAACCGAAAATAACATCAAAATAAGACAAATCAAAACCTGCACATTACTGCCCAAGCCTGCATAAAAAACTGTCCAACAAGACAAACCAAAACCTGCATTAAAACCTGTCCAAAACAAACCCAAAATAACATCAAAATAAGACAACATAAACCTGCATCCCAAAAGCAAAAAAGTAAGTATACTACATATGTTTGAATTTATGAAGTTTCCCCCCGATTTTCCACCATTATGTTGTTATAAAACACACCAAAAAACACATAGAAAGATATACTCCAATACACTCTCCCAATTTTGCTAAAACCTGATGCATCACCTTCTTCAACCACCTTCAAATCTCGGCCACATCCTTCAAACCTGGTGGTTCAACCTTAATCCCTCACCACTACAAAAACCATGTCCTTGTGCTCTCCACCCTCTGCTCATACACCAACATTTCCATAACAACCCCTTCACTTCATAACAAACCAGTATACCAACATGTAAGTTTAAGAATGCGCCTAAGAGGGGGGGGGGGTGAATTAGGTGGTGGTCGATTTTTGACTTATTTTATACTTTCTTGTTTTGATTTAGTGCTTTGAAAACTGTAAAGTGCAGAAAGTAAAGAGACACGGAGATTTATCCTGGTTCCTTCCACACCCCGGAAGTACGTCCAGTCCCCTTGCAAACACGCAAGAGATTTCACTATTTTGTTAGAACTTTTACAAGACTCTTCCTAGTCTTATCAACTAAAGAACCTAACAAATACCAAGAACACCCTCTTGGATTTCCAATAAGTCTCTTGAGAACAATCCTCTCAAAAGATACCTCTTGTTTCCAACAATGGACAACAAGTTACACAAGTATTCTAATACTTAATTCCAACAATCCTGGAAATAAGTTACACTTTGTATAATTTTATGAAGTATGATTTCTTGAAAGATGTTGATCACATAGAGTGACTTCAATGAAGTTTATTCTTTCTTCTCTTGTAAGCAATTAAAATTGTAACACAATGGTTAGAAAATGCTCAAAGATTTCTGTTCTTTATATGTGTGAAAGTGCAGAAAATCTTTGTTCTTAAAAGTTAAGAAATATGAAGTTTGAATATTTTACAAAGTTCAGAATTATTGCATAAGAGAAGAGTTTTTTATATAATTTGAAAGATTTAGTATTTAAAGTAATCAAGATACCTTTCCAAATGGACACTTTTCTGTTTGAAAAACTTGAGAGGATGCAATGTATGACCATGCATCTATTGGAGAAAAGGTGTGAAGGATATCTTGAAACCAGTTCAGATTTTTCAAAAGTTACAATGTGTAAATCGATTAACATAAGATGTAAATCGATTGGACGGGTTTGTAACGTTCATGTTTTCCAAAAATTTGAAGTGTAAATTGATTAGCATGTTGGGTAAATCGATTTACAAGTGTTAAAAATTCAACTCAGTTCTGTGATTAATCGATTTACACTTCATGTAAATCGATTGCTGCCAGAGACAATCAGTTTTTGAAAAGGAATGTGTAAATCGATTTACACAAGATGTTAATCGATTTACAGCAGAGAAAAACTTAAAATTTGTTTTGAAATTTAAGTGAAGAGTTGTGGCAAGTGTGTATATCATTTTTGAGCTTTTCTAATCAATGTAGTTCAAATGAGAATTGATATACTTGATTGCTTGCCATGATCCTTGAAGCTTTGAGTGAATGATGCTTTAAGCTAATTCCACTTCTTTTCCTTCTTGCCATAGTGCTTGTTTGTCTTTCATCAAAACTAGCTTGTTTGTCTTTCATCAAAACTAATGTTGAGTTGAGGCTTGAGATTACATTCTCCACCTTTTTGATGATGACAAACCATCTTTCTTTATGAGTTGTTCAGAATTGGAGCAAAATGAGTTTTCTCCCCCTGAGAAGATGTCTCCCCCTATGGAGAAAAAAGGTTTTGAAAGCTTGCCCTGTAGAGAAAAAATGAAACAAACAACCATAAAGTGCTATCACATCCTTCTTCCCCTTTGACATTATCAAAAAGAATGGAAAGATGCAACATAAAGTGATACTTATAATAGTTTGAAACATATATTAACAAGAACTAAAAAACAAATGTTTTAAAAAATAGCGAACAAAGTTCAAATACAACAGACTAACACTTGAATGATTACAAAACAAAAACATAATGATAGATAACAAGAATTCAATAATATTGGTCATTGGAAGGGACCTGGATATGGAAATTGTTATTGTAGAGGAGGTTCGGTGTATTGAGGAGGCGGAGGTGCTGGATTGTTTGGATCGAGAAAAAGTACATAAAAATGCTTCAGCTTCTATGGTAAATCGATTTGCCCCTTGGTTAAATCGATTTACACAACAGAATTTTTATGAAAATTAATTTTTGTTCAGTGGTAAATCGATTTACATACTGTGTAAATCAATTTACACAAAAGGATTTTATAAAAAAATGTTTTGCTTCAGTGGTAAATCGATTTACACACCAAGTAAATCGATTTACTTAAAGGAAAAATTTTAAAAACAGTAATTTTAACATTTGAAACATTGTATAAACCCATATATATGTACATTAAAGTATAGTTAAGGATAGAGTGCACCTTATATATCTTGTTCATCTAGGATTCCGAGTTCACGACGAATTTTGAAGAATGCATCCTTTGCAAGTGGTTTTGTGAAATTGTCCGCGAGTTGATTTTGAGTATCCACAAAAGTAATCTCGACATCTCCTTTGAGTACATGATCTCGGATGAAATGGTGTCTGATGTCAATGTGTTTTGTCCGGGAATGCATAATTGTTACCTCCGAAGCTTCTTGTTCTAGATGGACCAAAAAGATCCATGTGCAACAATTGAAGTGGTCTTGTTGTTGAAACCACATTCTTTGGTTTGAAAGTTGATTTGGTTTGTTTGCCCTTTTGGCATGCACTACATAATTTGTCTTTGATGAACTTCATCTTTGGTAGACCAATAACTAAGTCATGCTTAACCAATTTGTTCAAGTGCTCCATGTGTATGTGAGAAATCCTCTTGTGCCATAACCAAGCGTCATTGTTGTTTACCATAAGACATTGTACCTTCATAGACAAATCATCTAGAGTAATCATAAAAATATTGTTAGATCTTATACCTTTGAGTTTTACCTCATTGGTTGCCTCATCCATAATAAGGCATTCTTATTTGTTGAATTTGATCTTGAACCCTCTATCGCAAAGTTAACTTATGCTAAGAAGGTTGTGCTTTAATCCTTCAACATAGAGAACATCCTCAATTTGAATGGATGGAGGTGTGCCAACTATTCCAACGCCAAGAATCTTTCCTTTGGTGTTGTCTCCATAGGTGACATACCCTTTGGCTTTATGTACTAGATATGAAAATTGGTGTACATCTCCTGTCATATGCTTTGAACATCCACTATCAAGATACCAAAGATTTGATGTGGACTTCAAGCATACCTACAAAAACAAATTATTTCTTGTTAGGTACCCAAGTTGCCTTGGGTCCTTCATAGTTAGTTCCCTTTTTCACCCATGCATAATGTCCACTAGCCATACTGAAATTTCTAATATAGCATGCATTGGGTGTGTGTCCAATAATACCACAGTAAAAACAGTTTGGAACAAATTTGCTCTTGTATCTAGGAATTTGTTTTCTTTTAGATACATTAGCCTTTTTCTTTTGATGATTATGAACAACTTGGTTCTTTTTTACTTTCTTGGGATTGGAACTATTACTAGCCTTTACAAAAACAGTGGGCTTGTTACTTGGTTTCTTAGAATTCACATAACCAATACCTCTTTTATCATTGGGATAACGTTGTTGGCTTAGTAATTCTTCTAATCCTATTTGTCCTTTTTCATATCTTTCAATGACTCTGTTCAATTGAACAATTTGAAAGACATTTGATTCACACTTGGAGCATGCAAAGTTTTCCTTTTCTTTTATAAAATTCTGTTTTTGAAGATCAAAATCTTTAGTCATGGTGTCAATTTTTTTGAGACAAATTAGAAGTTATTTTTCTTGGTTTGACACCTTTTTGTATAAACTTTTGAATTCTTTCAAGAGTTCATCAATTGCACCTTGAACATCATCATCAAAAAGAGTAAATTCATTACTAACCTCTTCTTCGTCGTCGGAGTGATGCGATGCCATTAAGGCTAAATTTGCACATTCTTCGCTTTCCGATTTCGATGTACTGCTCATATCATTATCTTCCCATGCTATGTAGGCTTTCTTTTGTTTTGAGTCCTTTCCTTTGAATCCGTTTTTCTTTGGGAGATTTGGACAGTTTGGCTTGATATGTCCTTGCTTTCCACATTCATAACATGATACATCTTTTGTTGATGTGGAGGCTTCTCTTTTCTTGAAGTGCTTTCTCTTATGTGCATGAGATCCGCCCTTGTCATTTCTGCTAAAAAATTTCCCAAGTCTTTTAACAAGAAGCATGAAATTTTCATCTTCTTCCGGATTGTCTTCTTTTACAACTTCCTTTGAATCAATTTTTAAAGCAATGTTTTTGGACTTCTTTTCTAGATTATCATGTTTTTCAAGTCTACCGAGTTCCATTTCGTATTCTTGAAGTTTGCCAAATAATGTAGCAGAAGTCATTGAGGAGAGACTCTTCTTTTCCAAGATTGCCGTTACCTTTGGTTGCCATTCCCTAGTCAATGATCTGAGGACTTTCAAGTTGAGTTCATCATTTGTCAAGGTTTTACCAAGAGCACTTAAGTGATTTGTCAAATGCACAAATCTCTTTTGTAAGTCAAGAATGGATTCTCCGGGCTGCATTAGAAATAGTTCATATTCTTGACTTAGGGTATTTAGCCTTGATCTTTTTACTTCAGTCGTTCCTTCATGAGTTTGTACCAAGGTATCCCATATTTCCTTTGCTGTTTTGCATGTAGAGACACGGAAAAATTTGTCCATACTAAGTGCACCTTGAAGAAGGTTTATTGCCTTTTTGTCATAGAGAACTTTCTTTTTATCATCGTCGTCCCATGCAGTTTTGGGCTTTAAAGAGCCAACGCCATTGATTACCGTTACCAGGATAAATGGACCATTTTCAACAGCATCCCATACTTCCTCTCCTTGTGCTTCTAAATTCGCCTTCATGCGTATTTTCCAGAAGTCAAAATATTCACCACAGAATAGAGGAGGCTTGTTGTTACTACCACCATCTCTGAAAACGGGTTGATGATTTGCGGAAGCCATTCTGGATCTCTAGGAGCAGGTTACCTATAACCTGCTCTGATACCAATTGTAAGTTTAAGAATGCTCCTAAGAGGGGGGGTGAATTAGGTGGTGGTCGATTTTTGACTTATTTTATACTTTCTGGTTTTTATTTAGTGCTTTGAAAACTGTAAAGTGCAGAAAGTAAAGAGACACAGAGATTTATCCTGGTTCCTTCCACACCCCGGAAGTACATCCAGTCCCCTTGCAAACACGCAAGAGATTTCACTATTTTGTTAGAACTTTTACAAGACTCTTCCTAGTCTTATCAACTAAAGAACCTAACAAATACCAAGAACACCCTCTTGGATTTCCAATAAGTCTCTTGAGAACAATCCACTCAAAAGATACCTCTTGTTTCCAACAATGGATAACAAGGTACACAAGTATTCTAATACTTAATTCCAACAATCCTGGAAATAAGTTACACTTTGTATAATTTTATGAAGTATGATTTCTTGAAAGATGTTGATCACATAGAGTGACTTCAATGAAGTTTCTTCTTTCTTCTCTTGTAAGCAATTCAAACTGTAACACAATGGTTAGAAAATGCTCAAAGATTTCTGTTCTTTATATGTGTGAAAGTGCAGAAAATCTTTGTTCTTAAAAGTTAAGAAATATGAAGTTTGAATATTTTACAAAGTTCAGAATTATTGCATAAGAGAAGAGTTTTTTTATAATTTGAAAGATTTAGTATTTAAAGTAATCAAGATACTTTCCAAACACTTTTCTGTTTGAAAAACTTGAGAGGATGCAATGTATGACCATGCATCTATTGGAGAAAAGGTGTGAAGGATATCTTGAAACCAGTTCAGATTTTTCAAAAGTTACAATGTGTAAATCGATTAACATAAGATGTAAATCGATTGGACGGGTTTGTAACGTTCATGTTTTCAAAAAATTTGAAGTGTAAATCGATTAGCATGTTGTGTAAATCGATTTACAAGTGTTTAAAATTCAACTCAGTTCTATGATCAATCGATTTACACTTCATGTAAATCGATTGCTGCCAGAGACAATCAGTTTTTGAAAAGGAATGTGTAAATCGATTTACACAAGATGTTAATCAATTTACAGCAGAGAAAAACTTAAAATTTGTTTTGAAATTTAAGTGAAGAGTTGTGGCAAGTGTGTATATCATTTTTTAGCTTTTCTAATCAATGTAGTTCAAATGAGAATTGATATACTTGATTGCTTTCCATGATCCTTGAAGCTTTGAGTGAATGATGCTTTAAGCTAATTCCACTTCTTTTCCTTCTTGCCATAGTGCTTGTTTGTCTTTCATCAAAACTAGCTTGTTTGTCTTTCATCAAAACTAAAGTTGAGTTGAGGCTTGAGATTACACAACAATCTGAGCAGAAAACTTCAACCCAAACCAGTATTCCATTGATCGACAGTAGTCATCTTTTAACCCTGCTCAAAACCTCACTTATTGAACTCCCTAATCTGCTCTCTTCACCATTATAGCTTATCCCTCTCCATAACCCCCAACCCTATTCATTAACTTCCTTAGAAACCTACCCCCGCGTACTACAACTTTTCTTCTCTACTTAACGCTCAAACACTATTTTCATAAACAAACTCATTCACGCTCCATCAAAACCGAGACACACCAAATCACGCACATAAACTTACTTCTGCAACATGAACATACTTAGGACATAGAAGAGATTCACGAAGCAGAAAGCGGAAGAAGGAGGTAAAAATAAGAAGAAGAAATAAGAACCAGGTTCATAACTTACCTCTATCGTCGAATTACCCTTTTCTTTTGCTTCTTTTTTTGAATATGATCTCCATGCGCATTCGAAAATTTTATGAGAATATTAATGAATGTGGGGACTACGGGTTTCAATCTGGATATAGGGCTTTGGCCGCTTGCTTTCATTTACACCTTTTCTACCGCGTTTGTGTCCAAAATATCAGGTTGAGATTCGTTATTGTTGTTTGTTTATCGCATGAGAAATGATGATATGAGAACTGGGAATTTGATTTGAGAGATTAGATGAGAGTGAGACAGAAGTTCGAATAGGGTGTTGTTGTTGTAGCCGAATCGAAAGATGAAGAACAAAGCGATGAAGGGAGGGTTAGCTCCCGTCGGCGCCGTGAGTTGAAGAGAACAGGGACGGAGAAGAGGATTGGAACTTGTTGTGTTTGTTTATGACTAATTAGGGCTTTCACCCACTTTGTTTCTCATGCGGGCTGCTGGGTTCGGACCTCCCTAAACCGGTCCGGCCCATCCCATTTTTGGTACATGCACTTTTTGTTTTTTTTTAAATCTTTTTTTTGATTTCTGGGTCTTGCAAAGAAAAAGGTTATTTTTTAGCCCATTCCACCAATGCTTGTTGTATCACCCCTTTTCCCAGCAGTACCCCCCAAGCTAAATTTTGTGTTTTTACTTCTTAATTTTATATTTTTTTATATACAAAAATAAAAATATTTGTTTTACCTTCTTAATTAACTTATAATATAAAAATCACGAAAGTACATAATTTTAGAATTAGATTTTAATTTTCTTCCAATATTTTCTTTACCTAAAAATTACAAACAAATATTAGCATATTTTTAGAAGTAGGTTTTAATTTACTTTTTGAATTCATTATTTATTCAATTTAATATAAAACCATAAAAAAAACATTTAAAATTTAAGTTTTATTTATTTATTTTTTTAACTTTGATACTATACTTCCTTAGGTAGCTCCATGAGGCGATTAAACCCCTTTTCGATTGCATTATGTTAAGTAGACTTTTAGCTCGCTTGCATATAACAAACAATTAGGTTTTTAGTCTCCCTCTTAACCTCCTTCTCCTTTTGTCATTAAAACTTCTCATTCACAAATTAAAAAAAAAATCCAAAAACACTTAATCATTACTTTAATTTATTTTAAAACCCGCAAAACACTCAACCAATCGAAACTCCCCAAAGGGCATGTTATCTCCATTCTACCGCGATACTGGTCGTGCCTATTGCTAGAATGCGTGCGTTAATGTCGCCCACTAAAAAAACACAAACAAACAAACCATTTTCTAGAGGAACTACGGTGTTCTGATTCCTTCATTGGATACGTAGGCAAGGGGTCGCGAAACCCTCACGAACGCAATAATAAAAAACCTTTCATTTCCCCTTAAGTAAGCATAGTTGTAGATAAATACACCCTTTAAGATAAACAAACAAAATGGATCCCGTTTAGTACAACGGATGTGAGGGGTGCTAATACCTTCCCATCGCATAACTGACTCTCTTACCCTTTCTCTCGGTCTCAAGACCATCTTATCCATTCCCATGTGGTTTTATCGATATTTCCCCTTCCTTCGGGATAAATAAAGTTCGGAGGCGGCTCTGTGTTTTCTGTCGGTAGCTTCAGAATGCATATTAGACTTGCGAGAAATGTATCTCTATTGAAGATGAGCTTGTGCAGATAGCTCTGTAGAGATAATTCTACGGAAACTACTCTGTGGGGATTTATGGATGACTTGAACATTATCTCAACTTCTAGAGCCCTCGGTAAATGCTGATTGGAGTGATAATCCTTCCACTGATAGACAAGTGATGAGATGACAGGACATAGTCATACACTTTAATCCCTGACTTTTTCCTGGACCGCCTTTTCAGATTTTCAGTCCACTGGGATACCCTTTTTTGCCCAAGCCTCCTTTTCAGGTTTTCAACTTGCTGGGTGTACAAGTTTATTTATATATCCCTATTTTTTCCCAAACTCTTTTAGTTCGTCGGGATGCCCTTATTTTTTCCTAGGCCTGTCAACCTAGCAGGTCTCTTTTTCATGCGTAGTATTTTCCGATTATGTCTGTGTTCCCAGGGTGCGAAGAACTGTCATTGTCCATAGTAGTAACTGTTGTAGAACTGCCAAAAAATGTTTGCTTGATCGTACGTGACTCTTTTGTTGGTATTTATGTTCAATGCCCCAAGTGATTCAGATGGAGATCTTCCCCTGGCTATTCGACACTTTTGAGATACTCCTTGAATCTTGACTTGATGCCCCAGATTAGTTAAACACCATGTCATGCCCCTTGATTATGAAAGGTCTGTTACTGGAAATGTCATTCCATCTGAGGTGATACTGTTCATTGATAGGATTTTTGTTCATTGAATATTCGTCATGCGAATTTATCTGCTGTCGAACAATTAGTCATACGCAAATAGTGGTATTAAAAATGCAAAGCTTATGTCTATCTTGAAGTTTTTAAAATGCATTTTTAGTAAAAACAGAATTTTGTAAGAATATGAATTCAACTCAGGATTTATAGTAAGCCTTACACGAGTCAAGATACCTTTTTGTAACAATATGTTTTCGAACTAACCCATGCTTCAGCTAGGACTTTTAAGGGTTGTAGCGTGGCCTGGTTCACGGTTTAAGAAACAAAGGATAAAGGCTCGAAATTTATTTGTGCCCGCCTGTTCACTGTGATGTTCTTCAGTCCTATACTCAGTTAATTGTGCGTTTAGATTCCAATTGAGTCTAGAATTTTAGCCCTGATATTCTGGTCATAGTTCGGATACTGAAAGTTTATTTGAGAAGGAAGACATCATTTTTTGTTGTAATTTTTTTTTATTGAGGATTCATAGCGATCTCTTTTTTGACTTTATTATCCCTATTTTTTTCCTGAAATGTTTTGAGATCAAAGTCAGTGGGATGCTCCAGTTTTTCCTAAGTGTCCTTCAGAGGTTTTAACTTAGCAGGCTTTTCTTTTGAGAGATAATGACTGCCTACTTTAGTGATTACAGGGAACCATCATTGTCTTTTGATTTAGAAGAGCATCTTCGACACTATTCGTCGTGTATGAAGGTAGAGCTTGCGACTGAATGTGAATTTGAATTTAACTGAGAAATTACCTTGCCCCAGGTTATAATTAAGGGTTTTAATTTGTGTGAAAAAGAAAACTTCTACTCCTTAGGCTCAAAGGGGTTAACTATGGATTATCTTCCTTATAACTCCATTGTTTAGGATTTGAAACAACACATGTACATCGTCAGCAAGGTCTATTCAAAAGCATAATGTAGATATTATGGTATTATTTTCGTCATCCTCCCTCTAAAGTCTCATAGCTTTAACGAGATTTGAATATCACAAAAGGAAGTAAGAAACACATGTTAAATATAGTGAAAACGAACGGATTAATTCAAGACAAGCATATGCAATGCATTAATGGGAAAAACCAAATTTTGTTATGACAATAACTGTTTGAACCACTAAATACATTACAAAACAAAAATTTAAATGATCTTAAAGCTTCTCCGCCCGAACTTGTCACTTCAGAATGGTGCATTCTGCAGTTTCCATATTTGAGGGATGATAGAAAAACTCAATCTGACCATCTTGTGTGAACTCGAAAACTCTTTCGTCAATCAGGTCTTGAATCTTATTTTCCAACATCCAACAACTGTTAGTGTCATGTCCAGGACTGTTGGAGTGGTACGCACACCTTGCATTAGGATTATAACGGGGAGAGGAAATATTGGTTTTCTTTGGAGGATCCTTCAATGTGACCAAATTCATCTTCAACATGTATTGTAGAGCCAGTGACATCGGCGTGTTGATTTTGGAAAATTGTCTTTTGGTCTCTTGTTTCCGCTGATTACCTCGTTATTGTTGACGAGGTTGTTGTTGAGCTTGGGATGTGGTAATAATCTCAAAAGGCCCTTTTCCATTAACCGAAGGATTAACAATGTCAACCAAGTCAGTTTCCTATTTCACTGGAGGCTGATTAGTGATTGGATCTCCAATTCTAGAAGTTCGTCCCATACGGTTCTACCCGACACAATGAAGCTTGTTGATGAGGATTCTTAACTCTTCTTGTCCCCGAGCTAAATTTTGAATGAGAGCCATCCGACCAGTCATCTGGATTCTCATCTCTGCCATCTCAACTTGCAGTCATTCCAACTGGTCATCCTTGTTGTCTTCAGGATTCTTGGTGAGGAATGCTTTCAGTCCCTCTTGCCCATTGGCTAAGCTTATGAACATCTCATGAAATTGTGAATTTTGAGCTTGGAGATCTCTAGCGATCTGTTCGAGAGCCATTTTTCTGCTGGAATAAACAGCAAGAAAATTAGAAACCTGTCTTAAGAATACATGTTATTTTAATGCTATATATGATATGTGGATGCAATATTTTCAAGGATCTCGCGGGATAAACAAAGAAAATGTTAGAAATTGTTGCAGCTTTGACTGAAGAACTTTTCGTCTTTGAACGTCCTTCTATGAGAATCAAGCTCACCATGTCAAGTGTGTCCTAGCTTCTGAGTAGAGAAAATGTTCTTTGATCTTTACGGCATCTGGCTAGAGGAAAATAAATCCTCTTGCCCCTTTCTAGATGTTTGGTTCATGATAAACCTGCATCACAGGCCCTTGAGATCCTTGAAATGGTTAATGAAAATGCCATGGCATGATGTTATGATGTGCATGCTATGCACCAAGCAAAAGTGTAAGGTGATGAAAACAAGTAAGTCTTGCAAGAAGTCCAAGTTATTGGATAATGAATACAAAACAAGTCTTGCAAGGAATTCACGTAATTAGATAATGAATACAAATAAGCCCTGCAAGGAATTCACGTCGTTATATAATGAACGCAAACAAGTCACACAAGTAGCCTTAGGTTTAAAGGCTTGCATGAAGTCCATAAGTAAGTACCCTCTTGAAGTTCAGTTGGCTCAACTTGTCCTAGAGAAGTAACTGGGTTCTAGGGATCACAATATCATTGATCTTTCCCATAAGCTTTGTCTAGCATGATAACTAACTTTCCACCAAACAAAACTCGAGAGTCGAATCTCAATGAGTGTAATATCGAGTACCAACCAACTTCGAAATGCACCAAAGGCGACTATCTCACTACCTTCTAATGGCTAAGTTAGGTCAATTAAGGTTCTAAGGTCACTTAGAGCTTATGACACCACGCGGAAGCCTAGTATGCTCCCCGACTGACTCGAGGGATACCAGTACAAACCAATGTGTTGCACTAACGTAGCCATCATCTCAACCATATCGGTATACGCCGTATAGTTTCCATGATCTATTGCTACTTACCTAAAGTTATCCCCAGATCCGGGTATAGGATCTTTGCAAAAAATAAACCCAAACAACCCTTAAAATAAATCAGACAAATCAAACAAGAAAAGCAAGTAAAGTGATCATAAACTCTAAGGTAACCTCACTTTTAGTATTCCCCAGTAGAGTCTCCAATAACGAAAAGGGTGAAAAGAACAGGAAAGACCTTCGAGAATTTTTCTGAGTAAGGGGGTAGGTTATGAAAAGGGAAGGTATTAGCACCCTTTTCATCCGTAGTTATCTACGGGCTCTTAATTGCTAACTCACTTTGAAAATGCTTTGTGAATGTGTAAGTTTGAAAATATTTTGAAAATGCCTAAGTTCAGAAACTTTGTAATGATTTTCGTATCAGTTGAAGACGCATACAAAGTGTTTATTTTGAAAATATTTCAGAAAATTGTTTGCGTTAAAAATGTTTTTGAAATGTTCACAAGAAAGCGATTAAGAACTATCTACCTACTCAAAAGTATTTTTTTCTTTTCCTCCTCCTTTATATAGTGTTATCCCATCATTGGTTAGTAGGAATCCCTATCGTTGGATGTTTTGAGGGACAGGTGTGGGTTATCGTACAGTCATAAAGGCAACATATCGGGATACCTTTAGCAATTCGAAGGGATTATCATCATGTATTTATAGGTAACATCGAGGGACAAAATCAATTACAAAAGGCAGCAACGAAGGGTCATCGAGGGACTATGATATTTATTGTGATTTTTAACTGAGGGTCTTTGCTAATGGTATCCCTACGTTTGAGGGACATGACTGTTTTTCGAAGGCAACAAGTGGAGTCACCCTAGAGGTGCGTGTGTGAAAAGTGATTTGTTTTCAGTTAATTTGTCTTTATTAGGTTTTCTAGAATTTTGGTTTTAGATCTTTCCATACATTCCTAGTTACTATACAATTATATACATACAGGAAAATAATTATAAGTGCGGAAAAATAAAGTCATACGCTATTACAGGGCCTTGGGGAAATTACATAAGAAAAAGTGAGGAATGAAAAATGCGGAATTTAAACCTAAGTTATTACATCCCATAAACAGTTACATGATAGGAAAAATGAGGGAAAATAAACTAAGCTATTACAAAAATACCCGGGCTACAACATCCTTAATGACTGAGGCGAATGAAGCAACTTCGACCCATTTGGTGAAGTAGTCAATGGCGACGAGGATGAAATGATGTCCATTAGAGGCAGTGGGCTTGATTTCTCCAATCATGTTAATGCCCCACATTGCAAATGGCCGCGGAGCAGTCATGAAATTCAAAGGAATTGGAGGCACATGAACCTTGTCAGCATAGATTTGACACTTAAGGCAAGTCCTCGAGTGATGGTGACAATCAGTTTTCATAGTCGACCAATAGTAACCAGGCCTCAGAATCTTCTTTGCCATATTATGTCCGCTAGAATGAATTCCAAAGATACCTTCATGTATGTCTTCCATGATCTTTTCTGCTTCTTTCTTGTCCACACAATGGAGCAAGGTAGAATCATGGCTGCGCTTGTATAGGATCCCATTGCTTACGAAGAATTTGGTTGAGAATCTTTGCAGGAATTTCTTGTCGTTGACAGAAGCTCCCTCAGGATATTCTTGTGCTTCAAGATACCTCATCACTTTATGATACCAAGGCTTTTCCTCATCAGTGCCAATCTCATAACAGTATACAGGTTCGTCAAATCTTTCGATAGTAATTCAGGGAGTTCCGTTGTCCTAATTGACCTTGAACATAGATGACATAGTTTCTAAAGCATATGCTAACTGATTTTCTTCTCTTAGAAAGTGTTCAAAGATGACTTCTTCGAAGTAAGGGATCAAGGTTGACACAAGCTCTTTGTAAGGGATCAAATTTGAATGTTTGGTATCCCATTCTCCTTTTAACTTGACTGATTACTACAGTTGAATCTCCGTACACGCTTAAGAATTTAATTCTTAGGTCAATAGCAGCCTTAAGACCCAAGATGCACGCTTCATACTCGGCCATGTTGTTTGTACAATCAAAGCATAGTCTGGCAGTGAAAGGCATATGGCCACCTTCGGGGGAAATAATCACAACACCAATTCCGTTACCTAAAGCATTGGAAGCTCCATCAAAAACCATAGTCCATCAGGATCCTTATTCAGATCCTTCATACAGTCCAGGATTTTCACAATCAGTTATCAGCATGATATTTTCGTCTGGGAATTCAAAGTTCATGGATTGGTAGTCATCAACAGCTTGATGGGCCAAATGATCCTCCAGTACACTTCCTTTGATTGCTTTTTGTGTGGTGCATTCGATGTCATATTCGTTCAAGATCATTTTCCATCTAGCTATTCGTCCGAAGAGAGTTGGCTTCTCAAAGATATACTTGATGGGATCCATCTTAGAAATCAATAAGGTGGTGTGAGTCAACATATACTATCTTATTCGGCAAGCAGCCCATGCCAAAGCACAACAAGTTTTCTTGAGTAGTGAATATCTGGTTTCACAGTCAGTAAACTTTTTGCTAAGGTAGTATATTGCATGCTCTTTTCGGCCAGACTCGTCATGTTGGCCCAGCACACACCCCATTGAATTCTCTAATATTGTCAAGTACATAATCAGAGGCCTTCCTTCAAATGGAGGCATTAGGATGGGAGGTTTTTGCAGATATTCCTTAATTTTGTCAAAGGCTGTTTGGTAATCGTCGTTCCATCTGACTACTTGATCTTTCTTCAACAGTTTGAAGATTGGATCACAAGTAGCAGTTAAGTTAGATATGAATTGGGAAATATAGCTGAGTCCACCTAAGAAACCCCCGACCTCCTTATTAGTATAGGTAGATGGAATTTCTTGTATAGCTTTGACTTTTGCAGGGTCGACCTCGATACCTTTTCCACTGATAACAAAGCCTAGAAGCTTTCTAGACCTTACCCCGAAGGTGCATTTGTTGGGATTCAGCCTTAGCTTGTACTTTCTCAACCTCTCAAACAACTTATGAAGATGATCAAGATGTTGTTCCTCAGTTTGCAATCTTGCAATCATATCATCAACGTACACTTATATCTCATGATGGATCATATCATGAAATAGAGCTACCATAGCTCGTTGATAAGTTGCCCCTGCATTCTTTAAACCGAAAGGCATGACCTTATAGCAGAAAGTGCCTCACTGTATGACAAAGGTGGTTTTCTCCATGTCCTCGGGGGCCATTTGATTTGGTTGTAGCTAGAGAATCCATCCATGAAGGAGAAGACATGATGTTGAGCAGTATTGTCGACTAAAACGCCAATATGTGGTAGTGGGAAATCCTCTTTGGGGCTTTCCCTATTCAAATCCCTATATTCTATGCACATACGGACATTTCCATCCTTCTTTGGTACTGGTACCATATTTGCAACCCATTGGGGATATGACATCACTACCAGAAAACCTACATCGAACTGTTTCATTAACTCAACTTTTATTTTCTCAGACATGTATGGCCGCATGCGACGAACCTTTTTCTTGACTGGAGGATAATCCTCCTTTGTTGGTAGACGATGGACCACAATGTCAGTATCAAGCCCCGACATATCTTCATCTGACAAAGAAAACACCTCAACATATTCATGTAACATCTGGAAAAATCTGCTTTTGACACCGTCTTCCAAGTTGGCGCCGATTTTAAGCTCTTTCTTGTCTGCCTCAGTACCTAGGTTTATCACTTCAACTGGCTTCTTGTGTGGTTGAATGGCTTTTTCCTCTTTCACTAGAAGTCTGGCTAGTTCCCTGGGTATTTCAAAATCTTCCTCGCCTTCGTCGTCGACTTGATAGATTGGATGTTCAAAATCATAGATGGAAATAGTATAGTCGTTGTCAACGAGATTCAGAGTGGATGTAGATCTGCATATGTGTGTGTATGTAAGATCACATGGCTATTTGAAAATGTAATAGAAGTAAAAGAAAGGAAAAAAGCACAAAATTTGAATGCAAAATAGTCCAATGTTTCATTAAAATGAGCGTATGGCATATGAAAATGACAAACCCTTAACAAATGGACCATTGTGCCCCGGGAAAGGCACATGATTTAAAAGTCATTGTTTAAATGGAAATTACAGACAAATATCTCAAAGAAAATAAAACAGTAAACAATAATTACTCCTTGTTGAAGGATATGGGAATGAAATCCTTGGCATGCCAGTTGTTGAGCCCTCCATCAGCAGTCGGGTAGATCCAATCATCAAAATCAAAATCAAAATCAGCATCAGAGTCTTCAAGAGCATCAACTTCATGGTTAGTAATGCGGAGAGGTGTTTTCCTTTCACGAGCACGTCAAACCTCCTTTTGAGCTTTGGAAGTGAAGCCCAACCCAAATTTGTCTGACTTGAAAGGGAAAGCAGGAAGTTATCCCCAAATGGTGCAACCTCCTTATTTAATAACAGCACGAGCATCTTTGAGAAAGGCCATCCTTGGTGTATCTTTAGCAGCTTTGGGAGTGTCGTGAGTGGCCTTGGCAACAACAACCATGGGAGAGACCACTTCGAAGGCTTGAAAAGGAGTTTCAATGAACTCGCCATCCATTTCAACATATTTGAATGAATTTAGATGGCTAATCATAAACTCTTCTTCACCATAGACGGTAACAATTTTCCCCTTGATCGGATATTTCAACTTCTGATGTAGTGTGGAAGTTACCTCACCTGCCCCATGGATTCATGGGAATCCAAGTAGGCATGAATAAGCAGGACGGATATCCATCACATAGAATGTTGAGTTGAAAACTTGATACCCAACTTTGATGCGGAGATCAACTTCTCCATGAACCATCCTCTTAGAACCATCGAAATCCCTTACTACAATGTCGCTTGGTTTCAACACTAGTCCATTACATTCTAGTCTATCCAAAGCTCCTTTAGGGAAGACATTGAGAGAAGATCTGGTATCCACTCATACATGTTCCATGGTAGTTCCCTTTCTATCTAGGGAGATGTGGAGAGCTTGGTTATGATTCTTCCCCATCAGGGTCAAATCTGCATCAGAGAACCCTAAACTGTTGTCGGCAGTCAAGCTTGCTACATAATTTTCAAATTGATCAGCCGTAGTTTCTTGAGGAACATGAGGATTCTTCAAGAATTTTATCAGTGCTTAAGCATGTTCCTTGGAGCACAATAATAAAGACAGCATAGAAATCTTCGAGGGTGTTTTCCCCAACTGTTCCACTATCTTGTAATCACTTTTTCTGATAATTTTTATGATCTCCTCCATCTCTTGGGTAGATGGATCCTCAATTGTAATTTATTTTGTGGGTGCATCCGTACTAGTAGGCCCAGTCATTTTTTATTTTCCTCTACTGTCATCAATGGGTTTAACAGCAGTAATGCGAATGGGTGTGGCGGTGGTTGTCGGAGGTGAAATTTCTGGAGAGAAGATCCTCCTTATCCTAGTAACTTTACTCGATCCAACAATATTTGTGATGTAAGCAATTTCATATTTGTCATCCCAGGAATCGTGTTTGATACCATAGTAGTATACTTTTGCCCCATAATTCTAGGGCACCGCCTTATTAGAAGAGTAAGGGATTGGACCCAGTGTAGTGATGATTAATGGAGATATTCTGGGTTCACTGGGAATCCTAATAGGACCTTTGGAGGTGATCCTAATAGGTTTGTTGGAGATAGTAATGATGGATACGTCTTTAAATTCTTGAGATACACTTTGGGTCAAACCTTTTACATATGGAGTTCTTTCAAATAGAATCTCATGGCTATCCCTCAGGTGTTGGACACCTTTCTTAAGCCATTCACAACCAGTGGTTTGTACAACACAGCAGCAACAGTCTTTAAGGTAGCCAGGGAATACTCCGATTTCAACAAATTCTTTTTGATAGTCTTCAAAGGAGTAGTTAAATCATTGACGGAGGAAACAAAAGAGGCATCTTCAATAGCATTGACACCCTTACCATGATTTGGCATAGGTGCGGTGATTGCATTGGGAGTTGACAGGGGATCGAATTCAATTGTCTTTTTGTCAATTAGATCTTGGATTTTATTATTTAAATACCAACAATCATTGGTATCATGTATGGGACTGTTTGAATGGTAAGCACATTTGGCGTTGGGATTGTATTTAGCTGAAGATGTATTGGGATTTTGTGGAGGGTCTCTTAGTGAAATGAACTCATATTTCAGTAAATGATATAGGGCTTGTGGTAAGGACATACCAATCTTGGTGTATTGTCTTTCTTGAAACTTCGTCCTATGCCTTCCCTCTTGTTGTGATTGGGTAGATGTAAGATTGGAAATTAAAACTGCCCCTACTGAGTGATGGCGGTTAGTCTTAGCACGGCTTCTTGATTCATACACAACATTGGTCTCTTTTTTACCAACAAATGTTTTTTCATAGCATTTGAGGTGGATTCTATAGGTACCTTCCCGCTTTTAATCTTGTTTTCAACCCTCTCACCAGTTAAGATCAATTCAGTAAATCCAGATGATGAACTCCCAATCATAAAATTGAAAAATAGTCCAGTCAATGTCCCCATAAACATATCTACCAATTCTTCATCAGTTAAAGTTGGTTGCACCCTGCCAGCCAAGTCTCTCCATTTTTGGGCGTATTATTTGAAGCCCTCATTTGAACCCATGGTCATGCCTTGCAATTGCACCCTAGTTGGTGCAAGATCAGCGTTATATTGATATTGGCGGTAATGTGGCGGCTAAATCCTCCCAAGTATGAATGTTTGTCCCTTCCAATTGGTAAAACCACTCTAACTGCGTCCCAGATAGACTCTCTTGGAAAAAGTGCACCCATAGTTTTCTATCAGCGGTATGAGGATGAATTTTACGGACATAAGATCTTAAATGAAGCTTTGGACATGAAACTCTGTCATATTTGGCAAAGACTGGTATCTTGAATTTGTAGGGAATGACTACCCCAGGTACCAAACCCAAGTCTTCAAAGTTCAAGCTTGACACAACTTGGATTTCCATAGATTTCAGTCATTCTTCTAATTTCTTATAATTATCATCGGACGGCGGATATTTCTCATTAGAATAATCTCCATCTTCAGAGATTTGATTATTTCCACCCCCGGCACGGGTGCTCCTAGTGTCTTTATCTTCATTTTTATCCTCCTCAGAGTAATTCTCTTCAACGTGAACTTGTTTGATGAGGCATTTAAACCTCTTCCCCATGTTGATTACAACTTCCTTCTTGGTCTTCTTTGTCGTAACCAGAAGAGCCATCATTTCTTGCTGCCCATTTGCTAAGTTGAGCAGAGTCTCTTGAAATTGAGAGTGTTGAGTCTGTAAGTCCTTGACATTTTCTCGAGATCCATCTTTATACTGAAATAAATAGTAAAAGGATGAGGAAACCTGTGTCAGAAAACCTGCTTATGATATGATGCATGTTATATGAATGCAATGTTTTTAACGATTTAAAGAAATTTAAATTTGCTTAAACAAAGAGAAAGCAACAAAAATTAATTGCATTAATAGAAATAGGAATTACAAATGCCTATTGGGCTTATAATAGAAGAAACAAAACAAAATAAACTCCTAAAACAAAAGGACTCAAGTTTCCCATGGGTGCATCCTCTTTGGTGCGATATAGGCTTTCAAGTTTCGCTCTTCATGAAGTTGCCTCGTGAGCTCCAAAACCTTCTTCTCAATTGCGTAAAATTATGCTTCAAAGTTGTCTCGTTCCCCTTTGAGTTGAATCCACGATCTTTGCAATTCCTTGAAGTTGGTAGGCATGTCAGGATGAAGAAGAGTGTAAGGGGTGTCTCCCTCAGCAATGTGCTCCATAATCATAGGTAGGATGGAAGGGTAAGGCATCACGAGACTTTGAGCAAGAGTTCGTACCCACTTGATGTAAGGCTCAAGAGGGATGGAATTTTTATGCCCAAAAGTCTTACTATCCACTTTATTTACCATTATCTAAGCTTGTATGAACCTTTGATGATAGCCTTGGACGTCGCTCTCGTAATCGAATACCAAACCTTGGATGAGCGCATTATGGGGACCATCTCTTCGTGCATACCCAAACTGTCATAATGCAAGAGAAGGGTTATAGGTGATACCTCCCCTAATGCTCAAGAGTGGGAATTAGGGAAATCCCCACAACGGTCGATGATGGTAATATCCTCCAATGATCGAGAACACCAATGAATATCCGAGTGCGAGAGTGACATCATCCTTTGAGACCATGTCAAGCCTTGCTCATTCTTCAACGTTGATCAAGGTAGGTGCGAAATAAACCACCTAGTCAACAATGGAATGCAACACAAAAGAGTACCACTTTTCTTCATGGTGCGAGTTTGGAAACAATGTAGAATGTCTCCAAGCAAAGTAGGTATTGGATTATGACAGAGAAAAACCTTGACGGCTTTCACATCTATGAATTGGTCCGGATTGGGAAATAGAACCAAACCATGGATTAGAAAGGCCAAGACATCCTCAAAAGCTTGAAAATCCATATCTTCCCAAAACAAACGAGCCTTTTCTAACAGAAACTTGGCTAAGAAACCCTTAACTCCACTTCTTGTCTCCCAATTTGTCACAGTGTCAAATCTTCAAATGCAAGGCTTTGGCAATAACTTCAGTCTTTTGAGTTTCCTCTAAACTGGTGAATGGTATTTGATCAAGCATAGGAAATCCTATAAATTGAGAGAATTCTTATAATGTAGGAACCAATTGGTAGTCGGGAAATGTGAAGAAATGATGCATAGGATCAAAGAATTGGAAAAGCACACACATCATTTATTCTTGGAATTTTGAGGTAGCCAAGTTGATAAGTCGACCATATTTCTTAGTGAAGGGAGAATCTCCAGGCACTCTTGATGCTAACTCTTGAATTTTAGGATGCACTTTCACGAAGTTGACTTGGATGGTATTCCTACGAGTTGAAGCCATGTCCTACAATTCAGAACAAAGATAAATTCCTAAATCCTTGAAATGGTTAGTGAGAATGCTTATGATGTTATGATGTTTATGATGTCATGGATAATAATCACAAACAAATCACACAAATACCTTAGGTTTAGGCTTGCATGGGTTTCATAGGTAAGTACCCTCTTGAAGTTTAGTTGGTTCAACCTGTCTTAGAAAGTAACCGGGTTCTAGGGAATCTCAATATCACTGATCTTTCTTCATTAGGAATTGTTTTAGCACAATCAATCTTTTCTTGTATCCAAAATATCCTAAAAGTCCGATCTCAATGAGTTTAGTATCGAGTATCAACCAATCTTCATCTTCGCACCAAAGTCGTCTATCCCACTACTTCCTAATGGCCAAGTTGTTCAACTAAAGGTTCTACGGTCAATTAGTGCTTTATGACACCGCACATCGGCCTGCTATTCTCCTTGATTCAACACAAGGGATATCGGTACCAACAAATGTGTCACACTAACATAGCCATTGTTTCAACCATATCGTTCTACGCCGTATAGTTTCCATAGTCTATTGCTACTTACCTAATGATGTTCTCAGATCCAGGTAGAGGATCTATACAAGAAACCCAAACATAGGCCCAAAAATGTAAAGCAAACAAGTCAAATATATGAAAGCATTTTAAATGTGATCTAGTCTCTAAGGTAACCCCACTTTTAAGTTTTTCCCCAGAAGAGTCGCCAGTTCTGTTATACGATGGAAGAACTGACTTGGGTGTTTTGTGTTTTATCACAATTGTTGTGGATAGCAAGAGTCACCACCGAATTTTCTTTTATCTAATAAGGAAAGGGTGAAAAGAACAGGAAAGACCTTTTGAGAATTTTTCTTGAGTTCGGGGGGTAGGTTATGAAAAGGGAAGGTGTTAGCATCCTTTTCATTTGTAGTTATCTACGGGGTCTTAGTTGGTTGATCACTTTGAAATGCTTTGTTTGAAATGTGTTTGTGTTTTATTTGTAAGTATTTTTGAAAAGTGATTTTGTTTAGGCGAACTTTGTAATGATTCTCATTTCAGCGAAAATGTATACAAAGTGTTGACTTTTGAAAATATTTCATTTGAAAGTGTTGGTGTGTTTTGAAAGATATTTTGAAAATGGTTGTGAGCAAGAAACTATGAACGTTCTGACTACTCAAAAAGTCTTTGTTCATTTCCTCCTCCTTTAGATATTGCTATCTTATCATTGATTGATAAGAAGTTCTATCATTGGATGTGAAGGGACCGGCGTCAGTCGTTGTATAATCATAAAAGGAAACATTATAGGATACCTTAGCAATTTGTCGTAAGGGTCTATGATCGTTTATCAAAGGCAACATCAAAGGCTCATCGAGGGACTATGATCTTGTATTTGAGGGTCATTGTTAAAGTATCCCACCTTCGAGGGACATGACTGTTCTTATCTTAGACAACAAGTGAGGTTAGTCCTAGAGGTGCAAGTGTGTAAGTGTTTTGATTTCATGCATTTTTGTCTTTGAATTAGGGTTTTCTACTTGTTGATTTTATGTCTTGCCATACAAACCCTAATTACTAGCATTTATATTGAAAGCGATAAATTGCAGAAATGTAAAGTTCTACGCTATTGCATCATTTTGGAATGGGGGTACAAATTTACAAATGGGGGAGAAGGTAAATAAAAACTTAATTTACTATTACAACCATATTGAACTTGAATAAATAATATACAAGAATGTGAGATAATATACAAAGAAAAGAGAATTGTTTTTGTTTGGATTCTTTGTATAGAAGGGTTTATCTTAATTAAACTAAAAAGAAAATAGTTAATTGAAACTAAGTTAATTTAAATTGATTTAATGAAAGTTAAACCTAAGTTAATTTTAAGAATAGAAATGAAATTAACTAAGAAACATATTTTTAGGGTTTTTATGAAAAGGTTTTTAGTGTTGATAAAAGCAAGAAATTAATTAATAAAAATTCCTAAGTTCTAAGTTGATTAAATGAAAAGAAAGATTTAAATAAACCTAAATTTAAATGATTTAATTAAGAAAAGAAATTAAATTTAATAAGAAAATATATTTTTGGTCTTGTTGCTTTAAAAGAAATAAAATAAAAAAATATACTAAATATATAAATAATAAACATAAAAATAATTTTTGTATTTTTTTATTAATAAAATAATAATAATAATGATAATAATAATAATAATAAAGAAAAATAAAACAAAATAAAAATATAAAATTAAGTCAGGGGGTTTGAAAATGAAGAGGGTGGTAAACAAGTAAAAACAGATTTGGTTTTCGTTAAGCCCAAAAGTGTTTTTGTTTGGAATCAGAAAAAAAATGAGTAAATAAAAAAGGAACGTGTATATTGTTAGCAATCCTGGGGGTGAGAGAGAGCAAAATGACTAGGCCCAAGGTGAGGAAGCCCAAGCGCGTTGCCTTTTTCAAACAAAAAATGAGATGGAAAAATATGAAAAAATCACAAAAGGTCTCGCTGGGGACTCGAACCCAGGACCTTCCATACCAAAGCCTTTACGCGCACGCTTGCTTCTGCTGGGGTGGCCTGTTTCATCCATTAGTAAACCATGTTGCAATAAACTTAAAAATAAACTAAGTTTATAGCTTCACTTTGTCTTCAACCACGTGCCATAACCAATCATGAATTTAAATCATGTAACTTCTTCATCTCTCAACCATTTGCAAAAATGTAAACATCAATCTTGCTCTAAATTTCATCACGATTCCAGAAATGTAAATAACTAAAACTATAAATTATTGACGAATGAGAATTTATAATAGTACCAAATTTAGAACTAACTTTTTAAGAGATTTCAAACCTAAAATTCTCACTACTCAAGAAAGATAAATGAATTCTAAGGACATAGTCATCTTTAGGGCAATGATGTCTACATTTTATCTTTGATAATGGAAAGCTACCAATGCCTATATGAAGATTTCACAAGTCAGAAAACTTACCTCAAAAATGGATTTCGTGTTTTGAGTTTGAGCTTGTTTCAAGGTGCTGCAATGATCAAGTTAGCTTCCATGAGTCCCTAGGAAGCTAATGTAATGCTTAGCTTGAATGGAGAGTGGCTGAAATGGTCGGGAAAAGTCCAACTACAATGCTCTGTTTTTGGTTATGGAAGATGAAGATGTTGGTGTTGCAGTTGGAAATCAGGGATTGGTATAGTATCTATATGTGTATTAGAAGCTTTGTGATGGATTAGAAGTGAAAACGCATGAGAGGATTTGAAGCTTGAGTTTCAAAGTCAGAAATGATAAGTTTTTGTGCTTGTGTTGCAATTTCTGGTTTGATGGAGAGTAAGGGTGATTGAGGGCTTGGGAATTTGTGTGTTATGTTTCAAATTATGGTTCTATTTATAGAGAGGCGGTTTGGAAGCTTGCAGAAGTAAGAAGTACAAGATCACATGTTTGTGGATTTTGACTTGTTTTTGAAGCAACTTGGACAAACATGGTTTCAAGGTAAGGTAGGATGGCTATCAACTTTAAACATGCTTGCTCTGAACATGTAAAGGATGCTTGTGCAGAAAGAACAACTACAAAGCTCAAGGAGAGTGAACTTTGTGATTAAAGCCACTTTTCCAATATGGAAGTGTGAACTTTCTTCCATTAATGGAAATTTGGTTTGGATAATGGTTAAATCACTTGGATAATGGAACAAAAAATTTTGTAAACCATTAAATATAGAGTGAAACATAAGTTAGAAGCCTGCAAAGCAAGATTATGCAGCGTGGCTTATGGATTTGGTCAAGTGTTCTTCATGAAAAATGCCTTGTAATTCAAGTTTGAAACTCTAACTTCATCTCTTCGATTCTCTTATATCAAGAATGATCTCAATGATCTCTATGACATTTTGGAAATCTTTGAACATCCTATACAACCTTCATGTTTTTCATTTTTGAAGAATCAATTTGGAAACATGTGAAAAATTTCCATGAAGTTAGGTCAAAAATCTGCCTAAACTAGGTCTAATTTTCACTAAATGTTTTTATAAAAAGTGCATGACTTTGTGAATTTATAACTCAAAATAAAAGAATTTCTAGGATTTGGTCAGTAAAGAAAAGTTGTAGATCTCATCAGGATCTACAACTTTCATGTTGAAAATTTTCTTTGGATGATCATGCATCTTGGTGAAAAGTTGGCATGAAGTCATGAAAAAATAAGACTTAAAAACACTTAGAAAAATTCTAAGTCTTGGAAAGTTTGACTTTTTAAGATGAATTTTGACTTTCTTAATTTCTTGATGATCAAGTTTCAAATTTTTGAATGTCTTGATGAAATGTGATCTTTGAAACTCAATTTTGATCAAAAAGTCAAAGTTTGACTTTTGGTGTATCAGTTGACTTTTCATCAGTTGACTGAATTTAAACTATCAATTAATTGATCTTGGGAAATGAATTGAGATATGAAATTAGGACAAAATTATGCATTTGAATCCTTTAGGTAATGTTTCAAACCAATAAGTCATGTATTAGGTCAAAAGTAAAAGATTATCCATTCTCAATCAAAACCCTAATTTTGACCATTTTTCCATTTGGTGATTTGAACATTGCTTGGGGAATTGTGATCCAAACTTGATCAATTGGTACATATGATCTCAAAATGTTTATATTGGTCCAAAATATTGAAGTTTGACTATAGGTTGACGATAATTAACTTTTTATCCAATACAGTTTATTTTAGGTCATCTGATCAATTGACTGAGCAATTTTGTGATCCAAGACATGAAACTTGACATGAACAATCTTGAAGGTCCATAATGATCCATGAAAGTCATTTGAAGTATTAGAAGTCCAATTGCCCTTGTGCAAACTCAAACCCTAATTTGAGGTATCAGTGTTGAGGAGATGGCTTGACCTAATCAACCCTTTTGCAAGCTTGAGCTTTTGAAGATCTTTATGAAAAATGTCTTGAGAAAAAAGAGGGAAAATTTTGGGATTCAACACGGTCGAACTGGAGGCGTCGTTGACGAAGATTGTCCAACAACGTGATCTGTCGAGGTTTGCGGGCGAGGTCATTTCATCTACGAAGTCAACCAAGGCTTAAGCCTTAAGGGATTTCCTGCTTTCTTATTGGATATCGAATTGAGAGAGCTCCAAGGACCATTTCAACATTCTACTGGCCATGTCTAGTCTTCCGAGAAGTTGTTTTATTGGTTGATCCGTCCGGACCACTATGGTGTGGGCCAGGAAGTAGTGTCTCAGTCTCCTCGCCGCATTAACTAGGGCTAGAGCTACTTTTTTGATTTGTTTATATCTTGCTTCTGAGCCATGAAAGGCCTTGCTCATGATATAAATTGGCCTTTGTCCTTCTGGGGTCTCCCTTATCAGCGCCGTGCTTATTGCCTCGGAGGCGACGGCAAGGTAAAGGTAGAGGACCTCGTCTTTCCCGGGCCAAGATAGGACGGATGACTGCGACAGTTCTCTTTTCAAATGAACAAGGACTTGTTCGCATTCGGGCGTCCGCTTGAAGGTGGCTTCCTTGCGCAAGAGCTTGAACAAGGGAAGCGCGTGCTGTGCGGACTTTGCCACGAATCGAGAAAGAGAAATGAGCATGTCGTTTAAGATCTAGATGGATTTCTTCGAGGTGGGTGTAGGAAATTTGGAAAATGCTCGACATTTTTCGGGGTTTTCCTTAATGCCTCATTCCGTTAGATAGAATCCGAGGAACTTTCCTGTCCGTACGCGAAAGGTTCATTTTTCCAGTTTGAATCGCATCTGGCATTTTCGAGCTTGCTCGAATACTTTTTTCAAGTGGGTGGCATGGTTGATCTCTTCAGTGGACTTGAAAATCATGTCGTCCATATATACTTCGAGCATGTCTCTTATTTCGTTGCGAATGACTTTGTTCATCATGCGCTGGTAATTAGTGCCCGCACTTTTTAGGCTGAAGGGCATTACGTTATAGTAATAATTACCCAACTCTGTCATGAAAGCGGTATATTTTTTGTCCGCTTTTGCCATGGGGATCTGGTTATAACCAGAGTATGTGTCCATGAATGATAGCAATTTAAAACTGGCCAAGATTGTCGACCGGTTTGTCAATGTTGGGGAGGGGATAAGCATCTTTTAGGAAAGCCCAATTGAGATCAGTATAGTCAATACACATGCGTCATTTTCCATTAGATTTTTTAACAAGGACTACATTCGAGACCCAGGTTGTGTACTGGGCTTCAAAAATATAATGTGCCTCTAGGAGGTCTTTTACAGCTAGTTCTACAACATTTTCTTTCTCGGTCGACTGCTTTCTTCTGTGTTGCGTGACCACCTTGATGGTAGGATCAATGGTTAGGTGATGGCATGCAAACTCAGGGTCTAAACCGGGCATCTCGGCCGCACTCCAGGCAAACAGATCAGCATTTTCCCTTAGGCAAGCTTTGAGTTTCCTTTTTGCCAGGTCGGGGAGGTCTGCTCCGATTTTCACTCCCCTCGTAGGGTATTCTCTGAGAGAAACTAGCTCGAAGTCACCATCCATGATGGTCTGTGCGTGACGTGAGAGTTCGTTACGATCAACAGAGGAAGTTGACTCTTCTTCTTCAACCATGTGCTTCTTCACCTTCCTCGTTTACTCGACACAGTCTTCCATGGAGAAGCGATTATCGAGGTCAATATTGTCAACCCTCGGAAGTGGCTTGACCTCCTTGGAACTGGAGGGCGGTGTGCCTCTAGTGGTCATTCGAGGTTGAGCGCTGATGGAACTGAGGCCTTTGGCAGATGCTTCGAAGCACCTTCTGGAAGCTTGGATGTCCCCGTGGAGGGTGGTGACCAAGCCTTCGGCGGTGTAATACTTCACCTTGAGATGAATGGAAGAAAGGACTGCGAAGAGTTTAAAGAGAGTGGGTCTCCCGAAGATACACTGGTAGAGAGAAGGGCAATCTACCACCAAGAATTGGGTCTTGATGGCTCTGGTCATTACCCCTCTCCCGAATGTGACGATCAACTCTACATATCCCCCGGGCTTCGTGCTGGCCCCAATGAAACCCTAGAGATCAGATCCCACGTAGGGGGTCCGGTGGCTCACTTTCATATGTAAGGTGGTGAATAGTTGGGCGTACATGATCTCCACCGAACTTCCTTGGTTGACCAGAATGCGACGCACGTCAAAGTTAGCCATCTGAGCTCTCACAAGTAGTGGGATGCTCAAATTCGGGACCCCGCCCAACAATTCTCCCCTGTAGAAGGCGAGGGGATGAAAGGCTCCTCAAAATCTATCGAGCATGAGGTCCATATCTGAGTTGGATTTAATGAGTTGGTCGAATCTTCTCTTTACTGATCCGACTGTGTGTCCATTGGATCCTTCGTCGAAGATGACCATGGCTCCGGGGAAGGATTCCCAAGGACTGTGGGAGGAGAAATACAGGGGGACGTCCTCCATGTTCAGATGATAAAATTATTCCGGCCGTGAGATGCTCATGGCGACTAGAATAGGGTCGAGGTTGCGGGATTTCTTCCATTCCTCGACATTCTTGGTTTTTAGTGCTTCGTCACAGGCACCCTCCTTCTTCTTGTACTGCTTGAGGTGCTTGTCTCTAATCAGTATTTCGATTGCATCCTTGAGATGAATGTAATCCTCTGTGTTGTGACCATGACTCTTATGGAACCTGCAATACTTTCTCTTGTTGGTTCCCAGCTTGGACGGCGTTTGTTGGGGGAAGCTCACCTCGGTTTGCTTGAATTCAGAATTAGCGCATTTAGAAATAATATGCTCCCTTGAGGTTGTCAGAGGGGTCTAGTCGTGGAAATGACTAGCTGGCCCCTGGTAGTATTTGGGATCACGGGACTTGTCCTCCCGTTTCTTCTCTCCCTGACGGGATGTCGAGGGTTCGTCGTTCTTTGAGGACTTGGTACTCTCTATGTGCCTAGATTCCCAGGCATTTTTGGCCGCCTCCTTCTCCTCGTATTGTACGTACGCCTAGGCCTTTAGGACAATGGAGTCGAGCGTGGCTAGTGTCTCTATACCCATAACTTTGCAAAGTCGCTGCAGGGACGGAACCTGTGCTCGAGGAGGTACTTCTTCATATTGTCCGTTGTTGGTACTTAGACAGCTTCCTTGTTGAAGCATTCAATATATGCCCGCAGAGACTCGTCCCTTCCCTGTATGATCGCTTCGAGCGAAGCCTCTGATTTCGGGTTTCGATGGGAGGCGGTGAAATGCCTCAAAAATATGCTCCTGAGTTATTTACATGAGGTGATGGATTCGTCGGGGAGGCTCTTGTACCATGCCATCACCCCCTTCCTGAGAGTGGTTGGGAAGAGTCTGCATTTGCTGGCTCCCCTGACTCCTCGATAGTAGAGGAGAGCATCAATGTTATCGATGTGCTCGTCAGGGTCTGTTGTTCTGTCGTAGCTTCCTAAAGTGGGTGGCTTCTCTAGGCCGATAGGAAGTTCAGCTTCAGTAATCTCCCTCGATAGCAGGCCACAAGGCTCGTCATCCTCAATATCTGTAATAGATGGAGATGGAGAGTGGTAGTTTCTTCCCCATTGGTCGTCACGGTCCCGTCGGGGGTGAGGGGCTCCTCCACTTCTATTTTGGCTCGGGGGAGGACAATCGAGCACGAGCGATTTTCCTGTTGTCTTTCCTCTCCTTGAATGAAGGGGAGTATTGATCTCTGGAAGGAGGTGTGAGGTTGCGTTTCTTGAAGGAAGAAACGTCGTACCTCTCTTTTCTAGGTGGTGGGCCATGCTGGGGTGGCGAAACACTGGGGGAGTTTCGTCATCTAGTTCTCTGAGGAGGAGATCTTGATCGCCTGTTCACCCAGGCCCCTATCATTTGATTTTGTTACAGGATGAGGCTGTTGGTCTGATTAATAGCAGCGAGCAGTGCTTCCATGGCCGGGTCGGTGTTGAGAGGGATAAGAACTAGTTGCATGACTTCTGGCAGTATTCTTGGAGTGTCCCTTGTCTAAGAATTGGTCATCGCCGCGTCAGGGGTCAGTGGAATCTGGAGACGCAATCCGTCCATCTCGAAAGCCCAGGTTGTCCTCGAGATAAGGATGTTCTTGACTTCTGTCGGTTTTGGGAGCAGGGGAAAGAATGGTCTTTCCAGCCATGTGAAGATCATCATGGTCGGCCATGATTAGTGAGAAGAATCTTGAAAAAGTTTCTTTGATATTAGGTTTCGAGGAATGAAAGATGGGGAGAGAAGACTCCCACAGACGGTGCCACTGATCTTACTAGTTGATCAGAACCTGAGATGTGGCCAAAAGAGGATTTGTAGTCGGGAAGTGAAGTCAAGGAGAAAAGAGGGGGTTATACCTACAAGGCACTCTGAAGATCAAGTAAGTGAGGGAACAAGAAGGTACAAGCAAAGTATTAGGTAGTAAGTTATGAATATTTGATACATGGCCCTCATAGGTGTGAGGGTATATATAATGCCCCTGGCGCGTAGCCATTGGTTCCTGATTTCACGCCTGGATATGCGGGTCCGTAAAATCAAGTAACTGCCAGGACTTGGTCAAACCGGGAAGATGTGCTCGTAACTAGCCGTTGGTCCCGAGGAGGGGGTTAGTTACGTGCATCTCTTTGGTTGATTCCTGGTGGCCTGCATGACATTGATGTCGGGCAGGATGAGAGGATGCTCGTCGATCATCCTGGGTTAGTGCTGGTTCGGGAGGGTAAATAGCTGACATTGCCCGATAGGTAGCGGGCAATCTGGGTCATGGTCGTGCAGGCCGTACCAAAGGAAATATCTTAGACTGGGCCCATTCTAGTTGTCGTGCCAGTCAAGAACAATTATTAAGTGTCTTCAAAAAGAAAATAATGCTCAAGTGAGCAAAATAAAAAGGACATAAAGATAAATTCTCAAAAGATAAAAGACAAAATGATATAAAGATAAATGCTCAAATGAGCAAAGATGAAAAATAGCATGAAATGTAAATGATAAAGTAAATGGTGTACAAAAGTAAAGACATAAAAATAAAGGGCATAAAGTAAAAAAACAAAGTAAAAGCTCAAAATTAAAGTCAATTGTTAATGAATTAGAAGTTAGAGGTTAGTTGAATGACCATCTTGAAACTTGCATTTGAGAACTCATTAGAGTATTGATAAAATCAAAGCTTCTCAACAAAAAGTTTCATTTGCTTTTTGTCAAGTATATCATTCATTTCAAGTACTCAAGGCAAGCATATATGATTAACGATGTTTAAATGATTCACTTAGATCAAAGTTCGTGAAAGTTCATTAGAGGATTGATAAGATCAAAGCCTCCTAACAATGAACCTCAAGGTTATTGGATCAAAGGTTTCAAATTAAACATACTTGAGCTTGCAAACATAGGTTTGGACCATAAATGATCATTTTTCGAATCGGGAAAAATTTAGCGCTATGTTAAGAAATTGTAAGTGGACTTATGTAGAAGTCACACCTATTTTGAGGTTGGTCAATAGAAATTTATGTACGACATGTTAGAGAAATTATATGTAAATTATTCTCCAACAACATGTAGCACAAGTAAGAAATGGATAAGATGAAGAGGGAGGGGATGTATCAGATGAAATTATGGTTGCAAATATCATCAACATCATTCATCCATTTTGGTGGATTTGGTTTTTCAACCTATCAACACCCAAGATCCAATGAGGTTGAGGAATTTGTCCCAAAATAACACCCAAGTCAAGACCAATCAAAAATAATAAAATAGTATTCAATAGAACAATATTTAAATGATTAATAAAAGGGAAATAATTGGTAAGATACACAAAGTATATTAAAACACCAAATAAAAATCCTAAAAAATAGTCAGAGGTCAAATATAGGGAAAAATCATAAAAAAATATCAAAATCACAAAATAAAATTGTGAAAAAATAAAAATCAAAAAGAAAAAAAATCAAAAGTATTTTTAAGAATTATTTCAGAGTTTTTGAAGTTGAAATGAATTTTTTATGAATTTTTGAAGTTTAAAACAAATAAAATATAAAATTAGAAAATGAAAGTAAAACCAAAAACATGTAGAACATTGGATCAATGTCAAAACGCATTAATAATCAAATCCAAGGGATCTGGCGCGCTTTGCATGATATGGACATTAGTGAATAAACCACCGGATCATTTATTTAAAACATATTTTGAAAAAATGCATGGCGCGACATGATTGGCTGAAGGGGATACATGTCATCATCTTCAACCTATAGCCACACACAAATTACAGGTTCCATAAATTGTAAAATTAGAAGCTCAGGCTGGTGCCATTCTCTTAGTCTCTTCCAGACGATTTCAATGTTACCCTCGTGAAAAATTTGTATAAATTGTTGCTCAATCGATTTGAAGAAAAGAAGAAGAAAAAAGTTGGAAAGGGATTTGAAAATTCATGAGTAAAACTAATTTCCATTTAAAAACTAATGATGCAATGAGTATCATAGTGATGAGAGCTACATTGTAGCAATAAGTTTGGAGAGAATTGATGGATGAATCTATTTATTGAAGTTCAAATTCAAAGCTCTGAAACTTGACTTGGCTAGCACGATTCAGGGAACCTCAAGGCTTGGTTCTTCTTCTGTTAGCTTTAGTGAAGTTCAAGGATGAAGAATCAACAAAGAAATTGGATCGAAATATGCTTTAGAATTGAATTCGAAGTTGCAGATTTATGAGTTATAGAAGGAGTTCAACAAAGGTTCTTTGTCTCTCTAAAGCTTGTCCAAATGATGTAGAGAGGGTCTCTATTTATAGGATAATGTTATGTAATTCTGAGAGAGGGTGAATGATAAGTAATTGAGTGAAATAATGTGCACTCTGATCATGACAAAAGTGTGACTTGCAAGTTGTCAAAACTCAACTAATTCATGCGTTTCAATCCTTAATCCAGATTTAGCAACTTGGTAAAACATGTTTAAGTGGAAAGTGCACAAAAAATTTGTGATTAGAGGTCACATTATGGAAATCAATATCTGACTTCAAGAGAAAACTTTACTTCTAAGGTACTGACTTTGCATCCATGGTGCAAGCAATTCAGGGACCTTTATGAGATGATTCTTGAAGCATTTGAATGATCTCACCACAAACTTCACAATGTTCCAAGAAATAAATCATTTGGAGATATGAGCAAAAAGTTATGAGTAATTGAAATCGTGAAAAACACACGAATTTTTGTACTTAGAAAAAATTCTAAGTGTTGAACTTCAAAATGACCTATAATGTTCTTCAAAATTACATGACCTTACACTCAAAAATTGATATTGATATCTAAAGATGGAATCATGTAGACTTCTTGAATTAAATTATGGAATTGAAATCACTCAAAAATCATAAAAATTGAAAGAGTTATGGTCTTTAGAAGACGATGGACAAATTTGAGGAAATTCGCAAAAGAGCTATAATCTTTTTAACTCTTCAACCATTTTCCAAGCATTCTCAAGTCTGGTACATAAAAACAAAATTTTCGTAGACATACCAAAGATTATTGTGGAAAAAGAATGGGCTAAAGGAGATAAAAATTGACCAAGTTATGATCATTTGAAGTCAAACCCTAAAATTCAAAGGCCTTTCAAGGAGACTTGTAATCTTTCTCAACTTTTAGTAATCTTCCATTAAAAATTAGCCTTAGAATTCTGAAGAGAGCTTGTTAAGGATCCTTTAAAGAGAATCATGGCTTTGGAACCACTCAAAAATCTCAAAAACTGAGCTAGATATGTACCTTATAAGTCAACAAACCCTAACTCGGAGAGTGTCAAAATGACTTGAAACCCGTTTCAACTTTTGATGATTTTTCTTGCACAATTGGATCTTATCATGTTAACATGTGTTGTTTTTTATTATGATAAGAATCCATAGCAAAACTAACCAACTCAAAATGTTTAAATTAAGAGAGTTATGCGCTTGTGATCATTGAATCTAGCATTTTCTCAATTAGGTCAAACTTGTTGAGCCAACTTTGAATCTTTTTGAACTTTCTTGGAAAAATAAAGCATGATGAGTCATAAGAGGCTTCTAAATGATTTTGTATTGAAGCACACTCAAATATTGAGCTTAATTCTCAATGAAGCTTGTTGGAGAAGGCATGGAAATAAACACATGAACCTATTAATCTACTTGATGAATTCCACCACCAACTTTGAGGAGGTCTCAACCTAAATAAAGTTAGATAGTTCCTTGAACCACAAATATTTGATGCCATAGACATGACCTTGAAGATTGAGCTCTTACAATCCATTAGAGAACCATTTGATTAAGAATCATCCCTCAAACCCTAGATTAGATGGTGAGATGAATGCAACTGTGATCATCTATAACATGAACATTCAAAGAGACATATATACACATATTAATGTTAGTTAAAATAACACTTTTACAAGATACATAATTCAAGGTGCTTGGTAATCTCTAAAGAGTAAACTTAAAGTTATGATAAAGAGAGAAACAACCCTAATGTGTGTGTGTGTTGATGCATTGTGACATGAGATGATGAGAAATCTTAGGGGAGAAAATTAGGGTATAACAGTACCCAATACATTAATACTTATCTTTACATCAAGTGGAAATCTCTCTGGTATGTCTCGGGCAGGGAAACTCATTGTGAAATCCTCAATCAGATCAATGTTAAGCACTGATTCGTTATTTGAATAGGTGGTTGTCTTTTTATTTGAGAAGGTTGTTGCGATCCAAGTTAAAACCTTAATCCCCAACAAGTAGCAGTCTCTTTATTTGAGAAGCTTGTTTGTTATCCTTTCGAGATGGAATACTTGGTTAAAGAGGAAATTAAGACTCGTTCCTGGTTGAATACCGAAAGTTTTGGGTTGTTTTTTACACTTTCGAGGTAGAAGAATTGGTTAAAGAAGAAACTGAGACCCTTTTCTGGTTGAATACTGGAAGCTTTGGGAAGTTTGTTACCCTTTATAGTTGAAAAACTAGTTAAATAAGAAACTAAGACTCGTTTCTGGTTGAAAACCATAAGTTTTGGTAGTTTGTTATCTTTTCCAGATGGAAGACTTGGTT
Source organism: Vicia faba (assembly GCA_948472305.1). Taxonomy (NCBI): domain Eukaryota; kingdom Viridiplantae; phylum Streptophyta; class Magnoliopsida; order Fabales; family Fabaceae; genus Vicia; species Vicia faba. The sequence goes on from OX451738.1 coordinate 1,199,399,142, forward strand.
AAAGAAGAAGTTGAGCCTCGTTCTAGGTGGAATACCGTAAATTTTGGGAAGCTTATTATAAATATTATATTTTTCTATCTTCATCCATGAGTTGGTAGCTCACTGTCATCTATGAGTCAGTATATTAATATTTTCTTCACCTTCGTCCATGAGTTGGTGTATATTTTTCTATCTTCATCCATGAGTTGGAAGCTCATCATCATCTATAAGTCGTTGTTTCAATCTTTTCTTCATCTTCATCAATGAGTTGGTGTATCTTTTGCTATCTGCATCCATGAGTTGGTAGCTCACCGTCATCTATGAATCAGTGTATCAATCTTTTTCTCTACCTTCGTCCATAAGTTGGTAGTTTACCATCATCTATGAGTTGGTATTATCCTACTTACTGCCTTTATCTATGAGTTAACAGTAATTTCTTTCCTCTCTACCTACTTAGGGTTAACAGTATCAAAATAAAGTGAACATGCATCACAACAAACAAGTATCAAAACAAAGTGAATGTGCATCACAAAGAACAAGTGTCAAAGAGTTATGAGCAAGAATTCAACAATGCAATGAACATCCACTTATCATGAAAAAGGTATCAATGGTTATATATAAGTAAGAAAAAAAGAATAAGGCTTAAGTACCAAGGGTCATGGCATTGAGGTTTCCAAACCTACACTAATCAAATTCAACAAGTGTTGAAAGTAAACAAGCTTGGAACCTAACAAGGTAAGCTAAACTTATCATACAAGAAATGTACAAGCAATTTAGGGTAGAGAAGTATCAAAGTCAGTAGCATACATAAGAATATATACCCTATCAAATCTCACAAGAATAGAACACGTCGCAAAGGAGTAGGTGCAAAAATATGTTAAAATTGAACATGCATGAACTCCTAAACCTAACAACATGTATTTACTTTGTACATAAAACAAGAAATGATCAAGACATAAAGAGAAAGAATCATTCAAACATGCAAACATATTAACAAAGAGGATACTTAAACCCTTATCAAAGAATTGAAAGATTACACAAGAAATAAGGCCAAACTAGGTGAGAGTTTAATCAAGACATAAACAACTTAGGGACATAATCATGATTCATTGAGCACAAGGCATAAAAATACTTAAAAAACCATCAAGTATAAATTTAGACATGTAAAAAAACTTAACAAAGTCCTAATTAAACACATCTAATAGTCATAAAGAGAAATCAACCAGTAATAAACTCCTAACTAGGGGAAAGGCGATCATGCATCAACACCTTGAGTACGAACATGTACCATCAAATATATGACTTAAACTATCAAAAGAGAAGTAAATTAGCATGAACACAAGCTTAGTAAATATTTTTATCAATAAAATTTCAAGGCATCAAGAAAGCCTATAAGGAATCAAGTTACTAAACTAGGTCAAAAAACTTGACAACCAAACATCAATTTGTGACAACAAAAGATTAATCAAGCAATGACCTAAAATATCAAATGGTCAACACAAAATTGTGAGAATCAGGTTAAAGGATCACATATCATGTCAAGAATAGTCCTCTAAATTATTGCACCAAGAGCATGCCTCAAAAAAAATTTAATCAAGCATTAATCCACAAGTAGGCAAAGAATCGAGGCATCACAAAATAAACTGATCGCGACTTTGTGAGTCTTAAAGAATCTAGACCACAAGTATACAGTCCTATCTCGTGTAGCTTTAAAGATTATTGAATCCCAAAGGACTAAATGTCGAACTACCGTTATCTTAGTTTACTACGTAAATCTAAGGCTAATAATGTAATTAATAGGGGGTTTAGGGAACCTAACTGATTATAATATAGTTTAGATTCAAGGGAGAATATCGGTATGTAATGGTCGGACTTCAGGGATTAGCAACTCATTGAACTAACTCGGATTAACAAAACAGTTTTCAGTAGGAAGTATTTGTTTGAAAACCCTCTTCTCACACTCTCGTGTTTATTGATTCAGATCCTACGATCAAACCTAAGTGAGTGCTCTCGCTGTTTCAATTAATGTTTAAAAATATTTTTTGGAAACAAACAAAACCTAATCAACTTAAAAGCTCTCTCGATGTATTTTAAGTTGATGCACAATTACTACTGTCCAGTTATTATATCAAACTCTCGTTGTATTGATCCTAACTTCTATTTGTATTTTACTCTCGTAACAAAACAGTTAATATTTAGAACTAGTAATTGAAACCAGAAAATTATTCTTTTTTAAAAGGAACTAATCAATTGGAGTTGCTAAACCCCGTTGACTATATGACCTTACATACCGATAAGTAAATTTAGCCTAACATATTAAACAATTCAATAACAGCGCAACAAAAATAATTACCATCTAACAATTTAAATAAACTAAACATTTCAGACAATCATGACATAAATAAATAAAGAACTTAAATTAAACCTGAAAATATTATGGCAGAATATTTGGCTGATATCGGATGTCTCCCACAGATCAGTAAATAAAATAATGCGGAAAGAAAGAAATGCGGAAAGGAAATAATACGGGAAATATTCGGCAGAGTAACAGTAAAAATAGAGAAAAGAAAATGTTTTTAAAAATGGGGATTTGAGGTCCTATTTATAGGTGTGTTGATGCGCAGGGAGTTGAGATATTTTCTCCTCCGGATTTGCCTCAGTAGCGGCCGTTACGGATTAAAGGAATTAGTGTAACGATTGTTACACTCCTAATTTTGAGGTGGAGCTAGTGTGGTAAGGTGTAACGGTCGTTACACCCCATACTTTTAAGGAGTGGCTAGCACTGCAAGGTGTAACGATCGTTAGACCTCGGCTAGGTGATGTGTAACGGTCGTTACACCCCCTTGGGCTTGGGTGGATTGGGCTCAACGTGTATTTCTTCTTTGGTCTTCCAAGGCTTTTTGCTTGTAATGCACCCAATTTTGCCACACACCCCTCAATTGCATGATTTCTCTTTCTTTGTGTGGATTTTAAATAGGATTAGCTTGACTTTTCTTGACTTTCTTCTCACATGCCTTGCAAACATCAAATTCTTGAAAACATAGAAAATACCAGCATAATACGAATAAAGAGTAATTTAATTAATTAAAATGCGGATAAAATTCATGTAAATTGATCCAAATATTCGATACATTTCCGGTTTATCAATCTCCCCTACACTTGAACATTTGCTTGTCCTCAAGCAAATAATAGAGCAAAAAAAATGTTTAATGCACGGTTTCTTACACAATCGTGTGACACAACTCGAATCGTACGTGGTTGAGGGGCGTTACATTAGAAAGATGGAACTAGGTTCTGACACTAATAATACAGAAATGACACAAAACCATAGGACATGGTAAAAATCCTCCATCCCATGCAAACTAGTTTGAATTATGGTATCATAGCTCAACCTAACTCTTTTCGTTCGAAATCAACCGCTTTCATTCTAGCGCAATCACATTAAGCCCTTTATCTTTCGCACGCATATAGTAGAGTAGTCGGTTAGCGATTCTGGTCTCTTATGCACAAGTTTCTGGTACACAAGTTGGTAACCCTTTTTATTTCCAAGATTATAAGTCTCGGGGGATCGAACCGTTGTTCTCCCTACCAAGTTCAGCACCAGATACCACTGAACAGGCTTAGAATTGGTTGTTACATCAGTTTTTGTAGGTACCGCAACTGTTGGATTAAATGACCTGGTAAGGGTCACCTAACTTAATTAGCGCATTCCCTATTATATCTTGATGCTTATCTTTTTTTCTGATTAGGACCAGTCACTTATATTCATCGACTCCCTACGTAGTTTGTGGGTAAGACGATGTTGACTGCTAGTATAAACTACTCGAGGTTGATCCAAAACTAAAATTTAAGGCTTCGGTATCATAACCACTCAAACTGATTTGCACAATCTAGAATATTTAGGTGTCAAGGTGGTATTATTTTTGTCGACTCTTTTTCAAAAAATCTAACGCAGCCTAATTGTGAACAACCTATATACTTTTCGAATGTACCAAGCTAATGTGTCGAGTAAAAAATAAACTTTTTATGGTTCAAGAAAAGTGTTGAAGTACGAATAACTTACGAAAATGATTTTTATTGAATGGAAAGGGAAATAACAGGAATTCAAATAACTTACTAGGAAAATGGAAAACATAAAATAGGTACCATAGGTTTCCATCCCTACACTTGAACTGAGCATTGTCCTCAATAAGACAAATAATGTGAGAAAAGAAAACAAACAGGAAACTTAAAAAAAATGCAAGGAATGGAGAAAACATAAATCACTCCTCATTATCGTCTCTGATGTTTCTGCTGATGGATGCTTCACCTTGTGCTCTTCCTCCTCGTGTCCTTACTCCACCTCTTCTGGGTCTAAGAGGTTCCTCTCCAGTGTTGTAAACATAAGCATGCAGGCCTTCAACACAGAATGACAGGTTCCGTATTTCATCAGTCAGGTTATAAATGTCGTGATGGTTCCAGTAAGCGTTATCGCGTTGATCGCGTTGCAGTTCTTCCATCATCTGCATCAGTTCTTATTAACGTTGATCTTATAGTAAAAGCGATGGATAGATAACTCTGATGGTGGCCGACTGAGGATCATTTCCTGCTTGTTCTTGTTGTGGCCCTTGTCGATTCACTTCTGGTACTGCATTTTATACACCTGCTTGATTATCCTGCACATGTGCTCCAGGGGCTGGTGCCTGCAAATCATAAATCCAATTTACGGTGATGTCAATTCTTGTTACATCCGGATTCGGTAGAATAATACTTGGGACGACCTTGTGTTACACCATCAGGTTGTACCTTCTATCCCTTCTTGCTTTGACAAGATGATCAAACTGGTAATATTCAATATCAAGAAACTCAGCTTTCCAAAAAGGTAGTTGAACCAACCTGTTTTGAAAATTCAGATAGTTGGTAATAGCGGTGACTAAACCTCCTATACATAAAGGTGATGTGCTTACGCTCCTTGATAATAGAGACTAGATGTGGTTGAGGAGGAATGGAGCAGCATTTATTCTAAGATCGGGATCAAGGGTGCAGTGCAGAAAATAAATTTCCCTAGTGTTCACTATATTGTTGTTCGCTCGCCCGAACACTGTATTGGCTAGAACACGGTGGAAATAGCGGATGCATGGGTTGTGTATGTGAGTGGATAAAAGCTCAGCCCAGTCTTTGACCTGAGTATTAGTTAAACATTCCAAAATTTCAAACGATCTTTCCTTCCAATCTTCTTCAGGCGGAATTCTATATTCCACACCTTCACCATAGTTGTAGTGGAGTATCGGACTCAGAGTCTCTTGATTCATGGTGTACTCCGTGTTGAATAATCTGAAAGTTGTTGCGCCGATTACATACTGACTGGCTTTTGTAGTGGATGGTGTTTGGTAGGAAAAAGAGCTCAAGAATTCCAACATGATGGATTCATAAGTTCGAAGATTAATGGTGGAAATATAGTGCATACCAGATTCATGGAGCATAAATTGCACACTTTCAAGCAATCCCAAGTCACGTAAGCAATCTTCATCGATATACCTTGTTGGAAGTATACCTCTCTGATGAAACATTAGGTAAAGTTGCTTTTCTCGATGTCCGTCGGCTCCATTTCTGAATATCATATCAGTGAGGTCTGGCTCCTCTCTTTCTTCTTGAGCTCTTCTGGCTATCTGGGAAAGGTGTTGGAAATGATAAAGTTTATAAGGTAGAAGAGATGATGAAGAAAGTTGGTGTGATAGTAAAATTCCCTTCAAGAGTTTATATAGAAGCAAGGTTTTAATGGTGAAGGGAAAATTAATGGGGGTATTGAATGGTATTTAGGGGGGGTATTTATTTGTGTGGAATAGAAATGGAACGGGTAGGAAGTTTGAAAAACGTTTGAATTGAAAATCAAATGAAAGTGCAACGGTTGGCAGAGTTTAAAGAGTGGGAGGAGATAAGGGTGTAATGGTCGTTACACCTGCCCTCAAGTTACAAGGCACTCTTGTAACGGTTGTTACAAGGGCTTGATTCCCAAGAGAATCTCGTGCCTGCAACGATCGGTTTGTCATCCATGCATGAGGGACTTTGCTTGTTGACCGAGGCATGGAATGGATGTGTCAATTCATTGTCTAGTGGAAATAATAAATTTAAAATGCTTGGAGACAATGAAGTGACAACTAGGTGTGATGCATAATTTAATTATATTATTTGGTCTACTAGATCAACACATATTTTATTGTGGGAGAACACAATATCATCATAATATATAATAGCACAATGAGGAGTAAATTTGAAAATATTGAAATAAATAAATAAATAAATAATTCTGAAAAAATAAATAAATCAAAATCAGTAAGTCCAACTAGAAAATAAAAATAATGATGTTAATGAAAAAACTAAAGACTGAATAAACACTCCTCCCCTACACTTAGAGAAAACAGTGCCCTCAATGTTCTAAAGACATAAATCAGCCACCTCTAAAATGAAACAGGTGATCTATATTTGCCGTAACAAGATCCTTGAAACCATCAAAATCTCTGTGGAGGGCAGTAATATCAGAACGAATATAAGCAGCTTTGTCGTGATAGCGTCCATAGCAGCAGCGATATCAGGCTGATGAATATGCACAACGGCGACATCAGGAGCTGATGGTGTGGGTCCCAAGCTGGATGACAGTCAAGTAAAGGAGTTATCACAGGATCAGTCTCTGCCATCTTAGGATCAGACTATGCCAGCTCAGGATCAGACTCGCACAATCCTACTAGAGGGTCATAATAATGGGGCAGTGTCAAAGGATCAGACTCTTCTTCTTCCATGTCATTCTCAGCTATACCCTCCAAGTCATAAATCCAGATCTTCCTGTCATGCACACTGGACCGTGCAATGTCAGGAAGTGTGAAGTGGTATACCGGCTCATGATGTATCAGCAACTGAAACTGATTCGGCTCTAAATATCTGATCATCCCAACATTAAAACAAAGAGTAAGGTCTAGTGGGGTATAGTTACTAGCAGTGGTTAGACGGGACAGTGGCTCTCTCAAAAATAGGGATTTAATGATCATAGTCACTAAACCACCAACACAAATCGGGCCATGAGGAGCCTGGGCTATACTCAGGAGACGAGCAATCATAAAAGATGCACCAACTACCGGTCTGGACTGAAACACACAGAACATGATAAACAACTCTTCCTTAGACACTAAGGTATCATTATAAGGTTTTCCAAATAGGTTAAATGCCAGAATCATGTGTAAATACCTAATAGCAGGGTTATGAATCTTTGAAGAGTGCCTAGGAATAAAGCTCTCCTGTCTCAGATCTGATATCTCTCCCCAAAAGTGGTCAAGCTTGCTGTCCACATACTTTTCATCAGGAATCTCAATGACAACATCAACACTAACCGGGAAATCCAATAAAGAAGCAAATTCACGGATGGTGAACCTGTGGGTAAAACCAAACAATCTGAATAAAACCAAACCTCTGGCCAACCCTAAACCAATATCAGGGTCGTAATGCAACGAACTGAGGAACTCCAGCGTCAGGTAGCGGTAGGTAGGCTGCTCTAATGATGAATGAAATAATCCCAAATAATCTGGTTAAACATGAAACAGACACTCTCCCTGATGCCCAATGCAGATAATGTGGGGTCATGCACAAAGATGGTGGGATACATCTCTCTCGGGGCAAGCATCTCATAACGCTTCTGCTGAGAATCACCCACAAAGGTGACATGCATAGTGTCAGAAAAGTCCATAGCGAAAATTAGTGAAGAAAAAGAAATGTGAATCCTGTTGGTTAATCTGAAAATAGTTTTAAATTAGCATCGGCTTAATGCCTAAAAATAGAAAAGAAGAAAAGAAAAGAAAAAATTTGTAAAATTTTTAAGAGAAACATATAAAAAACTTTTAGTAAATAAAATTCTAATAAAAAAGGTGGGTTGCCTCCCACAAAGCGCTTTGTTTAACATCGGAAGCCCGACCAATATTGAAAATCGAAAATCTATTTTGGTGACTCAGCCGGCAGCTGTATAAATCTCAAACTAGCTGAGTAGTCCTTATTCTCGATGCAGTGGTAGTGCTTCAAATGCTGTCCGTTTACAATAAACGGATCGTTGGTTTTTCCTTTGATTTCTACAGCGCCACTTGGGAGTATTTTAATAACTTCAAAAGGTCCTGACCATCTAGAGCAAAGTTTCCCTGGAAATAGTTTAAGTCTAGAGTTAAACAGGAGTACTACATCGCCCTCATTGAATTCTTTCCTAGAGATGTGTTTGCCGTACCATTTCTTAGTTCGCTCCTTGTAGATTTTGGCATTCTCGTATTCATCTAGCCTAAGCTCTTCCAATCCATGGATGTCTTGAATTCTCTTTTCTCGAGCGGCTTTGTAACTTAGATTAATGGTTTTAATGGCCCAATAGGCTTTGTGTTCTAGTTCTACGGGTAGATGGCATGATTTACCATAGACCAGTTTGAAAGGTGTGGTTCCAATGGATATCTTGTACGCTGTTCTGTATGCCCATAATGCTTCATGTAGTTTAGGTGACTAATCTTTCCTAGATATGGCAACAGTTTTCTCAAGTATTTGCTTAATCTCCCTATTAGAGATTTCCACTTGCCCGCTTGTTTGTGGGTGGTAAGGTGTTGCTACGTGGTGTCTGACTCCATATTTTGCTAAGAGTTTATTGAAAATTTTGGAAATGAAATAAGAGCCACCATCACTAATGACTAATCTCGGAACACTGAATCTTGGAAAATTATGTTTTTGAATAACCTAATCACTACTTGTGCATCATTTGTTGGAGAGGCTACAGCCTCTACCCATTTGGATACATAATCTACTACCACTAATATATAATTGTTTCCAGAAGACGATGGGAAAGGTCCCATAAAGTCAATTCCCCATACGTCAAATATCTCTACTTCTAGGATACCCTTTTGAGGCATCTCATTGCGCCTAGCTATGTTACCAGTGCGTCGACACCAGTCGCATTTTGTAATTACAGCATGGACATCTTTCCATAGACTGGGCCAATAAAGGCCAACTTGTAGGATTTTTGCGCAAGTATTTGAGGTGCTAGCGTGTCCACCATAAGGGGCTTCATGACAATGAGATATTATGCTCTCTATTTCACTCTCAGGAACGCATCAACAAAAAATACCATCAGGTCCTCGCTTGAAAAGTAAGGGCTCGTCCCAATAATAGTGTTTGAGATCGTGAAAGAATTTCTTCTTCTGATGATAAGTTAAATCAGGTGGAAGGATTTTTGTTGCTAAGTAGTTGACATAGTCAACATACCAGGGCAGTGAAATTTGAGTAGATATTGCTTCCAATACTTCAGTTGTCTCGTCATTGTTGCAAAATTCAGGGCATTCTTCAGCTGAGTTTTCAAACTTCATATGGGCTACCAGGTGTTCATATGGAAAATCATCATTGATGGGTATCTTTTTAGGTTTAAGATTTTCCATCCTAGATAGATGGTCGGCAACAAGATTTTTAGATCCTGGTTTATCTTTGGTTTCCAAATCAAACTCTTGTAATAGTAAGATCCATCTTAATAGTTGTGTGATCAGTGTAGATAATAATCTTTGCGCCTACTAGATAGAAACAAAATTTATCTAATGTAAAAATGACTGCCAAGAGTTCCTTTTCTGTAGTGGCGTAGTTTATTTGTGCATAATCCAAAGTCCTACTTGCGTAGTATATTGCATGGATTTTTTGCGTCTTCTTTGTCCTAGGACTGCACCTACTGCATAATTGTTTGCGTCGCACATTATCTCGAATGGTAGACTCCAATCAGGTGGTTGTATGATAGGTGCAGATATGAGAGCTGCTTTTAACCGTTCAAATTCCTTCAGGCAGTCATCATCGAAGATGAACTCAGACTCTTTCATTAAGAGGTTAGTCAAAGGTTTAGAAATATTCGAGAAATCTTTTATGAAGCGTCGGTAGAAACCGGCATGGCCTAAGAAACTTCGTATTTCTCTTACGGTTTTTGGGGGTTGGAGGCTTTCTATTACTTCATACTTAGCTTTGTCTACTTCGATCCCCTTTTCAGAAACTATGTGTCCAATTACAATTCCTTGTTTTACCATAAAATGACATTTCTCCCAGTTCAACACTAGGTTTACCTGTACACATCTTTCCAGTACCCTTTCCAGGTTTGACAGGCATCCTTCAAAACTTTTCCCGTATACATAGAAGTCATCCATGAACACTTCCATGACATCGTCTATGAAATCGGCAAAGATGGACATCATACATCTTTGGAATGTTGCAGGCGCATTACATAGTTCGAACGACATTCACCGATAAGAAAATGTACCATAAGGACAGGTGAACGTTGTTTTTTCTTGGTCATCAGGGTGGATAGGAATTTGAAATAATCCTGAATAACCGTCTAAATAGAAGTAGTAAGAATTCTTAGCCAATCGCTCAAGCATTTGGTCAATAAAAGGTAGAGGGAAATGGTCTTTTCGAGTTGCTTTATTTAGTTTTCTATAGTCGATGCACATTATGGCTCCACTCACGACTCTTTCTGCTATTTGTTCTCCCTCTTTGTTTGTCGTGACTGTGATTCCTCCTTTCTTGGGTACACAGTAGACTTGACTAACCCATTGGCTATCTGAGATTGGATAAATAATACAAGCATTTAGAAGTTTAGTTACTTCATCCTTAAGCACAATGCTCAAGATCAGGTTAATTCTTCTATGATGTTCTCTAGAAGATTTACAGTCTTCTTCCAGCATAATGCGATGCATGCAGATGGAAGGACTTATTCCTTTAAGATCAACAATGTTATATCCTAAAGCAGGGGGATATTTTCTTAAGACGTGCAATAGTTTTTTCATCTCAGTTTGTCCTAAGTTTGCGTTGACTATCACAGGTCTTTTAAGTTCAGAATCTAGGAATTCGTATCTTAGGGTTTTGGGTAAAACTTTAAGTTCCAAGTGGGGTTTCTTCGCACAAGGCATATGATTTGGTATCAGTGCTAGGAATTCGCTTAAACCGTCATCTCGATATTCGGGACACCAATCGTTATCTTCAAAAATTAGGGGCATCAAAATCTTTATAGTTTTAGAATGAGTTTCTTCTCTTGACTTCATCTCTTTGACACATTCATCTATTACATCTAACAGATAGCATGTATCATCAATAACTGGGGTCTGCAGGAACTGTGTCAGGATAAACTCAACTTTCTCTTCTCCAACTTCAAAAGTTAGCTTTCCCCTTTTAACATCAATAATAGCTCCAGTAGTGTCTAAAAATGGTCTTCCCAATATTATAGGGGTTACGTTGTCTTCTTTAATGTCCATAATGATGAAATCTGTAGGGATGTAGAGTTGACCTATGCGTACCAGAATGTTTTCTAGAATTCCCATGGGGTATTTGATAGAGCGATCCGCTATTATACTGATATCTTGGTTGTTCTTAATTCTCCCATGTCAAGCATTTTGGATATGGACAGGGGAATAACGCAGATACTAGTGCCTAAGTCGCATAAAGCTTTGTCTATGACATACTTACCTATATTACAGGGTATATAGAAACTTTCAGGATCCTTCAGCTTTTGAGGCATTTTGTTCTGAATGATTGCGCTACATTCAGCAGTGAGTGTAATTCTCTCGTTATCCTCTATCTTTTTCTTGTTCGACAAGATTTCTTTGAGAAACTTAGCATACGAGGGCATTTGAGTGATAGCTTCTGTGAATGGTATCGTGATGTTTAATTGTTTCATAAGTTCAACAAATTTTTAAATTTCCCCGCACTTCTAGATTGAGCAAGTCTTTGAGGATACGTGATTGGTGGTTTGTAAGGCGGCGGAGGCACATAAGCTTTTTCCTTTTCTTCTATCTCTCCATCACCTACCTTCTCCTTCTCTTTTGGTTCGCTTTCCTCGTCGTTTGTTTTTCTAGAACTTTGGGAAATGGCTGGGTTTTTAGCTCTAGGATCAATTGGTGCATCGTATTCAGTTCCACTTTGCAATATAATAGCATGAGCATGTCCTTTTGGATTCGGTTGAGGTTGACCTGGAAATGTACCAGAAGGTGCATCATTAGGTGCCTGTTGTTGGGCCACTTGCGAAATATGGGTTTCAAGCATTTTGTTATGGGTGGCTAAAACATCTACTTTGTTCACTAACTGTTTGATTTTCTCACTAGTGTGAATATTTTGGTTTAGAAATTCCTTGTTACTTTGAGCTTGGGTAGCTATAAAATTTTCCATTAGAATTTTGAGGTTAGACTTCCTAGGCATATTAGGAGCAACTGCAGGTGCTTTTTAATATCCTGGTGGTAGAGCAGGTGCTTGTCCAGGCGCATACAACACATTGGTGTTCTTATATGAGAAATTTGGATGATTTTTCCATCCAGGGTTGTAAGTGTTCGAGTAAGGGTTTCCTTGAGCATAATGTACTTGGTCGGGGGGGGGGGGGGAGGTCCTGCTAAGATTTGAAATTCAGCAGAAGCGTGTCCAGGTACTCCGCATATCTCGCAATTCGGAGTTATGGCAGCCACGGTGGCTGGAGGTACTGCGGTTAAGATATCTATCTTATGGACGAGAGCGTCTACCTTAGCATGGACGCTATCAAGACTGTTGATCTCGTACATATCTCCTTTTATCAGTGCTTTCTCTACAGGAGCTTTGTCTGCTTGATCTCTTTCACTCCCCCACTGATAGTGGTTTTGAGCCATACTTTCTATGAGAGCATAAGCAGCAACGTAGGATTTATCCATAAGTGTGCCACCTGCGGCGGCGTCTATCGTTAATCTTGTATTATAAAGGAGACCATTCTAGAAGGTATGGATGATTAACCATTGTTCTAGGCCATGATATGGACAGAGCCTCAGCATGTCTTTGTATCTTTCCCAAGCGTCAAAAAGAGACTCGTTGTCCTTTTGTTAAAAATTGCTTATTTAGGATCTTAGCATAGTTTTCTTTAACTCATCCCAAGAGGTAACCGAGTTAGCTAGTAAAGACTGGAGCCAGGCTCGGGCTCTGTCTCTTAGGGAAAAAGGGAAAAGACGAAGCCTTATCACTTCTTGATTGACTCCATTATTCTTAACTGTATCTGCGTATTGCAGAAATGTCGATAAATGTAGATTAGGGTCGTCCATTGACCCTCCAGAAAACTGGTTTTGTTGTACAACAGACAACAAGTAAAGTTTGAGTTCGAAGTTATTAGCCTCAATTGGAGGAGCAGCAATGTTGTTATGTGGTTCTTCCTGCGAAGGAATAGCATAAGATTTGAGCGGACGTGGATGATCACCCATGTCGGGTTCTTCAACTGGTTCGGCATGGATAAAAGATTGGGAGAGGGATTAATTTGTACGAGATACTCGTACACGGTGTCTTCTAGTAATAGAGCGCTCAGGTTCGAAAATTGGTAGCACTAAGCCTTCACCTTTAGAGCGAGTGCTTGGCATACAATTGGGAATGGTGCCTTAGTTTCTACAGCGTAACTAAAAGATTTACGATATCGACTGGTTAGTCCCCGGCAACGGCATAAAAAACTTGATCATAACTTTGTGAGTCTTAAAGAATCTAGACCGCAAGTATACAGTCCTATCGTGTGTAGCTTTAAAGATTATCGAATCCCAAGGGACTAAATGTCGAACTACCGTTATCTTAGGTCACTACGTAAATCTAAGGCTAATAATGTAATTAATATGAGGTTTAGGGAACCTAACTGATTATAATCTTGTTTAGATTCAAGGGAGAATATCGGTATGTAATGGTCGGACTTTGGGGATTTAGCAACTCATTGACCTAACTCGGATTAACAAAACAGTTTTCAGTAGGAAGTATTTGTTTGAAAACCCTCTTCTCACACTCTCGTGTTTATTGATTCAGATCCTACGATCAAACCTAAGTGAGTGCTCTCGCTGTTTCAATTAGAGTTTAAAAATAGTTTTTGGAAACAAACAAAACCTAATCAACTTAAAAGCGCTCTCGCTGTATTTTAAGTTGATGCACAATTACTACTGTCCAATTATTATCTCGAACTCTCGCTTTATTGATCCTAACTTCTATCTGTATTTTACTCTCGTAGCAAAATAGTTAATATTTAGAACTAGTAATTGAAACCATAAAATTATTCTTTTTTAAAAGGAACTAATTAATTGGCGTTGCTAAACCCTGTTGGCTGTATGACCTTACATACCAATAAGTAAATTTAGCCTAGCATATTAAACAATTCAATAACAGCGCAATAGAAATAATTACCATATACCAATTTAAATAAACTAAACATTTCAGACAATCATGACATAAATAAATAAAGCATTTAAATTAAACCTGAAAATATTATGGCAGAATATTTGGCTGATATCGGATGTCTCCCACGGATCGGTAAAGAAAATAATGCGAAAAGAAAATAATGCGGAAAGAAAATAATACGGGAAATATTCAGAAGAGTAACAGTAAAAACAAAGAAAAGAAAACATTTTTAAAAATGGGGATTTGAGGTCCTATAGGCTTGGAGACGCGCAGGGAGCTGAGATATTTTCTCCTTCGGATTTGCCTCTGTAGCGACTGCGACGGATTGAAGGAATCAGTGTAACGGTCGTTACACTCCTACTTTTGAGGAGGAGCTAGTGTGGCAAGGTGTAACGGTCGTTACACCCCCTACTTTTGAGGAGGGGCTAGCGCTGCAAGGTGTAACAGTCGTTACACCTGGACTAGGTGATGTGTAATGGTCGTTACACCCCCTTCGGCTTGGGTAGATTTGGCCCAGCGTGTATTTCTTCTTTGGTCTTCCAAGGTTTTTTGCTTGTAATGCACCCAATTTTGCCACACACCCCACAATTGCATAATTTCTCTTTCTTTGTGCGGATTTTAAATACGATTAGCTTGACTTTTCTTGACTTTCTTCGCACATGCCTTGCAAACATCAAATTCCTAAAAACATAGAAAATAACAGCATAATACGAATAAAGAGTAATTTAATTAATTAAATGCAGATAAAATTAATGTAAATTGATCCAAATATTTGATACATTTCCGATTTATCATGCACATCAATATACATTAAAATCCTTCAATTAGGCATCAACTAATCATGATATCAATCTTCAATTAGGCATATAAATGTGTCCAAAAAATAAGCCACAAACTAGTTTAAACAAGTATCAAACAAATGTCCTCAAGATGACATGAACATCTCTAACACATTGACCAAATTGACCTCAAATAAATCAAATAAAATGAGGAAAAATAAAATAAAAATACCTAAATTTGGAAAAGACTCCAAAATATCTAAAAAGTATTTTTATGAATTTTTATCAATTCAGAAAAATAAAATTCACAATTAAAATTGAACATGTATCAATAATAGTGAAAGCAATATCCATGGGTTGCAAAGTGTAAGATCAGCAATACACTAAATCAAGTGATTGGCCAAATTAATGGGCTTAAGGAGGTTCTAACAAGAAACGCGCGCCAGGCATTGGTCCAGCTCACCCAATCTCATACAAAAACAAAAAAAATAACTGATTTAATTGTTTCGTTATTATTCAAATCATTTATTAATTAATTAAATTAAGAAATGTAATTGAAGTAAATGAGCTAAGTGATGTGGCACGCATGTTACACGACTAAGCCAATCACAACTCAGCACGCATAGGGTTTGGACCTCCGGTCATCCCTTCCGGCAACACGCCACCGTCCACGGTGGTTTCAGAGGTTGGACTTCACCAAAAACAAAAAGAAATATCATTGTCCTACTCAAAATTCTATGAGGATTACGAATCTGGCGTTCAAATTAGCAAAAGATCAAAGCATCACGCCATACGAAGAGCATTTCGGAAGCCCTAAAAAACTTGAAACTCATGAATCACGCATCTACGCTATGCCAGCACACATTGCCTCATGAAGAGGATTTCAGGTGCAGTCTACATGATTCTAAAATGCATTAATCTTAGCATGAAGAGAGCTACAGGTTTTGAGAATTCTTACAGGATGGAGAGTGTCCGCGGCACTTTGAATTGCCTTGAGAAGTCTTTATACAACTTTACACAGCTTCAAGAATACTTGATGGTGATGAGTAATACTACAGAAACCTTGAATCTTTCTGAAATCTCAGATTTACTTACCACGGATCTAAGAGAAAGATGAAGGTGCTATCTTAAATATGGTGCTTCAAATGCAAAACAAATGCATACAGAAGAAGCTCTAATGGAGAGGAAGAATGAGAGCTCAAAATCACTTCAAATGGTGGAGAATTGAGAGAGAAAATGAAGCTCAAAGATGATGAAAATCAAAAGAGTTTTTCTGGATCTCAGAGTTTGTTCAAGCTTCTCTAACCGTTTTCACTAACTGATTTCCACCACTCTAACTGAAAGATGAGGATGATGTTATATAGAGGAGCCTGGGTGCGTGTTGTTTAAGCTCTCTTTATGAGTGAAGCTTGAGTTCACTTGAAGAGAAAAAAATGGAGATTGAGGTGAGATCATATTGCTGCTTGTGATGTAGGGTTGTTATTGTGTTGCTTCAATGAACAAAATCAATGAGGAAATGCATGTTGAGCTGGCAGAAGCAACTCAGTCAACGAGTCATGTAAAGCATATCTTTATTTGGTAACCTTTCTCCATTATGCATGCATGCAATCACTTTGCTCGACTTAATTGGGTAATACTATCGTGCCGAGCTGCATCCATAACATCAACAAATGCACTAAAAATGTTACCTGATGCCAATTCTTGTCAAATGATAAGATGGAGCCCGTGTCCATGTGGCTAGCTTTGGGACCTTCTAACTTGCATCCTATACCTCCTCATGATGAGGTTTTGGGGTCATTGGGAAGTTTTAAGAACAAACTATATAACTTTTGTGTTGAAAAGAAATTGAATAGATGCCTTGAACACTCTTATATCTTGCCTTGAAATCGTGCATTCTCAACTGCTTCAGACTTAACAAATTTAATTTAACTTCTCCACTTGATCAGTTATGGATTACCAACTTTGATGAACCGTAACTTCCACCCTGTTTACTCAAATGAAAAGATCTTGACATCTCTATGAAGATTGTGAGGATATGAACATCTTTGATGTTGGGAGGATTTTGAATTGATGACTGGAACAACTTGTAAATTCTGATCAAACTCATGCATTTAACCATCCTGAAAACACTCTAAATTTTTTGAAGTGTTCGGCTTAAGCTTATTGAAAAATCATCTTCCAACATTCATAACTTTTAATCCAAACATCTTTTTAACTTGTTTCCTTCTACAAGCTTGTAGTAGGAAGTCTTATATTTAGTTTGAGACCATGATTGCTCAATTTGAAGCATTTATGAGAGAGATACACATGTGTGATGTCATGTAGAAAATCATGATTTTTCTACACTTAGAAAAAATATCAAAAACCCTAATTTTCATCAGTTTTGGATTTTCTTGATTCTTCTTGATAAACCTTGATCCATCTTCTTATTTTCATGATAAATGATGAGAAGTGCCCTTGTTGACCATAATTTTCATAGTTTGACCTTTGCTTTGACTTTTGTTGACTTTTCATTTAATTATGTCATAACTTCTTCATCTGTTAATCTCAATGCTCTGAGCCAACTTGAATGATTCAATGAGGTAAATATGGATATTTTGAATCATGCCATACATCATGAAGTCAATATTAGGTCAAAAATGAAACTGCTGGTTGTCTTTGACCAAAACCCTAATTTGGGGAACCATATAGATGCAAGCATGTGATCCATCCTTAATCAATGAATTGCGGTCTCTTGATAATCTTAGAGATATTTGAATAGAGGGAAGACCCTGTGTCTTGAGAGAATGCTCCTGATGATTGATCTCAAACTTGTATTGACTTATTATTGCATCTCCTCTTGATTAGAGAAAACCCTAATCCACAAGAACTTTGATCCCACATGATAAGGACTAAATGTCGTGCATATGTGAATGATAATGAAGACATAAGCCAATTAGGGTTAAATAATAAGAGAAATTTTTTTAGGGTACAACAGATGTCACTTAGACTGGATCATCTACTCCTTAAGGAAGAGGTGGTGGATCTTTGGCAGCTTCAGTAGCGCCAAAAATAGCTTGTTGTTGAACGACAAAACAAGTGGATTTGGATGCCACCAAAGTTAAGGAATATGATTAAAGATTTAATGGATAAACAAAGAGTTAAACTTCAAATGGAAGAGATTTATACATCTAACGAACGAGAATTGAACTTCTAGTGACAGAGATCTAGACTTCTAAGCAAATCATATCTAGAGGTGGAAATGAGTGGGAATCAAATTCTGATTCCCATAGATGGTGCCAATATTTTATAATGGAACCAGATTTGATTGGGAAACGAGGATGAAAGGCTTATTGTGACTGTTGGAATAAAATTGGTTTATACCATATCCCTTAGGTTTTGATGATAACAAAGTATTTAAATAAAAATTGGGTATACTAACATTTGTTCAAGTATGTAGGAATATAGATTAAATTTTTTTATACCAAGTCAGTTATGATACTACATTGAACATCTAAAGAGAAGCTTGGAGATGCATATTTTGAAGATCAGACTCTGAAGAATCAAAGTTTGAAGGAGGTCAACTTCTGAAGAAAGCCAACCTCTGATTGATCAGAATCTAAAGACTCACACTCTTGGTCAAGGATCAGAACATGGAGATCCCAAACTCTGAGTGAAGCCAGCTTCTGAAGACCTGGCTTTTGAACACTTGGATTCTGGAGCAAGTCAAAGCTCAAGGATCAACAAGAGTATGACCACTCACTATCAGACTCTTAAAACATTTTGTCTTCTTCTGATCACGTGAATACTTAGATAAATCTGCAGAATACAAAAGGAATGCAACATATCAAGAAGCTTTCCAACATCTCTGATGATGCTTCACTCAAAGACTCCTCGTGCATGAAGCCTTCTTCAACAAATCTTTTGTTTTTCTTTATTTAAGGAGCTGAAGATTTGAAGAAAACTACAACACTGAGCCTTGACAACTAAAGAGTTGTTACTCTATCAAAACATTAGCACAAAATTAACTTAGAACTTCTTAGCATTTGTATATTCTTAGAAGTTATTAAGCCTTAAAGTCTTTTTGTATTTTATTTTGCTTACACCTTGATTGTATATCAAGTGTAAGTCTTAAAATAACCTTTATCTGTTAGATAGGTTGTTAAAAGTTTCTTACTTGTATGCTTAAGCATCCGAAGTCTCTTACTTTTATGCTTGAGCATTTGGAGTCTCTTGCTTGTGTACTTGAGTATTTAAGTCTCGTACTTGTGGGTTTGAGAATTTGGAAGTCTTTTTCTTGGGTGTTTGAATATTTATAATTAAAAGTGATTATTAGTGAAATCCATTCGAAGTGCAAGGGGCCCTGACTACACCTGTTTTGTGGAAGGAACTAGGATAATTGCTTGTGCCTTTCCTTTTGTATTCCTTACCTCTGAAATATTTATTCTGCTTCTATCATCATACTTTAACTCAGATTTTAAACCTTGTCTTCAGAATCTGACAAGAGATTTTAAGAGAAAAAGAAGAAAAATTTAACATAATTCAACACCTCTTCTTGTATTTTTCTCAACTTCAACTGGCACCAAAATAGAGTCGGTGCATTAACACTTAAAAGTGGTACAAAAATATCTTGAGTAAAAAACATGCCTGAAGGACCTGAAACCAATGGTCCTACTCTCACTCTTGCAAACTATGTTGTGCACCTTGATTATAGTGCTTTAAGAAAGAAAAACTATACTTCTAAACCTCCAAACTTTAGTGGAGATTCTAATGAGTTTGAATGGTGTAAAAGTAAAATGTACACTCACATCATAGGTATGTGTTGTACCCCAAAATTTGCCCTCTCATGTTTCCCAAAGTTTTTTCTCTTATATGGGTGGTTACAAGCACTTGCCTAAAGAAAATGAAATTTTTTTAATATTAGCAAAGTGTCTTTCGATTGGCAATTCAGCAATGTCTTTTGATTGGTATCTGAACAGGGTACTTCGATTGGCATATGAGCAAGCTTCGATTGGGAGCTGGACTTCCTTTGATGCAAGCCTGATTCACAAGCTTCGATTGGGTTCTGGGCCCCCTTCGATCAAGTTCAAATCACAAGGCTTTCGACTGTGCATTGGTTGCTTCAGGCTTACCTTTGATTCACAAGACAAGAACTTCCTTCATGCCAGCAGGAACAGGCAATGGCCTCCTGCATACATCCTTTGATTGCACCATTGGCTTTACATGCTGGCTTGATTCACAATGCAATGGCTACCTGCATGCAAGCTTAATTCCTGCTTTGATGGGGCATTTGATTTCTTTGGAGCAAGCTTGATTCCTGCTTCGTTTAGGCATTTGATTTCTTTGGATCAAGCTTGATTCCTGCTTAAACTAAGAAAATACTCCCTCTGTGCGTGCCTTCAGCATACAAAGCAAGAATCCACTACAAGTTTGTTTCGATTCAACATCAATGAACTCCTGCATACCAGCTTCGATTAGGCGCTGATTATCCTTCGATCAAGCCTAGTTCACAAAGCTCCCACTGGGTAAAAGGCCCCTCAGCTTGTCACCAGCGCATGTATGCCTCTTCATGCTTGTTTAGTCTATTAGGCAAAAAGCTTCTCCATGCTCGCCTTGATTTCACAAGGCAAAGACCCATCATCATGCCTTTGATTCACAAGGAAAAATTCCCCTCTCACTGGTCTTCGATTCACAAGGCAAAGGTCCCCTCTTCAGCTTTCCTTCAACACATAAGGCCAATATTCCTTCAGATTTGCCTTCGATACACCAGGCAAAAAGCTACTTTTGATCCACCAGGCAAAAAAGGTTTCCTTCGACCCACAAGGCATTGGCTACCTTTGTGTTAGATTCTCCTAGGAAATGGCCTCTTTTACCCTTGCTTTGACCTACCTCATGCTATAATCCACAAGGCATAGGCTTCCTTTGTGCCAGCTTCGACTGGGCAATGGCCCCATTGAAATAGTTGTACACACTTCAACACGCATGATAGCCCATTTGAAGGACACATGATTATTGAAAACAAGTTTAATTTGTGATGGTTCTTGGTCCTACATGTGGCCAGGCCCAGGCCTCTTGTGCAATGGCACTTGAAGGTGGTGACAAAAAAGGTTTTCGATTGACCAGATTGGAGTTTTTGTTTGAATTATTTGAGTCAAGCAGCTAGCTGAGTAAGGGCTCAATCGAAGAGGCCCCAATGATGAGACTTGAGCCATTCGAAGAACACACCTTAGTGACCCATTAGAAGAGGGGAGAAGCCATACATATGGACTATTTGAAAGACATCTAAAGACCCATTCGAAGGATGTATAAAAGTTCCAATCAAAGGGCAGGAACTGAAGGCATTCGAAAGCCCTTGATGTCCATATTCATTCAAATTCAAAAAAAGACAAGTTTCCATGACTTTGGCAAAGTTATAAAACATCATTCATGGCTTTGAAAACACTTGTTTATGGCTGTTTAAATATTTGTTCTCTTGTCTCCTCCCTCCTTTCTATATAAAGAACACATTAGCAAGCATTAGCCACGCATACAGAGCCCCAAAGAGTCACACGAAACATACAAAAAAGCAAGGTTGTCAAAATTCAAAAACACAGTTCCAACCTTTCTCAATCAAAACCAAGGATCTAAACACATTCTTGGAGGTTCCCTAAAGCATTTGTGATCATTACCAAGTCCTGAAACATCACAAAATGCATCATTAAGCTCGCACGGTTTGCACTTCTTTTCAATTTTATTTTTCTTGATTCATGTAATATAAATATGTTTTGACCATGCATTATTGATCATTTGAGTATTTTCAAGCTTTATGTATAGTTTGATTGAAGTTTTGGTGTCGGAATTGCATTTTGCCATTGTTAGGGTTCAGACCTCTAAATTGGGGTTTTTTTGGAATGGCCAAATTTAGCCCAAACTAAGGATGCCATCGTGCTCAGGAGGTCGAGGCCAGTTGATCCATGGCTTCGCATTTAATTTATGTTCCATATTGTGAATTTTATAAGATGCAGGTGCTATAGCGACAAGCAAAAACTGTCATTATAGGTCTCAATGTCTAAGACGACGAAGGGAGGAAGAAGATGATGCATGGCATCTCCCCACTGGGCAATTCAAATCTGTGCGCATTTTTATTTTATTTTAAATAATTACCTGAAGTTTTACATTATATTATTCTTGTTTTATTTTGTATAACGAATGAATGGATAGCTCAGTTGGCAGGAAAGCGTGTATGTGAGGGAGAGGACCTGGGTTCAAGTCCCAGGTCCAACAATTTTACTTTTCTAATTTGTTTTCTGCAGATCACGTGCATTACTTGGCCAGAGGTGTACCAAACACCATTAGATTTAGACATCAGATCATCATTAATCTAGATCAAAGGGTTTTAATATGCAGAGCACCATGCACCCTCAAGACGAGTCCTAGTTGGAATCCAAACTCAAGTTTGGGCTTCCTCATCTGGGTCCAGCGAAATTTCTAAGCAACACTCCCCCTTTTTCTTTTCAGCATCAAGCCCATTTGGCATTTTTCTTTTTTGTATTATTTCTTATATTTGTTTTTTATTATTGTTTTCTTTTGTTTAATTAACCAAAATATAAAAAAAAGCTCACTAAAAAATTAGGTTTAGATTTCTTAATTAAATAATTAATCTCTTTAATTAATTAATTAATTAAACCTCAACCCTTTCATAATCTAAAATAAATTTGAATTTAGGATTTAATCTAGGTTTAATTATTTTATTCTTCATAATAAAAAACTAAAAATAAATTAGATTATTTTTCTTAATTTGATTTTATTATATAGACTTTAGGATAATTGACCATTTTTATTAAATAAAAAACAACAAAAAAAGAATTTTCTTATTAGGTTTTTATAGACGAACTTTCACTCTCTCGCGCGTTATTTAATTTTTCGCACTTTTTATTTATTGTACCTGTATATAGGGATGTAATAGTAATTAAACTTTATTTTCTGTTTTTAATCTTTGCACTCCCAAATTTTGTACATTGTAAATCCCCTTCCCGAAGCCATGTAATAGTGTAGGTTTATACTTCCGCACTTTATTTTATGTATATATTTACGGCTAGTAACTAGGGTTGCATGACAAGATTGAAAAACAAAAACGTTAGCAAACCTAAATGCACAAGATAAATAACTGAACACAATTGCACATGCGCACTTCTAGGGTATCCCAATTCGGTTGCCTTCGAAAAACGGTCACAATTCTCGAAATGTGAGAAGTTTTAGTGTCTATCCTCTAGTTTGAAAGATCACAAGTCCCTCGATGACCCTTTCGATGTTGCCTCAGTTAAAAGTGATCTTAGAAACTTTAGGACAATTACTAAAATTTCTTACCAAGTTGCCTTCGTGACCGTAACGTCCCTCCAATTGTCCCTCAAACATCCAACGACTAGGGCTGCCTACTCACTAATAGTAGGATAACACTGTCCAAAGGATATAAGGAAAAGAATAAACTTTGTCGAGTACAAAGTAGATAGCTGTTAGAAGTTTGCTCAAAACATTTTGCACTTACACAAATACTACTTTTCAAAAACATTTTCAAAACACTTTGTATACTTTCTCCACTATCCCGAGAAACATTACAAAGTTCGACATACTAAGGCATTCTCAAAACATTTTCAAACACACAAAGTACAAAGGTATTTCAAAATGAGAAAACCTCTAAGAGCCCATAGAAAACTATAGATGGAAAGGGTGCTAACACCTTCCCTTTCTATAATCTACCCCCCCTTACTCAGAAAACTCTCGAAAATGACTTTTTCTGTTCTTTTCACCCTTTCCTTTATTTGGATAAAAGAAAAGTCGGTGGCAACTCTTACTTACCGCAACATTTGCGAACACAAACTCAAAATCAGTATATAACAGTCGGTTCAGCCACTGTATCACAATATGGATGATGAGATATGGGACATTCATGAAGATGACATTGGCATTGAAGTAGATGGAGTAGGTAATGGTGGCTGACAGGAAATTTCTCACACCTGCTCAAAAAAAGATCTATAGAAAACATCATAGAGTACGAGGAGTTTTTGTTGATGCTCTACTTCATTCTGAGTACCTCAAGATTCTCAAAAAATCTAATGTTAAAACAATCTTTGAGTCTCTTTGTGCTAATTATGAAGGTAATCAAAAAGTAAAATAGGCTAAGGAAAACTTTTTGGTTCGACAATATAAACAGTTCAAAATGAAGGAAGATGAAGACATTGAAACCATGTTCTCAAGGTTTCAAGTTCTTGTATCTAGACTTCAAGTATTGAACAAAAGCTACACAACTGTTGATCATGTCAAGAAGATTTTTAGGAGTCTTCCTTCCAAGTATAAACCTAAGGTGATAACCATACAAGAAGCTAAAGACTTAACTTGGAGACATCCTACACTTTCTGCATACCCGCATTGTAAAGAGAAGAGGGACCCTTCTGTATTGCACTCCTCTGTTGGCTAGGTGGTTTATTTTAAACCTGCCTCGATCCGTGTTGAAGAATGAGCAGGGCATGAGATGGTCTAATAGGTTGATGTCCCTCACACATTCAGACATTTATTGGTGTCCTTGATCCTTGGAGAATGTTACCATCATTGACCGCTGTGGAGAATTCCCTAATGTCCCTCTCCTAGGCATTAGGGGAGGAATCACTTATAATCCTTGTTTGGCGTTGTGACAGTTTGGCTATGCTAGGAGGGATGGTACTCATGACACACTTATCCAAGGAATGGTATTCGATTATGAGAATGATGTCTAGAGTTATCGTCAGAGGTTCATAAGAGCTTGGGGCATGGTGAACAAAGTTGATAGCAAAACACTGGGGCATAAGAACTCCATTACTTTGGAGCCTTATCTTAAGTGGGTACGAGCCCGTGCTAAAGTCTCAGGATGCCTTATGAGGCCATTCTACCCATCATCATGGAGCCAGTTGCTGAGGGAGACACTCCTTACATTGTTCTTCATCCTGACATGCCGACTAATTTCGAGGAGTTACAAAAATCTTGGATTCAACTCAAAGAGGAACGGGATACCTTTGAAACTCAATTCTACGCCAGCGAGAAGAATGTTTTAGAGCTCACCAGGCTACTTCACGAAGAAAGGAGTATAAATGCCTACATTGCACCTAAGAGGATGCGTCTGTGGGAAGCTTGAGTCCCTATTTGTTTTGAGATTTCGTTTTTGCTTTGTTACTTCCTTTGTAAGCCCAAGAGGCATCATTGTAACCGCTTAAACTACTTAATGCAATTAACGTTTGTTTTCTCTTTGGCTAAGAAAATTTAAGTCTTAGAAATCCTTGAAAACATTGCATACATATATCATACATATCATTGCATAAACAGGTTTCAGGACAGGCTTCTTATCTTCTTCGCTGTTTATTTCAGCAATGGCTCTTGAATAAACAGTTAGGGAGCTTCAGTCACAGAATGCCTAATTCCAAGAAATGTTCCTGAATCTGGATAAGGGACAAGAAGATTTGAAAGCTCTGATTCTCAAGGACAAGAAGAAGAAGAAGAAACCAGCTGGTGTAGTGAATTTAGGAAGAAGGATCATAGGACCGGTTAAGCGAGCTCTAGATTTTGCAACCACGTCGAAAGAAGGGGACAATCAAGATGGAAAGCCCAAGGAAGGAGACAACAACCCTGGGTATGAAGAAGATGAAGCTGATTACACCGAGGAATAATACCCTCATGCTGATGATAAGTACAAACAGCTGGAGGACCGTCTCAACACCATGGAAGTTCAGAGGGTACCTGGCCTGGATTTCGAAGAGCTAGGGTTGGTTTATAGAGTGGTTATCTTGAAAAAGTTCAAAGTGCCTGCATTTGCTAAATATGATGGGGTCTTGATCAGTGCATTTTGATGCACATCCTTCCACGATTGTACTAATGCATTTCTTTAGTTTATTGTGTTTATTTTTATGTTTTAATATGTTTTGCTAATTTATTTTATTTTTGCATTTAATTAATTTTCGTATTTTATTTTCAGCAACTGCAACTTTCACGGAAAAATTCATAATTGGAGCTACGGGAATCGAATTGAGGCGTTCTAATATTGGTTGCAAAGCTAAGAAAAAGACCTACAACTTTCTAGTTGTGGCCAGATGCTGATTCGGGTTGTAGCAAGGTTGAAAAAGTCGTTGAAGTTGCAGTATTTTATATTTAAGTTTGGGTCATTTGTTTTGGGTCTGAGTTTTGTATCCGACCCAGTTGGGTTGTTTCTTTTTAGTTTTTACCAAGATGGTACAAAATTTTCGGATCCCATTTACTGTTCACAAAAAAGAGAAAGCTTTGTACGAATCAATGGAGAACTAAAACCTTTCTGACGGATTTACTGTACTCAGGTTCCAACTTTGAGATTGTTATAGCATTTGCAATTTAATTTCGATTCCTTTCAACTATGTTATGAGATTGTTGTTTGCTTAATTCGATTTTCATATAACATTGTTGATTTAATTTGATTGATAAATGTTCCCAAATTTTAATCGCGATTGACTTTGCTTAATTGTTAATTTGCGTCACTTTTAACCGTATGCTTAATCCGGCCATAGGAACATGTATCTCATAGCGTCAATCGCGCTTGTTAAATGATACTGTAATCAAATAGGATAGAAACTTCACTTAGGAGATTGTAATGTTAACAGTCGATGATAGGTACGAACCGAGGCAGTGAATCCGTTTGTTATAATCACTTGTGATACGGTGGGAGAACTGACTTGAGGTTTTGCGTTTGTTTTCGCAAATGTTTCGGTTGAGAAAGAGTCGCCACCGACTTTTTATTTTATCCTAAAGGAAAGGTTAAAAAAGCACAGCAAAAAACCTTTTGAGATATTTCGTGGGTTCAGAGGGTAGATTATGAAAAGGGAAGGTATTAGCACCCTCTTCATCCATGGTTATCCATGGGCTCTTAGTTACTTGGTTTTTTAGATCACTTGCCTTGATTTTTGATTGCTTAAAATTGTGGTGTGTGTGTGTGTTTTGAAAATGTTTTGGAAGAAGATGCCTTGTTTTAGGCGACCAATGTATTTGACTCGTGTTTGAGTGTTTTACAAAAGTGTGGATCTTTTCGAAAAGATGTTTCAAATGTTTTTGAGAGTTTGTTTGAAAGTGTTGTGGATTGTGGTTTTTGAAAAGAAGGCAAGTGTTTTTGCAAGTTGATCTCAAGTAACTAAGAGTTTTGTCTACCCTATTGTATTCAAAGGTTTTTGTTATGTTTTCAACCCTTTTTAACAATTTTGTTCCACCATTGAATTTGGTGGACAATCTTGCGTTTAGGAAGTTTATTCGGGACGGGCGTGGGTCATCGTATGGACCACGAATGCAATGATGCCAAGTGTCTTTGGCAATTTGCTTTGAGGGACTTGATCATTTGTTTAGGCAACATTTTGAAAGTATTATCGAGGGACTATGATCATTTTGAATTCGTTTTGCCAAAGATACTCGACGTGCAAGCATGGCCCATTTTGGAAGGCAACATGTGGGATTACCCTAGAGGGTGCAAGTGTGATTGTGTATTGATTTCATGTATTTGTCTTGTATTAGGTTATCTAGCGTTTGATTTTATGTACATGCAAACCCTAGGTTTAACCATGGTATAATTGAAAGCGGTAAATTGCGAAAATGTAAAATCTACGCTATTACAAAATAGTATCCGGGAGTGGGGGTACAATATTCACAAATGGGGATGAGACTTATAGTATCCAATAAGTTACAACCAAATCGAATTTGCGATCAAATGTAAATGACGAATATCAATGTATAAGATAAACAAATGTGTATAGGAGCAATGTAAATGTGTTTGTACTGTGTAAATGTGAGATGTATTGTGTAAGTATGTGATTATTTACAAATGCGACAAGGTGAAATTAATGTGTATTAGGGTATTTATTTTGACCTAAATATGTGTTTAGTTAATTAATGATCTTGTATTTTCTTAATATGTACAAAAGAAAATGTTTTAATTGAATGTTTTAAGTTCTAATTAAATTATGTATAAAAATGATGTTTTAAGAAAAGGAAATATTTCTAAGTTTTAATTATGTATACGAAAAAGTATTTTTATTAAGTGTTTAAGAATTTAAATTAGAAAAAAGGTATTTTTATTTGTTTATGTACAAATTAAATAAAAGAAAGGTATTATCTTTAAGGAAAATTTAATGTTCTATGTATGAAAAAAAAAGAGAAAATATAAGTTATTTATGGATCAAAATATGTAAAAATAATGTTAGTAAAAAAAAAGGTTATGTTAGTTAATTATATAAAAAGTGGTTAAGCTAATTAATAAAAAAAAAAGAGAAGACAACGTGTGTTTTATGAAAAAGGGGTTTGTTTTGCATAAGAGGGTTAGAGCTTTTAATGGGCTTTAGAGAGGTCAAAACGGGTTAGGCCCATTGTTCTGAAGCAAACGTTTTAGGGTTTCGCTTGTGTTTTCGTTTGAGGGAAAAGCTTCAGGGTTCGTGTACAGCGGCACTCATGGAGGTTTTCGTCTATTTCGTCTTCCTCATTGCATGTCTCGGTATTTCCCTTCGTTCGAGGCCACCGGCGCCACCTATCTCCCTCCTCTTTACACTCGCTCCAACGGCAATATAAAAAAGGTATGAATTCGTTCAAACGCATTAGGGATCTTGTATTTTTGCATGCTTAGTTCTTTGTTTATTGATTTGGATTATGTGCTTCTTTGGTTCGAGGTAAACGAAGAGGGAAAGAATTTTATACCTTTCTTAGGTGACGGAGGAGGGACGGAGGTGGAGGCGCCCAGGCGGCCAAGGGCGGAGCGAGATGATGACGGACTTGTAGACTTCCGGGTACTCTTTATCTATTTTGCATGTTTATTGGGTTTAATGATGATGAGCTGAAAACCTAACTTTGATATTCATTTCTTTCTTTTTCTCTTTCACTGTCTTGCCCCCGTTGCTGTCGTTGTATGCTTGTTGAAACGTCTTCTATCTCAGTTGCCCTGAACTTGCCTTTGAACGTTTAGCTTTTTGCCTATGATGAAGCCCTCTTCTGAGGCCTTTGAATTGCCTTGAATGCTTCTTTTCCTCTTCTCTTACAGTTGCCCTGAACTTGCCTTCTTGTGTTGCCTTATTCTGCTTGCTTATGCCTCTTCCTTGCCCAAGGATGAACCTAAGGTTCTGAGGGCTTTGTATGTATGCTTGGAATGTTATTGCTGAGCCACTTTGTACGCTTCTCCTTTGAAACACTTGTGTTGGATGCCTAAAATGTTGATTTTTTCCACGCCCAGTGATGATGTCTTTCTGAGGGCTTTAGAGCTGACCCTAAATGCTTGAGTATGCTTTGGTTGTTTTGGTTTTTGTGGTTCAGAATTGGATAGAGATAAGGTTATGAGGTTTATATGGTTATGGCCTTGGAGACTTTACAGGTTGTGAGGCTTTACAGGTACAGGCTGGTTTGATCTTTGGTTTATGCCATATTTTGTGCTTGCTTCAAAGCTTAGGCAGGTTTAGTGTTTGACAGGGTATGTGCTGGTATGGTTCTGCTTGTGAAGTTGAGTTTTATGATGGGCAGGCCTTTTTGAGCTTTAGCAGGTTAATCATGTTTGATGTAGGGGATTCTGAACTTGTTGACAGGTTATGAAGTTTTTGACTTGCTTCAGGTCAGGACTTGGTAGCAGGTTTTTGGTATATCAGTTTGTAGCATGCTGACATATGTAGGTTTGGGCTTCAGCATGTTATGCTCTTCAGCAGGTTTGGCTTCTGGTTAGGACTTATGCAGGTGGTACTGGTTTTTTGTAGTGCAGTAGGCAATGGTTGAAAAACTGGTTTGAGTTTTTGGCCCTCTCTATTTGTTTATGCAGTAGCAGTTTTTGTATATTTTTTCTTTTGCTTTGGTGAAAGTTCTGCCTCCTCTCTTTTGAACTGTGTTGTTCTTTTTGTATATGTTTCTTATCTATCTGCCTAAAGCCTCAAAACCTGCATTCTTATCTCTTTTTCTCTCTCTTCTAGTACAGTTGAATATTTAATATGTTTTGTGCTGTACCTAGTTCTGAAAGGGCTAACCTGATGGGAAATGATGATATGTACATGTTTGCTTGCATATCATGCTTTCCTCTGCATTCTTTATCTCTTCTTTGACAGCTTTTGTACTTTTTTATCTTCTTTGATATCCTTGTGCAGTAACTTGACAGCTTTGAGTAGACTTTGGCATTTTGGACAGCAAGTTGTATTTTGGATTTTGACAGAAAGTTGCATTTTGGATTTTCAGTTTGGTTTGAACCGTGCTTCTGAACTATGCAGTTTGACATTTTGAACTTATGCATTTTGACATTTTGCATTCATGATTAAATGAATAAAATTCTTCCCTCTTTGTGAACCGGGAGAAATCCCGTGATTTGCAGAGAGGGTTAATTGATCCCAGTCAGTGGCCCTTAATGATGAATTTCTCCTGTCGTTTATTATTTTATCTGCTTTTTGACTTTTCTCTTTTCTTTTGCAGGTGAAAAATGGAGCACCGGAGCGAAGTGAAGAATGAAGAATTAGGGACTTAGAAAATGTTTAGAAAAAATAGGATAGTTTTTATTTTCAATTTAATTATTGTAAACTATTATTATTTTAAATACTTCGTAAATAAATACTTGTATCCAAATAATAATTGTAACAAATATTAAATATGAAATAAAAATTCTATTGATTCATTTAATTCTTTTCAATTCCTTTTCAATTATTTACTTATTATTCATGGTTCCTTAAATTAAAATAAATGAAAATTAAATTCCAGATATTTAATTCTTAGAACCATAAATAATCAACTAAACATTGATTCTTCGTTGATCAAAATAAATGAACTTGACGTCTCCATCATCCAAAGTAACGCACAGTCAAACGCAATAACTGATCAGACGCAATCCTTTCTTACTGATTTCTTACCAAGCGCTGTAAATCCAAACTGCATATTTCTTTTGACCGGCTCAGACAAACCAACGTGAATTCAAACCAACTTTCTCTTTTGCTGATTAAATCAAAACAATGCGAATACAAACCGAATCTCGGAATAATTTGCAAAGTGCTGTGGAATTTTAATCTTTCTGAGAATATGCCCATAAAACCTTAATTCCTGATTAAATGCCAAATAACGTTTGCCTGATCAAAATTTAACCAAAGTCAAACAAAACCCTAAGCCAACTGCGTGAAACAATCCAGAGCCCTGAAAACCAGTAAAACCCTAATTGTGTCCTGACTGACGAGAAAAGTCCGTTTGACCGATTCTTGAGCCAGTTTGAAAGATCATGGAAAGCCTGAAGTTGTTATTTCTTGTGGAAAAATGCGAGGGCAAATTTTGGGGTACAACAGTTGCCCCTGTTCAATCTTCTTGGACCTGAAGAGTTAGATTGGCAAGTTTGCCTTTCACGACTTGAAGGTAAAAGAAGATTGGACACTAAAGTGCCCAGAAAATTTGCACTCGGCGATATGATGGTAGAGGTGAATGGGCTTAAAGATGCCATTTGGTGATGGGCTTAAAGATGTTATCTGGTGCGATAGAATCTTGTCGGGGAATGGGCTTAGAGATGCCATCTGATAATGGGCTTAAAGATGCCATCTGATAATGGGCTTACAGATGCCATTTGGTGACTGGACGAGAATCAGAAAGGCATCCATGTTTTGGAACATCTCTGAATCGGGGGTCTGAGCAAGCAACATATTGACGTCCATGTCTGGAGAATCCGTAAACTATTTCAGGAGTTGAGATTGAGTGAGCAATAGAGCGGCATCCGTTGTTGGGAAGCGTCCGTAAACTATTTTCAAAAGTTGAGAAGAGTATGAACAAGTTGGTAGATTGACATCCGTTGTTGGGAAGAATCCGTAAACTGTTTTCAAAAGTTGAGAAGAGTCTGAACAGGTTGGTAGATTGACATCCGTTGTAGGGAAGAATCTGTAAACTGTTTTTCAGAAGTCTTGAAGTTGAAGAGGAAACGGTGTAGGGTTTCCTGATGATGCGTTTGAATGGATCCGGAATAAGTATCAGAATGTCGCCGTGTCCGGGTCACATCTGAACTATTTCTGGATGAATCTCGGGAGATGATCTGTGTCTGTCGACTGCTCTTACCTGAAAAGTAAAGGGGTAGTTGTATGCAATGTTATGATGCATGATGCGATGTATGTGACATTAATGTTTATGATATGAATGTAATGAATGTGCATGTGAGCTGATGAGCTATCTTGCTGAGGATAAATGAATCTTGGACGGCTGAAGAAAAAAGAATCTTGACCGCTGCCGGGAAAATAATTCCTTGGCTGTTGCTGGGGAAGAGAATTCCTGATGACCTCTACTGGGGAGTTCCAAGCTAGTAG
The DNA here is from genome assembly GCA_948472305.1 of Vicia faba. Classification (NCBI taxonomy): domain Eukaryota; kingdom Viridiplantae; phylum Streptophyta; class Magnoliopsida; order Fabales; family Fabaceae; genus Vicia; species Vicia faba. The sequence goes on from OX451738.1 coordinate 1,199,431,351, forward strand.
ACTCATGCTGGGGAGGTAAGATTGAGAATCTTCATCTTGATGGGAAGTAACTCTGGCGACTTCACTGGGGAACTCAAGATTTGCCCTCCCAAAACTCTGTGGGGAGAAGGTTCAATGGTCTGGCTCCGCTGGGGATTGATAATTTGAAGTTTTAGCTTTGCTGGGGATAAATGAAGCTTGACTTCGAGTGGAGTTAGCTTGAGAAGAATCTGAACAAGCGATGGGTTAACATCCGTTACTTGGAGAACCCGTAAACTGTTTTCAAAAATCTTGAAGTTGAATCAGCAATAGAGCTGCATCCGTTGTTGGGAAGCGTCCGTAAACTAATTTCAAAGGTTGCATCTGAACAAGCTGATAGATTAACATCCGTTGTTGGGAAGAATCCATAAACTGTTTTCAGAAGTCTCGAAGAAGAATCTGAACAAGTGATAGGTTAACATCCGTTTACTTGGAGAACCCGTGAACTGTTTTCAGAAATCTTGAAGTTGAATCAGCAATAGAGCCACATCCGTTGTTGGGGAAGCGTCCGTAAACTGTTTTCAACGGTCGAGAAGAGTCTGAACAAGTGATAGATTAACATTCGTTGTTGGGAAGAATCCGTAAACTGTTTTTAGAAGTCTTGAAGAGGAATAAGCAATAGAGCCGCATTCGTTGTTGGGAAGCGTCCGTAAACTAATTTCAAAGGTTGCATCTGAACAAGTTGGTAGATTAACATCCGTTGTTGGGAAGAATCCGTAAACTGTTTTCAGAAGTCTTGAAGTTGAATCAGCAATAGAACCGCATCCGTTGTTGGGAAGCGTCCGTAAACTAATTTCAAAGGTTGCATCTGAACAAGCTGATAGATTAACATCCGTTGTTGGGAAGAATCCATAAACTGTTTTCAGAAGTCTCGAAGAAGAACCGGTGTAGGGCTTCCTGAAGATGAGCTTGTGTAAAACTGCATCGGGTTTTGAACACTTTTGACATTCGAATGCCCCAAGTGGTGATGTAGATAATTTCCTGGCTTATTACAGGTGTTGGTCTACAATCGGTCGTTCACAGATGTTTTCCTGGCTTGTTACAGGTGTTGATCTGGAGTTCTTCAGACATGCCCTGGCTGGATACAGGAATCGAATCTGGAAAGGTGATAGTTGATCGACATGCCCTGGCTGGATACAAGAATCGAATCTTCAAACTCTTCAGACGTGCCCTGGCTAGATACAGGAATCGAGTCTGGAAATATGGTCAACAGATATGCCCTGGCTGGATACAGGAGTCGAATCTGGAATTGTGACAGTTGATAGACATGCCCTGGTTGGATACAGGAATCGAATCTTCAAACTCTTCAGACGTGCCCTGGCTAGATACAGGAATCGAGTCTGGAAATGTAATAGTTAATTTGTTGAACACTTTTGACATTCGAATGCCCCAAGTGGTGGAGAAGGAGTCTTGAATCAGATTACTTTGCATATTGAGAGATTTCTTGAAATCTTTGACTGGACTGCCCCAGGTTAACTGAACTTTGAAAGATCTGTTGGACCTTGACTGGACTGCCCCAGGTTAATTGAATTGTGACATGTCATGCCCCTTGTTGATAGGAGATTTGATGGAAGTGTCATCCTCTTGAAGTGATTTTTGCTTACTGAGAGAGTTTTCGTTCCTCCGAACATTCGCTGTATGAATTTCTTCGCTGTCAAACAAAAGGGTCAAATGCAGACAGTGATATTCGAATAATGCAAAGTTTATGTTTGTCTCAAAATTTTGAAAAATGCGTTTTTAGCAGAAAACTTTTCGTCAGACAAGTTAACACAAGATTTAGAGCAAAGCCCTACAGGAGTCAGGATACCTTTTGTGACAGTATGCTTTCGAACTAACCCACGCTTCAATTAGGACTTTTAAAGGGTTGTAACGTGGCCTGGTTCACGGTTTAAGAAACAAAGGATAAAAGCTCAAAGTATATTTGTACCCACCCGCTCTTCGTGATGTCCTTCAACCTAAGCTCAGTTAATTGCGTCATACTCTGTTTTGAGTATGGAACGACTTTTGGGCGATGGTTCACTAGTTTAATTTGGGGGAGACAGTCATCATCTCCTTTTTTCTTTTCCAACACTTTTCATGTTGTTGAGGATTTTGTAATGACCTCACTATTTTGATTTTGATTTGTTATCCCTAACTTTTGCCTGACTGTTCCCGTTTTTCGGGATTACCGTCAGCGGGATGCCCCAGCTTTCTTAAGCCTCCTTTATAGGTTTTGGCTTGGCGGGCTTTTCTCTTTTGAGAGATTGACTGTCTATGTGATAGGGAACCACCCTTGTCTTTTGATTCCAAAGGAACGCTTTCTTTTTTGACGTCGTTCGTTGTATTACGAACTGAGAGTTTGCGACTTCAATGCGCGTTTTCTCTTGAATTAACTGAGATACTACCCTGCCCCAGGTTTATATCAAAGGTTTCGATTGTTTAGAACAGAAAACTCCTACTTCTTTGGCTCGAAGGGGTTGACTAGGGATTAACTTTCTTATAACTCCAATGTTTGGGGATTGAAAGAAATGCCTGTACATCATCAGCAAGGTCCGTTCAAGAGCATACTGTATAAGATCATGGCATTGTTTTGTCATCCTCCCTCTAAAGGCTTTACAGCTTTTTATCAAGAGTCAAGTATCATAAAGAAAAGCATAAGAGTAGTGAAACGAATGGATGAATTCAAGACAAACATATGCAATGCATTAATGAAAACAGAGTTTAACATCAACAGATAATTGTTTGACAGCAAAAGGAATTACAACTTTGAAAATTCAAAAAGAAGCGAAAGTCTTTCAGTTTTGAGTTTCGTCACTTCAAGTGGAGAACCCTTTAACGGAAGATTTTCATCTCGCCGTCTGGCATGAATTCCAGCACCCCAATGTCGATCAGATCTTGAATCTTGTTCTTCAAGGCCCAACAGTTGTTGGTGTCGTGTCCCGGGCTGTAGGAGTGGTAAACACATAATGCGTCGGGATGATAGTTAGGAGAGGAGGTATTGAGCTTCTGAGGAGGGTCTTTTACGGTAAGAAAGTTGACCTCCAACAGACGCTTCAGTATAAAGAATGATGGTATTTCAGTCTCCGTGAACTGTCTTCCCGACTTTTCTTGCTTTCGCCGATTACCCCGTTGATGCTGGCGAGGTTGTTGATGGGTTTGTGACCCTGAAGCGAGCAAAGGAGCCTTCCCCTTGTCTTCTTGAGTGGATGGAGGTTGAGCGGTGACTTGCTCTTCGACCTCAGATGCTTTCCCCAGTTGGTTGTTTAGAAGCAGTTGGCGGACAAGAACTCTGAGTTCCTCTTGCCTTTGGGATAGGTCTTGGATGAGAGCCATCTGGCCCACCAACTGTCCCATCATTTGGGTCCTTAAGGTTGTCAGATGAAACTGCAGCTCCGCCAGCTGATCACTCCTGGCATTGTTGGAATTCTCCAAGCTTTTGGTGAGGAGAGCTTTCATCTCTTCTTGCCTCAGAGACAAGTTCAGGAACATCTCCTGCAGCTGAGCAGTCTGGTCTTGGATGTATTTGACAGACCTTTCTAGAGCCATCTCTTGCTGAAATAAACAGTAGGAGAGTAAGGAAACCTGAAAAAGGAAAGACTGTCAAAATGTAATGCATGATATGTGGATGCATGCTTTCAAGGATCTCTTGGGGTAAACACAAGAAAATGTTAGAGGTTGAACTCTGCTCTTGGATTGGAGAACTTTGCACCGGTGGACATCCTTCCACGATAATCAAGCTCACCATGTCAAGTGGGTCATAACCACTGATTCAAGTTGTTGCACTTGATCTTTGATTGGAGAACTTTGTGTCGATGGATGTCTTTCCACGAGAATCAAGCTCACCATGTCGAGTGGGTCATAGCCACTGATTCAAGTTGTTGCACTTGATCTTTGAGTGGATAACTTTGTGTCGGTGGATGTATTTCCACGAGAATCAAGCTCACCATGTCGAGTGGGTCATAGCCACTGATTCAAGTTGTTGTACTTCGACTTGAGAGCTTTGTTTAGAGGAGAAACCTCTTGCCCCTTGGTAGACGTCTGGTTCAACGTAACCCTGCATCAAAAGAACCCTCGAGATTCTTGAAATGGTTATTGAAAATGCTATGGTATGATGTCATGATGTTATGTACATGTATGCAGAAAGCAAGTGAGTGTATATACATGCAAACATATTCACACAAAGCAAACAAGTCCTTAGGTTTAGGCTTGCATGGGGTTCAGGTACTACCCTCTTTCAGTTCGTTGGTTAAAACCTGTCCTATCAAAAGTAACCGGGTTCTAGAGGATCTCATATCATTGGCTACCCTCAATCGGTCATAACTCCAGCATCGCAATCTTTTCTCGCGGCCGTAACCATCGCGAGAGTTTAGCCTCAATGAGTGTAGCATACTGCTACTGTTCTAATGGCCAAGTTGGGTCAATTTAGGGTTCTAAGGTCGGTTGGTGCTTAATGACTCCTTGGAAGACCCATATTCTCCCCGTTTCAACACGAGGGATATCGGTACAGACCAAGACGCCACACCAACGTAGCCACTGCTTCACCCATGTCGGTATACGCCGGACAAGTCCCTCACAGATTATGCTACCTAAAAGGGTATTCCCCAGATCCGGGTTAGGATCTATGAAACTCCGATACAAAGCCCACAAATGTAAAGCAAACAAAGCAATCAATTGAAAACAAAGGTGATCTAAACCCTAAGGTAACCCCACTTTAAAATTTTCCCCAGCAGAGTCGCCAGTACTGTGATACGGTGGGAGAACTGACTTGAGGTTTTGCGTTTGTTTTCGCAAATGTTTCGGTTGAGCAAGAGTCGCCACCGACTTTTTATTTTATCCTAAAGGAAAGGTTAAAAAAGCACAGCAAAAAACCTTTTGAGATATTTCGTGGGTTCGGGGGGTAGATTATGAAAAGGGAAGGTATTAGCACCCTCTTCATCCATGGTTATCCATGGGCTCTTAGTTACTTGGTTTTTTAGATCACTTGCCTTGATTTTTGATTGCTTGAAATTGTGGTGTGTGTGTGTGTTTTGAAAATGTTTTGGAAGAAGATGCCTTGTTTTAGGCGACCAATGTATTTGACTCGTGTTTGAGTGTTTTACAAAAGTGTGGATCTTTTCGAAAAGATGTTTCAAATGTTTTTGAGAGTTTGTTTGAAAGTGTTGTGGATTGTGGTTTTTGAAAAGAAGGCAAGTGTTTTTGCAAGTTGATCTCAAGTAACTAAGAGTTTTGTCTACCCTATTGTATTCAAAGGTTTTTGTTATGTTTTCAACCCTTTTTAACAATTTTGTTCCACCATTGAATTTGGTGGACAATCTTGCGTTTAGGAAGTTTATTCGGGACGGACGTGGGTCATCGTATGGACCACGAATGCAATGATGCCAAGTGTCTTTGGCAATTTGCTTTGAGGGACTTGATCATTTGTTTAGGCAACATTTTGAAAGTATTATCGAGGGACTATGATCATTTTGAATTCGTTTTGCCAAAGATACTCGACGTGCAAGCATGGCCCATTTTGGAAGGCAACATGTGGGATTACCCTAGAGGGTGCAAGTGTGATTGTGTATTGATTTCATGTATTTGTCTTGTATTAGGTTATCTAGCGTTTGATTTTATGTACATGCAAACCCTAGGTTTAACCATGGTATAATTGAAAGCGGTAAATTGCGAAAATGTAAAATCTACGCTATTACAAAATAGTATCCGGGAGTGGGGGTACAATATTCACAAATGGGGATGAGACTTATAGTATCCAATAAGTTACAACCAAATCGAATTTGCGATCAAATGTAAATGACGAATATCAATGTATAAGATACACAAATGTGTATAGGAGCAATGTAAATGTGTTTGTACTGTGTAAATGTGAGATGTATTGTGTAAGTATGTGATTATTTACAAATGCGACAAGGTGAAATTAATGTGTATTAGGGTATTTGTTTTGACCTAAATATGTGTTTAGTTAATTAATGATCTTGTATTTTCTTAATATGTACAAAAGAAAATGTTTTAATTGAATGTTTTAAGTTCTAATTAAATTATGTATAAAAATGATGTTTTAAGAAAAGGAAATATTTCTAAGTTTTAATTATGTATACAAAAAAGTATTTTTATTAAGTGTTTAAGAATTTAAATTAGAAAAAAGGTATTTTTATTTGTTTATGTACAAATTAAATAAAAGAAAGGTATTATCTTTAAGGAAAATTTAATGTTCTATGTATGAAAAAAAAAGAGAAAATATAAGTTATTTATGGATCAAAATATGTAAAAATAATGTTAGTAAAAAAAAGGTTATGTTAGTTAATTATATAAAAAGTGGTTAAGCTAATTAATAAAAAAAAAAAAAAGAGAAGACAACGTGTGTTTTATGAAAAAGGGGTTTGTTTTGCATAAGAGGGTTAGAGCTTTTAATGGGCTTTAGAGAGGTCAAAACGGGTTAGGCCCATTGTTCTGAAGCAAACGTTTTAGGGTTTCGCTTGTGTTTTCGTTTGAGGGAAAAGATTCAGGGTTCGTGTACAGCGGCGCTCATGGAGGTTTTCGTCTATTTCGTCTTCCTCGTTGCATGTCTCGGTATTTCCCTTCGTTCGAGGCCACCGGCGCCACCTATCTCCCTCCTCTTTACACTCGCTCCAACGACAATATAAAAAAGGTATGAATTCGTTCAAACGCATTAGGGATCTTGTATTTTTGCATGCTTAGTTCTTTGTTTATTGATTTGGATTATGTGCTTCTTTGGTTCGAGGTAAACGAAGAGGGAAAGAATTTTATACCTTTCTTAGGTGACGGAGGACGGACGGAGGTGGAGGCGCCCAGGCGGCCAAGGGCGGAGCGAGATGATGACGGACTTGTAGACTTCCGGGTACTCTTTATATATTTTGCCTGTTTATTGGGTTTAATGATGATGAGCTGAAAACCTAACTTTGATATTCATTTCTTTCTTTTTCTCTTTCACTGTCTTGCCCCCGTTGCTGTCGTTGTATGCTTGTTGAAACGTCTTCTATCTCAGTTGCCCTGAACTTGCCTTTGAACGTTTATATTTTTGCCTATGATGAAGCCCTCTTCTGAGGCCTTTGAATTGCCTTGAATGCTTCTTTTCCTCTTCTCTTACAGTTGCCCTGAACTTGCCTTCTTGTGTTGCCTTATTCTGCTTGCTTATGCCTCTTCCTTGCCCAAGGATGAACCTAAGGTTCTGAGGGCTTTGTATGTATGCTTGGAATGTTATTGCTGAGCCACTTTGTATGCTTCTCCTTTGAAACACTTGTGTTGGATGCCTAAAATGTTGATTTTTTCCACGCCCAGTGATGATGTCTTTCTGAGGGCTTTAGAGCTGACCCTAAATGCTTGAGTATGCTTTGGTTGTTTTGGTTTTTGTGGTTCAGAATTGGATAGAGATAAGGTTATGAGGTTTATATGGTTATGGCCTTGGAGACTTTACAAGTTGTGAGGCTTTACAGGTACAGGCTGGTTTGATCTTTGGTTTATGCCATATTTTGTGCTTGCTTCAAAGCTTAGGCAGGTTTAGTGTTTGACAGGGTATGTGCTGGTATGGTTCTGCTTGTGAAGTTGAGTTTTATGATGGGCAGGCCTTTTTGAGCTTTAGCAGGTTAATCATGTTTGATGTAGGGGATTCTGAACTTGTTGATAGGTTATGAAGTTTTTGACTTGCTTCAGGTCAGGACTTGGTAGCAGGTTTTTGGTATATCAGTTTGTAGCATGCTGGCATATGTAGGTTTGGGCTTCAGCATGTTATGCTCTTCAGCAGGTTTGGCTTCTGGTTAGGACTTATGCAGGTGGTACTGGTTTTTTGTAGTGCAGTAGGCAATGGTTGAAAAACTGGTTTGAGTTTTTGGCCCTCTCTATTTGTTTATGCAGTAGCAGTTTTTGTATATTTTTTCTTTTGCTTTGGTGAAAGTTCTGCCTCCTCTCTTTTGAACTGTGTTGTTCTTTTTGTATATGTTTCTTATCTATCTGCCTAAAGCCTCAAAACCTGCATTCTTATCTCTTTTTCTCTCTCTTCTAGTACAGTTGAATATTTAATATGTTTTGTGCTGTACATAGTTCTGAAAGGGCTAACCTGATGGGAAATGATGATATGTACATGTTTGCTTGCATATCATGCTTTCCTCTGCATTCTTTATCTCTTCTTTGACAACTTTTGTACTTTTTTATCTTCTTTGATATCCTTGTGCAGTAACTTGACAGCTTTGAGTAGACTTTGGCATTTTGGACAGCAAGTTGTATTTTGGATTTTGACAGAAAGTTGCATTTTGGATTTTCAGTTTGGTTTGAACCGTGCTTCTGAACTATGCAGTTTGACATTTTGAACTTATGCATTTTGACATTTTGCATTCATGATTAAATGAATAAAATTCTTCCCTCTTTGTGAACCGGGAGAAATCCCGTGATTTGCAGAGAGGGTTAACTGATCCCAGTCAGTGGCCCTTAATGATGAATTTCTCCTGTTGTTTATTATTTTATCTGCTTTTTGACTTTTCTCTTTTCTTTTGCAGGTGAAAAATGGAGCACCGGAGCGAAGTGAAGAATGAAGAATTAGGGACTTAGAAAATGTTTAGAAAAAATAGGATAGTTTTTATTTTCAATTTAATTATTGTAAACTATTATTATTTTAAATACTTCGTAAATAAATACTTGTATCCAAATAATAATTGTAACAAATATTAAATATGAAATAAAAATTCTATTGATTCATTTAATTCTTTTCAATTCCTTTTCAATTATTTACTTATTATTCATGGTTCCTTAAATTAAAATAAATGAAAATTAAATTCCAGATATTTAATTCTTAGAACCATAAATAATCAACTAAACATTGATTCTTCGTTGATCAAAATAAATGAACTTGACGTCTCCATCATCCAAAGTAACGCACAGTCAAACGCAATAACTGATCAGACGCAATCCTTTCTTACTGATTTCTTACCAAGCGCTGTAAATCCAAACTGCATATTTCTTTTGACTGGCTCAGACAAACCAACGTGAATTCAAACCAACTTTCTCTTTTGTTGATTAAATCAAAACAATGCGAATACAAACCGAATCTCGGAATAATTTGCAAAGTGCTGTGGAATTTTAATCTTTCTGAGAATATGCCCATAAAACCTTAATTCCTGATTAAATGCCAAATAACGTTTGCCTGATCAAAATTTAACCAAAGTCAACCAAAACCCTAAGCCAACTGCGTGAAACAATCCAGAGCCCTGAAAACCAGTAAAACCCTAATTGTGTCCTGACTGACGAGAAAAGTCCGTTTGACCGATTCTTGAGCCAGTTTGAAAGATCATGGAAAGCCTGAAGTTGTTATTTCTTGTGGAAAAATGCGAGGGCAAATTTTGGGGTACAACATCACTCATATCAAAAATAGCTTATTTTATAATCACTTTTCATAATCAGCTTATTTGCCTAAAATCAAACCAAACCCCCCCCCCTTTAATTCGATTTCAGTTAGTTAATAATATTTCAAGAATCCTTGAGAACGATATTCGAGCCATTTATCGCTAAATACTACAGTTTTGAAACTGTTTCGTAAAAACACTCATTTTGATCCGCGCGCGACAGCGGATCAAATTGGCGCCGTTGCCGGGGAATTCTTGATACTATTAACTAATTTTTGAGTCTTAGGTTTAGTATTCTCGTGTCTAGGTCCTAGTTTCCTTTCGGTTTAAGCCAATTCGCGTTTTGAGTCAAAATAGTAAAAAAAATCGGATTTTTTGAAAATTGAGTCCGATTTGAAATCTGCTCCGACCAGTTTATGCCAAAAAAATCACTGATCATTTGTCCCATACTACAAAGTAGTTAAGGGACTTTGGTCTCAATTTCCCAAATTCATCATTTTCCTCTTTTTTATGATTTATTTACTGTTTTCATAGAGTCGAAAAAAATCAAAAAAATCATCAAAATTCTATTTTTCGTCCATTAGAAGAATTTCGTGTTTAGTTTATTTTTTTGAAAAACATTTAATCGTTTTCCTTCTTTGTGTTTGTTTTTGCTTTTAGGGACATTGTTGGTATTTTGGGCTTTGTTACCATTGCTGCGTATTAGTCCGGGCTACTAGGTCCTGCTGTCCTGAGCTTGTTGCTTTTGATCCGGAGGTAGAAAAAACATTGCACACACAACGTAGGAGAGTCCAAGTTAACACTAGTCCACCACCCACAATTGAGTTTGAGTCTGAGTCTGATTCTGATTACTTGCACTATCTGTTTGATTCTGATTCTAAAGTTGTTATTGATATGGCTGACCAAAGAACCTTAAGGCAATTGGCTGCCCCTGATGTAAATTATAATGGCATGTGTATTGATTATGATGATGTTGCTGCTCCTTTTGAATTAAAATCGGGTTTAATACACTTGTTGCCCAAGTTTAGTGGTATTGCAGGTGAGGATCCGCACAAACATTTGAAAGAGTTTCAGGTTGTATGCTCTACACCATCAAAGCCTGAAGGTATCACTGAAGATCACATCAAACTTTAAGCTTTTCCTTTTTCGTTGCAGGGTGCAGCAAAGGATTGGTTGTACTACCTCGAGCCAAATTCAATTGCAAGCTTGAATGCGATGAAAAAGGTGTTTTTGGAGCGATATTTTCCTGCCTCTAGAGCTGCCTCAATAAGAAAGGAAATTTGCGGTATCAGACAAGGTAATGAGTCACTCACTGAGTATTGGGAGAGGTTCAAGCACTTGGTATCCAGCTGTCCTCAACATCAGATCACCGAGCAATTACTCATCCAGTACTTTTATGAGGGGTTGATACCGATGGACCGAAACATTCTTGATGCCGCTAGTGGTGGAGCACTTGTTGATAAAACTCCAGCTGCTGCCAAAGCTCTAATAGAGAATATGTCTCTTAATTCTCAGCAATTTACCACTAGAGACAATTCTGCACAAAGCAAAGGAGTGAATCAAATTCAAGCTTCTTCTTCCAGCAAAGCTTTAGAGACCAGAATTAATGAGCTCACAACATTAGTCAAACAACTAGCAGTAGCAAAAACTCAAACATCAACTCTGTGTGGTATTTGTACTTCCCCTGAGCACCCGACTGATACATGTCTCATTCTGAGAGATGAATCTATCACTGAGCTGCCCCAAGCTTATGCAGCCAACCTTTACAACCAAAATAGGTACAATAACATCCCTGACCTGTCCACCAACAAATATCATCCGAATTGGAGGAATCATCCCAACCTTCGATATGGAAATCCACAAACCAGCCAACAACAGAATCCACCTCAACCGGCTTCCCCTGCACCTTCTGGACCATCCCTAGAGGATCTTGTTAAACAAATGGTTGTCAACAACCTTCAGTTCCAACAAAGGACCGATTCTAGCATTCAGATCTTGAACACGCAAATGGGACAACTTGCTACTCAAATAAATAACATGCAAGCCCAAGGTTCGAACTAACTTCCAGACCAAATGGGTGTCAATCCGAATGGTCCAAATGCCAATGTAAGTGTAATTTCTTTGCGATTTGGTAAGGTTACAGGATCAGCCCCTGAGGTAACATCTAAACCTTCTCTTTCTTTTCCTCCTTCTCCATCTTCTGTCCCTTCTTCTGTTGTTATGAATGAAACTGAAAAAAATAAAGAAAGAGAGTATGTTCCACCAGTCCCCTTCCCACATAGAGTTTTGAAAAATAAAAAAGTTGATGAGGGGGACAACGAGATTTTAGATGTATTTAGAAAGGTTGCTGTGAATATTCCTCTTCTTGATGTGATTAAGCAGGTATCAAAGTACGCGAAGTTTCTGAAAGACTTGTGTACAAACAAGAGGCGGGTGAAAGGAAGTGAGCGAGTAAACTTGGGACGGAATATTTCTGCATTTATTCAGCCCAAGCCTTCATCCGAAAAGGTTGTAGGCGAGAAAAATGTTTTAGCCCTCACTACTCAGCTGTTGTCACAAAAGCAGAAGGATCCAGGAACATTTGCTATCCCTTGTACCATTGGGGATAAGCAATTTGATAATTGTATGCTTGATTTAGGAGCGGGAATTAATGTGATGCCCACTTCTGTTTATAATAACCTTTGTCTTGGTCCTTTGCAGCATACAGGTATAATCATTCAGTTAGCGAACAAGAGTAACGCCCGCCCCGCCGGTGTAGTCGAAGATGTCCTTGTTCAAGTTAATGATTTAATTTTTCCTGCAGATTTTTACATTCTGGACATGAAAGGAGAAACAAAGTCCAGCAAAGCTCCAATCATTTTAGGCAGACCATTCATGAAAACGGAAAAAACAAAGATTGATGTTGACGATGGAACCATGTCCATGGAATTTGGTGACATTGTCGTAAAATTTAACATTTTTGATGCCATGAAACATCCATTGGAGGAGCATTCCATTTTTCATATTGAATTAATCTCTGATTTGTTGGATGAAACTTGTTATGAATTGTTTTCATTAGATTTTCCATCTTTATCTGCATTTGGTGATGTTTATTCGTGTTCTGATTGTACTGACACTAATATATGTGTTGTATTTGCTGAGATTGATGCTGCCTTGCAGGATGATGTGTTTTCTACAGGTGATGTTGCTGTCAATGAAGTTAATTATGCAGCGGAAGCTCTTGACATCCCGGCTGCCCCAACCACTCCATCCATTGAGCAGCCCCCATCCTTAGAGCTGAAATAACTCCCGGATAATCTGAAATACGCTTATTTGGAGAGTGATGAAAAATTACCTGTCATTATTTCTTCTAACCTTGATTTCGAACAGGAAAATAAGATTTTGCAGGTTCTGAAGAAACACAAGAAGGCAATCGGATGGACATTAGCCGACCTCCCTGGTATTAGTCCATCGATGTGCATGCACAGGATTTTACTTGAGGATGGAGCAAAAACAGTAAGGCAGCCCCAAAGGAGGCTTAATCCTTTGATTCTTGATGTTGTGAAGAAAGAGGTAACCAAACTCTTGCAAGTAGGTATCATTTATCCTATCTCTGACAGTAAATGGGTAAGTCCAGTGCAGGTTGTACCTAAGAAATCTAGACTCACAGTGGTGAAAAATGAAAAGAACGAACTTGTTCCCACTAGAGTTCAGAACAGTTGGAGAGTTTGTATTGATTACAGGAGATTGAACCAAGTGACTAGAAAGGACCATTTTCCTTTGTCGTTCATTGACTAGATGCTTGAACGGCTAACTGGTAAATCACATTACTGTTTTCTTGATTGTTTTTCAGGTTATTTTCAGATTCATATTGCACCGGAAGATCAAGAGAAGACCACTTTTACTTGTCCCTTCGGTACTTTTGCATATCAGAAGATGCCTTTTGGTCTTTGCAACGCTCCTGGCACTTTCCAACAGTGCATGATTAGCATTTTCTCTGATTTCATTGAAAATTGCATGGAAGTTTTCATGGATGACTTCACTGTTTATGGTTCCTCTTTTGATGCATGTTTGAGTAGCTTGAATATGGTTTTGGAAAGATGCATCGAGACTAATCTTGTGTTAAATTACAAAAAATGTCATTTTATGGTTAAGCAAGGAATTGTTCTTGGTCACATAATTTCTGAGGAAGGTATTTCTGTTGACCCTTCTAAAATTGATGTGATTTCTACACTGCCTTACCCTTCTTGCGTTCGCGAGATTCGTTATTTTCTTGGTCATGTAGGTTTTTACAGGCGTTTCATCAAGGATTTCAGCAAGATAGCTCTTCCGCTCTCAAACTTGTTGAAGAATGACGTTACTTTCAGCTTTGATGACAAATGCAAACAAGTGTTTGACTTCTTGAAGAAAGCATTGACCTCCGCTCCCATCATCCAACCTCCTGACTGGACCCTCCCTTTTGAGATCATGTGTGATGCCTCTAATTATGCTGTTGGGGCTGTCCTTGCATAAAGAGTTGGCAAGGCTGCCCATGTTATTTACTATGCTTGTAGGACTTTAGATTCTGCACAGTCAAATTACACTACCACTGAAAAAGAACTTCTAGCTATTGTTTTTGCTCTTGATAAATTCATATCATATTTGGTAGGTTCCAAGGTTGTTGTTTTTACTGACAATGCAGCTTTGAAGTACTTGTTAAAGAAGCCGAATGCAAAACCAAGATTGATTCGGTGGATGTTGTTGCTCCAAGAGTTTAATGTAGAGATTAAAGACAAAAGTGGAGCTGAGAACTTAGTAGTTGATCACTTGAGTAGAATAGAGCGAGATGAAGATCCTTTTCCCATCCAGGATGTCTTTCCTGATTAGCAACTTTTACTTGTGTATGGTATTACTCCTTGGTTTGCTGATATTGTTAATTATCTTGTTGCTGGTGTTTTTCCTACAGGTGCATCCAGGTCACAGATTCACAAACTCAAGAGTGATGCCAAATATTATGTTTGGGATGATCCATATCTTTGGAAGTTTGGTAGTGATCAGGTAATTAGGAGATGTGTCCCTGACTATGAGATTAAATCTATTTTGAATTTTGCTCATTCATCTCAAGTCGGGGGACACTTTGGCCCTCAAAGGACTACAAGGAAGGTCCTAGACTCAGGTTTCTTTTGGCCCACTATTTTTAAGGATGCTTTTGAGACTTTCCTCACTTGTAAAGAGTGCCAGATAGCATGTACAAACATTACTCGAAAGATTGAAATGCCTCAGCAACCGATGCTTTTCTGTGAAGTATTTGATGTATGGGGAATCAACTTCATGGGTCCCTTCCCTGTATCATTTGGTTTTCTATATATTTTACTTGTTGTTGATTATGTTTCAAAGTGGGTGGAAGCTATCCCCACTAGGACTAATGATTCTAGGGTTGTTGCAGACTTTGTCAGGTCTAATATCTTTTACAGGTTTGGAATCTCGCGAGCTATCATAAGTGACCAAGGCACTCATTTCTGTAACCGCACCATGGAAGCTTTGCTCCGAAAGTATGGAGTTGTGCACAGGGTCTCTACTGCTTATCACCCACAAAAAAATGGGCAAGCTGAAATCTCAAACAGAGAGATCAAACAGGTTTTAGAGAAAATGGTGCAACCAAACAGGAAGGACTGGAGCCGCCATCTAGAAGACGCACTTTGGGCTCATAGAATAACTTTCAAGACACCCATTGGGATGTCTCCTTATCGACTTGTTTTTGGTAAGGCATGTCATCTTCATGTAGTGATAGAACACCGTGCTTACTGGGCGGTGAAAAGTTGTAATTTGGAGATGCAACAAGCAGGTATTGAAAGAAAACTCCAATTATAACAACTTGAAGAGCTTAGACTAGAGGCTTATGAGAGCTCTAGGATTTATAAAGAAAAAACTAAGCACTTCCATGATAAGATGATTTCTAGAAAGGAATTCTCTATAGGGCAACAAGTTTTATTGTATAATTCTCGCCTTAAGATTATGGCTGGGAAACTTCGATCCAAATGGATTGGTCCTTTTGTTGTCACTAATGTTTTTCCTCATGGTGCAGTAGAAATTAAAAGTACAGGTACTGACAAAGTTTTCAAGGTCAATGGGCAGCGCCTAAAGCTTTTTCATCAAAGTGCAGTACCTGAAGATGTGAGCATAAAGGAGCTTTCTTTGGAAGCGCCTAACTACACTACAACTTGATCAGGGAATTCTTATTCCTTTCTCTCAACTTTAATAACTGCGTCCTTTCATTGAGGACAATGCTTGTTTTAAATGCGGGGGAGGGAATCATTTTGTTTCTTTGCTTTTATTTAAATTTCAGTTGTTTTTGTTAAAAAAAATAAAATGCATCTATTTGAAAGTTTTGGGTTGCAGACTAATTTGAGGTTATGTTTGTGGAGACTTGGGAAAAGCTCACAAGATCGATATCGTCTTAACACTGTCTCATGCATATGGAAATTGATTTGAATTCTTATTATGTATTACCCTTGAATTCTCACTCTCTAATAGCTCTTGAGTAGTTTATTTCAGCAGTCAGCACCATCTCACACATTCTACGCAAGGAAACCGATGAATATAAGTGAGTGTTCCGGAAAAAAAAGTGTTTTAAAAAGAAAAAGAAAAAAAAGGAGTGCACCTTCTAAGTTTGGTGACCCTCACCCGATCACTTAACCCAACGGTCGTAGTGCCTACAATTTTTTTTCGAGAATAAGACTCGTTGTTAGTTGGTTCAGCGGTTTCTGGTGCTGAACTTGGTAGGGCGGATTACGGTCCGATCCCCCGCAACTGCAACTGAGTAAGCAAAGGGTTATGCCATGTAAGTACCAGAACCCCGTGCAAAAAAGGATCAGAGTCAATAACCGGTTGCTTTGCTATGAGTGTGTGGAGATAACGGGCTTAATGTGATTGTGCCTGAATGAAAAAGAGAAAAAAGGAGGATGAGTAAGTTAGACTTTTGCATAATAATATGATTCATATTGGTTTGTATATTCAGGAGGCATGACTAGTGTTCCTACGATATCCTTAGTGTACGAGACTAGTACCTGTTGATGCAATCTTGACCGAAGATGAATTTGTAGCCTAGGATGAGTAATTGATGATGCTTTTGCGTTTCTTTTGATTGCATTTTGCTCGGAGTGCAAAAGTTTAAGTGTGGGGGAATTTGATCAGTGCATTTTGATGCACATCCTTCCACGATTGTACTAATGCATTTCTTTAGTTTATTGTGTTTATTTTTATGTTTTAATATGTTTTGCTAATTTATTTTATTTTTGCATTTAATTAATTTTCGTATTTTATTTTCAGCAACTACAATTTTCACGGAAAAATTCATAACTAGAGCTACGGGAATCGAATTGAGGCGTTCTAATATTGGTTGGAAAGCTAAGAAAAAGACCTACAACTTTCTAGTTGAGGCCAGATGCTGATTCGGGATGTAGCAAGGTTGAAAAGTCGTTGAAGTTGCAGTATTTTATATTTAAGTTTGGGTCATTTGTTTTGGGCCTGAGTTTTGTATCCGACCCAGTTGGGTTGTTTCTTTTTAGTTTTTACCTAGATGCTACAGAATTTTCGGATCCCATTTACTGTTCACAAAAAAAAGAAAGCTTTGTACGAATCAATGGAGAACTAAAACCTTTCTGACGGATTTACTGTACTCAGGTTCCAACTTTGAGATTGTTATAGCATTTGCAATTTAATTTCGATTCCTTTCAACTATGTTATGAGATTGTTGTTTGCTTAATTCGATTTTCATATAACATTGTTGATTTAATTTGATTGATAAATGTTCCCAAATTTTAATCGCGATTGACTTTGCTTAATTGTTAATTTGCGTCACGTTTAACCGTATGCTTAACCCGGCCATAGGAACATGTATCTCATAGTGTCAATCGCGCTTGTTAATTGATATTGTAATCAAATAGGATAAAAACTTCACTTAGGAGATTGTAATGTTAGCAGTCGATGATAGGTACGAACCGAGGCAGTGAATCCGTTTGTTATAATCACTCATATCAAAAACAACTTATTTTATAATCACTTTTCATAATTAGCTTATTTGCCTAAAATCGAACCAACCCCCCCCCCCCCCCCCCCTTTAATTCGATTTCAGTTAGTTAATAATATTTCAAGAATCCTTGAGAACGATATTCGAGCCATTTGTCGCTAAATACTACAGTTTTGAAACTGTTTCGTAAAAACACTCGTTTTGATCCGCGCGCGACAGCGGATCAGGTCTCATGTCCAAAGCTACATCTCAGATCTTATGCCAGGAAGATCCAGCCACACACTACTGACAGGAATTTGTGGGTGCATTTCTTTTAAGACAGTCTATCAGGGACTCAATTAGAGTGGTTCTATCAGCTGTAGGGAACCAACATTCGTAACTGGGAAAATCTGGCTACTGCTTTCTACAAGCAGTTCCAATATAATGCTGACCTTGCTCCAACCCATACGCAACTTCAGAGTATGTCTATGGGTTCTGGCGAGGGCTTTAAAGATTATGCCCAGAAATGGAGAGACCTTGCAGGAAGAGTCCAGCCTCCATTGTCTGATAGGGAGCTGGTGGACATGTTCTTGGGCACATTATCCGGGCCATTATTTAACTATTTGATTGGAAGTTCTTCCGCTGGTTTTACTGAATTGATCTTAACTGGTGAACGTGTAGAGGCTGGCATCAAAAGCGGTAAGATCCAAAGAGATACATCCTCCAGTATTACAAAGAAACCTTTCACAGGAAAGAAGGAGGTCAGTGCTGCTTATGGACAAAGAAATCTTAACAAAACTGAGCGTCGTCCGACGATAGGGGCTGTTATGATTTCCAATCCTGCATCACATCAGCAACAAAACAATCAGTCCATAACAAATAAGCCAAGGAGACAATTTACCCGAATCAACATGACCCTATTCCAGGTTTTACCACACCTGCTAAAGTTTAATTTGTTGACCCTAAAGGAGGCTCCGAAGAATCCTAATACTACCTCTCGTTGCTACAACCCAAATTCTCGATGTGCCTACCATTATGAGACTCCGGGGCATGATACAAATGATTGTTGGGCTTTGAAGAATAAGTTGCAAGATATTATTAATGCAAAGGAGGTTGAATATGATCCCCTTGAGACTCCCAATGTCATAACTGCACCTATGCCTAAGCATGGCTCGGGAATCAATGCTATATATATCATCTCTTCCACAGAAGATGACGACGGTAGCTATGACATGGACAAGTGGATCTTCCCAACCATCAGCGGTGGACTCAGCAATTGGGAGGCTAAAAACTTTGTTCCCATCTCTTTTATTCAAGAGTAATTTGTCTTTTTGTTTTGAGGAAATGTAATATTTGAACAATTGAAACATTACAGCCTTGTGTCTTACCCGAGCACAATGGTTTATTTGTGAGGGTCATTACTTCATTGCATATGTCATCAATAAAACATTGGACATTTCACATACAAATTTTACGCTCTTTGTTTTTATTTGCTACCTCTTTACTTTATCAAAAATATACAACTATGCTCTTACACACACTCACATATCAAACTGCAGATCACACCCACTATGGATCCCATTGATAACGGTTCTGCTATTGCTCATTATGACTTTGAAAATATGATCAACCAAGCCGAGGACGAAGGTGAGGAAGATTGTGAGGTACCAAGAGAGCTTGCGAGATTGTTACAATAGGAAGAAAGGATAATATAACCTCACGAGGAACCAGTTGAGACAGTGAACTTGGGTAGTGAAGAGGACTGAAAAGAAGTCAAGGTAGGTGCTAACTTGGAGCCCAGTGTCAAACAGCGGTTAATACATATGCTACATGACTATGTTGAGGTTTTTGCCTGGTCATATAAAGACATGCTGGGACTTGACACTGATATTGTGGTTCATCGCCTACCTACAAAAGAGGACTTCCCTCCAGTGAAACAAAAGGTTCATCATATGCGGCCAAATATGTCAAAAAATATCAAGGCTAAAGTCATGAAATAGTTCAATGCCGGTTTCTTAGCTGTCACGTCTTATCCATAATGGGTCGCTAATGTTGTTCCAGTACCTAAGAAGGACGGTAAGGTACGTACGTGTGTGGATTACAGAGACCTGAACAGGGCAAGCCCCAAGGATGACTTTCCGCTTCCCCATATCGATGTTCTGGTTGACAACACCGCACAACATAAAGTATTCTCCTTCATGGATGGTTTCTCCAGATACAATCAGATCAAAACAAAACTCGAGGACATGGAGAAGATGACCTTTGACACAGTGGGGCACTTTCTGCTACAAAGTTATGCCATTTGGACTAAAGAATGCAAGGGCAACCTATCAGCATGCCAGAGTAGCTTTGTTCCACGATATGATTAACCATGAGATAGAGGTCTATGTTGATGATATGATATGATAGCCAGGTATTAGACTGAAGGGGAGAACCTTGATCACCTATAGAAGCTATTTGACAGGCTGAAGAAATACAAACTGAGGTTAAACCCGAATAAGTGCACTTTCGGAGTAAGATCCGGTAAGCTCTTAGGTTTCACGGTCAGTGGCAATGGCATTGAAGTGGATCCTGCAAAGGTTAAGGCCATACAAGAGATGTCGGATCCTCGCACTGAGAAGGACGTTAGGGGATTATTGGGATACCTAAACTATATTTCTAGATTCATTTCACATCTGACCGCTACTTGTGATCCAATCTTCAAATTACTGAAGAAAGATCAAGCAGTGAAGTGGAATGATGACTGCCAGAACGCCTTTGACAAAATTAAAGAATATCTTCAAGAGCCTACAATTTTAATGCCTCCAGTCGAAGGAAGACCTATGATCATGTACTTAATAGGGTTAGAGAACTCGATGGGGTGTGTACTAGGGCATCATGACGAGTTTGGTCGAAAAGAGCAAGCAATATACTACCTTAGTAAAAAGTTTACCGACTGTGAAACAAAATACTCACTACTCGAGAAAACTTGCTGTGGTTTGGCATGGGCTGCTCGCCGACTAAGACAGTATATGTTTACCCATACTACCTTGTTGATATATAAAATGGACCCTATCAAGTATATCTTTGAGAAGCCCGCTCTCTCCGGAAGAATAGCAAGATGGAAAATGATGCTGACCGAATACAACATTGAATACACAACCCATAAAGCAATTAAGGGAAGTGTACTAGCTGATCATTTGGCTCATCAGGCTGTGGATGACTACTAATCCATGAATTTTGAGTTCTCGGATGAGAATATCATGTTAGTAAATGATTGTGAAGAGCCTAGACTAGATGAAGGACCTGAAAAAGGATCCCAGTGGACTATGGTTTTTGAAGGAGCTTCCAACGCTCTTGGCAATGGCATCAGCATTGTGATCATATCTCCTGAGGGCTGTCATACTCCTTTCACTTCCAGGCTATGTTTCAACTGTACCGACAACATGGCTGAGTATGAAGCATGTATCATGGGTCTCAAAGCTGCAATCGATTTAAGGATCAAGTTCTTAAGTGTTTTTGGAGACTCGGCTTTGGTAATCAGCCAGATCAAAGGAGAATGGGACACAAAGCATCCTAATATCATCCGGTACAAAGAGCATGTTTTGACATTAATCCCATACTTTGAAGAAGTTACTTTTGAGCATTTTCCACGAGAGGAAAATCAACTAGCGGACGCACTAGCTACGATGTCATCCATATTCAAGGTCAGGTGGGATAATGAGGCTCATCAGATCACCATTGAAAGGATGGATGAGCCAGCATACTGTCACGAGATTGGTACTGAAGAAGTAGTGGACAAGCATTGGTTCCGTGAAGTCAAAAGATATCTCGAAGCCCAAAAGTATCCTGAGGGAGCTTCATTCAATGATAAGAAGTTCTTAAGAAGGTTCTCTGCTAAGTTCTTCCTCAGTAACGTGATCCTTTACAAGCGCAACCCTGACTCTACCTATCTTCGGTGTGTAGACAAGAGTGAGGCAGAAAGGATTATGGCTGACTTACACGAAGGTACCTTTGGCACTCATTCCAATGGACATTTAATGGCTAAAAAGATCCTACAGGCAGGATACTATTAGTCCACCATGGAAACAGACTGTTATCAGCATTCACGGATTTGTCACAAGTGTCAGATCTATGCCGACAAGGTGCTTATACCTCCAGTTCCTTTAAATATCTTGACTGCTCCTTGGCCATTCGCAGTGTGGGGCATCGATATGATTGGGGAAATCAGACCTACGACTTCTAATGGACACTGCTTCATCCTAGTTTCCATTGATTACTTCACGAAGTGGGTCGAGGCAACTTCATTCGCTTCTGTTACCAAGAGCGTTGTGGCCCAATTCATCAACCATAACATTATCTATCGGTATGGTATTCCAGAAAGAATCATTACAGATAATGGTACCAATCTCAACAACATTATGATCATCGAGCTTTGCATGAAATTCAACATCCAGTATCATAACTCTTCTCCCTATCGACCGAAGATGAATGCGCTGTTGAAGCTGCTAACAAAAATATCAAGAGAATCATACAGAAGATGAAGGTGACTTATAAAGATTGTCATGATATGTTACCATTTTCTCTTCATGGTTACCGCACCATAATGCACACATCAACAGGGGAAACTCCTTTCTATTTGGTATACGGAATGGAAGTTGTCCTACCCATAGAAGTCCAAATCCCTTCCTTAAGAGTCATGAAGGATGCAGGGATGAATAAAGACGAATGGGTTCAGAATCGACTTGACCAGTTAAACCTGATTGACGAGAAGAGACTTGCGGCTGTCTATCATGGTCAGATATACCAAAAACGTATAATCAAAGATTTTAACAAGAAGGTCAGACGTCAGGTATATCAGACTGATGACCTGGTAATCAAGCGCATCATAGTGCCGCAAGGTGATCCCAGGGGAAAATGGACTCCCACATACGAAGGGCCATTTGTGATCAAGAACATATTTTCTGGTGGAGCCATGATCCTAACCACTATAGAAGGTGACGACCTTCCACACCCTATAAACGCGGACATATTTAAAAGATATTACGTATAAACAAAGACCCGCTAGGTTAACTGGCCTAGGAAAAAATAAGGGCATCCCAGCGAACCAAAAGGGTTCGGAAAAAATTAGGGATATACATAAAAAAATATGTACACCCGACAAGTCGAAAACCTGAAAAGGCGACTTGGGAAAAAAAGGGTATCCCGGTGGACTGAAAACCCGAAAGGGCGGTCCAGGAAAAAGTTAGGGATTTAAAGCGTATAACTATGTCATGTTGGATCACCTAACAACCAATCTTCAGTATCAACTATCAAGCCCAAACAGCACTAATCAATCCAATCAGCTTCGGACAAGCAGCGAAAGGGATGAGACGCTCAAAGACTTAAAGGCAATAGTAGAATGGGAACCTAATGGGATTATTACATAGTTGTTTTTATTTGTATACTATTTTTGTATTCTTATGACGACATTCTCTTACTAGGATGTTTGTCTCCTTATATAAAAACACTTACTCAAGTTAATACAAAACTATCCCGTTGAAAGTGTAAAACTTCTGTTTTTATTTTTCTGTTTTGTGTGCGAAAACGTCCAGTGATTATTTTTGAACATATGCATTTGAATGTGATTACTGCTTACAAATACACGCATAAAAAACAGAAAGACAATTGCTAATGACTTTAAGAAACATGACAATATCTAAGGGCCATCCACA
This sequence comes from Vicia faba, assembly GCA_948472305.1. NCBI lineage: Eukaryota > Viridiplantae > Streptophyta > Magnoliopsida > Fabales > Fabaceae > Vicia > Vicia faba. Next base: position 1,199,454,357 of record OX451738.1, read on the forward strand.
AGATCCTTGTAGATGTTTTCCCCGGTAGATACCTTGTCCAGCAAGTACAGAGGCAGGGGCATTCTACTACAAGGTCACTTCCATATTCTCAGCATGTAGCCTAATGATGTCAGTTGTTCTCACATCCCTGGCAGAGCAAAAATATCCAATTGCTGCTCCAAAATCCCCCAGTGAAGTCTCCAAGCTTCTCAAGATTCCCCTACAGGATTTCAACAAAATCCCCAAGCAGTTTATGGAGTTCACCTTCGGAAACATAGTTTTATAAATCTCAAGTAGTTTATAAATCCTTATCCCCAATAGACTTTATTTCTCTAGATACAGAAGTTCATCCCCCAACAGAGTTTATTTCTCCAAATTGGTGAAATCATCCAACCGAACTCTTCTCCACAGCAAAATTATTCTCAAATAGAAGTCGAAGATCCCCGACAGAGAAAGTGAATCGCCAACAAAACTATCTCCATTCATTATCCCCTGCGGAAATTGAAGAATAACTTTCTTCACTCATCAACAGCAGTCCGGGATTCAGCTACCTGATACTCTTCAACAGCAGTCAGGGATTTATTTTCCCAGACAAAGATAATGTTCATACATCATGGCATGTGCGTACTAATACATATATCATAATCTCATTTATTTTGGGAGCATCATGCAATTCATACATCATGACATCGCCTGAAACTGATTTTACCTTTTTAGGTTAAATTAGCAGACAAACAAACATTATCAACCTTTACAGCAGGTCAAAGATTAATGCTCGAAACCAGACGGGGAAACTATTTGCACGACCAAGTGGTATGAAATCCCGAAACAAGACGGGTTCACCAACAAATACAGTAGGCCACAAATTAATGCCCGAAACCAGACGGGGAAACTATCTATGTGACCAACAAAAGAAGTTCCAAATTAATACCTACAACAAGCTAGTAGAACTATATATGGACGACCGACTGTGGATTAATACCTGTAACAAGATAGGAGAACTATCTACATGAAGAGATTGAAGATTAATACCTGTAACAAGCCAGGAAAAATATCTTTCTTTCTCAGGTCAGAGATTAATAATTGTAACAGGCCAGGACAACTATTTCAATGACCAATAATTTTCAAGTTCCAGATTAATACCTATAACAAGCCATGAGAACTATCTATGGAAGACCGACTGTGGATTAATACTTGAAACCAGCCAAGACGACTATCTCAATGACCGACAATTTTCAAATTCCATATTAATACATGAAACCAAACAACACAACTATCTGGGAACAAGTTGATTGTAGATTAACACCTAAAACCAGACAGGATAGCTATCTACATGACCAGACGAAGCAATCTTACACGGGTTTCTTCTCATGCAGTCTAACACAGGCTCATCTTGAAGCAGCCCTACACAGGCTCTTTCTAATACATTTCCAAATAATGGTTAATTCCATTATCCCCAGCAAACTAATGGAAGCCTGGACTTCAACAAGAATACAACAAACTTTCATCTCTCCAAAGATAAATCTTCAGTAGAGCCTTGGACAACTGAAGTTCCTAGACTCTATTCCCCACAAAATTTTCCTCAAGTAGGAGACCAACAAAAACCCTCATTCCCCAACGGACTCCTCCTCAGACAGCAGGAACAGGAAACCCCAAAGGGATCATGTGTGAAATCAACATCTATTTTGGATGGCATCTTTAAGCCCATCTTCGACAACTCTCTTTCATCTTCTCTAAATGGCATCTGTAAGCCCATTCCCGTCATCATCAACTAATAGTGTTATTTCATGCGAGTGCAAATTTCTGGGTACTCTAGTGTTCAATCATCTTCCACCTTCAGATCATGAAAGGCAGACAAGCCAATCTAAATCCTCAGGTTTAAGAAGATTGAACAGGGGCAGCTGTTGTACCCCAAAATTTTCCCACTCATGTTTCCCAAGGTTTTTTCTCTTATATGGGTGGTTACAAGCACTTGCCTAAAGAAAATGAAAATTTTTAATGTTAGCAAAGTGTCTTCGATTGGTAGTTCAACAATGTCTTTCGATTGGCATCTGAACATGGTACTTCGATTGGCATATAAGAAAGCTTCGATTGGGCGCTGGACTTCCTTTGACGCAAGCCTAATTAACAAGCTTCGATTAGGTGCTGGGCCCCCTTCGATCAAGTTCAAATCACAAGGCTTTCGACTGTGCATTAGTTGCTTCGGGATTTCCTTTAATTCACAAGGCATGAACTTCCTTCATGCCAGCAGGCACAGGGTAATGGCCTCCTGCATACATCCTTCGATTGCACCATTGGCTTTACATGTTGGCTTGATTCATAATGCAATGGCTACCTGCATGCAAGCTTAATTCCTCCTTTGATTGGGAATTTGATTTCTTTGGTGCAAGCTTGATTCCTGCTTCGTTTGAGCATTTGATTTCTTTGGAGCAAGCTTGATTCTTGCTTCGACTAGGCAAATACTCCCTCTGTGCGTGCCTTCAGCGCACAAAGCAAGAATCCCCTACAAGTTTATTTCGATTCACCAGCAATGAACTCCTGCATACCAGCTTCGATTAGGAGCTGAATATCCTTCGATCAAACCTAATTCACAAAGCTCCCACTGGGAAAAAGGCCCCTCAACTTATCACCAGCACACATATGCCTCTTCATGCTTGTTTGGTCTATTAGGCAAAAAGCTTCTCCATGCTCTCCTTGGTTTCACAAGGAAAAGATCCATCAACATGCCTTCGATTCATAAGGCAAAAGGCCCCTCTCACTAGTCTTTGATTCACATGGAAATTGCCCCCTCTTCAGCTTGCCTTCAGAATACAAGGACAAGACTCCTTCAGATTTGCCTTCGATCCACCAGGTAAAAAGCTTCTTTTGATCCAGCAGGAAAAAAAGTTTCCTTCGACCCAGAAGGCATTGGCTATCTTTGTGCCAGCTTCGCCTAGGAAATGGCCTCTTTTAAGCCTTCTTTGACCTGCCTCATGCTAGCATTCACAAGGCATAGGCTGCCTTTGTGCCAGCTTCGACTGGGAAATGGCCCCCTTGAAACAGTTGTACACACTTTAACACGTATGATAACTCATTCGAAGGACACATGATTATTGAAAACAAGTTTGCTTTGTGATGGGTCTTGCTCCTACATGTGGCCAGGCCCAGGCCTCTTGTGCAATTGCACTCGAAGGTGGTGACAAAGAAGGTTTTCGATTGACCAGATTGGAGTTTTCGTTTGAATTGTTTGAGTTAAGCAGCTAGCTGAGTAGGGGCTCAATTGAAGAGGCCCCAATGATGAGACTTGAGCCATTTGAAGAACACACCTTAGTGTCCCAATCAAAGAGGGCACAAGGAATACTTATGTACTATTTGAAAGACATCTAAAGACCCATTCGAAGGATGTACAAGAGGTCCAATCGAAGGGCAGGAACTGAAGGCATTCGAAAGCAATTGACGTCCACATTCATTCAAATTAAAAAAAAAGACAAGTTTCCATGACTTTGGCAAAGTTACAAAACATCATTCATGGCTTTGAAAAAACTTGTTTATGGCTGTTTAAATCTTTATTCTCTTGTCTCCTCCATCCTCTCTATATAAAGAACACATTAGCAAGCATTAGCCACGCATACAGAGCCCCAAAGAGTCACACAAAACTTACAAAAAAGCAAGGTTGTCAAAATTCAAAAACACAGTTCCAGCCTTCCTCAATCCAAACCAAGTATCCAAACACATTCCTGGAGGTTCCCTGAAGAATTTGCGATCATTATCAAGTCCTGAAACATCACAAACTGCATCAGTAAGCTCGCACGGTTTACACTTCTTTTCAATTTTATTTTGCTTGATTCATGTAATATAAATATGTTTTGACCATGCATTATTGATTATTTGAGTATTTTCAAGCTTTCTTTATAGTTGGATTGAAGTTTTGGTGTCAGAATGGCATTTTTCCATTGTTAGCGTTCAGACCTCTAAATTGGGGTTTTTTGCAATGGCCAAAATTAGCCCAAACTAAGGATGCCGTCGTGCTCAGGAGGTCAAGGCCAGTTGATCCACGGTCTCACATTTAATTTATGTTGCATATTATGAATTTTATAAGATGCATGTGCTATAGTGACAAGTAAAAACTGTCACTATAGGTCTCAATGTCTAAGACGGCAGAGGGAGGAAGAAGATGATGTGTGGCAGCCCCACACTGGGCAATTCAAATCTGCTCACATTTTTATTTTATTTTAAATAATTACCTGAAGTTTTGCATTATATTATTCTTGTTTTATTTTGTATAATGAATGAATGGATAACTCAGTTGGCAGGGAAACATGTATGTGAGGGAGAGGACCTGGGTTAAAGTCCCAGGTCCAGCAGTTTTACTTTTCTAATTTATTTTCTGCAGATCACATGCGTTACTTGGCCGGAGGTGTACCAAACACCATCAAATTTAGCCATCAGATCATCATTAATCTAGATCAAGGGGTTGCAATATGTAGAGCACCATGCACCCTCAAGATCAGTCCTCGCTGGAATCCAAACTCAAGTCTGGGCTTCTTCATCTGGGCCCAGCGAAATTTCTAAGCAGCACCCCCCCCCTTTTCCTTTTCAGCATCAAGCCCATTTGACATTTTTCTTTTTTGTATTATTTCTTATATTTGTTTTTTATTATTGTTTTCTTTTGTTTAATTAACCAAAATATTAAAAAAAAAGCTCACTAAAAATTAGGTTTAGATTTCTTAATTAAATAATTAATCTCTTTAATTAATTAATTAATTAAACCTCAACCCTTTCATAATCTAAAATAAATTAGAATTTAGGATTTAATCTAGGTTTAATTATTTTCTTCTTCATAATAAAAAACTAAAAAGAAATTAGATTATTTTCCTTAATTTGATTTTATTATATAGACTTTAGGATAATTGACCATTTTTCTTAAATCAAAAACAACAAAAAAGATTTTTCTTATTAGGTTTTTTTTAGACGAACTTTCAATATCTCGCGCGTTATTTACTTTTTCGCACTTTTTATTTATTGTACCTGTATATGGGGATGTAATAGTAATTATACTTTATTTTCTGTTTTTAATCTCTTCACTCCCAAATTTTGTACATTGTAAATCCCCTCCCCGAAGCCATGTAATAGTGTAGGTTTATACTTCCGCACTTTATACTGCTAGTAACTAGGATTGCATGACAAGATTGAAAAACAAAAACGTTAGCAAACCAAAATGCGCAAGATAAATAACTGAACACAATTTCACATGCGCACCTCTAGGGTATCCCACTTCGGTTGCCTTCGGAAAACAGTCACAATTCTCGAAACGCGAGAAGTTTTAGTGGCTATCCTCTAGTTTGAAAGATCACAAGTCCCTCGATGATTCTTTCGATGTTGCCTCGGTTAAAAGTGATCTTAGAAACTTTAGGACAATTACTAAAATTTCTTGCCAAGTTGCCTTCGTGACCGTAACGTCCCTTCAATTGTCCCTAAAAAATCCAACGACTAGGGCTGCCTACTCACTAATAGTAGGATAGCATTGTCTAAAGGATAGGAGGAAAAGAATAATCTTTTTCGAGTACAAAGTAGATAGCTGTTAGAAGTTTTCTCAAAACATTTTGCACTTACACAAATACTACTTTTCAAAAACATTTTCAAAACACTTTGTATACTTTCTCCACTATCCCGAGAAACATTACAAAGTTCGTCGTACTAAGGCATTCTCAAAACATCTTCAAACACACAAAGCACAAAGGTATTTCAAAATGAGCAAACCTCTAAGATCCCATAGAAAACTACAGATGGAAAGGGTGCTAACACCTTCCCTTTCCTTAATCTACCCCCCTTTACTCAAAAAACTTTCGAAAAGGTATTTTTCTGTTCTTTTCACCCTTTCCTTAATTTGGATAAAAGAAAAGTCGGTGGAGACTCTTGCTTACCGCAACATTTGCAAACACAAATGCAAAACCAGTATATAACAGTCAGTTCTACAACCGTATCACAGTATGGATGATGAGATATGGGACATTCATGAAGATGACATTGACATTGAAGTAAATGGAGTAGGTAATGGTGGCTGACAAGAAATGTCTCACACCTGCTCAATAAAAGATCTATAGAAAACATCATAGAGTACGAGGAGTTTTTGTTGATGCTTTACTTCATTCTGAGTACCTCAAGATTCTCAACAAATCTAATGTTAAAACAATATTTGAGTCTCTTTGTGCTAATTATGAAGGTAATCAACAAGTAAATGAGGCTAAGGCAAACTTTTCAGTTCAACAATATAAAGTGTTCAAAATGAAGGAAGATGAAGACATTGAAACCATGTTCTAAAGGTTTCAAGTTCTTGTATCTAGACTTCAAGTATTGAACAAAAGCTACACAACTGTTGATCATGTCAAGAAGATTTTTAGGAGTCTTCCTTCCAAGTATAGACCTAAGGTGACAACCATACAAGAAGCTAAAGACTTCAAAAAAAATTCTGGAAAATATGACTAGAAATCTCCAGAGTCATGAGTTAAAACTTATTGGAGATGAACTTGTTAAAAAGTCAAAGTCTATTGCTTTGAATTTTGTTGATTAATATTTCAAATCTTCCCAAGTCTGGAAATATGAAGAACCTACTCTTGCAGGAGGTTCAGAGGAAGATTCAAAAGATGAAGAAATGGCAATTATAAACAAGAGGTTTCATTATTTGGCCAATAAAAAGAATAGAAGATTCTCAAGAAGAGGCAATGGCTTCAGAGGGTCAAGCTCCAGAGTCAACAAAGATGACCAAGGGGATGCCTCAACTGCAAGAAGTCTGATCACTTTATTGTTGACTGTCCAGAATTATAGAAGGACCAGACAAAGAAAGGAAGCTTTCAAAAGAACAACTTCAGAAACAAGGTCAAGAAGAATCTTTTCTGCAAAATGGGTTAATCTTGACAAAGAAGAAGAATCTGATAAGGATGAGGAAGAAGCCAATCTAGCTCTGATGGCTCCATCATCTTTAGACACAAAATCTAACTCATGTTCTGGTTAAGATTCATAAGAAGAAGATGAGGTATTTTCTAAACTATCTCATTCAGATTTAATTACTTTTATTCAAGACCTTATGGGTCGTTATCAAGATAAAGCTAGATATAGAAAAATTATGAAAAATCACTATGATCTCTTGAAAGATGAATTAGAATTTTCTAAAAATAAAATTGATGAATTAGAAAGAGATATTATTATTTTAATAAATGATAGTAAAATTCGGGTACGACAGAACCAAGATGTCCTAAGAGGATGTCGAGACATATGGTTTGACTGAAATAGAAAGTAAAAAAGGTATGAAACATTAAAACCAATACTGAAAAGCAATTTCAACACACAGAATTGTTAACCTAGTTCAGAGCAAATCTTATATTCTGGGGGCATACCAAGCCAGGAAGGAAATCTACTAGACAATATCAATTCAAAGTTAAACTCCCCTGTTTACAATTAATTAATCACTACCCTTTCCAACTTCTACCCAGGTCCTCCATAGATATGAGAAATCCCATCTCACCTCCAATCACCGCAATAATGTCTAACAATTAACAGTCTCAATCACTGTATCGACGACTTTCTACTTATATGAAGATCACACTTCAAATGCCAAAAATAGGAAGACACATTTCCATGATAATACCTAACTAAAACCTAAAGCTAAACTCCACAGTTTACAGCTTTACTCCTAACTAAGAACAATAACTTGAAGTTGCTTCAAAGCTTCCTCCAATAACAATACTCACTCTTGCTTCATATCTTCAAGGAGAACACAATGATCATCTCACAATATGAGTGGTTCACTTACACCAACTCTCCTAGAGAGTGGCTACACACTCAACCCTAATGACTACATCTTGATAAATCACGATTGGTACTAAATCCTAGGTTACAATGCTTTTATTTATAACCTAGTACCGAACTAGATTTTGGCTTCTAATCACAGCAAATATGTTATTGAAGAAGTGAAAAACACAAGAAGGGGGGGTTGAATTGTAAAACTGAAAATCAATGCAATGAACAAGATATTTTTATCCTGGTTTGTTTGATCTCAAACTACTCCAGTCCACCCGTCAAGGTGATTTCGCCTCTCTCCAACGAGGTCTTAATCCACTATATTCAACTGAATATTACAAACTGCTTTAACAACTGCTAAAGCCTTCTTGATGCAAACCACAACCCGGTTTGTCAAGGAAACACTTTCTTACAAAGAAGATAAATCTAGGTGTGTGAATGCTTTCTACAAAACTGTATCACAACTGTGATGTATACACAACTTAAGCTTATGAAACTAGATTGCTAAAACAAAGATTGAGTAAGAAGATATGTAGCGTTTAGAAAACTGAGAGAAGGAAGATTATGATTAGCTTTTAGGCGTGTAAGATGTTGGAGAGCATTAGCCAATTCAATCTTCAAGTCTTGTTTATATAGCACTGAGGTTGTTGAACGTTGGAGCAATATTCTTGATTCAATGCTAATAACAAACTTTCCTTATTGAGCAGATCTTGTGTGGAATGAGGCCGTTGGTAATAATTTGCTTTCAATGCACAGTACCGTTGCTTACTTAATGCATGTTTTGGCTTGGCTCATTCTGACTCTTCTTAGCTGCTGATGAACTGTTGTTTTCTTTATCAGAGTGTTGAGCGCAGTTCTGTTCATCAAGCTTCAGCATACACGTGAGTTGATCTTCTGATTCTGGTATTCTGATACAACAACTTCTGATGCTGATGTCAAGAACCAAATTTCTGATGCTGATTAGGTGTGATCTTGCTTATACTTATCAGAGTTTCTGCAAATCAGAACGTAATAATTTAGGTAGCAAATAGTTCATACATGAATCATATAAATAATATATCTTTTCATTTTGTTATCATCAAAACTTAAACATAGGGTAGTAGATTCAAACTTTGTTCTAACAGTTATTACAAATCTGCAGAAGATTCTGCTACAAAATAGGTCTTGAATCATTAGTTTCCTAAATAATATCCATATTTAGAAACTGTATAATCTTCGATATTCTGACTTGAATATTCCAGACCTAATAAGACAGCTTCATATATGATTGCATAATATTTCAAGAATATTTTGCATCTGTTAAATCATAAAAAAAATGTTTAATCCAGCTGTACCAGTCACGATATCGTATCAACCTGCATAGGACATCTTCTTTTAAATGTTGCTCCATATGATGAGACATCTCATCTCAACATATTACTTCATCAAATAGAACTTCAACCTACTTTCTCCTATAAGTTACAAATCTTATTAAACCTATTTGCTGCTATATTAGATCTACCAAACATAATGTCAATCCAAACAATAGAGAATTAACAATCTCCCTCTTTGGCTTATTTTGGCTAAAACTAATTTATATAACCTTTGCATACAGAAGCATAAAAAACACAAGGGTTTAAACAACACAACTCAGCAGCAATAAATTACAGAAGCATCTCAGATCAGTCACAGTTTTTGGTCTTCAATCTTTCTATGTGACAATCTTCAATATTCAATCATGATGTCGCAACATCATACTAGGACTTCTTAGTAGTCCACCACCAATGTTCTCTCTCTCTCTCTCTCTCTCTCTCTCTCTCTCTCTCTCTCTCTCTCTCTCTCTCTCTTCTCTCTCTCTCTCTCTCTCTATCTCTCTCTCTATCTCTCTCTTCTCTCTCTCTCTCTCTCTCTCTCTCTCTCTCTCTCTCTCTCTCTCTCTCTCTCTCTCTCTCTCTCTCTCTCTCTCTCTTTTATGGGATCCACATATAACTCATATTATTCCCCCCCTTAAAAAGTTGCTCACTAAGAGATCACATAAACTCTTCTCCTCCTTTTTAGCTAGAATATGGCAAAGGCTTTAACAAGAGGTAAGAATCATATTCAGACTGATGTCGGGACATTACATTAAACATCTTTTCACACTTGTCTGAACCAATCGACTACAACACATCAAACTAACCACAAATAACAACCTCAAGATAAATGAAGAAAGTCCTGATGTCATGGTGTACATGAGTAAGAAGATATCAAATACTCCCCCTTAAACTGAGAACTATGCTTTGACATAGACAAACATAACATCCTCTTTCGGAGCATAAGAGGAAACTAAAGGGAAAACTTGACACCCACCTGAACTACCCTTATACAGACACAGAGGACCATACCTCAAACTAGGGTAACTTAGAACACCAGACACAATTGTGTTCTTAACTTAGATAACAAGAAACAATAACAAACACCCAAAAACAAACAGACTCAAAATAGGACTTCCTATTCGATATCTTTGCAAAACAACTACAAAAATCGACCTCAGACTTAACAATGTTTGAACACTACCCATTTTCCCTATGCTTGCCACAAATGGACAAACATAACCTTCACGAAACTAAACCCAAACAGAACTTACCCATGCCCAAACAAGGGACATGAAAACTAAACAAATAAAAAACACACACAAAGTGAATGAAAGGAAAGAAACAAAATACTCTATAAATACCTGATGAAAAATAACGAATCCAGACTGTAAAAGTTGTCTTGGTCAAGAAATGTTATTCGAGGAAGAAACACTGCATCAGGTAATAATGTGCACCGGTCAAAGGATTTGAATGCTTATAATAAATCAGGACTGATTCTTCTGGAAATGATAGTTCCCAAAACATGCACATGTATAGTCATAACACGTGATACACACCCTCATGAAACGTATAAGATATATCGTTCAAAATCGATCCTTGCAGGTCTCAAGGAAAAACATGTCTTGAGTTATGTCATGACATCTTACCAAACATTATCACATAAGCTTAAAAAAAACAGTCTTAGAAAGACCTATCCATAAGATCATAAGCATAGGTACAATTTCCTTTACTGGTCCAAAAATCCACTCCTTTCCGCCTTTAAGAGTGACACACCCAATGCTAATTCATTGGGCTCCTTCAGGTTCTGCAGAGAAAAATAAATTCTCCTAGACACCAATATAATCTCTCAGAGTCCATCCTGAGAAACCTGAGACCACATGATTAAACCAATCATCTTCATATGATTTAACCACATATGACATGTAAAGCATATACGTAACTAATTCTAGTAGATACATGTCACGACATATTGTCTAACATCACAACCTCATAAGAGGCCTATAACTGCATCATTGCAGCCATAGTCCATGGACGTGTACTTCACTCCCACTGTCATGGATAAACAGTGTTCCAGCTGAAGATGAATACTTGAGCAGCAGATGAAGATGCATAAGGAACTGAATCTTGTCATAGTGGAGGGTAACCCCTACATACTCCTAGTTGGATACACCAGTTGAGCACTTCACACACTATAATGTCAGTCATGACTTTTACAGATCCAGATAAATCAGCTCCTTGAGAATGATCTCAAGTACCTTGAGTTGTCCATACAAATAAGGACACATTTGACTTGGAAATTCTTACATATTCCAGAATAAATGTTCTTAGCTTCTTGTTGTACAAGATCCAGATTGCCACTCTCTGTCACTTGTAGTGTACGAAACTACCTCCTTAAAAGGCATTTTGATTAGATCCCTCATCTGATTTATTTATCCTAGAAATTGCTGGATCAACTGCTATCTTCAGGAGTCATGCCTTCACCATATACCCTTGTGGATAGGGACAGAAGCTTCATATCCTGCTTCTTTCATACTCAGAATGCCACTTATGAATACTATGATGAACTTGTTTGACAACCACCAATAAGCAGGATGTTACAACTTCATCTAGGACATCAACTTAAGAAACTGAGTCAAGTTGTCATGCACAGAACACCACTGAGAGAAATAAACTCTAACTATTTAGTAGCTATCTTTCCCAAGCTACTTCAAATGACCATATAGAGAAAAATAACTTCTCTCCACATTTTTTGAACAAGAATGTTAAGACAGTAGAATTGCACAACTACTCAGATAAATACATAGTCTCCCGTCAAGGTGTTCACCATTGGTCTTATGCACATCCTTTTAAAAGGATATATAAATACTCAACTCTTGTCAGAATATTCATCCCTAGTCAGATGCACCACCTCCTCACACGAGGTATCACATTTTGTCTGACTATCTTCTTCTGCATACATGTGGCACATGCTGACTTTTCATCATGACATCAGTTATGACAACCATCTTCATCACAAACACTCCATAATGGATCAATGGCTTGACCTAGTGCTTTATTCTAGATAAAACAGGCTTCCTTGGCTGAAGATCAAATAGCTAAGATGATGTTCCAACATCAGTTCTGACATCAATCTCACATACATGGATTCAACAACTACTATGGTTTTGGAGGAACTTCCATAGGAATCCATGCATAGCTCTTACAGGGGATACAAGATCACTCTTCAACAGCTAATCATCCTTCATGACTAGACATCAATAACATGCAATGACCTGTATGATACATACCTCTGAAACACAAGTACATACCTTATGTCTGACTTTGAGGTGGTAGGAGCCAATCTCCTGCACATGAAGAAGAGATTCACTCTAATAGGTATCTGGAGCAGAAAACATCACACATGTGATAGGGCCAACACTATACCCTAATCACCACTGCTTCTTCATGGCTCACTATTTCACTTTCAGCCCTAGTGCATAAAAAAATGTTCCAATATATGAGGACACCATATAATTGGACTCCGAACTTGAGAGAGAGACCTCCCTTGAGTAAACATACCTTTCTCTAATGAGGCATGATCAACTCCCATTATTCAATTAAACAACTAAAGACTCATTCAAACAGATTGGATGATACTTCAAAAGTGCAGATGCCAATCAACCACTAAGCTTAGGTTGATAAACCTCCATTTATTATCCTTCCTTGGATAATCGTTATTATCTTAATAGAATAAGAGTTCCATGCACTCATAGCTTGACATTTATTTCAAGTTTGAGTAAACAACCTCTATTCTGTTTATAAGAATAACCATCAACCTAGAAACTTGGATAACTGTTTCCTTAAGTTCATATCTCTGAATTTTAGTTCCTTTAGTTAGAGGAGCCTAAAGATGTCAGAGATAATGTCCTCGACATTAGGAATGGACTTCATGAAGAATTGCATTGAGATGTCTTATTAACAAGTCTTCTAATAGAACAACATCCTCAACTTCTTCACTCATACTTTCTTGGATCAGAAATAAACTAACCCAAGAAGTAAATAATGAGTTATTCGTGTCCTGACCAACATATTTATCTAAGATAAGTTTCATGCATAAAAAATTATTAGACACAGATGCCTCCTCTTCCAGATTACGAGTAAGTTCTGAACATATGTGATCAACACACATTTGTTCAGCCCTTAAAGCATCTGCTACACCATTCCCTTCATCAGCGAAATTCTGCATAATCTGCTAACGAGATAATTCAACATCATGTAGAACATCATCCAAGGAATGCACCAAGAGACCCGTCATCAAGACTTGTGGTTGGCCTTTCAGAGAAGAGAGAAAAAATAAATTGCTTCATTCAGATCTCCCATCAACGAACTTATTTAGAAGTGCCCTTATGAGTGGACTTGAGACAATCCTCAAGTATCTTTAGTTACTTTAATAAGTCGGTCGAGACTATCCTCCACGTATCACAACACCATAGGATACACCTTCATAAAGGAAGCATACAAAACCACCAAGAGTTTTCATCAGATGCAGCAAAAACAAAAAGAAAAACTCATCAACCAAGCTTTAGGCACAACATAAGTTTGAAAATTAGCCAAACCTCATAGCAGCTCACCACCAAGGCTGCTCACCTAAAAACTTCAAAACTGGAACACAAAACACTTTGTCATGAATAGTCCATCCTTCACTTTAAGGATCGTTCGTATAAATATAAATTGACCTGGTTCAAACAAATTTTCTGTATAACCTTCTTCCTTACACATGACCAGAAATAACCTTTCCAAGATCTCATCCATAGACATAACAAAATGCCTACTTTGATACCAATTGATATTCTGGTACGACATAATCGATATGTTCTAAGAGGATGTCGAGACATCTGGTCTGAAAGAAATATCAAGGAAATGTATAAAATATTAAAACAAGTACTGAAAAGCAATAACAATACACAAAATTATTAACCCAGTTCAGAGCAACTCTCCTACTCTAGAGGCATACCAAGCCAGGAAGGAAATCCACTAGACAATATCAATTCAAAGTTAAATTCCCCTGTTTACATCTTCTCACTTAATCACTACCCTGTGTGTAATACGGTGGGAGAACTGACATGGGTGTTTTGTGTTTTATCGCAATTGTAGGGGATAGAAAGAGTCACCACCAAATTTTCTTTTATCCAATAAAGGAAAGGGTGAAAATAATAGGAAAGACCTTTTGAGAATTTTCTTGAGTTCGGGGGATAGGTTATGAAAAGTGAAGGTGTTAGCACCCATTTCATTCGTAGTTATCTACGGGCTCTTAGTTTCTAGCTCACTTTGAAATGCTTTATGAAATGTGTTTGTGATTGGTTTCGAAAGTATTTTTGAGAAGTTCCTTTGTTTAGGTGAACTTTGTAATGATTCTCGTCTCTATAAGAATGTATACAAAGTGTTGACTTTTGAAAATATTTCATTGAAAGTGTTGGTGTGTTTGAAAGATATTTGTTTTGAAATGTTTGTGAGAAAGTGACTAGGAGCATTCTACCTACTCAAAATGTCTTGGTTCTTTTCCTCCTCCTTTAGATAGTGTTATCTTACCATTAGTTAGTAAGAAACCTTATCCTTGGATGTGAAGGGACAAGCGTGGGTCGTCGTACAATCATAGAAGGCAACATTGTAGGATACCTTAGCAATTTGTCATAAGGGACTAAGATCGTTTATCAAAGGCAACGTCGAAGGGTCATCGAGGGACTATGATCTTGTATTCGAGGGTCTTTGCTAAATAATCCCATGTTCGAGGGACATGACTATTTTTATTCTAAGGAAACAAGTGTGGCTTATCCCTAGAGGTGTAAGTGTGCAAGGTGTTTTGTTTTCATGCATTTGTCTTGAATTTAGGGTTGTCTACTTGTTGATTTTATGTCTTACCATACAAACCCTAACTACTAGCAATAATATTGAAAGCGATAAAATGAGAAAATTTAAAGTCCTACGTTATTACATTTGTAATACGGTGGGAGAACTGACTAGGGTTGTTTGCGTTTGATCGCAATTATTGCGGATAGCAAGAGTCGCCACCGGCTTTTCTTTTATCCAAAAGGAAAGGTTGAAAAGAACAGGAAAGACCTTTCTAGATTATTTCTTGAGTTCGGGGGGTAGGTTATGAAAAGGGAAGGTGTTAGCACCCTTTTCATTCGTAATTATCTACGGGCTCTTAGTTGCTTGCTAGATCACTTGCTTTTTGTTTGAAAATGTTTTTGTGATGTGGGTTTTGAAAGTATTTTGAAAAGGAATGTCTTTTTAATGGTTCTCGTCTCTATAATAACGCGTACAAAGTGTTTTGTCTTTTGAAAAATGTTTTAAAGTGAAATTGTGGGTGTATAAAATGTTTTTGTTGTGAGCAAGCGAGCAATTAGGAGCATCCTACCTACTCAAAAGGTATTAAACATTCTTTTCCTCTTTCTTTAGATGTTTCTATCTTACTATTGATTTGGTAAGAAGCTCCATCATTGGATGTGAAGGGACGAGCGTGGGATGTTTGTATAGTCATAGAAGGCCACCTATTGGACATTTTAGCAATGTCGTTTAGGGACTAGATCGTTTACCGAAGGAAACATTGAGGGTCATTGAGGGACTATGATCTTTTATAGAGGGTCTTTTCTAAAACTCCCATATTCGAGGGACATGACTATTTTTCCGAGGCAACAAGTGGAATTATCCTAGGGGTGCATGTGTGTGAGTAGTGTGTTTGATTGCATGCATTTTGTCTTTTGAACTTTTGGTTATCTACTTTTTGTTTTTATCTTACCATACATCCTAGTTACTAGCATTTATACAAAAATAATAAAATGCAGAAAGATAAAATCCTACACTATTACAATCATATTGAATAGCATGAAAATATAAAGGCAAAAAATAAAATAAAGGCAAGAAAAATGGGCCTTTCAATTTAAACAGAAACACCCTTCGATTCTGCATTTTGTGGCTACCTTCAATTGGGGTCTGGAGTCAGTGGGGTCATGCCCTTCGATTTGTTTTCTGCCTCCTTCGACTGGGGGCTGGAACCAGTGTAGTCGTGTCTTTCATCTGGGCCTGGAATTCAACATGGTTCTGTCCTTCTCTTGAGACTTGGAGACAACAAGGTTCTAGACTTCGCTTGAGGCTTGGAGACAGCCAGGTTCTGGCCTTCATTTGAGGCTTAGAGACATCCAGGTTCTGGGTTTCGTTTGAGGCCAGGAATCAGCAAAGTTCATGCTTTTCCACTGGCTCCTTGCCGACTTCTTCGACTGTAAGCATGTTGGGCCCTCAACTTGTTATTCGAAAGGCTTATGAAGCTAGCCAATCAGAGGGTATAATAAACCTCTCTTAAATTCTTAAAATGCAACATTCAAATGTAACTACAGTCCAGGGGTTAGCACAAAACCATTGGGTCTCAAAGTCCAAAGCCTAACTAGTCAGAGTTGAGTTTTCAGCATATGGGTAGGCAGAATCGAAATCTAAAACATGGTCTATCTCTATATATGAATATCTACATTTTCCTTTATTGGCATGTGCACATGGTATTAAAATAGAATAGACTCAAGATTGAAGGAAACTTACCTCTTGAAGTTCTTAAATCAAAGGGAAACACAAGTGCTTTCTTTGATGGAGAATTGGAGTTCGTTGGGACCTTCCTAAGGCTAATCCAGTTACCACTTTGTGAAAGTAGTGACTGAATCTAAAGAGGTTGTGTGAGTGGATCGAAGGCTCTTTTATAACAAGTGATGGAATGTCTCCAAAGCCTACTGTATGGTAGTTGAGGAAGTGGGTCGAAGGGTTGTTTGATGATCACTTGGAGGGTGAATCAAAGGTTCTTACTTAGTGTATAGAAGTGTCTGAAAAAAGAATGTTGGGAAGTGTTTAAGAATTTTTGAGAATTTTCACAAGTGTTTTCTTGCAATCCTTCAGGCACCCCCAACATGTGTGGTGATGTCTCCTATTTATAGATGGCCTGGGCTGACGTTTTAGGAGGGAAAACAAAAGGTTCAAACAAAAAAGGTATGCTGTATTTATAGCTTTCAAGGGAAAGTGTATTTATGCCGTTTTGGTGCAAGGAATAAGGTAGCGTTGCAAGACTGCTGTGCAGCAGATTTGGAGTTTTATGGCCAGTGTATCAGGCTTGAACCTGGCAGCGCATGAGACTTGATCAACAAATTCCTTTGGCATCTCAACCTTTTGTCTTGACCCCCTAATCTTGCCTTTCGACCAGACTCTTCAACAACCATTTCTTTTTCAAATCGAAATGTCATTCGAATGGCTCATGTGGATATCCTTTGAAGGGGGTCAAATTAGTGCCTTTCGACCAGGCCCTTCATGGGTTCCTTCGAATGGTCCAAATGCAGGCTCTTGGGATGGGTCAGTAAAACATGTCATTTGATTGGGACATCCAGACATGCCAAGAAAGCTCTTCGAATGCACCACCATGGTACTTCTTTCGCATGAGACAATGGCATATCGCATAATTTGTGTGTTGAAGCAGGGCATTTCCAAAGGAGATACTGCCCACTCAAATTTGCCCACAAAGGGGCCATATGGCCAAACGAAAGAGTGTATGCAGGAGGTTCCTGCCTTGTAACCTTATGCAAACATGCTCAAACGAAAGTTTGTAAAAAGGGAGCCACATGTCCAAACAAAAGGCATGACTAAAAGAATGTCCTCAAGGATTCACACACCCCAAATGAAGGATGCATGCAGGGGATGAAAGGCTCAATCGAAGCTTGCAACACTGGTAAAGCCATTGCCCCAAACGAAAGAGGCCTGCAGGGGGGAAACGTGTGATCGAAAGAGGGCAGCAGAGAGGCTTTGGCCTCCTGAATCGAAGGACATCATAAGGAGGCTTTCTGCCTTGTGAGTTGAAGCTATTTGATGGGAAGTGTTGCCCTGTCGAAGCTTGTAACAAGTTGCTTCAAAGGATGACTTTGGCCTTGTGCATGTTAACATGGTAGGAAATTCTGCCTTACAAGTCTTGGCTAACACGCAGGGAAGATGCTATGTGGCCAAACGAAAGATTTGCGCAAGTGTTTAAATGAAACAGGAAATGAACTTGCCCAAATGAGTTTAATGCCTCAATCGAAGCATGAAATAAACTTGCCCGAAAGAAGTCCAACGCCCAAATGAAAGAAGCAACCAAGGCTAAAGTGTCCAATCAAAGGATGCAAAATCGAAAAAGAACTTGCTTTTCCTTTAATTTTTTCAAAAAGTGCATTTTCATTTGTTTTGTTTTTTTAAGAAATTTCCTCTTTAATTTTGATGCTGAAATTTCCAATTATATTTGTGTAAGCTTGAATTTTTGGGAGCCTTTTTTGAGAAATGTCTTGAGGAATGAGAGGGTAAATTTTGGGGTACAACAGCTGCCCCTGTTAAACCTTCTTAAACCTGAAGAGGTAGATTAGAGAATCTGTCATTCTTGACTTGAAGGTGGAAGATGATTGAACACTAGAGTGCCTAGAAATTTGCACTTTGATGATATTGTGGTTGAGGTGTAAGGAATGGGCTTAAAGATGCCATTTGGAGAAATGATGGAGAGTTGGCGGGGATGGGATTATAGATGCCATCCAAAGGTGATTGTTTACAAAAAATTAGACTAAGTCTAAGCTTAAATTCTACTGGGAAAAGAATTAGAATAAACCTTTGGTCGATTTAAAACTAAACTTAGCAGAAGTTTTGAATAATCTTTAAATGAAAAGAATCAGGATAAATCTTGGAGCGATTTATCTGAACCAGAGAAGATGTCTACGGGGAAAGCATCAGAATAAACCGTTGAGAGATTTAAACTGAACCAGGAGAGGTCTTGAAGGTGCTTTAGCATGAAAGAATCAGAATAAATGTTGGAGCGATTTATCTGAACCAGAGAAGATATCTATGGGTAAAGCATCAGAATAAACTGTTGAGAGATTTAAACTAAGCCAACAGAGGTCTTGAATGTGCTTTAACTGGAAAGAATCAGAATAAATCTTGAAGCCATTTATCTGAACCAGAGAAAATATCTACGGGAAAGAATCAGGATAAACCGTTAGGAGATTCAAACTGAACCAGCAGAGGTCCTGAATATTCTTTAACTGGGAAGAATCAGAATAAATCTTGGGGCGATTTATCTGAACCAGAGATGATGTCTATGGGAAAGAATTAGGATAAACCGTTGAGATATTTAAACTGAACCAACAGAGGTCTTGAAAACTCTTTAACTGGAAAGAATCAGAATAAATCTTGGAGCGATTTATTTGAACCAGAGAAGATGTCTACGGGAAAGAATCAGGATAAAACATTGAGAGATTTAAACTATACCAGCAAAGGTCTTGAATGTGCTTTAACTTGAAAGAATCAGAATAAATCTTGGAGTGATTTATCTGAACCAGAGAAGATGTCTATAGGGAAAGCATCAGAATAAACTGTTGAGAGATTTAAACTGAGCCAACAAAGGTCTTGAATGTGCTTTAACTAGAAAGAATCAGAATAAATCTTGGAGCGATTTATCTGAACCAGAGAAAATATCTACGGGAAAGAATCAGGATAAACCGTTGAGAGATTTAAACTGAACCAGCAGAGGTCCTGAATATTCTTTAACTGGGAAGAATCAGAATAAATCCTGGAGCGATTTATTCGAACTAAAGTAGATGTCTACCGGAAAGAATCAGGATAAACCGTTGAGAGATTTAAACTGAACCAGCAGAGGTCTTGAATGTTCTTTAACTGGAAAGAATCAGAATAAATCTTGGAGCGATTTATCTGAACTAGAGAAGATGTCTACGGGAAAGAATCAGAATAAATCGTTGAGAGATTTAAACTGAACCAACAGAGGTCCTGAATATTCTTTAACTGGGAAGAATCAGAATAAATCTTGGGGCGATTTATCTAAACCAGAGAAGATGTCTACGGGAAAGAATCTAGATAAATCGTTGAGAGATTTAAACTGAACCAACTGAGGTCTTGAATATTCTTTAACTGGGAAGAATCATAATAAATCTTGGGGCGATTTATCTAATCCAGAGAAAATATCTACGGGAAAGAATCAGGATAAACCGTTGAGAGATTTAAACTGAACCAGCTGAGGTCTTGAATATTCTTTAACTGGAAAGAATCAGAATAAATCTTGGAGCGATTCATCTGAACCAGAGAAAATATCTACGGGAAAGAATCAGGATAAACCGTTGAGAGATTTAAACTGAACCAGATGAGGTCCTGAAGGAAGTATTTGTCGTGTAGATAGTCACTCCGTCCTGTTTTGGGAATTGATCTACCATTGACTTGTTCACATATATCAGCCTTGTCTTGTAAAAAATTTGATGATAATTTTTATTGATTGATCTTTCCTGAAAAGGTAAAGAGTTAGTTGTATGTAATTCCATGATTTATGAAATGCATGGTGTAATGATGTTTCTCAAAATAAATGAGATTACGATATATGCATTTGTGTTGTCGATATTTATGACGTATGAATGCAATGTATACACATATTGGTTGTTCTGCTGCAGTGCTGTTTAGATTGGGGAAAATAAATCCTTGTCTACTGTTGGGGATGTGGAGTGTAAGCCTTCATGTTTTATTGAAATTGAAGTATTGATAGATGGGTTTCCGTCATTAGAGAAGTAACCTCTGTTGGGGAAGGGGAACGCCGTGCATTGCTTGTGGACTTGGTGAAATCCTACTGTGGAATTCCTGAGCAGCTGGGCAACTTTCACTGGGGAATCCTTGGAGTGGTAATTGGAAAATTTTCTCCGTTAGGGATTTGAGAGCACCTGATAACATTAGGTTGCATACTGGAGATACGACAGTGATCCTGTAGCAGGATGCCCTTGCTTTTTCTCCTGCTGGAGAAAGTACTTGCGGGGATTTCATGGAATGGCCTTAGATATTATCCTATTTCTTAAAGCCATTAGTAATTGTCTTTCTATTTTCTTTTCCCCCTTTTTTTATGTGCTCATTTGTAAACAATAATTACGTTCAAATGCATATGTTCAAAAATAATCACTGGACGTTTTTACAAACAAAACAGGAAAGTAAAAGAAAAACAGATAGTTTTTCACTTTTAAAAGGAATATCTTTGTAATAACTTGAATAAGTATTTTTGTACATAGAGACGAACATCCTAGTAAGAAAATTTCGTTGTGAAAATGAAAACTGATACAAAGAAAAGACAGCTATGTGAAATAATCCCATGGGGTTCCCATTCTGCTATAGCCTTCATGTCTCTGAGCGTCTCATCCACTTGCTGCTTTATCTGAAGCTGATTGGATTGATTAGAACCGTTTGAGTTTGATGATTGATGTTGAAGATTGGCTGTAAGGTGATCCAACAAGACATAGTCATATGTTTTTAAATCCCTAACTTTTGCCTGGACCTCCCTTTCAGGTTTTCAGTCCACCGGGATACCCTTTTTTGCCCAAGCCGCCTTTTCAGGTTTTCACTTGCCGGGTGTACAATTTTTTTTGGTATTTATCCCTAATTTTTGCCTAGGCCAGTCGACCTAGTGGTTCTTTTTCATGCGTAGTATCTTTTAACTATGTTCGTGTTTACAGGTTGCAAAAGGCCGTAGCAGTCCAGAGTGGTTAAGATCATTGCCCCACCAGAAAATACATTTTTAATCATAAATGGTCCCTCATAGGTAGGAGTCCATTTGCCCATGGGATCACCTTGTGGCAGTATGATACGCTTTATTACTAAGTCACCAACCTGATATACCTGACGTCTGACCTTCTTGTTAAAAGCTTTAATCACGCGTTTTTGGTACATCTAAGACAGCCGTAAACCTCTTCTCATCAATCAAGTTCAACTGGTCAAGTCGAGTTTGAATCCATTCATCTTCATTCAACCCTGCATCTTTTACGATCCTCAGAGAAGGTATTTGGACTTCAATTGGTAGGACAACTTCCATGTTGTATACCAAATAGAAAGGAGTTTCCCCTATTGATGTGTGCGCCGTGGTACGATAACCATGGAGAGAAAATGGTAACATCTCATGCCAATCCTTATAGGTCACTGTCATTTTTATATGATCTTCTTAATGTTTTTATTAGAAGCTTCTACAACGCCATTCATCTTCGGCCTGTAAGGAGAAGAATTATGATACTGGATCTTGAATTGTGTGCATTATATGGTGATCATAGTATTGTTGAGATTGGTACCATTATCTGTAATGATTCTCTCCAGAATACCATACCAACAAATAAGATTTTGTTTGATGAATTGGGCCATAATGTTCTTGGTAACAGAAGCGAATGAAGCTTCCTCGATCCACTTTGTGAATTAATCAATGGCAACCAAGATGAAGCGGTGTCTATTAGAAGCTGTGGGTTTGATCTCTCCAATCATGTCACTTCCCCACATTGTGAATGGCCAAGGAGCAGTCAGGACATTTAGAGGAACCAGAGGCACATGTACTTTGTCAGCATAGATCTGACACTTGTGACTGGTTCGTGAATGCTGATGACAATCTGCTTCCATGGTGGACCAATAGTATCCCGCCCGTAGGATATTTTTAGCCATCGTGTGCACACTGGAATGGGTGCCAAAGGTACCTTTGTGTAGATCAGCCATGATCTTGTCTGCCTCACTCTTGTTTATGCACCAAAGAAAAGTAGAGTCGTGATTGCGCTTATAGAGAACTCTGTTACTGAGGAAGAACATAGCAGAGAATCTTCTTAGGAATTTATTGTCGTTGACTGAAGCTCCCTCCAGATATTCTTAGGCCTCGAGATATCTCTTAATTTCATGGAACCAAGGTTTGTCCACTACTTCTTCAGTATCAATCTCGTGACAGTAAGCTAGTTCGTCCATTCGCTCAATAGTCATCCGATGAGCCTCATTATCCCACCTGATTTTGAACATGGATGACATAGTGGCTAGTGCGTCCGCTAGTTGACTTTCCTCTCGTGGAAAATGTTCAAAGGTAATTTCCTCAAAATGTGGGATTAATGTCAACACATGTTCTTTGTAGTGGATGAGATTCAGATGCTTCGTGTCCCAATCTCCTTTGATCTAACTGATGACTAAGGCTGAATCTCCAAATACACTTAAAGACTTGATTCCCAAATCTATGGCAGCTTTGAGACCCATAATACACGCTTCATATTCTTCCATATTATTGATACAGTTGAAACACAGCTTAGCAGTGAAGGGAGTATGACAACCTTCATGGGATATGATTACAACGCCGGTGCCATTGCCGAGTGCATTGGAAGCTCCGTCAAAAACCATGGTCCACCGGGATCCTTGTTCAGGTCTATCATATGGTTTGAGTTCTTCACAATCATTTACCACCATGATGTCTTTGTCTGGGAATTCAAAATTCATGGATTAATAGTCATCCACAGCCTGATGAGCCAGGTGATCGGCTAACACACTTCCCTTTATTGCTTTTTGGGTAGTGTACGGAATGTCGTATTCAGTCAAGACCATCTTCCATCTTGCTATTCTTCTAGAGAGGGCGGGCTTTTCGAAAATGTATTTAATTGGATCCATCTTGGATATAAATAAGGTAGTGTGATTCAGCATATACTGTCTTAGCCGGCGAGTAGCCCATGCTAGAGCGTAACAAGTTTTCTCGAGCAATGAATATCTGGTTTCACAGTCGGTCAACTTTTTGCTCAGGTAGTATATTGCGTGCTCTTTTTGGCCAGACTCGTCATGCTTCCCCAGCATACACCCCATTGAATTTTCCAATACTGTTAGATACATGATCAAAGGTCTTCCCTCAACTGGCGGCATCAAAATTGGAGGCTCTTGAAGGTATTCTTTGATCCTATCGAAGGCAGCCTGGCAGTCGTCGTTCCATTCCACCACTTGATCTTCATTAATTTGAATATTGGTTCACAAGTAGCGGTTAGGTGGGAAATGAACCTGGTGATGTAGTTTAGCCATCCTAAGAATCCCCTAACTTCCTTCTCAGTGCGAGGAGTAGGCATTTCTTGTATTGCTTTTACCTTTACAGGGCCCACTTCGATACCTTTGTCGCTATCTACGAAGCCTAAGAGCTTGTCAGACCTCACTCCAAAAGTGCATTTATTCAGGTTCAAACTTAGTTTGTATTTATTTAGTCTTTCAAACAACTTCTGAAGATGGTCAAGATATTCCTCTTCAGTTTGAGATCTGGCTATCATGTCATCCACGTAGACCTCTATCTCTTGATGGATCATATCATGAAACAGAGCTACTATGTCACGCTGATAGATTGCCATGGTGTTCTTCAGCCCAAATGGCATAACTTTGTAACAGAACATGCCCCACTGTGGGATGAAGGTCATTTTCTCCATGTCCTCAAGAGCCATTTTGATCTAGTTGTATCCTGAGAAACCGTCCATGAAGGAGAATACTTTATGCTGTGCGGTGTTGTCAACTTGAATATCGATATGGGGAAGCGGGAAGTCATCCTTGGGGCTTGCCCTATTCAATTCTCTGTAATCCACACACATATGTACCTTACCGTCCTTTTTAGGCACTGGAACAACATTGGCGACCCATTGTGGATAGGAGGTGACAACTAAGAATGCGGTGTTGAACTACTTCATGACTTCAGTCTTGATTTTCTCTGACATTTCTTTCCGCATGCAACATACCTTTTGTTTTACCGGAGGGCAGTCTTCTTTTGTCGACAAACGATGGACTATGATATCAGTGTCGAGCCCTGGCATGTCTTCGTATGAACAAGAAAAGACCTCAACATAGTCATGTAGTAACTGAGTTAAGCGCTTCTTGACACTAGACTCCAGGTTGGCACCAACCTTAACTTTTTCTTGTCCTCTTCAGTACCTAAGTTAACTGTTTCAACCGACTCTTCATGGGGTTGTATAGTCCTTTCTTCCTGTTGCAATAGCCTGGCTAGTTCCCCTGGTACCTCATAGTCTTTCTCACCTTCATCTTCAGCTTGGTAGATCGGATTTTCAAAGTCACAATAGGCCATAGCAGAATCGTTACCCATGGGATCCTGAGTGGATATGGATCTGCATTTTGATATGTGAGTGTGTGTAAGAGCATAACTATCTTTGATAAAATAAAAGGTAGGTGTGATCGGTGGAAATAGAACTGACTGTTTTGGAATGCTGGTTCGCGTTTGCATTTTGCAAAATGTCGCGGTAAGCAAGAGTCGCCACCGTCTTTTATTTTCTCCAACAAGGAAAGGACAAAAGCACAACAAAATTCCTTTTCGAGATGTTTCTCGGGTTCGGGAGGTAGATTATGGAAAGGGAAGGTGTTAGCACCCTTTCTATCCGTGGTTATCCACGGGCTCTTAGGTACTTGCTCACTATGTTTTCAAAATGTTTTGCTTTTCTTGTGTTTGTGGGTTTTGAAAAAGTTTGTTTGAAAACTTCGATTTAACTCTTGTATCTGTCCTGAAGAGTGTATGAAGTGTTGTTTGAAAACTTTTGTCAGAAAAGTGTAGGTGCAAAAAGTATTTTTGTTTTGAAAGAGCAAGTACCTGAGAACCTCTACCTACTCAAAAGAAATTAAGCTGTGTAAATGTCCTTTAGACAGTACTGTCCCACTATTGAGAAGTAGGTAGCACCGTCGTTGGAGTTTTAAGGGTCAATTCGATTATGGGATATGTGGTCACTAAAGCAATGGTAGGACGCCTTAGCGGTAACCCTAATGTCTTAGATCATTTTATCCGAGGCAACCGTTTCGAGGCAACTTTGATCCTTAGACAGGAGGGCGACCTCTAAAACACCCTATACTCAATGACCACGTCGAGGCAACCAAGTGAGGCGTACCCTAGGAGTGGCATGTGCGAGTGTGTCAGGTTTCAGTCATGTTATCTTTGTACATGTTATGGTGAGCTACGATTGATTTTAATTTAAGAGAGATCTTGACATGCATAGCCTAGTTAGCATACATCTAGCAGTTAATAGTTGCGGAAAATAAAACTATGCTATTACAAGGCGTCAGGTATTTACATAGCCAAAAACAAACCCTTGAAAATTAAATTGCGGGAAAATAAATAAAAGCGATAAAAAGGTCCTAATTAAAGCTATTACATCCTCGGAGCAAATACAATTATATGGATCAAAATATGAATCAAGAATAATCACACGCGTGAGAAAAATTGGATCGGAGAGTTTTTAGGGTTTTGGCCCTTTTCAAGAAAGAAGGAGATTTTGCTATTTTTGTGTATTTAATTAAATTAAACCTAAACTAATTAATTAATAGAAAGAAATATTTTTTTGGTTTTTGAATGTTTAAGAAAATAATAAATAAATAAAAAAAACCCTAATATTCTATGTTTATTTTATTTTGTGAAAAAAGGTTAAAATTATGCCTAATTAAAAAAACTAAATCAATTAAATTATTTATTTACAAAAATAATAAAAGTGATGAATTTAATAAAAATAATGTTTTTGTATTTTTTGATTTTTATTATGAAAATGTTAACTATTTTGTTAGTAATTAAATCAAGAAAATAAATCAAGTAAATAAAAAAATATAAATGAAAGAAAATAAAAGGCAAACCCAGGGGGTGTTGGGCCAACTTTGGAGGTGTATTTGGAATTCTCAAGGCCCAATTGCTGCAAGCCTTTTTGACTTTTCTAGATCGTCCACACGTATGTTGACCAGGGAGTATGATAGTCCTTCAATCCTGGCCTTCAGATTTGGCCAGGAGCCACTTGGCGTGTGGATCTCTGAGGTGTATAGTGGATCACGCGTTGGAGAGTACATGGGATCACCTGCAGAAAAAAATCAAATAATTGTTTTGGGGGACCTGTGACTCGAACCCAGGCCCCAATGCTCATTGGACATTCGCTCAACCACTCCACCAACCTGCCTTATTCGTTATTAGGATAACAAGCAATCAATATATTACTAAACAAACAAATATGCTAGAATTATAAAATAAAGCGCGAGAATTTTAAAAGGGAGAATGGGAGGGAGACGCGTTAGCGTCTTCTTCGTTGAGCACTGGTTTTTTACCTGCGGATTTTTATCCGCAGGAAGTTTCGTAGGTTCTTCCTAAAATCACTTCCAGGCAATATAAATGCAGACTAAAATTATCCCCATGCTCGTTTCGTCCTCCTGAGTCCATCTATGGTCATGGCTTGCTCTAATTTTCCCTGTAAACAAAATGCCTAAAAAGCACAAACTGAAACCCTAGGTTCGGGCATCATGATACAGGGCATAAAAACGAAATTGAATATTGCAATTAGGTTAGAAATCAAACAAGAAACATGAATATGCCAATGTTTTGAAGAAAAAGCGCAAGAATTGAAAGTTTGGATTTCGTGTTCAGGGCCACATTTGCGAGGACTTACAGTAAGCTGTAGGTGATGAAAAGGTCTGGTTCTTATGCTAATCGCTTCAGGGGATGGTAGGCAAGCGCTCTACGTTGAGCTTTGGTCTTGAGAATGTCCCTAATGTGGATTTGGATCTCCACTTTTTTCCATGCTTTTTCAGTTTTGGTTTCTTGATTTTTAGGCAGCTTCAGGTCGTCAATTACGTTTAGGAGGCTTGCTTGCATATATGGCAATCAGTCTAGGTCAAAATTTGGGCTTTTATCCATGTATATGGGAGAATTAGGTTTGCACTTTTTCACCATTGACAAACTTTCCAAATATGGCCAAATCCAATTTTGATCATATGACCATGTTATTGGACATTTTTGAAAGATCTTGAAGTCCTCTAACCAATGCCCTTGGTCCCATGTCATTTGGATTTACCAATCTCAAGTTATGGCCTTTGACTCAAAGTGTACTTTTGTTGACTTTTGAAATTGACCTATAATGTAAAAATTGGTAACTTTTTGTGAGATCATTTTCTAATCTTGGAGTGTGAATATGGATTGTAGGAAATTTAATCCTCTTCAAAATGAGCTTTGGATGGAATTTTTCTGACAAACCATGAAAGAGTTATGCCCTGGTCAAGATACAATTGACTTTTCTACTGTCCAAAAATAGTAACTTTTGCATCTTTGATGATTTTTGAGCTATTCTTATGGAATCATGATCAAGACTTGATCAAATGATGATTGTGAACTCAAAATAAGATGTTGACCCAAAATTCTGACTTTTGACTGCAAAATGACCATTTTGCCCTTGTAGTTGACTGTAAATCAAATGGAGCTTTTGACTGTGCAAATTGGCACTGTGAGTCTTGAAACTTGGCATGTAGGTGCTTGAGAATGTATATAGGCCTATGAGACTTGATTGAACCATTGAGGACCCCAAATTCCTTGAGAGAACCAAAACCCTAATTTCAGCTGTCTACTGCTTAGGAGATGATTTGACTGTACAACCCTTGAGCCATTTTGAACCATTTGAAGATCATTCTTGACAAATCTTGAGGAATATGGGAGGGCAAATTTTGGGGTACAACAGTTGCCGCTGTTCAATTTTCTTAAACCTGAGGATATGGATTTGCTTTCGAGCCTTTCATGATCCGAAGGTGGAAGATAATTGAACACTAGAGTGCCCAGAAATTTGCACTCGCACGGTGTTGTATCAGCATTGTGATGTCGGGAATGGGCTTACGGATTCCATTTGGAGATATTATGGATAGGAGGATGGGCTTATAGATGCCACCTGGAGATTGTTGGTAGAAATTTTGTCTTTGTTGACGGGTTGTCTTCATTGACGGGTTGTCTCCAATGACAGGTTGTCTCTATTGACTGTGTTCGGATCAGGAAAATCTTTAGGAATCGATTTAATTGGTTTTGTCTCCATTGACAGGTTTGGTTACAGAAAAATCTTTAGGAATCGACTTAACTGGACCAGACAAGGTCTTGGAATATCTTCAACTGGATCGGCATCAGAAAAATCTTTAGGAATTGACTTAACTGGACCAGAGAAGGCCTTTGATTTCCTGTCATTAACTGGAAGAAATAAATCTAGCCAGAGGAGGTCTTTTGATAATGATGTGATGAAGGAATCTGAGACGATTGCTACCCCAAATAGATGATGAAGGAATCTAGGACGATTACTACCTCAGCAGGATGATGAAGGAATCTAGGACGATTACTACCTCAGCAGGATAATGAAGGAATCTAGGACGATTACTACCTCAGCAGGATGATGAAGGAATCTTGGACGATTACTACCTTAACGGGATGATGAAGGAATCTTGGATGACTTCTACCTCAGCAGGATGATGAAGGAATCTTGGACGATTACTACCTCAACAGGATGATGAAGGAATCTTGGATGACTTCTACCTCAGCAAGATGATGAAGGAATCTAGGACGATTACTACCTCAGCAGGATGATGAAGGAATCTAGGACGATTACTACCTCAGCAGGATGATGAAGGAATCTTGGACGATTACTACCTCAACGGGAAGATGAAGGAATCTCGGATGACTTCTACCTCAACGGGATGATGAAGGAATCTAGGACGATTACTACCTCAACAGGATGATGAAGGAATCTTGGATGATTACTACCTCAACGGGATGATGAAGGAATCTAGGACGATTACTACCTCAACGGGATGATGAAGGAATCTAGGACGATTACTACCTCAGCAGGATGATGAAGGAATCTTGGACGATTACTACCTCAACGGGATGATGAAGGAATCTAGGACAATTACTACCTCAACAGGATGATGAAGGAATCTTGGACGATTACTACCTCAGTAGGGTGATGAAGGAATCTTTGACGACTGCTACTCCTAAAGGTTGACTTTTATCTGTCGATGAATCTTTCCTGAATAGGTAAAGAGTTAGTTGTATGCAATGTCATGATGTATGCATTGTGTAATGATGTTCTCAAAATGAAATGAGACTTATGTTATATGTATTTTGTCATGTATGTAAATAGGATGTATGAAATGTTAATGAATGTATTTTTGTATGGGAAAATAAATCCTTGACAAGTGTTGGGGAGTGGTTAAATCCCGGATTGCTGTTGAAGAGTATGTGTGTCTTCAAATTTTGCTTAGAATGTTTCCACTGAGGATCCTTGTTTTGTTGAGGAGAACTCCGTTGGGGGAAGTCGTGAACTCTGTGGAGAGTATTGATTCATTCTTGGGGAACAAGTTCAGGAGTCTCGATTGTCCGTTGCTCTACTGGGGAGTCAAAGTTAAACTGACATCTGGTCGGGTCCAGGTTTCACAGTAACTTGCTAGGGATTGTAGAGTGGTCTACTGGGGAAGAGGAGTTGTGGTCCTTTTATTTATAGTAGTCAGAGAGGCAAACTCAAGATGGGGAATCCTGGTGTTGTTGGGGAAACAAACCCTGTCGTCAGTCTGCTAGAGAGGTGATATCTTCGTTGGGGGAAGTCCACGAGGATTCTTGAGGTTGATTCAACTGGGGAAAGGTTTTCAGAGATTAAACCCTTGCTGGGAGTCATCCTATGATAAGGATTTTGGGGGGATTTGTCATTGCCCCTAGTAGCAAGTGTTTGTAGCACTGCCTGGAAATGTTTGACTGTATGTAACCTTTCACTGAGATTGATGTTCAATGCCCCAAGTGACGGAGATGGAGACTTGCCCCTGGTTACTCTGAATTTCTTCAGAGATTTCTTGAAATATTGACTGGACTGCCCCATGTGATGGACAATGATCATGCCATGCCCCTTGATTGGAAGGAGATTTGTCAATGGAAGTGTCATCCTTTTTGAATTGATTTTGTTCACTGAGAGGGCTTTCGTTCATCGAATATTCGTTGTGTGAATTTCTCCTCTGTCAAACAAATAGCCAAATGCAAACAGTGATATTTAAATAATTCAAAGCTTATGCTTGTCTCGAAGTTTTGAAAAATGCGTTTTTTAGCAGAAAACTTTTTTTTATAAGACAAATTCAACACAAGATTTAGGGCAAAGCCTTACAGGAGTCAGGGTACCTTTTGTAACAGTATGCTTTCGAACTAACCCATGCTTCAGTTAGGACTTTTGAAGGGTTGTAACGTGGCTTGGTTCACGGTTTAAGAAACAAAGGATAAAGGCTCAAAGCATATTTGTACCCACCCGCTCTTCATGATGTTCTTCAATCCTAAACTCAGCTAATCGTGCATTTGAACTCCAAATGAGTCATGAACGACATTTTTGGTGATGGTTCACACAAGTTGAATTTTTGAAGGCAGTCATTTTTGCAATATTTTTCATGTTGTTTAGGATTTTTAGCAACCTCGTTCTTTTGATTTGTGTTATCCCTGTCTTTTGCCTGAACTGTTTCTTTTGTATTTACAGTCAGCGGGATGCCCCGACTTTCTTAAACCTCCTTTATAGGTTTTGGCTAAGTGGGCTTTTTTTTTTGTTTTTTTTTAGAGATAATGACTGCCTGTCCTGATGATTATAGGGAGCCATCACTGTCTTTTTTTCCAGAAGGACTTCTTTGATGCCATTCATTGTGCACTTGGATCAACTGAGAAAACTACCCTGCCCCAGGTTATGATTAAGGGTTTTAATTTTTGAAAAGAAAAACTCCAACTTCTTTGACTCAAAGGGGTTGACTAGGGATTATCTTCCTTATAACTCCACTGTTTAGGATTTGAAACAATGCATGTACCTTTTCAGCAGGGTCTATTCAAAAGCATACTGTAAAGATCGTGGTATCGTTTTCGTCATCCTCCCTCTAAAGGCTTGTAACTTTTAGCAAGAGTTGAATGTCATAAAGTGAGTAAAAAGCATAGTTTAAATGGAATTAAAATGATTGGATCAAATCAAGACAAACATATGCAATGCATTAATGAAACAAAGTTTGGCACTAATAGAAAATTGTTTGAATAACAAAGATATTACAACTTGAAAATTCAAATGAACAAAAGACATTCTCAATGATTTGGTGTAGGATCAGTGATCAAACTTGATCTCCTTGGTATCAATCAAGTCTTGGATCTTGTTCTTCAAACTCCAACAGTCGTCGGTGTCATGTCCAGGACTGTCAGAATGGTAGGCACATCTCACACTCGGGTTATACTTGGAAGAGGGAGTATTAGGATTTTGAGGAGGATCCTTTAGTGTGATCAGTTTCACCTTCAGCAATTGTTGTAACGCTTGAGACAAAGGCATGTTGATGTCAGTATACTGCCTTTCTTGATATCTTACCCTACGCCTATTGCTCTGTCTTTGTTAAACAGGCGTGGGATCGGAGATCTGGGTTGCCCCTACATGTTGATCATGACGACTCTTTTTACCATACACAGCATTGGACTCTTTTTTTCCATTGTAGGGATTTTTCTGAGTATCAGAAGGTGTTTCTTCTTGAATCTTCCCACTTTTGATGCCAGCTTCGACCCTTTCGCCGGTCAGTATTAGCTCGGTGAACCCGGATGAAGAGCTTCCGATCAAGTGTTTGAAATAAGGACCAGACAAAGTCCCAAGAAACATATCCACCAACTCCCTATCAGACAGAGGGGGTTGGACTCTTCCGACAAGATCTCTCCACTTCTGAGCGTAGTCCTTAAAGCCTTCGCCTGTACCCATAGACATCCCCTGAAGCTGAGTACGCGTGGGAGCAAGGTCGGCATTATACTAGTATTGCTTGTAAAAAGAAGCAGCAAGGTCCTCCCAGTTGCGGATGTTAGCTCCTTCCAATTGATAGAACCATTCAAGTTGAGTCCCTGACAGACTATCTTGAAAGAAATGAACCCAGAGATCTCTATCAGCAGTATAGGGTTGGATCTTCCTCACATCTGACCGGAGGTGGAGTTTTGGACAGGATACTCTGTCGTACTTGGCAAAGGCAGGTGCCTTGAATTTATGGGGAATCACCACCCCAGAGGATAGACCTAGATCCCCAAAGTCCAGACCGGGAACCTTCTGTATTTCCATGGCGCTCAAACGGTCTTCCAACTGTTTGTACTTATCCTCAGCAGGAGGATACTGTTCTTCATCATAATTCATCTCGTTGTCGGAGACAACAGGACTAGGAGCCCTCCTTTCTTGCGGGCTGTCTTTCCCTCCAGATGAGGTGGTCAGATCAACTTCGTTTTGCAGCCCGTTTCTGAACCTGCGTCCAGTGTTGAACAGGATGGTCCTCTTCTTCTTCTTCTTCTTCTTCTCCTTCAGAATCAAGGTCTTCAAATCCTGTTGACCCTTGGCTAGGCTCATAACCAACTCTTGAAACTAGGCATTCTGGGCCTGGAGGGCCTTGATAGCTTGCTCAGTGGAAGGTTCGGTAGACATGATGATTGCTGAAATAAACAACGAAGAAGATAAGTGACCTGTAAAAGGGTACCTGTAATGCAATGATATGTATGACATATGTATGCAATGTTTTCAAGGATCTCATGGGGTAAACAAAGAAACTTGTTAGAATTTGAATTTTGTAGCTTGATTGAAGGAACTTCATGTTGCTGAGAGTCCTTCTTCAAGAGTCAAGCTCACCATATCGAGTGGGTCATAGCCCCTGACTCAAGTTATCGGGTTTTGATCTCCAACAACCTTAGCTAGAGGAAAATAAATCCCCTTTGCCCCTTGCTATACATTTGGTTCATCATGACCTGCATCACAAACCCTTCAGATCCTTGAAATGGTTAAGGAAATGCTATGGTATGATGTTATGATGTGTATGCTATGCGTTGAAGCAAGGTGTGAGGTGTAAGTAAGCCCTTCCATGAATAAGGACTGTAAACAAAACCTGCAAGGAACTCATGTTGTCAAATAACAAGAATGTGCAAGTAGTTCAAGTTTGAAGGCACACAAGTCACACAAAAGAGCCCTTAGATTTCAGGCTGGCATGAAGCTTAGGTACTACCCTCTTTCAGTTTCAGTTGGTTAAGACCTGTCCTAAAAAATAGTAACCGGGTTCTAGAGGATCTCAATATCACTGACTACCCTCAATCGGTCATAATTCCAGTTTGGCAACCTTTTCTTGCAGCCGGAACCATCGCGAGAGTTTAGTCTCAATGAGTGTAGCATACTGCTACTGTTCTATGGCCAAGTTGATCAATTTAAGGTTCTAAGGTCAGTTGGTGCTTAATGACTCCTCAGAAGACCCATATTCTCCTCGTTCCAACACAAGGGATATCGGTACAGACCAAGGTGTCACACCAACGTAGCTACTGCTTCATCCGTGTCGGTCTACGCCGGAAAAATCCCTCACAGTTTATTGCTACTTACCTAAAAAAGGGTACCCCAGATCCGGGTTAGGATCTATAAAACTCCGATACAAGCCCACAAAATTAAATCATACAAGGCATACAATTGAAAACACAAGTGATCTAATCCCAAGGTACACCTCACTTATAAGTATTCCCCAACAGAGTCTCCAGTTTTGTGATCGGTGGAAATAGAACTGACTGTTTTGGAATGCTGGTTCGCGTTTGCGTTTCGCAAAATGTCGCGGTAAGCAAGAGTCGCCACCGTCTTTTATTTTCTCCAACAAGGAAAGGACAAAAGCATAGCAAAATTCCTTTTCGAGATGTTTCTCGGGTTCGGGAGGTAGATTATAGAAAGGGAAGGTGTTAGCACCCTTTATATCCATGGTTATCCACGGGCTCTTAGGTACTTGCTCACTATGTTTTCAAAATGTTTTGCTTTTCTTGTGTTTGTGGGTTTTGAAAAAGTTTGTTTGGAAACTTCGATTTAACTCTTGTATCTGTCCTCAAGAGTGTATGAAGTGTTGTTTGAAAACTTTTGTCAGAAAAGTGTAGGTGCGAAAAGTATTTTTGTTTTGAAAGAGCAAGTACCTGAGAACCTCTACCTACTCAAAAGAAATTAAGCTGTGTAAATGTCCTTTAGACAGTACTGTCCCACTATTGAGAAGTAGGTAGCACCGTCGTTGGAGTTTTAAGGGTCAATTCGATAATGGGATATGTGGTCACTAAAGCAATGGTAGGATGCCTTAGCGGTAACCCTAATGTCTTAGATCATTTTATCTGAGGCAACCGTTTCGAGGCAACTTTGATCCTTAGACAGGAGGGCGACCTCTAAAACACCTTATACTCAATGACCACGTCAAGGCAACCAAGTGAGGCGTACCCTAGGAGTGGCATGTGCGAGTGTGTCAGGTTTCAGTCATGTTATCTTTGTACATGTTATGGTGAGCTACGATTGATTTTAATTTAAGAGAGATCTTGACATGCATAGCCTAGTTAGCATACATCTAGCAGTTAATAGTTGCGGAAAATAAAACTAAGCTATTACAAGGCGTCGGGTATTTACATCGCCAAAAACAAACCCTTGAAAAGTAAATTGCGGGAAAATAAATAAAAGCGATAAAAAGGTCCTAATTAAAGCTATTACATCCTCGGAGCAAATACAATTATATGAATCAAAATATGAATCAAGAATAATCACACGCGCGAGAAAAATTGGATCAGAGAGTTTTTAGGGTTTTGACCCTTTTCAAGAAAGAAGGAGATTTTTGCTATTTTTGTGTATTTAATTAAATTAAACCTAAACTAATTAATTAATAGAAAGAAATATTTTTTTGGTTTTTGAATGTTTAAGAAAATAATAAATAAATAAAAAAAACCCTAATATTCTATGTTAATTTTCTTTTGTGAAAAAAGGTTAAAATTATGCCTAATTAAAAAAACTAAATCAATTAAATTATTTATTTACAAAAATAATAAAAGTGATGAATTTAATAAAAATAATGTTTTTGTATTTTTTGATTTTTATTATGAAAATGTTAACTATTTTGTTAGTAATTAAATCAAGAAAATAAATCAAGTAAATAAAAAAATATAAATGAAAGAAAATAAAAGGCAAACCCAGGGGGTGTTGGGCCAACTTTGGAGGTGTATTTGGAATTCTCAAGGCCCAATTGCTGCAAGCCTTTTTGACTTTTCTGGATCGTCCACACGTATGTTGACCAGGGAGTATGATAGTCCTTCAATCCTGGCCTTCAGATTTGGCCAGGAGCCACTTGGCGTGCGGATCTCTGAGGTGTATGGTGGATCACGCGTTGGAGAGTACATGGGATCACCTGCAGAAAATAATCAAATAATTATTTTGGGGGACCTGGGACTCGAACCCAGGCCCCAGTGCTCATTGGCCATTCGCTCAACCACTCCACCAACCTGCCTTATTCGTTATTGGGATAACAAGCAATCAATATATTAGTAAACAAACAAATATGCTGGAATAATAAAATAAAGCCCGCGAATTTTAAAAGGGAGAATGGGAGGGAGACGCGTCAGCGTCTTCTTCGTTGAGCACTGGTTTTTTACCTGCGGATTTTTATCCGCAGGAAGTTTCGTAGGTTCTTCCTAAAATAACTTCCAGGCAATATAAATGCAGACTAAAATCATCCCCATGCTCGTTTCGTCCTCTTGAGTCCATCTATGTTCATGGCTTGCTCCAATTTTCCCTGTAAACAAAATGCCTAAAAATCACAAACCGAAACACTAGGTTCGGGCATCATGATACATGGCATAAAAACGAAATTGAATATTGCAATTAGGTTAGAAATCAAACAAGAAACATGAATATGCCAATGTTTTGAAGAAAAAAGCGCAAGAATTGGAAGTTTGGATTTCGTGTTCAGGACCACATTCACGAGGACTTACAGTGAGTGTAGGTGATGAAAATGTCTGGTTCTTATGCCAATCGCTTCAGGGGATGGTAGGCAAGCGCTCTACGTTGAGCTTTGGTCTTGAGAATGTCCCTAATGTGGATTTCGATCTCCACTTTTTTCCAAGCTTTTTCAATTTTGGTTTCTTAATTTTTAGGCAGCTTCAGGTCGTCAATTAGGTTTAGGAGGCTTGCTTGAATATATTGCAATCAGTCTAGGTCAAAATTTGGGCTTTTAAACATGTATATGGGAGAATTAGGTTTTCACTTTTTCACCATTGACAAACTTTCCAAATATGGCCAAATTCAATTTTGATCATATGACCATGTTCTTGGACATTTTGGAAAGAACTTGAATTCCTCTAACCAATGCCCTTGGTCCCATGTCATTTGGATTTACCAATCTCAAGTTATGGCCTTTGACTTAAAGTGTACTTTTGTTGACTTTTGAAATTGACCTATAATGTAAAAATTGGTAACTTTTTGTGAGATCATTTTCTAATCTTGGAGTGTGAAGATGGATTGTAGGAAATTACATCCTCTTCAAAATGAGCTTGGGATGGAATTTTTTTGACAAACCATGAAAGAGTTATGCCCTGGTCAAGATACAGTTGAGTTTTCTATTGTCCAAAAATAGTAACTTTTGCATCTTTGATGATTTTTGAGCTATTCTTGTGGAATCATGATCAAGACTTGATCAAATGATGATTGTGAACTCAAAATAAGATGTTGACCCAAAATTCTGACTTTTGACTGCAAAATGACCATTTTGCCCTTGTAGTTGACTGTAAATCAAATAGAGCTTTTGACTGTGCAAATTGGCACTGTGAGTCTGGAAACATGGCATGTAGGTGCTTGAGAATGTATATAGGCCTATGAGACTTGATTGAACCATTGAGGACCCCAAATTCCTTGAAAGAACCAAAACCCTAATTTCAGCTGTCTACTGCTTAGGAGATGATTTGACTGTACAACCCTTGAGCCATTTTGAACCATTTGAAGATCATTCTTGACAAATCTTGAGGAATATGGGAGGGCAAATTTTGGGGTACAACAGTAGGAAAAAGAAAAATAAGGAGCGTAAAAATTTGCATGCAAAAACGTCCATGATTTATTGATGACATATGAAGATGAAGTAACAACCCTCACAAATGGACCATTGTGCCTCGGGTAAGACACAAGGTTTTAAAGTCTAAATTGTTTAAATATTACAAGTCCGACAAAAAATTAAAAGACAATTACTCTTAAATAAAAGTAATAGGGACAAATTCTATGGCCTCCCAATTGTTGACTCCTTCGCTGATGGTTAGAAAAATCCACTCGTCCATGTCACAACTGCCATCATTGTCTTCCACTGCATTAACCCCCTGATTGCTAATACGTAAAGGTAGGCCCCCAGTGGGAGTTTGTCTAACAACTTTCTGGGCCTCCGAATTAAAACCCAAACCAATTTTTTTGGATTTGTAGGGAATATTCGGAAGTTGACCCCAAATGGTACATCCACCTTCCTCAACTGCTGCTCTAGCATCCTTCAGTGAGTCCATTTTCAATGGAGGTCTGGTAACCTTTGGAGTCTTGGTAGTAGTCTTGGTTTCCGCAACTGTTTGTGGGACCTCCTCAAAATTCTAACATGGGGTCTCAATGAACTCACCATCCTTTTCCACATACCTGAAAGAGTTCAGGTGACTAACCATGTATTCCTCCTCCCCATGGACTGTGATGATCTTTCCCTTGATTGGGTACTTCAACATCTGATGTAGGATAGAAGTGAAGGCACCAGCGCCATGGATCCAGGGTCGGCCCAATAGACAGGAATAGGAAGGGCGGATATCCATCACATAGAAAGTTGAATCAAAAGTCTAAGTTCCAACTTTTATAGGGATGTCTACTTCTCCATGAACTGTTCTTTTAGAACCATCAAAGGCCCTCACCACAAGGTTTCTAGGCTTTAAAGTGAGTCCCTTTCAATCTAATCGGTCAATAGCATTCTTTGGTAAGACATTCAGCGATGAAACCGTATCCACCAGAACGTGGGCTAATGTAGTGCCCCTATACTCAATGGAAATGTGCAAGGCATAATTATGTTTCCTTCCTTTGGGAGTTAAATCAGTGTCAGAAAAACCCAGTCCATTATCAGCAGTTAGACTGGCCATGAAATTCTCAAATTGATCAATGGAGGTCTCTTGGGGAACATGGGTGGTCTTTAGAAACTTTACTAAGGCCTTGGCATGGGCCTCAGAACACAAAAGTAAGGCCAACATTGATATTTTTGAGGGGGTTTTCCCCAACTGATCCATGATGTTGTAGTCACTTTTCTTGAATATTTTTAGTATCTCTTCCATATCTTAGCTAGAAGCTTCAAGAATGACCTCTGGATGTGCCTTCTTCTGGACAGGCTCAAACAATACCTCTTTGCCCCTTGTCTCGGTAGCAGGGATAACATTAGGATTGTCAACGAGAGTGTCACTGGGAATGCTGGTAGGAGTGGTAGTGGGAATAATTACAGGAGTAGCCATGGTCTTTGGAGAGATCTCGGGTGACAAGACTCTTCCACTTCTTGTTATCTTAATGGTCCCAACGATATTGTCAATGTCATGATCATTATATTTCGCAACTTTGTCTTTGATGGCCAACAGATCTTGCTTGACGCCATGGTAATAGACGCCAGCCCCATAGTTCCAGGGAACAACTTTATCTGAAGAATATGGTATCGGCCCTGGCATGGTGATGATCAAGGGAGCAAACTTTGGAACATATGTAATCCTGACGGGTCTTTTGGTGGAGACCCCGAGAGGATTGTCGGAAATGGTGATTATTGAGACATCTTCATAGGAATTTCTGGTAAAAGGAACTTTTTCAAACAATATTTCTTTGTTAACCATCAAGCGCTGGACACCTAACTTCAGTAACAAACAGCCATTTGGTGTAGACATACATAAGCGATAACTTTTATCACAACCCAAAAACAGGCGAGCTTGCAATAGATTCTGTTTAACAGTCAAAAGGGGAGTAGTTAAGTCATCCACGAAGAAAACAAAACAATCAACATCAACAATGTTGACACCTGGACCATGTTTAGGCATTGGCGCCGTTATTACATTAGGTGTTTCTAGGGGTTCAAACTCAATCTCTTTCGCCTCGATAAGGTCTTGTACCTTATTATTCAAGGCCCAACAATCGTTTGTATCATGCCCCGAGATTTCAGAATGATAGGCACATCGAGCATTCAGGTTTTAGTGAGGAGAAGTAGTATTGGGGTTCTTGGGAGCTTCCTTTAGAGTCACTAGATTGGACTTCAAAATATGTGGCAAAACTTGGGACAAGGTCATGGTGATCCGGGTGAATCGTCTCATGGGCGCCTCGGGTCTGCATTGATAGTTTCATTGTTGATTTGGTATATGATTGGAAATCATAACAACCCCTACTGTTAGGCGAAGTTCAATTTTGTTTTGATTCCTGTGGTTATATGCAACACTGACCTCCTTCTTTCTGGTAAAGGGTTTCTTCATCGTGATCGAGGATACATCTCTTTGAATTTTTCCACTCTTTATACCGGCTTCTACCCGCTCACCAGTCATGCTTAGTTTAGTAAATCCAGCCGAAGTGCTTCTGATCAGATGGTTGAAGAATGGACCAGATAACGTGCCTAAGAACATATCCACCAATTCTCTGTCAGATAGAGGGGGTTGGACTCTTCCCGCGAGATCCCTCCATTTTTGAGCATAAACTTTGAAACCTTCACAAGTACGCGTAGACATGCCTTGCAATTGTGTTCGGGTTGGAGCTAGGTCAGCATTATACTAGTATTGATTATAAAAAGCGGCAACTAAATCTTCCCAATTGCGAATATTGGTTCCTTCCAACTGATAGAACCAATCCAACCGCGTCCCTAACAAACTTTCTTGGAAGAAATGTACCCATAGGTTCCTATCAGCAGTACGGGGTTGAATTTTCCTGACGTATGACCTAAAAATGCAGCTTTGGACAAGAGACACCGTCATATTTAGCGAAAGTGGGGACCTTGAATTTCTGGGGGATGACAACCCCTGAGACAAGTCCTAGCTCTTTAAAATCCAATATGGGTACCCTCTGGATCTCCATAGCATTGAGGTGATCCTCTAACTGCTTGTATTTATCGTCAGCTGGGGGATACTATTCTTCAGAGTAGTCCACTTCTTCCTCTTCTTCAGACTCATGGTGGTCATTTCCTTCCTTATTTTTCCTTCTTGAGTATCTCCTTCACCCGACGAGGTTACGAAATCTAGAGTTCGCCTAGCTGGTCTTTTGAACCTTCTTCCCAGATTCAAAACACCAACTGGTTTCTTTGTTTTTTTCTTCTTATCTTTTATCATCAAAGCCTTCAAGTTCTCTTTCCCTTTGGCCAGAGCCAAGAACATTTGTTGGAATTGAGCGTTCTGCGCATGAAGATCCTTTACTATCTGTTTAATATCCATCTCACTGAAATAAATTGCAGAAAGATAAGGAGACCTGTTTTAAGAAACTTGTTTGTGTTATGATGAATGAAAATGCATATGCAAATGATTTCAAGGAAATTAGATATTTAAATTTGTTTAGACAAAAAGGAAACATACGTTGTATTAGTAAATTCAAGTTCGAGACATCATGCCTCTTTGGACTTACAATGAAAATAAAATACAAAAACTCCTAAGACAAAAAGGTTGAACGCATCCTCTTTGGTGCGATGTAGGCGTTCAAACTCCGCTCTTCATGAAGCTGCTTGGTGAGTTCCAGAACTTTCTTCTCACTGGCGTAGAATTGGGCTTTGAAGGTGTCTCGTTCTTCCTTTAGCTGAATCTAACCCGTTTGCAAGTCTTCAAGAGAGGTAGGCATGTTGGGATGAAGGACAGTATACGGGACATCTCCTTTAGCAACAGGCTCCATGATAACAGGGAGGATGGAGGGGTAAGGCATTACGAGGCTCTGAGCACGAGCTCACACCCACCTAAGATAAGGCTCAAGGGGAATATAGTTTTTGTGTCCCAATTTCTTATTATCCACCTTGTTCACATTCCTCCAAGCTCATACAAACCTATGACAGTAGCCTTGATCGTCACTCTCATAGTCGAACACCACACCTTGGATGAGCATATCATGAGGACCATCTCTTCGGGCATACCCAAACTATCATAAAGCTAAGAAAGGGTTGTAAGTGATACCTCCCATAATGCCAAGCAGAGGCACATTAGGGAATTCCCCATAACAGTCAATGATAGAAGTATCTTCCAAGGATCGAGAGCACCGATAAATGTCAGAGTGGGTGAGGAACATCAACCTTTGAGACCATATCAATCCTTTCCTGTTCTTCAATACTGATGGAGGTAGATGCAAAGTAAACCACTTGGCGAGTTGGGGAATGCAACACAAGAGAGTACCTCTTTTCTTCATGGTGCGAGTATGGAAACAATGTAAGATGTCTCCAAGCAAAGTAGGTATAAGATTGCGAGAGAGGAAGACTTTGATGGTATTCACATCTATGAATTGGTCCGAATTAGGAAATAGAACCAATCCATAGATTAGAAGGGCCAGGATATCTTCAAAGGCTTGAAAATCCATATCTTCCCAGAATGAATGAGCCTTCTCCAATAGAAACTTGGCTAGGAATCCTTTAACTCCGCTTCTTGTCTCCCAATTTGCTATAATGTAGACTCTCTTCAGATGTAGGGCTTCAATAATGACTTCAGGTTTCGGAATCCCTTCTAAGCCATTGAGTGGTATTTGATCAAGCACAGGCACTCCTAATAGTAGAGATAATTCTTCTAGTGTAGGCACCAACTGAAAGTCAGGAAAGGTGAAGCAATGATGTATGGGATCAAAGAATTGGAAGAGCACACGCATAATTTCTTCTTGGAAATTGGAGGTATCCAAACTAAGGAGTCGACCATATTTCTTGGTAAAAGGAGAATCTCCAGGCACCCTTGATTCTAACTCTTGGAGTTGAGGGTACGCTTTCACGAAGATGATTCAGATGGTATTCCTTTGGACGAGATTCATGGCCTACAAAAAAAAGCAAAGATAAATTCCTAAATCTTTGAAATGGTTAGTGATAATTCTTATAATGTTATGATGTTTATGATGTTATGTACAAGTATGCAAAGCAGGTAGGTTGTTATGTACACACAAAGCAGACAAATCCTTAGGTTTAGGCTTGCATGGAGTTTGTAGGTAAGTACCCTCTTGAAGTTTAGTTGGCTTAACCTGTTCTAGAAAGTAATCGGGTTCTAGGGGATCTCAATATCACTGACCTTTCTTTTAGGCGTTGTCTCAGCATAATCAATCTTTTCTTGCAGCCGAGATATCCCAAAAGTCTGGTCTCAATGAGTGTAGTATCAAGTATCAACCAATTTTCAGCTTTCCACCGAAACCGACTATCTCATTACTTCCTAATGGCCAAGTTTTTCAATTAAGGTTCTAAAGCCAATTAGTGCTTCATGACGCTGCTCAGCGGCCCTATTTTCTCCTCGATTCAATATAAGGGATACCGGTACAAACAAATGCGTCACACTAACGTAGCCATTTCTTCAACCATATCGGTCTACACCGTACAATTTCCATAATCTATTGCTACTTACCTAAAAAAGGTGCCCTAGATCTGGGTAGAGGATCAAAACAAATCCCAAACAAGGAACAATAATGCAAAGCAAACAAATCCAACAAAGGAAAGCAAGTAAAGGTGATCTAGCCCTATACTTTTAAGTTTTGTCCACAGCAGAGTTGCCAGTTCTGTAATACGGTGGGAGAACTGACTAGGGTTGTTTTCGTTTGATCGCAATTGTTGTGGATAGCAAGAGTCGCCACCGAATTTTCTTTTATCCAAAAGGAAAGGTTGAAAAGAACAGGAAAGACCTTTCGAGATTATTTCTTGAGTTCATGGGGCAGGTTATGAAAAGGAAAGGTGTTAGCACCCTTTTCATCCGTAGTTATCTACGGACTCTTAGTTGCTTGCTAAATCACTTGATTTTTGTTTGAAAATGTTTTTGTGATGTGGGTTTTGAAAGTATTTTGAAAAGGAATGTCTTTGTAATGGTTCTCGTCTCTCTAAGAACGCGTACAAAGTGTTTTGTCTTTTGAAAAATGTTTCAAAGTGAAATTGTGGGTGTATAAAATCTTTTTGTTGTGAACAAGCGAGCAATTAGGAGCATCCTACCTACTCAAAAGGTCTTAAACTTTCTTTTCCTCTTCCTTTAGATGTTGTTATCTTACCATTGATTTGGTAAGAAGCTCCATCATTGGATGTGAAGGGACGGGTGTGGGACATTTGTATAGTCATAGAAGGCAACCTATTGGACGTTTTAGCAATGTCGTTTAGGGACTAGATCATTTACCGAAGGCAACCTTGAGGGTCATCAAGGGACTACGATCTTTTATAGAGTGTATTTTCTAAAACACCCATACTCGAGGGACATGACTATTTTTCCGAGGAAACAAGTGGAATTACCATAGGGGTGCATGTGCGTGAGTAGTGTGTTTGATTGCATGCATTTTATCTTTTGAACTTTTTGTTTATCTACTTTTTGTTTTTATCTTATCATACATCCTAGTTACTGGCATTTATACAAAAATAATAAAATGCAGAAAGATAAAATCCTACACTATTAGAACCATATTGAATAGCATGAAAATATAAAGGAAAAAAATAAAATAAAGGCAAGAAAAATGGGTCTTTCGATTTAAATAGAACCACCGTTCGATTCTGCATTTTTTTGCTCCCTTCGATTGGGGTCTAGAGTTAGTGGAGTCATGCCTTTCAATTTGTCTTTTTGCCTCCTTCGACTGGGGGCTGGAACCAGTGTAGTCGTGCCTTTCGTCTGTGCCTGGAAGTCAACATGGTTCTATCCTTCGCTTGAGACTTGGAGACAACAAGGTTTTGGCCTTCGCTTGAGGCTTAGAGACAACCAAGTTCTGGTCTTTTTTTGAGGCTTGGAGACATCCAGGTTCTGGGCTTCGTTTGAGGCTAGGAATCAGCAAAGTTCATGCTTTGCCACAAGCTCCTTGCTGACTCCTTCGACTGTAAGCA
Source organism: Vicia faba (assembly GCA_948472305.1). Lineage (NCBI taxonomy): Eukaryota > Viridiplantae > Streptophyta > Magnoliopsida > Fabales > Fabaceae > Vicia > Vicia faba. The sequence continues at coordinate 1,199,498,870 of OX451738.1, forward strand.
TGTTGGGCCCTCAGGTCGTGGTTCGAAAGGCTTGTACAGCTAGCCAATCGAAGGGTATAATAAACATGTCTTAAATTCTTAAAATGCAACATTTAAATGTAACTACAGTCCAGGGGTTAGCCCAAAACCATTGCGTGTCAAAGTCCAAAGCCTAACTAGTTAGAGTTGAGTTTTCAGCATATGGGCAGGCATAATCGAAAGCTAAAACATGGTCTAGCTCTATATATGAAATATCTATGTTTTTCTTTATTGGCACGTGCACTTGATATTAAAATATAATAGACTCAAGCTTGAAGGAAACTTGCCTCTTGAAGTTCTTAAATCGAAGGGAAATACAAGTGCTTTCTTTGATGGAGAATGGGAGTTTGTTGGGACCTTCCTGAGGCTAATCTAGTTACCACTTTGTGAAAGCAGTGATTGAATTGAAAGAGGTTGTGTGAGTGGATCGAAGGGTGGTTTGATGGTCACTTGGAGGGTGAATCGAAGGTTCTTACTTAGTGTATAGAAGTGTTTGAAAAAAGAATGTTGGGAAGTGTTTGAGAATTTTTGAGAATTTTCACAAGTGTTTTCTTGCAATCCTTCAGGCGCCCCCAACATGTGTGGTGATGTCTCCTATTTATAGATGGCCTGGGCTGATGTTTTAGGAGGGAAAACAAAAGGTTCAAACAATAAAGGTATGATGTATTTGTAGCTTTCGAGGGACAATGTTTTTATTCCGTTTTGGTGCAAGGAATAAGGAAGCGTTGCAGGACTGTTGTGCAGCAGATTTGGAGTTTTATGGCCAGTGTATCAGGCCTGAACCTGGCAGTGCATGGGACTTGGTTAACAAATGCCTTTGGCATCTCAACCTTTTGTCTTGACCCCCTAATCTTGCCCTTCGACCAAACTCTTCAACAACCATTTCTTTTTCAAATCGAAGTGTCATTCGAATGGCTCATGTGGATATCTGTTGTACCCCAAAATTTGCCCTCTCATATTCTCAAGATTTTTCCCACAAGACTCTTTGGACTCAAGACAGATTAGGGTTTGCTCAGCTCAAGACATCTTCTAGCACTGATAGCCTGAAATTAGGGTTTGAGTTTTCACAAGGATTTTTGGACTTCCAATGCCTCATGTGACTTTCATACTTCATGTTGAACCTCTAAGATTGCTCATACCAAGTTTCAAGCCTTGAATCACATTTTGGCCAGTCAATTGGACAGTTGACCTAAAAATCAGTTGTATTGGGGAAAAAGTCAACTATGGCCAATTTACAGTCAAACCTCGTAATTTTTGATCCACATCAACATTATAGACTCACATGAACCATTTGATCATGTTTGGACCATAACTCCTCAAGAAATTTGATCAGATCATCAAAAGGGCAAAATGGTCATTTTTAGGGTTTTGACAGAGGAAGGGCAATTTCTGATTTTTCACCTAGCCAATGGAAAATTGGGTTCAAGTATGGTTTTAATGACTCAATTGCATCATCTTGACCTAGTCACAAGGTTCAAAAGATCTCAAATGCATTGGATCGACAGATGAATTTTCTAGTCAACTGATCAAAAATTAACTGTACACTGAAAAGTCAAACTTTGACTTTTTGATCAAAATCAAGTGCCAAGGGTCATATTTTATCAAGATGTATAAAAACCTGAAACTTGTTCACAAAGAAACCTAATTTTGGAAATTAGGGTTTAAGTTTGAAAATTTTCATAACTTAGAAATTTTTGAAGTTATGAAAATTTCTTATTTTTTCCCAACTTTTCCCAACTTTTTCACTATGATGCAATTGAATTCAAAGAAAACTTCCAACATGAAAGTTTTAGTCCTCCACAAAATCTACAACTTTTATGCACAAAGTTTTCCCAAATTATGCTTGGATCTCAAGTTATGATTTTGTGAATAGGGGTCCATGAAACTTTTAACTTAGTGAAATTTTGCCCTAGTTTAGGCAGATTTTTTACCTAACTTCATGGCAACCTTTCACCTAGTTCCATGTGGAATCTCAAAATGCATTTCAAAGATGGATTGTAGAGCATGTTACAAACTTTCCAAAATGTCCAAGAAATCTCCAAGATCATTTATGGTTAGAAAGAAATGAAGAAAAGAAAATGGTCATTTCTCACTTTTGTCCATGGCATTTTTCACATTGTTACAAGTTAAAAATCTATACTAAGCATGCTTGTACTTGTTTTAAAGGACCTAATCCTTTCCACACTCCTTAATTTAATGCAAAAACATTGGACAAAGGCTTTGTTCTGAGCTATGGAGCATTGCACAAGGAATTATTCCAAAAATGGCATAAAGGTTACAATGCTACTTTGATAAAGTTCACTTTTAGCAACTTTGTTTATCTTGAGCCATGGACCTAACCTCTTGCTGCAAACAAAGTCCACAAATATTAGGAAAAGTTCACCAACTTTGTGCAGCTAAGGAACATGCCTGTACAGGCTTTGAGCATTGTCATCTCACCTTTTCTTCAAAAACAAGCCAACTTGCAAAAGTCCACATATCTCAACTATCTGATAAAACCAAGTCTTGGCATCATTCTACACAAGCTCAGCATATTGTAACAAGCCAATACACGAGCTCATAGCATTGCAAACACCCTAAAACACTAAAATCACCATTTCTGCCCAAAACAGGGCAACCTCTGCAGATCACTAGCCAAAACAAATTTCACTTGTGCGTTTTTTGTTTCAAGGCTTCAAAGACATTCCATACATTACACCTGAACTATCCAAGCCCCTGTCCAGCAACTGTAACCTCTGTTTCGAGGATCACCATTTTAATTTTGAAGCTTTGCAGGTTGACTTCTACAGGGAGATTCAGGCCAGTTTAAAGCAAGCTGAGTATTGGGAAAGCTTGAGGGAACTTTAAGCAAGCTCACAAGTACTTCAGGCCTCACTCAAAGTTTCTACATTGCCATAGCCAAACTCAATTGAACAAGGTAATTTTCAAAGTTCTATCTCCTTATTTAGGCATCATTAGGCTTAGGTTTGTGAAGCAAAAATGTAGTCTTTAATGTGCTTGAGCTGTACATATGCATAGTTCTTATTTATATTGACTGAGCTAGGAGTATTTGATAGTTGAAGTTGCTGAAAATTTTAGGTCAGAAATTAGGGGTGATAAAATTCTCTTTGGTCTTTTAGAGTTAGGACATGTTTTTTATATCATTAGAATCGTGAGTTAACAAGCTACAAGTTTCATGTTGCAAGATTTTGTTTTCATGCACGTATGGAAGAGATACATGTTGAAGAAGAAATGCGCGCGAATTCTCTGTCTGGAGGTCAGGGACTAAGTGTCCTGGGCCAGGGCCTTGGGCCAGCTTCTATTTGCACCACCCTTTTTCCTTTTTGCACCCCCTTGGCCCATTTTCTATATTTTTTTATATTTTTCATTTCTTTTATATTTTCTGACTTTATTTATTTTTTCTAAATATTAAAAATCACAAAAAATATTTTTCTTAATTTTTCACATTTTATTTTATTATTTTTATTATTTTCTTGGCATAAAAATAGTTTATTAAATAACAATATACTTTATTTTCTTAAATAAAATTGCAAATAATATTAAAATACTTAAATATTTTATTTTATTATATTGTACATATAAAATATTATTTTCTCACATATTTTAATTTTAAACATTTTTTGTACATATTATTGTTATTTTTCTTGAATAAAAAATAAATAATATAAAGCATATTTTCTTTAAAACAAAATTAGGGTTTTCACCCTTTCAAAAATAATCATTATATTTTTCTTATTTTTAAGTCATTAAATAAATTCATTTTTACATACATAAAACAAATACAAAAAAACATTTTTGCATATTTATAATTTATTCCATATTTAAATATTTGCTTGTTTATTTATTTATTGTATAAATTCAATTGGGTTGTAATAGTAAATTAGGGTTTTATTTTGTGCAAATATCCCTTATTCAAACTTGTATCCCCCTCCCCATAATAATGTTGTAATAGTTTAGATTTACTTTACGCATTTTATCGCTTTCATATACCATGATAGTAAATTAGGGTTTTGTATGCAAAGACCAAAAATCAAACAAATAGCTTGACTTAATACAAGACAAAAATGCATGAAAAATGACAACACATTGCACACAAGCACCCCTAGGGTTTCATCCACTTTGTTGCCTTAAAAATGACCATGGTATGCATGCTTGGTATCTAAGCAAAATAAAACAAAAACAAAAAAGATCATAGTCCCTCGATGACGCTATCACAAGTTGCCTAAAAACAAATGATCTTAGTCCCTAAAACTTGCTAAGATACTTGACACCATTGCTATCATGGTCATACAATGACCCACACCCGTCCCGTTTAACATCCAAAGATAGGGTTGTTTACCAAATGCAATGGTAAAACAACAATGTCAAAGGATTAAAAATGTACAAGAAAGACTTTTGAGTAGGTAGATGATTCTAGTTAATTGATCAAATTTGCAAACCATCCTTGCTATTTTCAAACAAACACACACACTTTCAAAACAATTTCCAAACAAATTTCAAAACATTGAAACATTTTTCGAAAGACAAACATCTTTGTATACATTCTTCAAACAAGAATCATTACAAAGATTGCCAAACGATGGCCTCTTTTCAAAATACTTTCAAAACCACACAAAGCACCATTTCAAACAATTGAAAAAGCAAAGCAAGTGATCTAAACAAGTAACTAAGAGCCCATGGAAAACCATGGATGAAAAGGGTGCTAGCACCTTCCCTTTTCATAATCTACCCCCCGAACTCAAGAAAACATCTCAAAGGTCTTTCCTGTGCTTTTTGACCTTTCCTTTTGATAAAATAAAAAGTCAGTGGCGACTCTTGCTAAACCGAAACATTTGCAAACACAAACGCAAAACCTCAAGTAAGTTCTCCCACCGTATCACAATATCCTTTGAAGGGGGCAAAATTAATGCCTTTCGACCAGGTCCTTCATGGGTTCCTTCGAATGGTCCAAATGCAGGATCTTGGGATGGGTCAGTAAAACATGTCATTCAATTGGGACATCCAGACATGCCTGGCAAGCCCTTCGAATGCACCACCATGGTACTTCTTTCTCATGAGACAATGGTATAGCCAGGAATTTGTGTGTTGAAGCAGGCCATTTCCAAAGGAGATACTGCCCCACTCAAATTTGCCTGCAAAGGGGCCATATGGCCAAATGAAAGAGTGTATGCAGGAGGTTCCTTCCTTGTGACCTTATGCAAACACGGTCAAACAAAAGTTTATAAAAAGGGAACCACATGTCCAAACGAAAGGCATGACTAAAAGCTTGTGCTGAAGGATTCACACACCCCAAACGAAGGATGCATGCAGGGGATGAAAGGCTCAATCAAAGCTTGCAACATTGGGAATGCTATTTCCCCAAACGGAAGAGGCCTGCAGGGGGAAATATGTGTGATCGAAAGAGGGCAGAAGAGAGGCTTTGGCCTCCTGAATCGAAGGATGTCATCAGGAGGCTTTTTGCCTTGTGAATTGAAGCTATTTGATGAGAAGTGTTGCCCTGTCGAAGCTTGTAACAAGTTGCTTCAAAGGATGACTTTGGCCTTATGCATGTTAATATGGTAGGAAATTCTTCCTTGTAAGTCTTGGCTAACACGTAGGGAAGATGCTATGTGGACAAACGAAATATTTGCACAAGTGCTTAAATGAAACAGGAAATGAACTTGCCCAAATGAGTTCAATTCCTCAATTGAAGCATGAAATGAACTTGCCACAAAGGAGTCCAGCACCCAAACGAAAGAAGCAACCAAGGCCAAAGTGTCCAATCGAAGGATGCAAAATCGAAAATAACTTCCTTTCCCTTTAATTTTGTCAAAAAGAGAATTTTCATTTATTTTGGTTTTTTTAGCAATTTCCTATTTAATTTTGATGCTGAAAAGTCCAAATATATTTGTATAAGCTTGAATTTTTGGGAGCCCTTTGTGAGAAATGTCTTGAGAAATGAGAGGGCAAATTTTGGGGTACAACAACATCATTTTAGGGAATGGGGATACAAATTACAAATGGGGAATATAAAGCAATTAAAATATAATTACTATTACAATCATATTGAATAATAGAAAATAAAATGTACAAGAATATAAAGGAAATATGAAAGAAAAAAAAATTATTTTTATGGTTTTTTGATAAAAAGTTTAATGTTAACTTAATTAAATTAATTAAATTATTTACAAAAAGAAATTAATTAATTATTTAACAAAACTTAAGCTCCAAGTTAATTGAATTTTAAGAAGAAAATAAACCTAAGTCTAATAATTTGTTTATAAAATAGTTTGAATATTAGTATTAGTTTAGAAAATGTTTTTACAATGTAAAAGAAAAAAATAATATAATTTAAAATAATATGAAATACTTAAATTAAACTATTTTAAGAAAAATATATATTTTTGTGTTTTTTTAGTTTTAATAAAATAAATAAATAAGAAATAATGAAAATTATAAAATAAATGGGCTGGGGTTTTGAAAAGAAAAATGGGGGTTTAAAAGCAAAATGAGGCGTTGGGCCCAAAACAATTTTTGTTGGGAATCAGAAAAAGAATAATAATAATAATAATAATAATAATAATAATAAAAGTGGAATTAGGCTGGAGGTATAAGGAATAGAGGGGGTGAAAAGAACAGAAAATTCCAGGCCCATTAAGAAAGGTCCAATTCCTGTTTTGATTGTGTGTGGCCAGCCCTTTGGAGTGCATCATGTACTTGTTTTGTGATGAGTTGGATGAGTCTTTGTGATGATCTTATGGCATTAATGTGAGGCTCCATGGTGAGCGTGTGTGGCCAGAATGCACTAGATCTGCAAAGAAATAACAAAAAAAAAATCAAAACGGTACCACTGGGGCCCGAACCCAGGTCCCTACACACTAATGCCTTATGCGTGCTTCTCCTACCACTGTGGTGGCTATTTCATCCGTGAATAATACAGATTGCAATAAATATAAAATAAACTCTTCCCTAATGGCACTTCATCCCTAACCTTGCGCCAGTATGTTCATCACCATTTTTGAATCTTGTAACTTTGTCATCTCTCAACCAAATCAGAAAATGTAAACATGAAAAATTACTCCATTTTCAATACGAATCCAACCATATAAATTTCATGAGCTGTAAATCAAAGATGAATGAGAATTTTACTGTTACCAAATAAAAACCTAATTTTTTCAGAAAGTTCATCTTCAAAATTCACATCACTCAGGCAACATATATGAATTCTAAGGACATGGTTAGTTTAGGGCTATGATTTCTACATTTTATCTTTTAAAATGGAAGCCAAATGATGCTTGTATGAAGAGTTAGAATTTCATAAAACTCACCTTGCAGATGGAGATCGTGTTTTGAGTTTGAGCAACCTTCAAGGTGTTGTAATGATCTGGTTAGCTTCCTTGACCATCCAGGAATTTGTTGCAATGCTTACTTTGGATTGAGGATGGCTGAAATGTTCTGGAGAAGTCAACCTGCAAGCAATTGTTTTTGAAAATGGAAGATGAGGAAAATGGTGTTACAGTTGGGTTGTAGTTGTTTGGATTGCTCTATATGTGTATTAGAAGCTTGGTGATTGATAAAAATGGAAAACGCACGAGGGGATTGTGAGATGGATGTTCAAAGGCATAAATGACACAACAATGGTGTTTTTAGAGAAATTTCTTGTTTGAGGGAGTTTGAGGGAGTTACAAGGCTTCTAATTTCGTGTCCTTGGTTTGTAGATGATGGCTCAATTTATAGGAAAAGGTTTGGAAGCTTGAAGTGAGCAGAATACAAAGATCACATGTTTTGGTATTGAAACTTGTTTTTGAATCAAAGTTGAAATTCATGGTTTCAATATGAAGTACAAGAGCTTGTATGGTGGTTAACAGGATGTAAATATGTTGCTTCTGGCTTTGTAATGTTTTGGAGTTAGAAGCAACAATGTATGGGCTCAAGAAGAGTTGACATTGTGATTAAAGTCACTTTTCCAAAATGGAAGTGGTGACTTTGTGCCAAAAATGGAAAATCAACTTGGACAAAGCTTCAAACACTTGGACAATGGATCCAAAACTTATGTAAAAACATTTAATTATTGAGTGATTAGAACGTTTGAAGCCTACAAAGAAATATTTATGCAGCATGGCTTGAGATTTATTCAAATGTTCTTCATGAATATGACCTATAATTCAAGAATGGATGCCCAACTTCTTGCCTTCGATTATCTTAGCTCAAAAATGATCTCTTCAAGTTCTTGAACATTTTGGAAAGCTTGGAACATCCTCTATAAATTTCATCTTTTCCATTTTGCTAAATCAAATTTGAGCTATGTGATAAATGGTCAAGTTGGGACAAAAAATCTGCCTAAACTAGGTCAAAATTTCACTAAGTGTTTAAGAAAAAGTGCATGACTTCATGGGCCTATAACTCAAAATATAAGCATTTTTTTGGATATGAGCCCTATAATACAAAGTTTTAGATCTCATCAAGATCTACAACTTTCATGTTGAAAGTTTCCTTTGAATCATCATGCATCTTGGTAAAAAATTGGCATGAAGTAGTGAAATTATCATGTACAAAAACACTTAGAAAAATTTCTAAGTTATGAAAAGTTTGACTTTTTAAATTTATTATTGACTTTCTTGATTTCTTGATGATCAAGCTTCATATTTTTGAATGTCTTGATGAATTTTGATCTTTGAAACTTAATGTTGATAAAAAAAAGTCAAGGTTTGACTTTTGGTCTATCGGTTGATTTTTCATCAGTTGACCAAAATTTAACTATCAATCTATTGATATTGAAAGATGATTTGAGCCCTGAAATTAGGTCAACATGTTTTGTTTGAATCCTTGAGATTACGCTTCAAACCATTAGAATATGCCTTAGGTTAAAAATCAATGATCAGACAATTATAGTCAAAACCCTAATTTTGACCATTTTATCCCTTTGATGATTTGGGCATTTTCTTGAGGAATTGTGACCCAAATTTGATAATTTGGTGAATATGACTTCAAAATGTTAATATTGGCCAAAAATCTTGAAGTGTGACTGTAGGTTGACCACAGTTGACTTTTTATTCAATTTATCTAATTTTTAGTCATATGGTCAATTGATTGAGAAAAATTGTGATTCAAGACTTGAAACTTGACATGAGTATTCTTAGAGGTATATAATGATCCATGAAAGTCATTTGAGGAATTATAAATCCAATTGTCCTTGTAAAAATCAAAACCCTAATCTGAGGCATCAGTGTTTAAGAGGTGATTTGACCTAGTCAACACTTGTGCAAACTTGTGCCATTAGAGACCTTGTGAGAAATGTCTTGAGAAAAGAGAATTCAAATTTTAGGGTAAAACACTGTGAAACTTCTACCTTTATCCTCCCTAGATATGAGAAATCCCATCTCACCTCCAATCATCGCAATGATGTCTAACATTTAACAGTCTCATTCATTTTATCGACGAATTTATACCCATATGAAGATCACACTTCAAACGCCAAAAACAGGAAGACACACTTCCATGATAATACCTAGCTAAGACCTAAAGCTAAACTCCATCGTTTATAACTTTACTCCTAACTAAGAACAACAACTTAGAGTTTCTTAAAAGCTTCCTCCAAGAACAGTACTCACTCTTGCTTCATAGCTTCGAGGAGAACACAATGACCATCTCACAATCCGAGTGGTTCACTTACACTAAATCTCCTAGAGAGTGGCTATAGACTCAACCCTAATGACTAAATCTTGATAAATCACGACTGGTACTTAATCCTAGGTTACAATTATTCTTTTATAACCTAGTACCCAACTGGATTTGGGCTTCTAATCACAACAACTATGATGTTACAAATATGTAAAAGATTCTGCTACAAAATAGGTCTTGAATCATTAGTTTCCTAAATAATCTCCATATTTAGAAACTGTATAATCTTCGATATTTTTACTTGAATCTTCCAGACCTAATAAGACAGCTCCATATATGATTGCATAATATTCCAAGAATATTTTGCATCTGTTAAATCATAATAGAAATGTTTAATCCAGTTGTACCAGTCACAATGTTGTATCAACTTGCATATGACATCTTCTTCGACATGTTTCTCCAAATGATGAGACATCTCATCTTAACATGTTCCTTCATCTAATAGAACTTCAACTTGCTTTCTCCTACAAGTTACAAATCCTATTTAACATATTTACTGCTATATTAGTTTTACCAAACACAGTTCCAATCCAAATAATAGAGAGTTAACAAATATGTTTGACAAATCCATCCGTAAGTATGAAATGGATCTTTAGGAGTTTGTCATTTCTGGCTTTAACAAGACAAAAATTGATTTTATGATGTATAGTATAGGTAGGAGCAGAGGAGAAGGTCTTGGTTATTCTGAAAAGTCTTTTAATCCAAGGTCTGGAACCTTGATTAATCTGGAATAACCTTATTCTCCAATTAATGCTATGAAAGGACTTTATTGTTACTTTGTATCAGTTGCTAATAAAGTAGAGGTTCTGAACCACTCAGAACCAAAGACTACAAAATTAAAACCTGAGGCCCCAAAGTTAAAGGTTTTGAAAAAACCAAAACTAATGATTCTAAAGTATAAAGTTCTAAAGAGACCAGAACCTAAGACATCAGAGTCTAAGGTTCTAAAGGATTCAGAATCAAAGGGTAATAATTATTCAAGACACAAAACCTTTAAACGCAAAGTCTTTATCAATTCCAAGCAACACTACAAAGTCAGATGAAGCCTTTCAGAACTAATACCAAAGGACCCATAAGACTATGAGTACCTAAATATGAAATTGTTTTTTCTATAGATTTGTTTAAGGGGATGAGAAAAACAATTATCTTGGTACCTGGACAGTGGATGCTTATGACATATGACAGAACAAAAGAATATGTTTCAAACCCTAACGCTGAATAAGGGACGAAATATGGGATTTAGAGAAAGCCAGAAAGGAAAAATATTTGGTACATGTACTATTTGTAATTCCTCTATCTCAATTAATAATGTTTGGTTAGTAGATGGACTAAAATATAACCTACTTAGCATAAGTCAATTATGTTACAGTGGTTATGAAGTAGTGTTTAATAAGAACATATGTATAGTCATGAATGAATATGATAAATCCATAGTTTTTAAAGGTAATAGGAAAGAGAATGTGTATAAAATTAATTTCTCTGAATTGGTAGATCATAAGGTACTTTGCCTTCTATCAGTGAGTGATGAAAAGTAGCTCAGGCACATAAGGTTAGGTCATGCTAACTAGAGATTAATCTTCAAGCTCAACAAGCTAAAACTTGATAAGGGTCTACCAGAACTCAATTATCAATCAGATGCTCTTTGTTAAGCATGCCCAGTAGGAAAAATAAATAAAATGGTTAAGTCCATTGTTTTAGGTTTGGCAAAAAATTTGCAAAAATATGGTTTTGGGCTTATGTTGAGCAAGATGTCACAATATTTTGACCAATTGTCATGACAGGTTATGCTTTCATGTGTATCAGCCAGATGTTGAGCCAAATGTCTTGATATCTTGGTCTGTTATGCAACAAATGTTGTTGTTTTAATCTCTTGACAAATTTAATTTGTTTTTGAGAGATCCTTTTGGATATATCTAATTATTATTCGTAGGTCAATGAGATTTATTAGGAACAAGTTCATATTTAAATTTTTTTCATAAAAAAGGATCTTGGATAATTTAAAATATTTGTTCCTGTTTTTATGTGAAGATCTTACATCTGATTTAAAAAGTGAAGGTTAGATTTGGTTTGAAGAGTCCAAGCTCATACTGCAAGAGTCTATAAATAAGGACTTGCTAGACCTGAAAATAGAAAGCATTCGAATTGAAGAAACTGTGGGTGCAACATAAAGATTAGGGTTTTGGGAGTCTTTTAAGTTGTTTGTGTTTGTGTTCTTTGTATGTCACTCATGTTTTTTTGGATGCATTAAATTTGAATGATTGTTACTTGATTTTATATCAATTTACTATTCTAACTCATGAGCGTTTAAGAAAAGAGTTAGGCATTGTTCTTAGTTGAAGCTTTTAAGAAAAACTAAGTGTTGTTTATTTGAAGTGTAATCTTCTATTTGGTTCTCTGGTTTAGCCATATGGTTTGTGAATGTAGGTATCACTACGATGATTGGAAGTGAGAGGTGGATTTCATATTTAGAGGTATCTAGGTAGAAGTTGCACAAGGTAGTGATTAGGCGAAAAGTTGTAAATTAGGGTTTTTTTAGCTTCGAACGAATATTATCATAGTTAATTTCCTTCCTGGCTCAGTACCCTAAATAATAGGTGACGTTGCACCGAACTGGGTTAAAATTGATTGTGTTATTTGAATTTCTACAATTTATCTTTCTGCACAATCTCCAGTTTTAACAGTTTATGCCATGATGTTATAATATTTATCCTAACATTGTGTTTTATTTTAAGACATAAGTCCTAACATCTGTATTGCAAGTGTGATAATTGATGATTCATTCACTGAAAGGGAGAAGGATTTCAAAGACAATGTTAGGACATCTTTTGTGCAGACTGAGCAGACAAAAAAAGAAGCAATTTGTAAGTCCACAAGTGTTGATCAAGAAGTTAGAGTTCAGACAAAATAACTCAAAGAGATCAATATAAGTAACTAATGAAGCAGATATTACAGAATTCAATAAATAAATATAAAATTTGCTTCTTATTTTTAAGCTTGAATCAAGGTTGTGTTCTATTTTTCTAGAAAGAATGATCTTGAACTGCATCATTGGGTCAAAATGGGTCAGTAGGTATTTGTATCTAAGAAACAATATGATTTCCTGTTTTAAAAAGAAGTGAACTTGTGCCTATGGAAATACCAATGTTTCTGAGTATGGTGGAACAAGGAGAGGTTGTTCTCAATTGGTATAGATTGACCAGATGTTGAAGGATCATAATGTCAACCATGATGTCATGACATTACTTGGTGAAGATCTTAATGATATAAGATATCTCATTTAACATGGATGGAATAAGAACCTTGATAGTCTTAATCAACTTATCAAGAATCTTGTTGAATGAAAGGTTATTACTCTAAAGCATATGGACAACAATGAAAAACATAGTGTTATGTTTAAAGATCAGATTGAGAACATAATTTGTGGGATTGGAACTCGTACTATTAAAGAGTTATAGCAATTACATATATGAAGTAGTGCAACTGATATTGCATCTCTCCTTCATGCTCTGATGCTTAGAATCCTAAGAAAGTTGCTATTAAATGGAACAAAGGGTGTCTGCAGAATAGAAGGGTTAGTGACAGAACCAAGGAGTGCATGAGGATAATTCACAGGGGAAAGAGGTGGATGATCACCTGAAGTTGTTGAAGTTTGTGTGTTTCCATATGCTATGTTTACTTTCATTTGTGTTTTATGCTTGTGTGCATTTTGATGTTCCATTTTGTGTTTACGTTTATTTTGGTTTTGTCAATTTTTTGCTAAAAAAAGGTTGTAAAGTGTTAGTGTGTTCTGTGTGTCCCGATGTTCTAAAACATGTCTTGACATGTTAATTAGCAGGTTGATAGGATTGTGTTATTGCTAAGGGTAAAGTAGTTATTGTGGTTGCTTTTTGTGTGCAACTATTTAGGGGGAGTATGATTGTATATCATGTATATTTGGTGTTTCTGTTGTTGATGTTACTGCTGATGTGGTAGGATGTCTAACCAATGTTCTAAAATCCTGCCCGTGGGAGCTATGTGAAAATCCTGATGTGGAGTTTTTTCATCTTCCGCTTCTTCTACCTCTGATGTATGAACTTGGGTAGTTCATATTTCGTATTTTGGATTTTCTGGTGATTTGGATTTTTCGTTTGAAGGGGAGTTGATCATGTGTGACAGGGGAATTTGGTCCTGTCTATCATGTCAGACCTCATGTCTGGACATTTGTCTTCTGAAGTATTAAAGATGGTGATCTATAACAACATGTATTCTTTGATATATATTTCTGTTTTAGTTTGTACAAAGTTTACATGTTTGCATGTAGCTTGTGTTATGGTTTTATTCCTCTCTCCATGTTATTGTGCATTGGTTGTTTTAGCAAAAATTTGCCAAAGACGGAGATTGTTAAATCCATAGTTTTAGGTCTGGCATAAATTTTTCTAAAACACGATTATGGATTGATGTTAAGAAAAATGTCACAACATCTTGACCAACTGTTATGACAGGTTCTATTGTCATGTGTATCATACATATGTTGAGCCAGATGTCTTGACATCTTGGCCTGTTATGCAGCATACACTTTTGTTTTAATCTCTTGACATATTTGATTTGGTTTTGAAAGATCATTTTGGATATATCACATTTATTATTCACAGGTCAAGGATATTTTTTAGGAACAAGTGTAGATTTGATTTATTTTCATAAAAAGGATCTGACATACTTTTAAGAAACTTTAAAAGATATGTTCCTATTTTTATATGAAGATCTTGCAGCTGATTTAAAAAGTGAAGATTGGATTTGATTTGAAGAGTCCAAGCCCATACTACAAGAGTCTATAATAAGGACTTGCTAGACCTAAAAATAGTAGGCATTCACATTGAAGAAATTGTGTGTGAAACATAAGGATTAGGGTTTTGGGAGTATTTTAAGTTCTTTGTGTTTGTGTTCTTTGTATGTCACCTACGTATCTTTTGATGCATTGATTTTGACTGATTCAAGATTTTATATCAAGTTATTATTCTAAATCATGAGCTTTTAAGCAAAGAGTTGAGTATTGTTAATAGTTGAAGCTTTTAAGCAAAACAAATATTATTTATTTGAAGTGTAATATTCGATTTGGTTCTTTGGTCTAGTCACAAGGTTTGTGACTGTAGGTATCACTGCAGTGATTAGAAGTGAGAGGCGGGTCTCATATCTAGAGGTGTCTAGGTAAAAGTTGCACAAGTTAGTGATAAGCGAGAAGTTGTAAACTAGGGTTGTTTAGCTTTGATCTAATACTATCATAGTGAATTTCCTTCCTAGCTTGGTAGCCTCAAGAGTAGGTGATGTTGCACCGAACTTGATTAACAATTGATTGTGTTGTTTATATTTCTTCAATTCATCTTTCTGCACAATCTCCTATTTTATAATGTTTCTGTTAGTAGATGATGTTATAACATATGTCCTTACATTGTGCTTTGTGTTGAGACACCAGCCCTGACATCTGTATTGCAAGTGCGATAATTGATGATTCATTCACTGGAAGGGAGAAGAATGTAGAATACAATGTTGATACATCTTCTATGCATAATGAGGAGACATAAATAGAAGAAATATGTGAGTCTACAAGTGTTGATCAAGTATTTAGATTTCAGACAGAACAACTCAAAGAAATCAATACAAGATACTATAATAAAGCAGATATTACAGAATTCAATAAAGAAACATCAAATTTATATCTTATTTCTAAGCTTGAATCAAGGTTGTGTTATACTTTTCAAGAAAGAAGGATCTTGAACTGCATCATTGGGTCAAAATAGGTCAGTAGGTATTTACATCTAAGAAACAGTCTGATTTCCTGTTTCAATAAGAAGCGAACTTGGGCCTCTGGAAATACCAATGTTTCCGAGTATGGTGGAACAAGGAGAGGTCATTATCAATTGGTATGGATTGACCAGATGTTGAAGGATCATAATTTCAAACATGATGTCATGACATTACTTGGTGAAGATCTTAATGATATCAAATATCTCATTTAATATGGTTGGAGTCATAATAAACTTATCAAGAATCTTGCTGAAGGAAAGGTTATTACTCTAAAGCATATTGACAACAAGGAACAACTTAGTGTTATGTTTAAAGATCAAATTGAGAACATAAGTAGTGGGATTGGAAATTGTACTATTGAATAGTTATAACAATTACTGACACAGAGGAGTGCAACTGATACTACTTCTCTCCTCAATGGTCAGATGCCTGGGGAGCCTAAGAAAGTTGCTATTAAATGGAATAAAGGGTCCCTACAGAATAGAAGGGAAGATGTTAACACCAAGGAGTGCAGGAGGATATTTGACAGGGGAAAGAGGCGGATGATCACCTAAAGTTGTTGAAGTTTGTGTGGTTCCATATGCTATGTTTTCTTCCATGTGTGTTTTATGCTTGTGTGCATTGTGTGCTTCTGTTTTGTGTTTACATTTACTCTATTTTTGTCCATTTTTGGCTAAAAAGGGGGAATAAAGTGTTAGTGTGTTATGTGAGTCCTAATGTTTTGAAACATGTGTTGGCGTGTTGATTAGCATTCTGATAGGACTGTGCTATTTCTAAGGGGAGAGTAGTGATTGTGGTTGCTTGTTGTGTGTAACTATTTAGGGGGAGCATGATTGTCTGTCATGCTTGTTTGGTGTTTCTGCTGCTGTCTACTGTTGTTGCTACTTGTGATGTGGTAGGATATCTTACCAGATGTTCTAACATCCTACCTATTTGAGCTATGTAAAAATACTTATGTGTGGTAGTTTTATCTTCTGATGTTGTAGCGTCTGATGTGTGAACTTGGGTAGTTCATATTTGGTATTTTGTATTTTTTGGTGATTTAGATTTTCCCTTTGAGGGGGAGTCTTAATCATGTATGATAGGGGGAGATTGGTCTTGTCTGTGATGTTAGGCCTCATATCTAGACATTTTTCTTCTGAATTATTGAAGATGGTGATCTGTAACTACATGCATTCTATAATATATGTTTGTGTTGCAGTTTGTAGACAGTTTACATGTTTGCATGTAGCTTGTGTTGTGGTTTTATTCCTCTCTCCCTGGTTATTGAGCATTGGTTGTTTTAGCCAAATTTTACCAAAGAGAGATATTGTTAAATCCATAGTTTTAAGTTTGGTATAAATTTTTCTAAAACATGGTTATGGGTTGATGTTGAGCAAGATGTCACAACATCTTGGCCAACTGTCATGACATGTTCTACAGTCATGTGTATCAGAAATATGTTGAGCCAAATGTCTTGACATATTGGTTTGTTATGCAGCAGGCACTTTTGTTTCAATCTCTTGATAGATTTGATTTGTTTTTGAGAGATCCTTTGGATTTATCTCATTATTATTCGCAGGTCAAGGAGATTTATTAGGAACAAGTAAATATTTGATTTGTTTTCATTATAAGGATTTGGGACATTTTTTAGGAAACTTTAAAATATTTGTTCATATTTTCATGTGAAGATCTGGCAACTGATTTAGAAGTGAATATTGGATTTGATTTGAAGAGTCCAAGCCCATACTTTAGGAGTTTATAAATAAGGACTTGCTAGACCTAAAAATAGCAAGCGTTCGCATTGAAGAAATCGTGGGTGGAACATAAGGATTCGGGTTTTGATATTCTTTTAAGTTATTTGTGTTTGTGTTTTTTATATGTCACCTATGTATCTTTAGATGAATTGTGTTTGACTGATTCTTACTTGATTTTATATCAAGTTATTGTCCTTACTCATGAGCTTTAAATAAAAAAATTTAGTATTGTTCTTAGTTGAAGCTTTTAAGCAAAAGTAAGTATTTTTTATTTGAAGTGTAATATTTTACTTAGTTCATTGGTCTAGTCATAAGGTTTGCGACTTAGGTATCACTGTGGTGATTAGAAGTGAGAGGGGGATCTCATATCTAGAGGTGTCTAGGTAAAAGTTGCACAAGGTAGTGATTATGCGAGAAGTTGTAAACTATGGTTGTTTAGCTTTGAACTAATACTATCATGGTGATTTTCCTTCCTGGCTTGGGAGCCTCCAGAGTAGGTGATATTGCACGAACTAGGTTAACAATTGATTGTGTTGTTTATATTTATGCAATTATTCTTTCTCCATAATCTCCTATTTATAAAGTGTCTGTTAGCAGATGATGTTATACCATATGTCCTGCATTGTGCTTTGTGTTGAGACATCAATTGACATCTATATTGCAAGTGTGATAATTGGTGATTCATTGTGTTGTACCCCAAAATTTGCCCTCTCATTCTCAAGGAATCACCTTGGATCCTCAAGTTTGCTTCCATCCAATTCCAAGCCTTGAACAACAATTTTTCAAGAAAAGTCATACGCAAGGGAAAAATGGTCATTTGCAAGCTGATAAGTCAAACTTTGACTTTTGGATCAAAATCAAGTTTCCAGAATCATATTTCATCAAGACATGTTGGAATGTGAGATTTGTTTCGTCAAGAAATTCAAAAGTCAAAACTACTTTGGGAAAAGTCAAAATTCTAAATACTTAGAAATTTTCTAAGTGTTTAAGAAACATGACAAGCTCAGAACTTCTGACCAGATTTTCACCATGACGCAAGCTGATTCTGGATCAACTTCAGACACAAGAATTTTAGATCTCAACAAGATCTGAAAAATTGCAGAATAGAACTCCTCCTAGAAATGCTGGGATTTCAAGTTATAACTTCTCAAAGACATGTCCTTGAAACTGAAATACTCAGCAAATTCTGGACACTCTCAAAACAGACTTTGGTCAGAACTTCTAGACCAGTTTTCACAAAGGCTCAGTCAGAGTTTGCCAGATCAGTTCAAAGAAGGTTTACAAAGCGTGTTACAAACTTCCTGAAGAGCCTGGAAACTCCTTCAGAACATGCTGTAGCCAGAAGACCCAAAGACCAGAGGTTGGATGCTACGCTGAAGCAGAACTTCTGATCTAGAACTAAGCCTTGGTGTAGAATCTCACGTTTCAGGATTTCTGGTTGTGATAAGTCTCATCGTCATTTAATGCTTACAACCACTTTCTGAGTCTTTATCCAAAGGATATTCACCACGTGTACCTCTACTGTCTTGGGATAGAAAACTTTGGTACTAGGCCCATGATTTGTTTTGATTTTCCTTAAATCCTTCTGACAAATCCAGCTTAAGCATGTTTAAAAGCTGCTAGTCAGCAGCTAGTTCAGCCTACGCCTGCATCACATAATTGCACCAAACTAGCATACGAAAACAATGATGAAAAAGCAAGGGAGCAGGATGCCAAATTGATTTAAAATCCCATTTGTCTTCCCCCCCCCCCCCCCCCCCAAAAAAAAATCGCTACAAATTCACCTATAAATACTTTGCTCCATCACACGTTCAAGGGGCTGGGCTTTGAGGGAGAGGCTGACCTTGGAAGAGAGATTGGTAAAAAAGGGAGAGAAAAGGAAGTTGAAACCTACATAAAAAATCTAGAAATCCCAAACAGAAAAGAAAACCTTTGTTCTTCCTTTTGAATCAAAGAGCTTGGCACTTCCTCTTCCGTTACTCTTGCTGATTCCAGAACATCCAAAGGTAGCAGCTCAAAGCTCCAAGCCCACATTCTAGGTTCAAGGTAAGTCTTTCTGACTTTGCATCTTTTTCATTCAGAACATCATTAAACATGTAAATATCATAGTATTGATGTTGTTTATATCATTGCATAAGTAGAAAAAACTGTGGATCAAATTTTCTTGATTAGGGCTAGACTTAGATTTAGGATTATAACTTCTATAAGTTGTTGTGCTATTATCCTTCTGATTTGCTGTTTAATAAGAACTGAATGAATTGATGGTGTGCTGATTAAAAGTCAAAATGTAACACAAAACTTCTGTTTTTCACTCACCATTTTAACACACAGAACTTCTAGGATTTTCTTATTGTTTAAGCACGCAGAACTTCTGAGTTCTCTTCACTGTTTTAAGACACATAACTTCTAGGATTTTCTCACTGTTTAAGCACGCATAACTTCTGAGTTCTCTTCACTGTTTTAACACACAAAACTTATATGATTTTTCTCACTGTTAACATACACTGATCTTCTGATTCTTACATGCTGATAATGCACTGAACTGCTAATGTTCACTCACTGGCTCAGCATAATACAAAATTTCTGATGATTCACTCACTGTTCTAACACATACAGAACTTCTGAGTTCTCCTTACATGTCAAATACACTGAACTTCTGATGTTTCCATTTGCTGTTTTCAAACACTCAGAGTTTCTGATTTTCACATGCTGATAATACACTGAACTGCTGACGTTTACTCACTGTTTTAGTGTAATACAAAACTTCTGAGTTGTGGCCCACTGTCTGAATACCACCCAGAATTTCTGTGTATGTCCTCTAACATTTTTTGCAGGACCTCAGAGTTTACCAATTCAGAACTTCTGATGCCCACTGACGTTCCTCTCTGAGTCATCACACGCCTGGCTTCAGAACTATTGATCCTTGTTTATTTTTGCTTGCAGTAGCACGCTGTTTCTGTCTTTCATTTATTTACCTTTTCATCATTTTTTTATATTAACATAAAAAACATAAAAATATTTTCCTTTTAATTTATTTCCTTAAGACAAAAACATTTTCTAAACAAGTCCGTTTCTTTCATATATTATGTATTTCAATATTATTGTAATAGATAATTAGGACTTAAATTCCTTGCAATCCCCATTTGTAAATTTGTATACCCCATCCCCAAATATTGTAATAGTTTAGGACTTTATATTTCTGCAACTTATCGCTTTCAAATGTAAATGCTAGTAATTAGGGTGTGTATGGCAAGATATGAAAATCAACAAATAGATCATCCTAATCAAGACTAAATGCATGTAATCAAAAACACTTTTCACACACGCACCCCTAGGGTAATCTCACTTGTTGCCTATTGGAAAATAGTCATGTCCCTCGAACATGGGTGTTTTAGCAAAGACCCTCAATAAAATATCGTAGTCCCTCGATGACCCACGACGTTGCCTTCGATAAATGATCTAGTCCCTAAACGACATTGCTAAAACGTCACATAAGTTGCCTTCTATGACTATACAAACGTCCTAACGCCCGTCCCTTCACATCCAACAATGGGGCTTCTTACCAAAACAATGGTAAGATAGAAACATCTAAAGGATGAGGAAAAGCACATCTAAGACCTTTTGAGTAGGTAGATTCGCTCCTAGTTGCTCGCTTGCTCACAAGAAAAACATTTTATGCACCAACACTCTCACTTCGAAACATTTTCAAAAGACAAACACTTTGTACGCGTTCTTATAGAAACGAGAACCATTACAAAGAATACACCTTTTCAAAATCACTTTCAAAAACACATCTCACAAACACATCTTTGAACTATTTTCAAAACAAACACTTTGTATGCGTTCTTATAGAAACGAGAATCATTACAAAGTTACATTTTCAAAATACTTTTAAAACCCACACCACAAGCACATTCAAACAAAAGCAAGTGATCTAGCAAGTAACTAAGAGCCCATGGAAAACCATGGATGAAGAGGGTGCTAATACCTTCGCTTTTCATAATCTACCCCCCGAACTCAAAAAAACACATCTAAAGGTCTTTCCTGTGCTTTTTCACCTTTCCTTATTGGATAAAAGAAAAGTCGATGGCGACTCTTGCTAAACCGCAACATTTGAGAACACAAATGAAAAAATAATCAAGTCAGTTCTCCCACCGTATCACAGAACTGGCGAATCTGCTGGGGACAAGTTCTAAAAGTGGGGTTACCTTAGGGATAGATCACATTTACTTGCTTACATTGTTTGATTTGTTCGCTTTACATTATGGGTCCTTGTTTGGGTTACTGTTAAAAATCCTACACCTGGATTTTAGGACACCTTTTAGGTAAGTAGCAATAAACTGTGAGAGAGTTGTGCGGGGTATACCGACACGGTTGAAGTAGTAGCTACATTGATGTGGCACTTTGGTTGGTACCGGTAACCCTTGAGTCAATCAAGGAGAGTATGGGGCCGCCACATGGTGTCATAAAGCATCAACTGACCTTAGAACCTTTAGATTACACAACTTGGCCAGTAGGACGTAGCGAGGTGGCCGACCTTGGTGTATTCCCAAGGTCGACAGACACTCGATGCTACACTCATTGAGGTTGGACTCTTGAGCTTTGTTTGGTTGCGAGTCAATCGTATATTGAACGAAGCTGGAAGAAAGGTCAGTGATATTGAGATCCCTTAGAACCCAGTTACTATTAACTAGGACAGGTTGAGCCAATTAAACTTCAAGAGGGTACTTACCTACAAACTCCATGCAAGCCTAAAACTAAGGATTTGTTTGCTTTGTGTGAATATGATTATTTGTATATAAACTTGCTTACCCCGCATATCTGTATATAACATCAAAATATCATACCATAGCATTTTCAATAGTCGTTTCAAGGATCTCGAGGGCCTATGATGCAGGGTCACGTTGAACCAGACATCTAGCAAGGGGCAAGATGATTTATTTTCCTCTAACCAAACTCCGTCAAAGATCGAGTACAACAATTTGAGTCAAGGGCTATGACCCACTTGACATGGTGAGCTTAATTCTCGTGGAAGGACATCCACCGATACAAAATTCTCCAAACAAAGTTGTTGATCAAAGTTCAACGTCTAACATTTTCTTGTATTTACCCCACGAGATCCTTGAAAACATGCATCATGCATCATATCATGACAGGTTTCTCCCATACAGGTTTTCTTATATTCCTACTATTTATTTTAGTAAGATGGATATGGAACAAACGGTGAAAGATCTCCAAGCTCAAAATGCTCAATTCCAACAAATGTTCTTGGCTATGGCTAAGGGGCAAGAGGATCTGAAAACTCTCCTTCTCAAAGACAAGAGGGAGAAGCCCAAGAAGTCAGTAGGTGTCCTGAACTTGATAAGAGGACCTAGAGGACCAATCAAGAGAGCTTTATATCTTTCAACTCCATCCAACATGGGGGATAGTCATGAAGAAGACAACAGTCTAGAGATTGATGAAGCCGAAGCTGACTACTCTGAAGAACAATCTCCTCCCACTGTTGACAAGTACACACAGCTGGAGGATCGCCTCAGTGCTATGGAGATTCAACAGATACCCGACTTGGATTTAGGAGACATGGGTTTGGTTTCTGGAGTGGTCATCCCGCCAAAGTTCAAAATCCCTACCTTTGTATTATACGATGGATTCGCGTGCCCTAAGATGCACTTAAAGTCTTATGTCTGCAAGATTTAACCATACACAACTGATCCAAAGCTTTGAATCCATTTCTTCCAAGAAAGCCTAGTAGGGACTCAACTCGAATGGTTCTATCAATTGGAGAGTTCTCGCATCCACACCTGGGAGGATTTAGCTGTTGCTTTCTACAAACAGTATCAGTGCAATGCTGATCTTGCACCAACTCGTGTGCAATTGCAGAACATGACTATGGGTTCCAACAAGAGCTTCAAAGGGTATGCCCAAAAGTGGAGAGATCTGGCTGGTAGGGTGTGGCCCTCTTTAACTGACAGGGAGCTAATTGACATCTTCATGGGAACTTTGACAGGGCCTTTCTTCAAACACATGATCGGAAGTTCCTCAGTCGGGTTCACCGAGCTAATACTGACTGGCGGAAGGGTCGAAGTTGGCATCAAAAGTGGAAAGATCCAAGGAGCTACACCTTCTGATGCTCAAAAAAAGCCATACAGTGGGAAGAAAGAGTCCAATGTTGTGTATGGTCAAAAGATTCATCATGATCAACATGTAGGCGCAATCCTAATCTCTAATCCTATGCTTGTTCAACAAAGACAGAGCAACAGGCGTAGGTTAAGATATCAAGAAAGGAAGTACACTAACATCAACATGCATTTGTCTCAAGCGTTACAACATTTGCTGAAGTTGAAACTTATCACGCTAAAGGATCCTCCTCAAAATCCTGACACCTCCTCTTCTAAGTACAATCCGAGTGTAAGATGTGCCTATCATTCTGACAGTCCCAGACATGACACCGACAACTGTTGGACTTTGAAGAACAAGATTCAAGACTTTATTAATGCCAAGGAGATCGAGTTTGACCCTCCGGAGACTCCAAACGTGATCGCTGCTCCTATACCAAATCATTGAGAGCGTCTTTTTCATTTTTGAAATTTTCGTTTTTAATTTCTCTTGTTATTCAAACAATTATCTATTAATGTCAAACTCTGTTTCATTAATGCATTGCATATGTTTGTCTTGAATTCATCCATTCATTTTCACTATATTTAAACTATGCTTTTAACTCTCTTTATGACATTCAACTCTTGCTAAAAGTTACAAGCCTTTAGAGGGAGGATGACGAAAACAATGCCATAATCTCATACAGTATGCTTTTGGACAGACCTTGCTGATGATGTACAAGCATTATTTCAAATCCTAAACACTGGAGTTATAAGGAAGATAATCCCTAGTTAATCCCTTCGAGCCAAAGAAGTATAAGTTTTTCCTTTTCACAAAATTAAAACCTTTAAATAAAACCTGGGGCAGGGTAGTCTATCAGTTAATTCAAACGCGCGTTTAGCTGCAAATTCTCATCTCGTATTACAACGAATAACAATAAGAAACATTCCTCTTGAATCAAAAGACGATGATGGTTCCCTATCACATAGGTAGTCATTATCTCTCAAAAAGAAAAGCCCACTAAGTCAAAACCTACAAAGGAGACTTAAGAAATCTGGGGCATCCGGCTGACTGTAACCTCAAAACAAGAACAGTCAGGCAAAAATTAGGGATAACAAATCAAGTAAAAAGAGATCACTACAAATCCTCGACAACATGAAAAATGTTGCAAGAACTAACTACCTTCCGACAAACTTAACTCGTCTGAACCATCACCAATATGTCATTCCAGACCCAATTAGAGTTCGAACATACAATTAACTGAGCTTAGGACTGAAGAAGATCACGAAGAACGGGCGGGTACAAATACACTTTGAGACTTTATCCTTTGTTTCTTAAACCGTGAACCAAGCCACGTTATAACCCTTCAAAAGTACTAATTGAAGCATGGGTTAGTTCGAAAGCATACTGTTACAAAAGGTATCCTGACTCCTGTAAGGCTTTACTCAAAATCCAAAGTTGAATTACAAATTTATTTACTTGCTAAATATGCATTTTTCAAAATTTCAAGACAAACATAAACTTTGCATTACTTAAATATCATTGTTTGCATACGGCTATTGGTTTGACAGCGGAGAAATTCACACAACGAATATCCAGTGAACGAAAGCTCTCTTAGTGAACAAAAGCACTTCAAGTGGGATGACATTTCCAATGACAAATCTCCTATCGACAAGGGGGTACGACATGTCACTATCCAGCACACTTGGGGCAGTCCAGTCAAGATTCCAAGAAATCTCTCAAGAAGTACAGAATAACCAGGGGCAGGTCTCCATCTCCATTACTTGGGGCATTGAACGCCAATCTCATTAAAGGGTTACGTACAATCAAACATTTCCTGGAAGTGCCACAAACACTCGCTACTAGGGGAAGTGACAAATATCCCCAATAATCCTTCTCATAGGATGATTCCTCGACCAGATTTTCAATCTCTGAAAACCTCTTCCCAACTGAGTCGACTTCAAGAATCCTAAAGAATTTCTTCCAGTGAAGTCGCCGCCTCTCCAACAGATTAAGAAACATGGTTTATTTCCCCAACAAACAGCAGGAATCCCCATCTTGAGGTGGCCTCTCCGACTACTACAAATCAAAGGACCACAACTACTCTTCCCCAATAGACTACTATACAATCCCCAGCAAGTTACTGTGAAACCTGGACCCGACCAGATATCAGTTCAACTTCGACTCCTCAGTAGAGCAACAGACGACTAAGACTCCTGAACTCTTTTCCCCAATCAGGAATCAACACTCTATACAGAGCTTTCAACATCTCCCGACTGAGTTCTCCTCAAACAAAAAAACAGGAATCCCCGGTGGAAACAATCTGAGCAAAGTTTGAAGACACACTTACATCTCAATAACATTCATAGCATATGCATACGAAATACATATAACACAAATCTCATTTATTTTGAGAACATCATTACACAACACATACATCATGACATTGCATACAACTAATTCTTTACCTTTTCAGGAAAGATCTGTTAGAACAATGTTTGAATCTAGTACCCTATATTTAAGTTTTGATGATAACAAAGTGAAAAGATATAGTAGTTAAATATTTTATGATTGAATTATATGCTACTTAAAATTACTATGCTCTGACTTGCAGATATGATGATTAAAACAAGCAAGATCACATTCTCAGCATCAGAATATGAGTTTGCACACCAGCATCAGAAGTTGCTGAATCAGAACGTCAAGATCAGATGATCAACGCTTGCACATGCTGAAGCTGGATGAACAGAACTGCGCGTAAAACACTCTGATACAGAATCAAATTAGTTCATCAGCAGCGAAGCAGAATCAGAATGAGCCAAGCCAGAACGTGCATTGAAGAAGCAACGGTATTGTGCATTGAAAGCTAATCAATACCAACGGCATCATTCTAGACAAGATCTGCTCAAAAAGGAAAGCTTGTAAATAGCATTGAATCAAGAATATCTGCTTCAACGTTCATCTTCTCAAAGTGCTATATAAACCAAGCTTTGAAGATTATCACGACTAATGCTTCCAAACTCTCTACACGCACAAAGCTGAACAATAATCTTCACTCTACAAGTTTTGCTAAAACAACAAACTCTGATACCTTATTAGCGTTTAGCAACTTAGTATTATAAGCTTCATTTGTGTAAACATCACAGTTGTGATATAGTTTTGTAGAAACATTCATACACACTTGTTTATTCCTTTGTAAGAAAGTGTTGCCTTGACAAACCGGATTGTGGTTTGAATCAAGAAGGTTTTAGCAGTTGCTAAAGCAGATTTGTATTCAGTTGAATATAGTGAATTAAAACCTCGTTGGAGAGAGGCGAAATCACCTTGAACGGGTGGACTGGAGTAGTTTGAGATCAAACGAACCAGGATAAAAATACCTTGTCATTTGCTTTAAAATTCCAGTTTTACAATTCAACCCCCCCTTCTTGTGTTTTTCACCCCTTCAATTGGCATCAGAGCGCCTGGTTCTGAGCTAAAACACTTAACTGTGTCAGTAAAAGATCCAGCGTCAGAAAAACACTATGGCAGGAAACAACTCTCATTTCAGCAATGACAACAATGAGGATAGAGACAGATTCAGCGGCAAACCTCCAGTCTTTGATGGAGAAAACTTTGACTACTGGAAAGACAGAATTGAAAGCTTCTTTCTAGCTCATGATGCTGATCTGTGGGATATGGTGACAGATGGATACACGCACCCTGTTAATGCAACTGGTCAGAAGATTGATAGAAAATCAATGACTGATCAACAAAAGCGTGATTTCAAGAATCACCATAAGGCCAGAACCATCCTTCTCAGTGCTATCTCCTATACTGAGTATGAGAAGATCTCCAACAGAGACACAGCTAAGAACATCTTTGATTCTCTCAGAATGACGCATGAGGGCAACGTTCAAGTCAAGGAAACAAAGGCTCTGGCGCTCATTCAGAAGTATGAGGCGTTTAAAATGGAAGAATCTGAATCCATTGAAACTATGTTCTCCAGATTCCAGATTCTGGTAGCTGGTCTCAAAGTTCTGGACAAGGGATACTCTACTGCTGACCATGTCAAGAAGATAATCAGAAGTTTACCCAAGCAGTGGAGGCCTATGGTTACTGCTCTGAAGCTGGCGAAAGATCTCAACAAAATCACTCTGGAGGAACTTATAAGCTCCCTCAGAAGTCATGAGATAGAGCTGGAAGCTGACGAGCCTCAGAAGCAAGGTAAGCCTATAGCTTTAAAATCTAACAGAAAATCTGAATCTAAAGTTTTGCAGGCAGTTGAAGAAACATCTGATGGATCCTCATCAGAAGAAGACGAGCTTTCTCTTCTCTCCAGAAGAGTAAATCAACTGTGGAAGCAAAGACAAAGGAAGTTCAGGAATCCCAGAAGATCTGATCAGAACGAGTCTTCCTCCAGATACAGAAGGACAGATTCTTCCTCTGGATACAGAAGATCTGAAGGCTCCTCAGGTAGCAAGAAGCCAAATACAAAAGACATCATCTGCTACGAGTGCAATGAGCAAGGACACTACAAGAGTGACTGTCCAAAGCTTCAGAGGGAAAAGCCCAAAAAGAAGTTTGGAAGAGAGAAGAAGAAAAGTCTCATGGCCACATGGGATGACTCTGACTCGTCTGAAGCTGACTCAGAATCAGATGATGAAAGGGCGAACATAGCGCTCATGGCTAGCATTCCAGATGACAGTGAAGCTTCTGACTCAGACTCAGAATCAGACACAGAAGAGGTATTTCCTAACTTCGCTGTTAATTTTACAAAGGCTGAACTTGCTGAAAGCCTAAATGAAATTCTGGAACGTTATCAGCAGATTAGAGCTAAATTCAGAGACCTGAAAAGGACTCTTGAATCTGACTCTAATAAGTCTGAGAGTCTCAAATTGGAAAACTCTGAGCTGAGAGATGAAATTTTAAAATTAGAAAAATCTTTACAAAACTCTCAGAAGGAACCAATTGCTGAAACTCCCAGCAACGCTGATGAGATCATTAAGGAGTATGATCATAGTTTCCAGAAGTTCCTTGCTAAAAGCATAGATAGAAGCAGAATGGCTTCAATGATCTATGGAGTTAGCAGAAACGGCAGGAAAGGTATAGGATACCTAGGTAAGGTTTCTACACCTAAAAATGTCATGGATTTAGTTATTAAACACACTCCTCTAAATTCACACTTTGTGTATGGTCACACACATGACATCAAATATACTAGTAGTAATCACTTTGTGAAACCAAAATTCAACCAGAGTTTTGGTAAAACTAACAAATCAGGACCCAAGAAGATCTGGGTACCTAAGGATAAAATAATACATGTTGCAGATATCTTTAGCAGCAAGTCAGAAACACCAGTCATGGTACCTGGACTCTGGCTGCTCACGTCACATGACGGGAAGAAGGCATATGTTCCAAAGCCTGGAACTTAAGCCTGGAGGCCACGTTGGCTTTGGAGGCAATCAGAGGGGAAAGATAATTGGCTCTGGAACTGTAGGTAACGGAAATCTTCCCTCTATTAATAATGTTCTGCTTGTTGATGGATTGATGCATAACCTGTTATCCATAAGTCAATTAAGTGATAACGGTTATGATATAATCTTTAATCAAAAATCATGTAAAGCTGTTAGTCAGAAAGATGGGACTATCCTATTTAATGGTAAGAGGAAAAACAACATCTACAAAATCAAACTTTCTGAACTAAAGAGTCAGAACGTAAAATGTCTTCCGTCTGTTAACAACGAGCAGTGGATCTGGCACAGAAGATTGGGGCATGTTAGTATGAGAAGAATATCTCAGATTAACAAACTCAATCTGGTCAGAGGACTTCCAAATTTGAAGTTCAATTCAGATGCTCTGTGTGAAGCATGTCAGAAAGGCAAATTTGCAAAACCATCTTTTAAATCCAAAAATGTTGTTTCTACCTCTAAGCCATTAGAACTTCTGCACATTGACTTATTTGGACCAGTTAAGACTGCTTCTGTCAGTGGCAAGAAGTATGGGTTAGTAATCGTAGATGACTATAGCAGATGGACATGGGTAAAGTTCTTAAGACACAAGGACGAGTCACACTCTGTGTTTGTTACCTTCTGTAACCAAGTTCAGAATGAAAAAGATCTTAGAATCGTTAAAGTCAGAAGTGATCATGGTGGAGAATTTGAAAATAAAGATTTTGAGTCATTCTTTAATGACAAAGGCATTCTGCATGATTTCTCTTGTCCTAGAACTCCCCAACAAAATGGAGTTGTAGAACGAAAGAACAGAACATTGCAAGAAATGGCCAGAACCATGATCAACGAGACAAACGTTGCTAAGACTTTCTGGGCAGAGGCAATAAACACAGCGTGCTACATTCAGAATAGAATCTCAATAAGACCTATTCTGGAAAAGACTCCATATGAATTGTGGAAGAACAGAAAGCCCAACATTTCGTATTTTCATCCATTTGGATGTACTTGCTATATGTTAAACACTAAGAATTATTTGAACAAGTTTGATTCTAAGGCACAGAAGTGTATTATGTTAGGATACTCTGAACGCTCAAGAGGGTACAGAGTATACAATACAGAAACACAGATTGTGGAAGAATCAATCAGTGTTCGTTTTGATGATAAGCTTGACTCTGAAAAGTCAAAGCAGAATGAAAATCTTGCAGGTATAGAAATTGAATTTGCAGGTTCTGAAGGCAAGTCATCAGAAGCTCTCAACACAGACATTCCTTCAACGTCTGAAAGAAGCAATGCTAGAAATCCTACAACTGCTGATCAACCTCAGAAGAGATTACCCAGAAGCAGTTTGGATCACCCAGAAGAAACCATCTTAGGAAGAAAGGAAGATCCAATCAGAACAAGAGCAAGCTTCAGAAACTCTGAAGAAACTCTGATGGGACTTGTGTCTCTGATTGAACCTTCTTCTATTGATGAAGCACTTCTGGACAATGACTGGATTCTGGCAATGCAAGAAGAGCTGAATCAATTCACCAGAAACGACGTTTGGGATCTCGTTCCAAGACCAAAAGGATTCAACGTCATTGGAACAAGATGGGTGTTCAGAAACAAGCTCAATGAACAAGGTGAAGTCGTCAGAAACAAGGCACGACTGGTTGCACAAGGTTATAGTCAGCAAGAGGGGATAGACTATACAGAAACCTTTGCCCCAGTCGCCAGGTTAGAATCTATCAGACTTTTAATCTCATTTGCTGTTAATAGAGGCATCACTCTGTATCAGATGGATGTCAAAAGTGCATTCTTAAATGGTTATATAGAAGAAGAAGTGTATGTTCACCAACCCCCAGGTTTTGAAAATACAAAACATCCAGAACATGTTTTCAAACTGAAAAAGTCACTGTATGGTCTGAAACAAGCTCCCAGAGCTTGGTATGAAAGGCTAAGTAACTTTCTGCTTGAAAATGAGTTCACCAGAGGGAAAGTGGACACCACTCTATTCTGTAAAACAGTTAAGA
The DNA here is from genome assembly GCA_948472305.1 of Vicia faba. Taxonomy (NCBI): domain Eukaryota; kingdom Viridiplantae; phylum Streptophyta; class Magnoliopsida; order Fabales; family Fabaceae; genus Vicia; species Vicia faba. Next base: position 1,199,529,602 of record OX451738.1, read on the forward strand.
GTGACATTTTAGTCTGTCAAATTTATGTTGATGATATAATCTTTGGTTCTACTAATCCTTCTCTTGGAAGAAAATTTGCTAAGTGTATGCAGGCAGAATTTGAGATGAGCCTCATGGGGGAACTGAAGTTCTTTCTAGGAATTCAGATCAATCAAACTCCAGAGGGAACTTACATTCATCAGAGCAAATACATCAGAGATCTTCTGAAGAAATTTGACCTCTCAGAATGTAAGCCATCAAAGATTCCAATGCATCCCACGTGCATTCTGGAAAGAGAAGAGGTAAGCAAAAGCGTAGAACAGAAAGTCTACAGAGGTATGATTGGTTCTCTCCTTTATCTGACTGCTTCAAGACCTGATATTCTATTCAGTGTATGTATTTGTGCTAGATTCCAATCAGATCCTAGAGAATCTCACTTAACAGCAGTTAAGCGAATTTTCAAGTATCTGAAAGGTACTACTAATCTGGGTTTGTTTTATAGAAAATCTAGTGATTACAGTTTAGTAGGCTACTGTGACGCTGATTTTGCTGGAGACAGAGTGGAACGAAAAAGTACTTCTGGAAGCTGCCAGTTTCTGGGAGAAAATCTGATCTTGTGGTCCAGCAAAAGGCAATCAACTATTGCTCTGTCAACAGCAGAAGCTGAGTACATAGCAGCAGCTGGATGTAGCACACAGATGCTCTGGATGAAAAGTCAGCTTGAAGACTTCCAGATTTTTGAGAGTAACATTCCTATTCTTTGTGATAATACTTCTGCCATTTGCTTAAGTAAGAATCCTATTTTACATTCTAGAGCTAAGCATATAGAAATAAAACATCATTTCATTAGGGACTATATTCAGAAAGGAATTTTAAACTTGAAATTTATAGATACAGACCATCAATGGGCTGATATCTTTACTAAACCCCTTTCAGAAGATAGGTTTAACTTCATTCTGAAACATCTCAGCATGAAAGTATGCCCAGAATGAAAATGCTTTAATTCCATATATTTATCTTCAGAATGTAATTATATTACTGTGAACTTCTGATCAATCCTCTTTCAGAAAGTTAGAACATGCAGATTGTATCAGAGGCAAGTCTAAAGATCTGAGAGTCTAATCTCAAATACAGACGTGCTGATCACTACATCAAACAAGTGTCATCCAATCATCAGCAAATCCCTGAAGCAGAACGCGTGCACGTTTCTGAGAAGGCAAAGCGCTGATTGGGTGCATTGAGACACATGTCTGGTAACCGTTTTTAAGTATCTTTCTCAAATCCCCCAAAATCAGCAAGCATTAAATGCAAAAGTAATCACGCTTGTTAATGGCAATCATTATTTTTTTTCTCTCTCTTAAAAACGTTTTATTTTTCAAAATAATTTTTGAAAAAACCTATTTAAGCACATTACTCTTCATGTTTATTCTTTACGTTTACTCATAATCTCTTAAGAATTTTTCTGCATATCTCCTTCAAAACCCTAGCTTTTCTCAAATCACTCTCAAGCTTTTTGTGTGAGAACAATGGCATCCTCCAGCATTTCTGCAGGAAATCAGAAGAAGGAAACCTCTGAGCAATACCAAGCGCCTACCAGAACTCTTCTCACACCAGTAAAGAATCTTGAGGTTCTCTCTGAGTTAATCGTGGATTTCGAAAGTTTGAAGGATAATGGATTTGACCTAACTGCGGAAGTTAAAGCTCAGAAGTGGGAGAGGTACTTTGATAGATTGGTTGGACCAACCTTCCCAGAGCTTGTCAAGGAATTTTGGATTCATGCCAAGATTGATAAACATCTAGTCGTCTCTTCTGTCATGGGAAAGAAGATAATAATTTCTGAAGACCTCATTGCTAGGTTAATAGGTCAAAGTGGTGGTGGAGTCCGTTGTGTGGACATGGCTGATAGGTGCCCTGATATAGGTGTGGTAGCAAACTGCATTTTCACCCTTGGTTTTCCCAGCAGCAAAATCAAGGATCTGAAGGATCACTGCAGAGTGTGGGCCAAGATTGTTCTAGGCTGTTTCAATCACAGGAAGCCAACAAGCTCTCCTGACTATATAAACGTGGATCAGCAATTTCTGATCTACTTTATTGATCAGAGGGTGAAGATCAATTTGGCACACTTCCTGTTCAATCATCTGAAGACTAGTGTGAAAGAGACTAGAGAAGAAGAAAGGACCAAAAGAGACTGGATACCGTTTGGGAGGCTCATATCAGATATTCTGACAGAGAATAAGCTGATAGATTATCTGAGCGAAGCCAAAGTACTGGGCAATTTTGAACCAACTGTTGGAAAACCGCTGAATGCTAAGAACCTAAAAAGATGAAGCTGATAGAAAATATCAGGAAGGAACCCAGAGCTTCTTCAACTGCTGACATCTCCAGAAGAAGAGTGCCTCTGAGTGATTTCCCAAGATTTTCTGAAACTGAACCTGATATGTTTCTCAAATATCCAGATTCTCACAAGGAAGAAGATGCAGGTTCAAAGCTGAAGATCAAAGATCTGAGTCAAGTTCAACCTGAAGTGATTCAGAAGAAGTCAAAGAAGAGGAAAGCAGAAGGATCATCTCACCAGACTCCAAAGAAACGAGGTAATTCATCTGCTGCTCCTATTTCAATTTCCTCTACTATTCCAACATCTGTTGCTCCTCCTCCAACCTCTCACAGAATATCCATTCCAATCCCCACTATTGATGAAAACATACCAGAAGACCCTTCTGAGGCCTTACAACTCAGAAGAACCAGAATTAAAATTCCCCTTAAAATTACCAAACAACAACCAACTGTTTCAACAACACCAGCACTTGATAGAGTGCTAGCTGACATTGAGCGTGAACATGCTTCTGTTCAACCTCACTCTGAACCACCAAATATTCCTCCTCCACAACCTGAACCAGAAATTCAACCTGAACCAGAAATTCAACCACAACCAGAACCTCAACCAGAACCAGAACAAGAATCAGAACCACAACAACAACAACCTATCACAGAAGAACCTCTGATCCCTGAGCAATCAGAAGTTCCACCCCCTCAACCAGAAAACAATCCTCCCTCACCTCCAACAGAGTTTCACCGCTATGAAACCCCATCTCCTCATCATTCTGATCCCCACTCACCTCAACCTTCACCGCTGGCAATACAGTTGCCATGTGGAACCACCATTGTCAGACCCCAGTTACCATCATCAGAGGAATCAACACCTCCAAAAACTCCAACCACTCCAATTGATATATCCTCTGACTCTGAAAACCAATCCGCTGAAAACCCCAGCAAAACTTTCATTGACTTAACAAGTCTTGAACGTCTTGCTGATTTGAAACACAAATTGGCCATTCCCAAACCAAAGCAACTAGATGTTGGCTCTGGTATTTTGGACTTTGAAACAGGTATGCTGCAGTGGATTGCTTCTCTGAAGCAAGTCTGTCCCGGGATGATCGACCCAGCTGCTTCTGATCAGCTCTGGTCACAGTTCAGAGTATGGGTTCGTGCTGAAGCACTCAAGCTGCAGGACGTCAACTATGAGCAGGCTCAACAGAACTTTAGCAAGCTGCTGAAGGAAGTTGAGAGTCAGCTGCCTCAAGAAGTTGTGCTCCCTCTGGACTCTGAATCGTGGTCTGAAAAAGAGCAAGCTGCACAGGTGGAACCAGCAGAAGAAGACAAGACTCTTCAGGAAGATAATCCAGCAGAAGATGTAGCTGAAAGTTCTGAGAAGCCTCCTCCTGCTGAAAGTTCTCAAGCTGCCTTGGACAGGCAGGCTCTGGAAGAATTAAGGCTGAATGACTTGCGTCTACAGCAGCGGATGGAAGAGAATGATCAGAAGATGGAAGCAAGAATGAGTGTCCAGGACAGCAAGATTGATACTGTTGTCACCATGGTTCAGAAGCAGAATGCAACTTCTGAAAAGATTCAAGCAATGCTGGAAAGCCTGTTCTCACGCATGCCCCCACAACCTTGAAATTTTTTTCATGCATTCTCTATATTTTCTTCATGTTCTGATGTACTTTTGACTATGTTTTAACTATGCTTGTGTAATGTTCTTTGCCCTGAACTATTTTTAATATAATTTGTTTTTCTGATCTAAATTGTTTTAGCACATCACTAACACTTTTTGATTGCTGACAAAAAGGGGGAGAACAAGAATGATATTTAAAATCAATAACGGCTAACTAGACAGAAACTCTCAAACATTCTAACCCTATTACTTGAAATGTTTTTCTGTTTTGTTTTTAAGTCTACAGGCACAAGGAAACTCTTGAAGACTAAGAACTAGAAGCTCATGTTGCTCTGATCAAATATGAAGTTCTGATATATGAAGCTCTGATCGACCTAACACTCTGATCCAAAGCAAAGCTCTGACAGGAAAAGCTCTGAAGCTCTGCTCTCTGATAAGTCAAAGACTTATAATCTGATGCTCAAAGATAGAAAAAGATCTGACTCTGAAGAACACGCATATCAAAGGGAAGTAACAAACTCAGGGGGAGTATCTCTTAACTCTGACTTCTCCGTACTTCTTATTCTGATACATAGCTCTGATAAACTTTTCACGTTATTTTTCATTTAAAATATCTAGTTTTTGTCATCATCAAAAAGGGGGAGATTGTTAGAACAATGTTTGAATCTAGTACCCTATATTTAAGTTTTGATGATAACAAAGTGAAAAGATATAGTAGTTAAATATTTTATGATTGAATTATATGCTACTTAAAATTACTATGCTCTGACTTGCAGATATGATGATTAAAACAAGCAAGATCACGTTCTCAGCATCAGAATATGAGTTTGCACACCAGCATCAGAAGTTGCTGAATCAGAACGTCAAGATCAGATGATCAACGCTTGCACATGCTGAAGCTGGATGAACAGAACTGCGCGTAAAACACTCTGATACAGAATCAAATTAGTTCATCAGCAGCGAAGCAGAATCAGAATGAGCCAAGCCAGAACGTGCATTGAAGAAGCAACGGTACTGTGCATTGAAAGCTAATCAATACCAACGGCATCATTCTAGACAAGATCTGCTCAAAAAGGAAAGCTTGTAAATAGCATTGAATCAAGAATATCTGCTTCAACGTTCATCTTCTCAAAGTGCTATATAAACCAAGCTTTGAAGATTATCACGACTAATGCTTCCAAACTCTCTACACGCACAAAGCTGAACAATAATCTTCACTCTACAAGTTTTGCTAAAACAACAAACTCTGATACCTTATTAGCGTTTAGCAACTTAGTATTATAAGCTTCATTTGTGTAAACATCACAGTTGTGATATAGTTTTGTAGAAACATTCATACACACTTGTTTATTCCTTTGTAAGAAAGTGTTGCCTTGACAAACCGGATTGTGGTTTGAATCAAGAAGGTTTTAGCAGTTGCTAAAGCAGATTTGTATTCAGTTGAATATAGTGAATTAAGACCTCGTTGGAGAGAGGCGAAATCACCTTGAACGGGTGGACTGGAGTAGTTTGAGATCAAACGAACCAGGATAAAAATACCTTGTCATTTGCTTTAAAATTCCAGTTTTACAATTCAACCCCCCCTTCTTGTGTTTTTCACCCCTTCAAGATCGATCGACAGATAAAGGTTCATCATCCTGCTGAGGTAGTAGTCATCCAAGATTCCTTCATCATCCTGCTGAGGTAGTAGTTATCCAAGATTCCTTCATCATCCTGCTGAGGTAGTAGTCATCCAAGATTCCTTCAACATCCTGCTGAGGTAGTAGTCATCCAAGATTCCTTCATCATCCTGCTGAGGTAGTAGTCATCCAAGATTCCTTCATCATCTTGCTGAGGTAGTAGTCATCCAAGATTCCTTCATCATCCTGCTGAGGTAGTAGTCATCCAAGATTCCTTCATTATCATGCTGAGGTAGTAGTCATCCAAGATTCCTTCATTATCCTGCTGAGGTAGTAGTCATCCAAGATTCCTTCATCATCCTGCTGAGGTAGTAGTCATCCAAGATTCCTTCATCATCCTGCTGAGGTAGTAGTCATCCAAGATTCCTTCATCATCCTGCTGAGGTAGTAGTCATCCAAGATTCCTTCATCATCCTGCTGAGGTAGTAGTCATCTAAGATTCCTTCATCATCCTGCTGAGGTAGTAGTCATCCAAGATTCCTTCATCATCCTGCTGAGGTAGTAGTCATCTAACATTCCTTCATCATCCTGCTTAGGTAGTAGTCATCCAAGATTCCTTCATCATCCTGCTAAGGTAGTATTTATCCAAGATTCCTTCATCATCCTGCTGAGGTAGTAGTCATCCAAGATTCCTTCATCATCCTGCTGAGGTAGTAGTCATCCAAGATTCCTTTATCATCCTGCTGAGGTAGTAGTCATCCAATATTCCTTCATCATCCTGCTGAGGTAGTAATCGTCCAAGATTCCTTCATCTTCCTGTTGAGGTAGTAGTCATCCAATCTTCCTTCATCATCCTGCTGAGTTAGTAATCGTCAAAGATTCCTTCATCGTCCTACTGACCTTTCGATACAATTTAGATACACTCCTGATACGGATGCCATCCTGATACTCATTCAGATCCAGCTTTCAGATACAGTCCAGATACGATCCAGATTCAGATGTCATTCTGTCACTCATTCAAATACAGTCCAGATACGACAAGATTCGGATGTCATTCTGTCACTCATTCAAATACAATCCAGATACGATCCAGATTCAGATGTCATTCTAGCACTCATTCAAATAAAGGCCAGATATGATCCAGATTCGGATGTAATTCTATCACTCATTCAAATACAGTCCAGACACGATCCAGATTCAGATGTCACTCTGTTACTCATTCAAATATAATCCAGATACAATCCAGATTCAGATGTCATTCTGTCACTCATTCAAATACAGTCTAGATACGATCCAGATTCGGATGTAATTCTATCACTCATTCAAATACAGTCCAAATACGATCCAGATTCGGATGTCATTCTGTCACTCATTCAAATACAGTCCAGATACGATCCAGATTCAGATGTCATTCTGTCACTCGTTCAAATAAAGTCCAGATACGATCCAGATTTAGATGTAATTTTGTCATTCATTCAAATACAGTCCAGATACTATCCAGATTCGGATGTCATTCTGTCACTCATTCAAATACAGTCCAGATACGATCCAGATTCGGATGTCATTTTGTCACTCATTCAAATACAGTCCAGATACGATCCAGATTCAGATTTAATTTTGTCACTGATTCAAATACAGTCTGGATACAATCCAGATTCAGATGTCATTCTGTCACTCATTCGAATACAGTCCAGATATGATCCAGATTCGGATGTCATTTTGTCACTCATTTAATTACAGTCTATATATGATCTAGATTCGGATGTCATTCTATCACTCATTCAAATACAGTCCAGATACGATCCAGATTCAGACGTCATTCTGTCACTCATTCAAATACAACTCAAATACGCTCCAGACACGGACGCCACTTTGATGCTCATTTCTTTCAGCTTACCAATTACAATTCAACAATCATTTCTAGGTGGCATCTTTAAGCCCATCTCCAACAACTATCCATTACCTCTTCAAATGGCATCTTTAAGCCCATTCCCTACATAATTAACTAACACATCTTTGAGTGCAAATTTTCTGGGCACTCTAGTGTTCAATCATCTTCCACCTTCAAGTCACGAATGACAGAATTACCAATCTAACTCTTCAGGTGTAAGAAGATTGAACAGAGGCAGCTGTTGTACCCCAAAATTTTCCCTCTCATTTCTCAAGGAATCTCCCTGGATCCTCAAGTTTTCTTCCATCCAATTCCAAGCCTTGAACTACAATTTTTTTAAAAAAGTCATCCGCAAGGGCAAAATGGTCATTTGCACGCTGAAAAGTCAAACTTTGACTTTTGGATCAAAATCAAGTTTCAAGAATCATATTTCATCAAGACATGTTGGAATGTGAGATTTGTTTTGTCAAGAAATTCAAAAGTCAAAACTACTTAGGGAAAAGTCAAAATTCTAAATACTTAGAACTTTTCTAAGTGTTTAAGAAACATGACAAGCTCAGAACTTCTGACCAGATTTTCACCATGACGCAAGCTGATTCTGGATCAACTTCTGACACAAGAATTTTAGATCTCAACAAGATCTGAAACATTGCAGAATAGAACTCCTACTAGAAATGCTGGGATTTCAAGTTATAACTTCTCAAAGACATGTCCATGAAACTGAAATACTTAGCAAATTTTGGACACTCTCAAAATAGAGTTTGGTCAGAACTTCTGGACTAGTTTTCACAAAGGCTCAGTCAGAGTTTGCAAGAGCAGTTCAAAGAAGGTTTTGCAAAGCATGTTACAAACTTCCTGGAGAGCCTGGAAACTCCTTCAGAACATACTGGAGCCAGAAGATACAAAGATCAGAGGTTGGATGCTACGCTGAAGTAGAACTTCTAATCCAGAACTAAGCCTTGGTGTAGAATCTCACATTGCAGGATTTCTGATTGTGATAAGTCTCATCGTCATTTAATGCTCACAACCACTTTCTGAGTCTTTATCCAATGGAATTTCACCACGTGTACCTCTACTGTCTTGGGATAGAAAACTTTGGTACTAGGCCCATGCTTTGTTTTGCTTTTCTTCAAATCCTGCTGACAACTCCAGCTTAAGCATGGTTAAAAGCTGCTAATTAGCAGCTAGTTCAGCCTACGTCTGTATCTCATTATTGCACCAAAATAGCATACGAAAACAATGATGAAAAAGCAAGGAAGCGGGATGCCAAATTGATTTAAAATCCCATTTGTCTTTCCCCCCAAAATCACAACAAATTCACCTATAAATACTTTGCTCCATCACACGTTCAAGGGGATATGCTTTAAGGGAGATGCCGACTTTGGAAGAGAGATTGGTAAAAAAGGGAGAGAAAAGGAAGTTGAAACCTTCATGAAAAATCCAGAAATCCCAAACAGAAAACCAAACATTTGTTCTTCCTTTTGAATCAAAGAGCTTGGCACTTCCTCTTCCATTACTCTTGCTGATTCTAGAACATCCAAAGGTAGCAGCTCAAAGCTCCAAGCCCATGTTCTAGGTTCAAGGTAAGTCTTTCTGACTTTGCATCTTTGTCATTCAGAACATAATTAAACATGTAAATATCATAATATTGATGTTGTTCATATCATTGCATAAGAAGAAAAAATTGTGGATCAGAGTTTCTTGATTAGGGCTAGACTCAGATTTAGGATTAAAACTTCTATAAGCTGTTGTGCTGTTATCCTTCTGATTTGTTGTTTAATAAGAACTGAATGAATTGCTGGTGTGTTGATTAAAATTCAAAATGTAACATAGAACTTCTATTTTTTACTCACCATTTTAACACACGGAACTTCTAGGATTTTCTCACTGTTTAAGCACGCAAAACTTTTGAGTTCTCTTCACTATTTTAACACACAGAACTTCTAGAATTTTCGCATTGTTTAAGCAAGCATAACTTCTGAGTTCTCTTCAGTGTTTTAACACACATAACTTCTATGATTTTTCTCACTGTTAACACACAATGGACTTCTGATTCTTACATGCTGATAACGCACTGAACTGCTAATGTTCACCCACTGGCTCAGCGTAATACAAAACTTCTGATGATTCACTCACTATTCTAACACATACAGAACTTATGAGTTCTCCTTACATGTCAAATACACTGAACTTCTGATGTTTCCATTTGCTGTTTTCAAACACTCAGAGTTTCTGAGTTTCACATGCTGACAATACACTGAACTGCTGACGTTTACTCACTATTTTAGTGTAATACATAACTTCTGACTTGTGGGCCACTGTCTGAATACCACCCAGAATTTGTGTCTATCCTCTAACATTTCTTGCAGGACCTCCGAGTTTACCAATTCATAACTTCTGAAGTTCTGAATTGGTAAACTCCGAGGTCCTGCAAGAAATGTTAGAGGACAGACACAAATTCTCGGTGGTATTCAGACAGTGGGCCACAAGTCAGAAGTTCTGTATTACACTAAAACAGTGAGTAAATGTCCGCAGTTCAGTGTATTATTAGCATGTGAAAATCAGAAACTCTGAGTGTTTTAAAATAGCGAATGGAAACGTTAGAAGTTCAGTGTATTTGACATGTAAGGAGAACTCAAGTTCTGTATGTGTTAGAACAGTGAGTGAATCATCAGAAGTTCTGTATTATGCTGAGCCAGTGGGTGAACATTAGCAGTTCAGTGCATTATCAGCATGTAAGAATTAGAAGTTCAGTGTGTGTTAACAGTGAGAAAAAATCATAGAAGTTATGTGTGTTAAAACAGTGGAGAGAACTCAGAAGTTCTGCGTGCTTAAACAATGAGAAAATCCTAGAAGTTCTGTGTGTTAAAATAGTGAAGAGAACTCAGAAGTTCTGCGTGCTTAAACAGTGAGAAAATCCTAGAAGTTCTGTGTGTTAAAATGGTGAGTGAAAAATAGAAGTTCTGTGTTATATTTTGACTTTTAATCAGCACACCAGCAATTTATTCAGTTCTTATTAAACAGCAAATAAGAAGGATAATAGCACAACAGCTTATAGAAGTTCTAATCCTAAATCTGAGTCTAGCCCTAATCAAGAAACTATAATCCACAGTTTTTTCTACTTATGCAATTATATGAACAACATCAATACTATGATATTTACATGTTTAATGATGTTCTGAATGAAAAAGATGCAAAGTCAGAAAGACTTACCTTGAACCTGGAACGTGGGCTTGGAGCTTTGAGCTGCTACCTTTGGATGTTCTGGAATCAGCAAGAGTAACGAAAGAGGAAGTGCCAAGCTCTTTGATTCAAAAGGAAGAACAAAGGTTTGGTTTTCTATTTGGGATTTTTGGATTTTTTATGAAGGTTTCAACTTCCTTTTCTCTCCCTTTTTTACCAATCTCTCTTCCAACGTCAGCCTCTCCCTCAAAGCCCATCCCCTTGAACGTGTGATGGAGCAAAGTATTTATAGGTAAATTTGTTGTGATTTTGGAAGGAAAGACAAATGGGATTTTAAATCAATTTGGTATCCTTCTCCCTTGCTTTTTCATCACTGTTTTCGTATGCTAGTTTGGTGCAATTATGGGATGCAAGTGTAGGCAGAACTAGCTGCTGATTAGCAGCTTTTAAACATACTTAAGCTGGAGTTGTCAGTAGGATTTAAGGAAAAGCAAAACAAAGCATGGGCCTAGTACCAATGTTTGCTATCCCAAGACAGTAGAGGTACACGTGGTGGAATTCCTTTGGATAAAAACTCAGAAAGTGGTTATGAGCATTAAATGACGATGAGACTTATCACAACCAGAAATCCTGCAACGTGAGATTCTACACCATGGCTTAGTTCTGGATTAGAAGTTCTGATTCAGCGTAGCATCCAACCTATGATCTTTGTATCTTCTGGCTCCAACATGTTCTGAAGGAGTTTCCAGGCTCTCTAGGAAGCTTGCAACACGCTTTGTAAACCTTCTTTGAACTGCTCTTGCAAACTCTGACTGAGCCTTTGTGAAAACTGGTCCAGAAGTTCTGACCAAACTCTAGTTTGAGAGTGTCCAGAATTTGCTGAGTATTTCAATTTCAAGGACATGACTTTGAGAAGTTATAACTTGAAATCCCAGCATATCTAGGAGGAGTTCTATCATGCAATGTTTCATATCTTGTTGAGATCTAAAATTCTTGTGTCAGAAGTTGATTCAGAATCAGCTTCCGTCATGGTGAAAATCTGGTCAAAAGTTCTGAGCTTGTCATGTTTCTTAAACACATAGAAAAGTTCTAAGTATTTAGAATTTTGACATTTCCCAAAGTAGTTTTGACTTTTGAATTTCTTGACGAAACAAATCTCACATTCCAACATGTCTTGATGTAATATGATTCTTGAAACTTGATTTTGATCCAAAAGTCAAAGTTTGACTTTTCAGCATGCAAATGACCATTTTGCTCTTGCGGATGACTTTTCTTGAAAAATTGCAGTTCAAGGCTTAGAATTGGATGGAAGAAAACTTGAGGATCCAGGGTGATTCCTTGAGAAATGAGAGGGAAAATTTTGGGGTACAACACATTCACTAAAGGGAAAAGGATGTAAAAGAAAATGTTGGGACATCTTCTCTACAGACTGAGGAGACAAAAAAGAAGCAATCTTTGAGTCCACAAGTGTTGATCAAGAAGTTAGAGTTGAAATAGAACAACTAAAAGAGATCAATAAAAGATACTCTAATGAAGTAGACATTACATAATTCAATAAAGAATTATCAAATTTATGTCTTATTTCTAAGCTTGAATCAAGGTTGTGTTCTACTTTCCAAGAAAGAAGGATCTTGAACTGCATCATTGGTTCAAAATGGATTAGTAGGTATTTGTATCTAAGAAACAGTCTAATTTCCTGTTTTAATAAGAAACAGGCTTGTGCCTCTCGAAATACCAATGTATTTGAGTATGGTGGAACAAGAAGAGGTTGTTCTCAATTGGTATGAATTGACCAGATGTTGAAGGATCATAATGTCAAACATGATGTCATGACATTACTTGGTGAAGATCTGAATGATATCAGATATCTCATTCAACATGGATGGAGTCATAATCAACTTATCAAGAATCTTTCTGAAGGAAATGTTATTACTCTAAAGCATATGGACAATAAGGAACAACTTACTGTTATGTTTAAAGATCAGATTGATAACATAAATAATGGGATTGGAACTTGTACTATTAAAGAGTTATAGCAATTACAGATATGGAGGAGTGCAACTGATACTACATATATCCTCTATGTTCCGATGCTTTGGGAGCCTAAGAAAGTTTCTATTAGAAGCAACAAAGGGTTTCTACAGAATAGAAGGGCTGGTGACACCACCAAGGATGCAGTAGGATATTTGACAGGGGAAAGAGGTGGATGATCACCTGTGGTTGTTGAAGTTTGTGTGTTTCCATATGTTATGTTTTCTTCCATTTGTCTTTTATGCTTGTGTGCATTGTGTGCTTCCATTTTTTGTTTACATTTACTCTATTTGTAAATTTTAGGCTAAAAAGGGGGAGTAAAGTGTTAGTGTGTTATGTGTGTCCTGATGTTTTGAAACATGTCTTGACATGTTGATTAGCATGCTGGTAAGACTGTACTACTGCTAATAAGAGAGTAGTGATTGTGGTTGCTTGTTGTGTGCAACTATTTAGGGGGAGAAGGATTATTTGTCATAATTGTTTGGTGTTTGTGATGTTGCTGCTACTGCTGATGTGGTAGGATGTCTTACCAGATATTCCAACATCCTGCCTATTGAAGCTATATGAATATCCTGATGTGAGGTTGTTTTATCTTCTGATGTTGTTGCCTCTGATGTATGAACTTGGGTAGTTCATATTTGGTATTTTGTATTTTCTAGTGATTTGTATTTTCCCGTCAAGGTGGAGTCTTGGTCATGTGTGACAAGGGGAGTTTGGTCATGTCCGTGATGTCAGGCCTCATGTCTGGACATTTGTCTTCTAGAGTATTGAAGATGGTGATCTGTAACTGCATGCATTCTCTGATATATGTTTCTGTTGCAGTTTGTACAAAGTTTACATGTTTTCATGTAGCTTATGTTGTGGTTTTATTCCTCTCTCCATTGTTATTGAGCATTGGTTGTTTTAGCCAAAATTTTCCAAAGAGGGAGATTGTTAAATCGATAGGTTTAGGTTTGGCATAAAGTTTTCTAAAACATGGTTATGGGCTGATGTTGAGCAAGATATCACAACATCTTGACCAACTATCATGACAGGTTCTACTGCCATGTGTATCAGACGCTTCTGTTTTAATCTCTTGACATATTTGATTTGTTTTTTAGATATCCTTTTGGATATATCTCATTATTATTCGTAGGTCAAGGAGATTTATTAGGAACAATTGCATATTTGATTTGATTTTATAAAAAAGGATCTAGGACACTTTTTAGGAAACTTTAAAAGATTTGTTCCTATTTTTATGTGAAGATCTTGTAGCTAATTTAGAAAGTGAAGATTGGGTTTGATTTGAAGAGTCCAAACCCATACTTCAAGAGTCTATAAATAAGGACTTGCTAGACCTAAAAATAGCAAGCATTCACATTGAATAAACCGCGGGTGCAACATAAGGATTAGGGTTTGGGGAGTCTTTTAAGTTCTTTGTGTTTGTGTTCTTTGTATGTCACTTATGTATCTTTTGATGCATTGAGTTTGACTGGTTTTTACTTGATTTTATATCAAGTTATTATGATCACTCATGAGCTTTTAAGCAAACAGTTGATTATTGTTCTTAGTTGAAGCTTTCAAGCAAAACTAAGTATTGTTTATTTGAATTGTAATCTTATATTTGGTTCTTTGGTCTAGTCACAAGGTTTATGACTGTAGGTATCACTGTGGTGATTGGAAGTGAGTGGGGGATCTCATATCTAGAGGTGTCTAGGTATAAGTTGCACAAGGTAGTGATTAGGCTAGAAGTTGTAAACTAAGGTTTTTTAGCTTTGAACTAATACTATCATAGTGAATTTCCTTGCTGGCTTGGTAGCCTCAAGAGTAGGTGATGTTTCACCAAACTAGGTTAACAATCGATTGTGTTGTTTATATTTCTACAATTTATCTTTCTGCATAATTTCCTGTTTTATCAAGTTTCTGTCAGCAGATGTGGTATAACATCTACCCTTACAGTGTGTTTTATGTTGAGACATCAGTCCTTACATATGTATTGCAAGTGCTAGAATTTCAATTGGCATCAGAGCAGGAACCTTGTTCTGTTTATTCGGTGAGCTCCAGGGAAATTATTTATGGTACTATGGAAATGGAAAGAGGATACAACAAAAGACCACCTCTATTAGATGGTTCTAATTATGATTGGTGGAAGGTTGGAATGATGGCTTTTCTAAAACCATGGACAACAAAGATTGGAAGGCTTTTTTTTTAAAGGATGGGATCATCTTGTTAATAAGGACAAAGATGGGATGTGTCTTTGAAGCCAGAGGAAGATTGATCTGATAAGGATGTTAAATAGGCTATTGTAAATTCAAAAGCTTTGAATTCTTCATTAAATGGAGTAGACATGTGTTAAGGTTGATTAATACTTGTACTATAGCCAATGATTCTTGGGAAGTTCTCAGAATAACTCATGAAGGTACATCCAAACTAAAAATGTCAAGACTTCAGCTTCTCACTACTAAATTTGAGAACCTAAAGATGAATGATGAGGAGACCATCCAGGAATAACATATGTAGGTTCTTGAAATAAAAAATACATCTAGTGCCTTGGGAGAAAAGATGTCAGAACAAAAGCTTGTAAGAAAGATTCTTAGGTCCTTACCTAGGAAATTTTACATGAAGGTAACTGCTATTTAAGAAGCTTAAGACATCAACACCATGAGAGTTAATGAACTTGTTGGGTCGCTTCAAAATTTTGAATTTGCTATTAGTGACAAGACTGATAAAAAGAACAAGAGCATAGCTTTTGCTTCTAATTCTAAAGATGAAGAGAGTCAAGCTGATCTAGATACTGATGAAAGAATGTCTAATACCATTGTGTTACTTGGAAAACAATTCAATAGAATTCTGAAAAGAATGGATAGAAAAGGAATACCAAATGTCAGGAACATCTCATCTGACATCAGGAATGATGAGGATTTTCACAAAAAATCCAAGATAGAGGACAAGACCAATCAAATCAAAGGCAATCAATGTTATGAGTGTGAAGGTTTTGGTTATATTAAATCAGAATGTCCAACTATTCTCAAGAAGCAGAAAAAAGGATTTACTATATCTTGGTCTTGTAAGAACAAGAAGTGTTTCTAACATCTGGCCTTGAGTTTTTGATGATAACTTTACATGTTATCTTAGAGAACAATTGTATACACTAATAATTTCGTCTAGTGTGTAGTTGTTGCTATAATGTTTTGACTCTGATATAAGGCGTGTGACATCATCAGGTTCTGAACATACACTCTAGAAGAGAACATGTGGTTACATGTTTCATTGAAGTCAAGGTTCTGAACTGATCTTCTGCAACGTGTCTTAGAAGCGTTAGTATAAGAAGTTCTGATCGTAACTTTGTGATTTAGCTTTGGAGGCCTTCTAAAGCTTTACTTTTGTGTTACAAAGTTCTAAAGATTATGAAGACGAGGTTCTGCTGAACAAGTTCTGATGATCTGAAGAAATAGAAGTTCTTACAACCAAGTTCTGAAGACTTTGAAGACTCTGAAGACAAGGTTCTGTGTGACAAGTTCTAAAGACTCCAAGACTTAGGTTCTAAGACTTAAAGAAATATTATTTTACAAAAATATTAAACGTTCAACATTAAAATATCCAAAGCCTCTTAAGATAAGAATAAAAGTTCAAAATTCCCCTAAAACACATATAATCATTAAGAACCAACAACTAGATTCCTGATTTACCTTTCTACCCTTTCAACAGATCTCTTTTACAAGCTATAAAAGGAAGACTTGGTATCATAGCCCAAATTTTCTCTATGGATTTCTAAAAATAATTCCTCATTAATGTTATTCTTTTATTGTTGACAAATTATCGTGGGGTGTAAGTTGATAAAAGGGGAGCGTGTTTCAACAAAAAGAGATCATGGGATTTCTAAATAAGAAAGGCCGATGTGGTTTGATAATCCACTCAGTGGTTTTTACAAATAAAGAGAGGGGGTGTATTTAGCTTCTAAGATCACTATTGGGTATATACGTTTCAGGCCCATTAAAGGGGTAAGGCCCATTTTGGCGTTTTTATGTGTTTTAGGGGGTTTATTAAAATTGTTGAATCCATTACAAGATATAAATGAGAGGTATATTACAATACAGGGGGTGTAGCATTTAGGGCCACCAAAATCCGATGGCCCATTAAAGTTGTTCCGTAATCTTTAAAGAGGGAGGTCGTACACATTTTTTTGTTACTTTTATTTTATTGGATTTAACCATTAAATTGATGGCCCAGATTCGTTTTGAAACCCATTGCGCTAAAATTGTTGACTGGAGTCAACATTTTTTATTATTTATTTATTTATTTATAAATTACCATAATCAAGTCTTTATTAATTATGTATTAATAACATTGTTATTTTATTATTTTATTAAGTGAAATATATTATTGTTTGAAACATTGACTAAAGTCAACCAAACCAATGTTAGGGTTTTAACCCAAAACTCCCAGCGGCGCCATGTTCTTGCCAAACCCTTCATCACTAAGTAACCCAAGCCCACAGAAACCTACTGATCAGATCCAAACAGAAGTAACGCACACAGAACTAAAACGAAATCAAATTCAATCAGATCTTTACATCACAATTTGTACAAAATCGTCTAAAATAGAATCAAATAAATTACAATCAAATTAAACCTCTTAGTTCATCAATCTACTCTAAATCAACAAAATATAACGACAATCATAAAACATATTCCTTTTCTGTCTAAAATCTAAACCTATAAATTAACCTAAGAAAATTCTAAAAGAGTAGGGAAGAAATTTAGAAGAACGCAGTTGACAGAAAGAAGGAGAAAGAAGTTTAGGGCTTCAATATCTGAAACCCTAAAGTTCTCTGTCGCACCGCGGCTACAGTTCCACCACCTTAGTACCTACAAACACAAGAAGAAGGAGTGAGAGATCAGAAGGAGGATTCACAAAATCAAAACTATATGACCAGTATCATAACAGGAGAGTTAACACAGACAACTTAGCTTTAGGGATCTTAATTGTTAATGTGATTTTTTGCATAATTGATGTTTGAATATTGTGTTTATGGAAACTTTGGGTTTTTTTTTTGGGTTAGGGTTCTAACCAAGGGTTAGGGTTCTTAGGGTTGGTTAAAGATTAGGGTTAGGGTTCCTAGTTTCCCCGTGTTCTGGGTTTTGGGATAGTTAGGGTTCATCAAGAACCCTTAGAGTTCTTAGGGTTCTACGAACCCAGATGAAGATCTACAGCGGAGGGTTTTGAATGTTTTAAGTTTCCGGTTGAGTGTCAACCAGAAAACTGGGAAAAGGGGTGGTTGGTGGTGGTTGAAGGAGAACGGAGCGGCCAGGGCGATTTTCGGCCGCCTGAGTTTTAGAGAGAGGTCAGAGCCTCTCTCTCTAGGTTTTACAAAGTATTTTGTTATTTCTTTGTAGAGAGAAAGATAAGGAAAAAATGGGCTCTCAGCCCAGTGATTCGCTTTTATAAACACTCCCTGATTCTGTGTCTGAGTGGCTAGAAACCTTACCATGTGCTTTCCACCACAACCTCCGATCATCATCAAACGCTTCTGATTCACACGCCTATTGTAACACCGTGATCACTCCCACACTTTGCCTAAAGGGACCCCATGTGGTTTTGGTCCTAAGCCCATGATGTTCACGCCCCCTATTCTTTTGTTTTTTCTATGTCAACGTAATCCATACCCCCTATCACTATTGAGCCAAGTCTAAAATATGGAGTTGGGCCCCTTGTTGACTAAAACCCCCATTTTTACTAACTTGTGCAATGACTAACCCCCTCTGCATTTGGGTCTGAATTCAATATCTGAATTCAGTGTCCTACTTCCCATACCCCCCCTGTTTTACTAGCTCAACACAAAGTACAACCCCCTGCGCTTTTTTAATTTTCTTTTATTATTTATAATTATTATTTTTAAAATTTAATATATTTATAAATTCTAATATTATTTCATTATTATTATTAAAAATCAAATATTTATTTTCTAATTCATCCATATATTTATTTATTGCATTAAAATTATTTTTGACCATGCATTAAAAATATTTTTTATATATTAATACATTTACAAAATACCTAACCAACATTAAATATTTTTTTAATAACTTAATTCAATTAAAACAATTTTCAAAAAGGATTACGAAGATACTTTAATTCAACTGCGAACTTCGTCTAACAACTCCGATATTCCCACACCCATACTTAGTACAAGGGAAATTCAAAACATCTTTGTAATCCATAAAAAAAACCAACCAACTATGAACTACGAATTGGTACTCTGATTCCTCATAAGAGGATACGTAGGCATACGACTTAATAGCCGTGGCGAGTTCCCCTAATAAAAATTAAAACCCTACTTCCTAAGCCATAAATCTAAACCCTGGTATCCTTGTCAACAAGGTAGATGAGGGGTGCCTAACACCTTCCCTTCGTCTAAAACGAGTCAACAACTTAGAATCTCTAATCAAATTAGAGTTATCCTTTATATTCCTTTCCAAAAGATAAAAATTAAGGGTGGCAACTCTCATTTTAAAACCGGTTACAATAGTTGGCGACTCTGCTGGAGACTTCAACCCTAGGGTTATAAGCCTTTCTTTGGATTTAAGGTTTTAGGGTTTTCCTATTTTTTTTTATTTTCTTTACATTTATTTATTTTGGTTAATTTAATTTTTATTTACTTTTCTATCATGCTATATTTATTTGTGATCGGATTTGATTTTATTTTAAATTTTTTTTTTCAAAACCCTTATGAGTTTATGTGACGACTTCGCCTAGAGTCGGTGGAATTTCGCGAAAGGAATACGTCTTAAGAGACATCCTCTTACGTGTAAGACTTTGGAACGAAACCTACGACTCTTTTTATAACTCAAAAATAGAATCTCATGGTGAGACTTTGTACGATCTTAGAGACGAAAGTTTCGGTCTACGACGAGGCTCCGCCTAAGGGAGGCCCTTGTGCCTTTTCCCTTTGGTGTTATCCATGATACCCTTAAGGAAGCCACCTTATGGGGAGGGTAGAATATCCATAAGCCGAAACTAGGAACCTACCAACTAAGGATACCTTTCACATCCCACTACAATCCCTAAACTCTCAAGTGTTATCTTTTTGTCCATTATTGTCTTTAGCCCGTAAGGCTTCTGTATTTCTGATATAAACCCTAGCCAGTAGGGATTTTCTTTTGAAAATCTTAATCATTGGCCTGTAGGGATCCCCTTTTGTCTGTCACTGTCCTTAGAACCTTAGAATCTTGACCTCCATATGAAACTTTCCCATGAAATACGTCCTCTATAATGCACGCCATGTGGCCTATATCAGGCCATGGGATTTGGTGATTATTGATTGGTCACAGTATGCTCTCTTCCATTCTATTCCCTCAAGTCCAACCTTTATCTCAACCGTCTGTTGGTCTATCATAATTCCTAGACTGTAGGAACTCACGTCCCTCTGTTACAATCCCTAGCTTGTAGGGATTCCTCTTGTTTTTCATTGCCCATAATCCTTAAGGAGTTCCTATCTGTCTCAATCTCTGAGTCAGTGTAGGTCCATAACCCTTAAGGAGTTCTTGTCTGCCTCAATATCTGAGTGAGTATATGGTATCCACATTTCCATGTCTATTATTAAACCCTTATAGGGTACCCTTATGTTTACCTTAATACCATGTTCGCGTCGCATATCCATGAAACTTTTTCCATACCCTTAAAAGCCAAAAAATATTTTTGCACACCCATGCATTCACATATATTCATACATTTTCACGTCATGAATTTCTACCTTCGCACTTATCAACCTATTACCCATATGCTAGCTGATTTCTTGGTACCCGCAAACGAACTTAAGAAAGTATGAAATTATGGAAGGAGGAGATTAAGCATTGGAGATTAAATGGCGCCTGGTCCTACAAATCGTATTATGGAGAAAAGGTAGCCTTTCACCATGATAACTACAAACCTACATAGCGCCTCAAATTCCACTACTATTGGTGATTCCTCTACATCAAGAACAATTTCCCTATCAACAGAATTGGTATGCCCAAGAAGAGTCCAGGGTAACCCCCATGATCTGACAAGTCCAAGAACTAAGAAGCATCTCCTAAAGTCATTGGATCAACAAAAAAGCTCATCTCTAGGATCATTAGACTTTATCAACTTCAATTTGTAATTTCTAAGTTGTTCAGTTGTATTTGGTGTAAATTTGTATCTTTTGATTAGTAATACTAATAAAATGAGCATACATGTTTTGAAATCAATCCATTCGTATTCACTCTTCTATCACTTTCCATAATATCAATTGTTCACTTCCATTTCCATTTCACCACTTTAGCAAACTTTGAGGGAGAATGATGAAAACTAATTAACTAAATTGCGTTTACATATGCTTTCAATGGTAAGATCGAGCTGACAATGTAAGGAATTGTTTCAATTCCTAAATAGTGGATAAATAAGGAGTTAATCCGTAGTTAACCCCATCAAGACAGGAGTTGGAGTTTTGTTCTATTTTCTAAAATAAAATAAAAACCTTATTTTCAACCAAGGGCAGGGTAGATTTCAATTTATTCAATGATGCATTCAAATCCTAGGAGAATCGGGCCATCTAAGAAAAGGTTTAAGCATATCTCCTTCCTCAATAAATCATTGAGGAAATTATCTAAGAAAATTTTCGAGCGCATCATCTTCCTCGTGTACATCAACAAAGGTCGAGGAAGCAATCAATAAAGACAAAGTCAACGACTTCTTCTTCCTCAATACATCATTCAAGATTGAGGAAACAATGAAGAAGGAGCCTACAACAATCAGTATGGCAGTCACAAATGTCCAAAATAAAAATTAATAATAAAGCCCTCTAAGTGAAGTAAAACTCGGAAAAAAATTGACTTAGGCCAAAGTTAGGGTATCCCGATGGACCAAAATTCAAAAGAATCGGTCCATGAAAAATTAAGGGATTGAAAACAAACAAATTGGAGAACAATCTTATGAATTCCACCTCAATAATATTCAAGGCTTCTCACAATGCTTGGATCTTATCAATGCTTTTCATCAGTGCTTGGATCTTTATCTATGCTTCTCATCATCTGCGCGACTACAAAATTTCTCTTGGAGATTAAACGCATCTATTGCATTAATTGGATTTAGGATTGGATAACATCAAGGAGAATTTGGAGGGATAAATAAATTGTTAACCTTATATCCTTTGTTTCTTAAACCACAAACCTTGGCCATGTTACAACCCTCAAAAGTCCTAATTGAAGCTAGGTTGACTATGAAAGCATACTAAGAAAAACTTGTGTTAAACTGACTCCTATGTTTGTTAAAATTATTACTAACCACTTCGCTTCTTAGAATCTCCATCTCTAATCATTCATTTCTATTCAAACTTCGATTTCAAAACTTGCATGTGCATCAAATAGAATTACTTTTCAAAAATTTATAGTTTTATATGAATAAACATTTAGCATCAAAAGAGATCTCAATAATTGGTTTAATCAAAAGAGACCCAATTCAAAATGCTCCTAACTAGGGGGAAAAGCATCTAAGGAGGAACCTTATGGTCATAGGCAAGAATAATGATCGTAGGGGTATATCGCATGAAGATGTTATTGACAAGGGTTGATCATTCTGAGATCCAATCAACTCGGATCAAGTTTTAAAGCACCATTCAATCAGGGGCATACCTTTTGAAGGAGCATTCCTTAATCAAGTTATATCATAATAGGGTATGACTCGGTTTCCTCATTTTAACAAACTTCTCAAGGCCTTGATAATCAGGGCAACCTTTCAAGATTCAAATGTTGGGGCAGTATGTATCAAGTTCATCCTACTGCATGTAGGGTCCAAGTTCCCTCTTAAACAACTTCAAGAATAAAACTTTTTAAGCTTCAAATACTTGGGGAAATCCATATCGGGTTTGTGTCATGTCATGGTGAGATCCAAAATAGTTCCAAGGGTACATCCTCCAGATCCTGTAAATTGGGGGTATATCTTTCAAAAATTCAAATGTTGGGGAAAACCACTGCGAGTTTCGATCAAAAAGAATTGATTCAAAATAGTTCATTAGGGGAAAGTCATCCAAAAGTACTCCTTCAATATCTGGAGATTGAGGAAATAGTGTTTCAAAGTGAAAAATAGTGGGGTCATTCATATTATGATCAAACTATTTCAAAGCTCATATCAATGAGAATCTCCTCTAAGACCCAACATATTCCACATAGGGGCAAGCTCTCTACGTACTTTCATAATCTGTAGTGGATCTTTCTCCTACATCAACAATATTTGAGTTCAAATCAAGTATCAAGAAATCATAATAGCATAATATTCAACCATCATGTGTCAAGCAACCTTGTTGCATAGGCAACCTCTCTACGTCTTAACCACCTGCATCAATCAAAAGCATATGAGTCAGCATAAATCATTGTCATGCATTGATTAGGTTACTTCGATCCAGAATCAAGATATACCTATCATCTCATCCGGATGATGAATTTCGACAACATGGATCTAAACAAGGGCCCAATCTCACTTGGAGTCAACCCTTAAGCCCGATTGGCACCTCAAAAGTCCAACATGCATTGATATATATATATATATATATATATATATATATATATATATATATATATATATATATATATATATATATATATATATATATATATATATATATATCCAAGTTACACATTACATGCATTTGTTTGTCATTCTACGCATTAACGCCTACATCTGCATGCATACATGACATATCATAAACTAGTACTTAGGACTTCCCATAAAAAATCCTAAGTCAATTTCCAGGGGAGTCACTATTCTCAATCCAAGTATAATCTCCAGCTAAGTCAGTAATATCTCTCTGACTATTCCTCCCAGTGAGTATGTCAAACAAGCATTCTTCGTCAAACTGAATCGTAAGCAACCTTACCTACAACCGTCCAAGACGCCTTACATACAACCATCAAAGTTGTGAGCAACCTCACACTTTCCAATCACTTGATCAATGTCTCCCAGTGACCTTACCGATTTTAGCAACCCTGCCACCTGTTCCACGTTTCCAAGCCACCAAGTTGATACTATTCCAGTAGCCCTACTGACATTGGTGTAAAGTCCAGTTCTCATCTGGAAGTGTTCCAATTTCCATTTAAAAGCTAATCCTTATGACCAGTTCTCACCTGGTAGCCTGCCTTAGGCACTTATTCCGTAATTCAAATAAAATAGGCATTGCATTTGTCAATCATCGCATCATTTCAATTCATAATATGATTATATTAAGCATACATACCATGCATCATGCATACGTCAAGCATAATCATATCAAACATGCATACATGCATTACATTCAATCATATATACTCATGAAAACTGCGGAAAAATCTCAAGGCATGACTACCAGCTAAGACGAATTCAAATTCAAATCCAAGCTCAACACTATTGATTCATCTTGCTATCACTACAGCTACCTCGATTGAGAACAGACACAACCGACATCATCAGTGAAACTTTGTGGTTCAATTCTTCATTTGGTTATCGAGCCTTGGTTGAGAACAAATACAACCGACGTTATCAGCGAAACTTCGGTTTCAATCTTCAAACCTTAAAAGCATATTGAACAAATACCTTGGATGAGAACAGACGCAACCGTTAAAACTTCGATCTTATACCTTAGTTCAGAACAGACACAACTGGTATAACTTTAGTCTTATTCAGCAAATACCTTAGTTGAGAACAGACACAACTGGTAAAACTTTGATCTTATTCAAAAAATACCTTAGTTGTGAATAAACACAACTGGTATATCTATGATCTACATCTTTGGTTTAATTATCTAGGATTTGGTTATCAAACTCAAAATTCAAACTTCAAACCTGTAGTATTTAATCCCCTAGGTTATGATAGGTATATGCGAATTTTTAGGGTTATACTATTCATCCCCTAGGTTTTGATGAATAACATAAGCCTATCACTATTGTCTTTTATCCCCTAGGTCGTGATAAATGCACAGGTTCATTCCCGTATAGTTTACTCTCTAGGTTGTAGTAAACATAACGAAATATTCATAATTCATTGCGTCAGTCTCCATGCAGCAATGTATTATCAAAACTTTGTTTTAATCATCCCCTAGGTTGCAATTAATAGACGGAATTTGTGTTATAGACTTACTATATTAGTCTCAAAGCATTAGTAAGTCAACTTTTCAAACTTGTATTATTTTACCTCCTAGGTTATGGTAAATATGCAAAAATCTACTATATCTTTTAGATATTGACGAGTTATATGCATCGTCATATCTGATTCAAATTAAAACTTTATGCTCGAACTCTGGTAAGATGATACATCATCATATATGCCTATTTTTTTCATCCTCATGGGAATGATGTACGACATATCCTTACTTTCTATCGGACAAATCTTGGGGTCTTCCATTATTTAATAAACCTCTGATTCAAATGTGTGAGACCTGCGTATTCTCACACTATTTAATCAAAGAATAATAAAATAGGGGCAGCTGTCATACCCCAAATTTTCCCTATGGATTTCTAAAAATAATTCCTCATTAATTTTATTCTTTTATTGTTGACAGATTATCATGAGGTGTAAGTTGATAAAAGGGGAGTGTGTTTTAACAAAAAGAGATCATGGGCTTTCTAAATCAGAAAGGCCAATATGGGGTTGATAATCCAATTTGTGGTTTGTACAAACAAAGAGATGGGGTGTATTTAGTTTCTAAGCTCACTTTGGGGTATATACGTTTCAGGCCCATTAAAGGGGTAAGAACCATTTTGGCGTTTTTATGTGTTTTAGGGGGTTTATTAAAATTGTTGAATCCATTACAAGATATAAGTGAGAAGTATATTATAATACAGTGGGTGTAGCATTTTGGGCCATTAAAATCTGATGCTCCATTAAAGTTGTTTCGTAAGCTTTAAGGAGGGGGTGTACACATTTTTTTTGTTTCAGTTTTATGGGATAGGCCCATTGAATTGATGGCCCAGATTCTTTTTGAAACCCATTGCGCTAAAACTGTTGACTGGAGTCAACATTTTTTATTATTTATTTATTTATTTATTTAAAAATTACTATAATCAAGTCTTTATTAATTATGTATTAAATACATTGTTATTTTATTAAGTGAAATATATTATTGTCTGAAACATTAACTAAAGTCAACCAAACCAAAGCTAGGGTTTTAACCCCAAACTCCTAGCGGCGCCCTGTTCTTGCCAAACTCTTCATCACTAAGTAACCCAAGCCCACAAACACCTATTGTTCAGATCCAAACAGAAGGAACACACACAGAAATAAAATGAAATCAAATACAATCAGATCTTTACATAACAATTTGTACAAAATCATCTAAAATAGAATCAAATAAATTACAATCAAATTAAATCTCCTAGTTCATCAATCTACCCTAATCAACAAAATATAACGACAATCATAAAACATATTCCTAATCTGTCTAAAATCTATACCTATAAATTAACCTAAGAAAAATTTAAAAGAGGAGGTGTGAAATTTAGAAGAACGCAGTTGACAGAAGGAAGGAGAAAAGAAGTTTGGGGCTTCAATATCTGAAACCCTAAAGTTCTTCGCTGCACCGCCACTAAAGTTCCACCACCTTAGTACCTGCAAACAAAACAAGAAGGAGTGAGAGATCAGAAGGAGGATTCAGGAAATCAAAACTATACGACCAGTATCATGACAGGAGAGGTAACATGAATCACTTAGCTTTAGGGCTCTTAATTGTTGTTGTGATGTTTTGCATGATTGATGTTTGAATATAGTGTTTTTGGAATTTTAGGTTTTTTAGGGTTAGGGTTCTAACCTAGGGTTAAGGTTCTTAGATCCTAGGGTTAGGATTCTTAGGGTTGGTTGAAGATCAAGGTTAGGGTCATAGTTTCTGCGTGTTCTGGGTTTTGAGATAGTTAGGGTTCATCAAGAACCCTTATGGTTCTTAGGGTTCTATGAACCCGTATGAAGATCTACGGCAGAGGTTTTTGAATATTTGAAGTTTCCCGTTGAGTGTCAACCGGAAAATTGGGAAAAGGGGTGTTTGGTGGAGGTTGAAGGAGGACAGCGCGCCTAAGGAGATTTTCAACCACTTGAGTTTTAGAGAGAGGTATGAGCCTTTCTCTCTAGGTTTTACAAAGTATTTTGTTGTTTCGTTGTAGAGAGAGAAAGAGAAGGAAAAAATGGGCTCTCAGCCTAGTGATTCACTTTTATAAACACTCCTTGATTATGTGTCTGTGCGCCTAGAAATCTTACCATGTGCTTCCCACCAAAACCTTCAGATCATCATTAAATGCTCCTGATTTGCACGCCCATTGTAACATCGTGATCCCACCCACACTTTGCCTAAACGGACCCCATGTTGTTTTGAGCCTAAGACCATGATATTCATGCCCCCTATTCTTTTGTTTTTAATATGTCAACATAATCCATACCCCCTAGCGCTATTGGGCCAAGTCCAACATTTGGACTTGGGCCCCTTGCTGACTAAGCTCTGCATTTTTTCTAACTTGTGCAATGACTCACCCCCTATGCGTTTGGGCCTGAATTCAATATCTGAATTTAGGGCCCTACTTCCCATACCCCCCTGTTTTACTAGCTCAACACAAAGTACACCCCCTACACTTTTTTAATTTTCTTTTATTATTTATAATTATTATTTTTTATAATTTAATATTTTTATAAATTCTAATATTATTTCATTATTATTATTAAAAATCAAATATTTATTTTCTAATTCATCCAAATATTTATTTATTGCATTAAAATTATTTTTAACCATGCATTAAAATTATTTTTTATATATTAATACATTTAAAAAATACCTAACCAACACTAGATATTTTTTTTAATAACTTAATTAAAGTAAAAAAAATTTCAAAAAGGATTACGAAGATACTTTAAATTGACTACGAATTTCTTCTAACAACTTCGCTATTCACACACCCAGACTTAGTAGAAGGGAAATTCAAAACATCTTTGTAATCCATAAAAAACACCAACCAACTACGAACTACAAATTGAGACTCTGATTCCTCATAAGAGGATACTGTTGTACCCCAAAATTTTTCCTCTCACTTATCAAGAATTTGCTCACAAGATCTCCTTGACTCAAGACTGCATTAGGGTTTGATCAGCTCAAGACACCTCCTTAAGCACTAATGACCAAAATTAGGGTTTAAGTTTGCACAAGTACAAATGGACTTTTATTTCCCAATATGACATTCATGGATCATTATGCACCCCCAAGATCACTCATGTCAAGTTTCAAACCTCGGATCACACTTTTGCTCAGTCAATTGAGCAGTTGACCTAAAAATCAATTTTATTGGGGAAAAAGTCAACTATGGCCAATTTATAGTCAATAGTCATAATTTTTGATCCACATCAACATTATAGACTCATATGTATCATTTGATCAAGTTTTGACCACAACTCCTCAAGAAATTTGATCAAACCTCCAAAAGGGCAAAATGGTCAAAATTATGGTTTTGACTGGGAAAGGGCAATTTCTGATTTTTGACCTAGCAAATGGTCAATTGGTTTAAGGCATGATCACAATAGTACAATTTCATCATTTTGACCTAATGACATGGCTCAAAACATTGCAAGTCCATTAGATTGACAGATGAATTTTTCAGTCAACTGATCAAAAGTCAACTGTATACTGAAAAGTCAAACTTTGACTTTTTGGTCAAATTCAAGTGCCAAAGATCATAATTCATCAAAACATGCCAAAATATGAAACTTATTTATCAAGAAATCAAAAAGTTAAGATTTCATTTTGAAATGTCAAAATTTCTAAACTTAGAAATTTTTCTAAGTGTTGGAAATTTCATATTTTTTCACAACTTTGAACAAATTTTTCACCATGATGAAAGTTAATTCAAGAGAAACTACCAACATGAAAGTTGTACATATCCATGAAATCTACAACTTTTCTTTACACAACTCCTTCCAAAGTGCTTGGATCTCAAGTTATAATTTTAAGAACATAAGGCCATTTGACCCAACTTCATGGCACTTTTTCATATAGTTCCAAGAGGAATCTCCAAAAGCAATTAAAAGATGGGTTGTATAGCACATTGCAAGCTTTCCAAAATGTCAAATAACTCCTTGAGTTCATTCTTTAGTATGGAGAATCAAAGAGATGAAGTTAGGGTTTTATCACTTTAATTACAAGTCATTTTAGTGATGAACAAAATTCAAATTCAAACCATGATGCATAAACACTACTTTGCAGACCTCAAACTTGTTAGGCACTCCATTATTAATGGTTTACACAGCTGTTAGAGGCCTCACTTTAAGCATTCAATGCATGGACATGATTTTTATCCATTTTTGGAAGAAAGGTTACATTGCCATTTTGATAAAGTGACTTTTTGTACAAAACTTGTTCTTGAGCCTTGCACTTGTTCTCCTCTGATCAAACAGATCCTATAACTCATGAGAAATGTTTCAAACACTTACAATCAGCCATCCCATTCTTGTACCTCTACTTGAAACTTGTTTCCCTCTTTTCTTCAAAATCAAGTAACCTAGCCAAAAGCTAAGAACTTGTTCTTCTGACTTGCCAATGCACTCAAACACTTTTGTTTATACATACACAAACCATTTGACACGAGGAAATGAATACTCAAGCCTTGAAATAACCTAGAACTCAAAATCACACTCCACACTTCCATTTTTACACAAACTGACCAAAAACTTGAAACTCATAATCTACTCGTGCATTTCTTGGCCTTTTGGTTTCTAAAGTTTCTAAGCATCACATATAATCAATCTCACACCCTGTTTTAGAACTGTAACACCATTAAAACCATCCTCCATTTTCAAAAACTCATCTCTGCACATTGATTCTCCAGACCATTTCAGCCATCCATTGTTCAAGCTAATCATTACATTAGCTTCCCGGGGCCTCAAGGAAGATAACCTGATCATCACCATCACTTGAAACAAGCTCAGAATCAAAACACGATTTCCATTTTTGAGGTAAGTTTTCTCAACTTGGAACTCTTCATACAGGCATCATCAATAGTTTATTTATGAACAAAACATGTAGATATCATTGCCCTGAAGCTAACCATGTCCATAGTTTCCATTAATTTTGCTTGAGCTTAGAGAATTTTGAAACTAGAATTTTTGGGATTTTTAGGGTTCAGATTATGGCCACTAAAATTCATGCTTATCTTTGATCCATAATTTTAATGCTTTACATTTCTGAAACCGTGAGAAAATTTGCTACAAGTTTCATGATTACAGTTTTCATTTTTGATGATAAATGAGCAAGTTACAGTTGGTCTGGCTGAAGGTTGAAGATGAAGTCATCAGGGCGCATTTTGCCTTACATATTTATTATTTTGCTTATGTTAACGGATGTATAGCCACCCCAGTGGTAGAAGCGCGCGACTGTAACCTTTGGGACTTGGGTTCGAGCCCCAGTGGTACCCTTTTGCATTTTTTACACATTTTGCATTTCTGACTTTCATTTTTGCAGGTGTTGGGCCTTCCTTTGGGCCTATATGTTT
Organism: Vicia faba; assembly: GCA_948472305.1. Taxonomy (NCBI): domain Eukaryota; kingdom Viridiplantae; phylum Streptophyta; class Magnoliopsida; order Fabales; family Fabaceae; genus Vicia; species Vicia faba. The sequence continues at coordinate 1,199,559,740 of OX451738.1, forward strand.
TTTTTCTTGTTGCTGACCCCCCTATTGACTAATGGCACCCCTGGCCCTGTTTATTTTTATTTTCTTATTTTTATTTCTTTTGTTTTCTTAATTATTTTATTTACTAATATTAAAAATCATTAAAAATATAAAAAATTAGATTTTTATTTTTAACTTGGTTTATTTTATTTTCTCAAAAAAATATTTTATTTAACTATACATTATTTATTTTTATTAAATAGTCTTGTAAATTAAATTAAAACTATATTAGTATTTATTTTTCTTTTCATACCTATTAAATTTTTTTTTTAATATTAAAAAAGGCCAAAAATATTTTATATAATACTATAAATATTTTCAAGACAAAATACCAAAAATGCATTTTCTTAAACTTATTTTCTTTTAATCAAATAATAGCACTAGGGTTTTATTTAAAATCTTTTCTTAATAAACTTAAGTTTAATTAATTATTTTCTTTAATTAATTAGGTTAAGACAAAATTCCTTTTTTTTCTTTCCAAAAAATCAAACAAAGATCCATTTTCTTTACATTTTGCATTTTTGTACATTTATTCATTTTTGTACATTGTATCAATTTTAATTCCTTGTACATTGATACCTGTGATACGGTGGGAAGAACTGACTGTTTTTTGGAATGCTGGTTTGCATTTTGCGTTTTGTTTTTGCAAAATGTCGCGGTAAGCAAGAGTCGCCACTGACTTTTATTTTATCCAACAAGGAAAGGAAAAAAGCACAGAAAAATTCCTTTTTCGAGATATTTGTGAGTACGGGGGTTAGATTATAGAAAGGGAAGGTATTAGCACCCTTTCTATCCGTGGTTATCCACGGCCTCTTAGGTACTTGCTCATTTGTTTTAAAAATTGTTTTCTTTGTGCTTTTGGGTTTGAAATTTTTTTTTTGTTTCAAACTTCGATTTAACTCTTGCTTATGTCCTCAAGAGTGTAATGAAGTGTTTTGAAAACTTGTTTGTAAAAGTGTAAGTGTGAAAGAGTTTTGTTTTGAAAGAGCAAGTATCTAAGAGTTAATCTACCTACTCGAAAAAGGAATCGTTCTATGCTAATTTCCTTTAGGCAATGCTATCCCACTATTAGTGAGTAGGTAGCACCGTCGTTGGAGTTTGAGGGTCAATTCGAATGAGGGACATGCGGTCACCAAAGCAATGTTAAGATGCCTTAGCAGTAACCCTAATGTCTTAGATCATTTGTGTGAGGCAACAATATCCGAGGCAACCATTTCGAGGCGACTATGATCTTTTAGACAAGAGGGCGACCTCTAAAATGACCTATACTCAATGACCGTGTACGAAGGCAACCAAGTGGGGTGTACCCTAAGAGTGCGCATGTGCGAGTGTGTCGTTTTCAGTTATTTTTATCTTTTGCACATGTTAAGAGTGATCTAATTTGATTTTAAGATTAAACATTCAGTCTTGTCATGCAAACCCTATTATCAAACATCTAGCAGTTATAATATTTGCAGAAATTAAAATGCGGAATTTAAATTACAAGGCGTCGGGTATTTACATCGCCAAAGACAAACCCTTTAAAAAATAAAATAAAGCCGTAAAAATAATTAAATGTACTATTTAACTATTACAATTCGTAAGCAGATACATTAATATGATAAAGATAAATAAAGCACGCGGGAAATTAGATCGGGTGCGAATTTTAGGGTTTTGACCCTTTTGAAAGGAAATTGTTCTTTTTGTTGTTTTTCGTTATTTTTATTTTAAGAAAAGAAATTACTTCCTAAACTAAATGCCTAAATTAAGTTAATAAATTAATTAAATGAAAAAAGTAAATTATTTTTGGAGTTTTTGATTATTTAGGAAAGAAATTAAAAATGATTAAATTAGTGGTTAATATCTAATTAAATCTAATTAATTAAAATTATTTACAAAATAAATTAAAGTTTTCTTATTAAAAACCTAATCAATTAATAAATTTATTAAGAAAAATAAAAGTTTAAAATTTTATTGAAATAAAAATATATTTTTGTGATTTTATTTGATAAAAAGAATAATTTTGTTATTGGTTAAGAAATAAAAATTAATTAAATGAAATAAAACAATTAAATAAAATAACAAAATAAATAGAAAGAGAGAGGAGTTGGGCCTGATTTTAGGTGGTGTGGAAAGAAATTCCTTGGCCCATTAGAAGCTGGCCCTTTTGACTTTTTATGATCCAGTGTGGGCGCATGGACTTGGCTCTTGGTGGACCTCCAGTCATTGACCACCAGATCTGGCTCTTGGCCATCTGGCGCTTGGATGAATGAGGGAGCATGGTAGGCTGCAAACTTGAACGTGCATACAATCACCTGAAAAACATGAAGAAAATACAACGTGCTGGAGGCAGGGATCAAACCCCTGACCTCCAGCGTTGGAATACTTTGAAGCTGACGTGTTGACCACTAGGGCATGTTGTTGTGTTTGTTATAACAATACAAATGATATATATTATATAAAAACAAAACCATTGTCAGAAAATAAAAAAAAACGCGCGTAATATTTGAATGGTCCAGTAAAGGGATGCCACACATCATCCCCAACCTCTCGTCTGTGGCTAAAACGCCAAACACCTATACCAACGAACAAAAGTCCGTAGCTACAGGCATGTCCATCTCCAAAATTCTGTACAGGCCATAAAAATGAATTTCAAGGGTATGGACGTATTCTTCTTACCCTCCCGGTCACAACCATATCCTTCATGGGGGTCAATTGTACCTGAAATAGAAATGCCCAAAAATGCATACCAAACCCTAACAATGGTGGTTTGCAATACAGATCATATAAATGAAATTAAATGATGCAAAAAGTTTGGATATGTTCTCGTGATTATGAATATGCCATTAATTTTTTTAATAGATGCCAGGATAATTCAAATCGAAACCAAGAACAGGGGTGAATAGCGTGCGACTTACAGTGCGTTAGGGAGTCTGAAAATGCTTGGTTTTGGTTGGGATAGCTTGTGTGAATGTCCAGGAAGCGATTGGAACAAGTATCGATCCCTGAAAACACCTCTAACCTGGATTTCGATCTCAAGCTTTTTTGTGATTTTTTCACTTTTTGTTCTGCCTCCTCCCATGATTTTCAACCCTTATTTCGTGTGCTTTAGCTTGCTTATGTAATATGTACTACATTAGGGTAAGAAACTTGGTACAAATCTCTCCATATCAATGCCCATGAATAGGATTTGATTCCACCATTAAAACCTTTCAAATTTGATTTGATTTGGATCTTTTTGTGCATACAAGCCTTGATTCGAATTTGATTGTGATGCTAGCTGTGAACAACGCCTAAAACAATCAGAAAATCATGAGTTATTTATTCCTTGGATTTTATATGATTTTATTTGAAAATGAATAAATTCAAATAAAAATCAAATTAAATAATAAAAATGAGATATAGGAACATGGATGGAGCTAGGGCACGTGGGAAATGATGCAAACTAAAATTAAGTGGAAAAGAATGGGCCCATTTGACAAAATTTGAAGTTTTAAGGATAGTTGACTTTTGGCAATTTTGCAAAAAAGTCCAATTTCAACAATGCATAACTTCTTCAATTTTGAACTTTTGGAAGTGTTATTGGACTTTTTAGAAAGCTTGAGATGTCCACTAATCAAAACTTTTGGTCTCATCTAATTTTGATATTCCATTCTCAAGTTATAAGCTTTGACAAAAAAGGTGTTTTTGTTGACTTTCAAAAATGACCTATAATGTCCAAATTCATAACTTCTTGTGAGTGAATTTTTTGATCTTGGGGTATGAATATGGATTGTAGTGAATTGAATCCTCTTCAAAATGAGCTTTGGATGGGTCATTTGTGATAAAGTATGAGAAGGTTATGCTTGGTCAAAGTTGAGTTAACTTTTCCTGCAAAACCCTAATTTAGCAACTTTTGAGTCTTGATGAATTTTGAGAAATACTTGATGAATCATGATCAACCCTTGATCAAATGATGAAATATCCTTCAAAATGAGAATTCTGGCAAAAAATCTTGAAGTTTGACTGTTTGTTGGTCACAGTTGACTTTTGCCCTAGCATAATCGATTTTTGGACCTTTTGAGCAATTGATTGAGCAAACTTCCTCTGCAAGGCTTGAAACTTGACATGGATGATCTTGAGAGCATATTAGGACATTAGGGAGAACTTGAGGTCATTTGGACTCAAGGATCTTGATTCAACACAAATCCCTAATTTGGGGTAGACTGCCTTAGGAGATAGCTTATCTGACCAACTCTTGAACAAACTTGAGCCACTTGGAGATTTTTCTTGCAATGTCATGAGGAATATGAGAAGGAAAATTTTGGGGTACAACAGCTGCCCCTGTTCAATCTTCTTAAACCTGAGGATGTAGATTGGCTTTCATGCCTTTCGTGATCCGAAGGTGGAAGATGATTGAACACTAGAGTGCCCAGAAATTTGCACTCGCATGAAGTGGTATCAGCCTTGTGATGTCGGGAATGGGCTTACAGATGCCATTTGGAGATTGCTGGCGGGAGGATGGGCTTAAAGATGCCATCTGAAGGAGTATCGATCGCATAAGAGATTCCTTAGCGAGAGCTTATATACCTGTTGTTGTAGAAGATTCCGTTGGGGAAGCCTAATTTTGTTGAGATTTAGGAATTTGTCTGTACTTCAATTGAGAGAACATATCTGTTGAGTTTTAAGAACTTGTCCGTAATTCAACTGGGGGGAAACATCTTCATCGAGATTTAAGAAATCGCCCGTAATTCAACTGAAAGAACTCTACTGAGATTTAGGAACTGTCTGTAATTCGACGGAGGAACTTGTCGAGATTTATGACCTTATCTGTAATTCAACCGAGGATAATTCTGTTGAGATTTAAGAAGTGGTCAGTAATTCGACTGAGGGAAACATCTTCATCAAGATTTAAGAACTCGCCCGTAATTCAACTGAGGATAACTCTGCTGAGATTTAGGAACTCGTCTGTAATTTGACGGAGGAACTTTGTCGAGATTTAGAACCTTATCTGTAATTCAACTGAGGATAATTCGGTTGATATTTAAGAACTGGTCAGTAGTTCGACTAAGGCAAACATCTTCATCGAGATTTAAGAACTTGCCTGTAATTCAACTGAGAATAACTCTGCTGAGATTTAGGAACTCGTCTGTAATTCAACGGAGGAACTTTGTTGAGATTTAGAACCTTATCTGTAATTCAATTGAGGGTAATTCTGTTGAGATTTAAGAACCGGTCAGTACTTCGACTGAGGGAAACATCTTTATCGAGATTTAAGAATTTGCCTGTAATTCAACTGAGACAACTCTGTTGAGATTTAGGAACTGTCTCTAATTCGACATAGGAAATTGTCGAGATTTAGGACCTTGTCTGTAATTCAACCGAGGATAATTCTGTTGAGATTTAAGAACTGGTCAGTAATTCGACTGAGGGAAACATCTTCATCAAGATTTAAGAACTTGCCCGTAATTTAACTTAGAAAAACTCTACTGAGATTTAGGAACTGTCTGTAATTCGACGGAGGAAATTGTCGAGATTTAGGACCTTATCTGTAATTCAACTGATGATAATTCGTTTGAGATTTAAGAACTGGTCAATAATTCGACTGAGGGAAACATCTTCATCGAGATTTAAGAACTCTCCCGTAATTCAACTGAGAAAACTCTGCTGAGATTTAGGAACTCGTCTGTACTTCGACAGAGGAACTTTGTCGAGATTTAGAACCTTATCTGTAATTCAACTGAGGATAATTCAGTTGAGATTTAAGAACTGGTTAGTAATTCGACTGAGGGAAACATCTTCATCAAGATTTAAGAACTCGCCCGTAATTAAACTGAGAAAACTCTACTGAGATTTAGGAACTCGTCTTTACTTCGACGGAGGAACTTTGTCGAGATTTAGAACCTTATCTGTAATTCAACTGAGGATAATTCGGTTGAGATTTAAGAACTAGTCAGTAATTCGACTTGGATGAAAGCTTCATAACTGAGAATTTTAATCGCATACTTCCTGAAAGGTAAAGGTTAGCTGTATGCAATGCATGACATGTATCACGCAATGATGTTCTCAAAATAAATGAGATTGTGTTGTATGATGCGTACATGCATGTGTCATGATGTATGGAAATGTAATGCTTTTAGCTGGGGAAAATAAATCTCGGATAGCTGCTAGAGAAAAGAGAATTGAATTCTTCGTTTCCGCTGGGGATAGCGAATGAAGATGATTGTGAGAATAACCCTGCAGGAGAAGATAACTCCGTTGGGGAATAAACTGGTGAGGAGATTACTCTGTGGGGAAGAGATGCTCTGCCGAGGATTCCACCGATGAATTCCGCTGGGGATGAATTACTGTTGCTGGTGATACTGAATCCTGTTGGGGATTGAATTTTTGTTTGTGAAAGGAAAGAACTCCATCGGGGATGATCTTCAGTTGCGACTTCACTGGGGATAACCTTTTAGACTCTAATGGGGGTAATCCTTTGAGCTCTGTTGGGGACAATCTTCCAAAGTCTATCGGGGATGATTCTCCACACTCCACTGGGGAAGCTTTTTTCGGACTGCGCTGGGAAAATTTCCAAACTCCACTGGGGATATTTTATACTCTGTCGGGGAATATTCTTATACTCCGCTGGGGAATATTAAGACCTTTCAGTGCTGATGGTGAATAAACTCTGCTTGGGGAAAATATTACCGATTCGTTCATAGTTGCAAGTCTCAGCTGGGGAAAGCTATCATTACTGTCTTGCTCTGCGGGGAGGGAAAGCACCTTGGCCATATTCTTCAGCTGAATCTACCTTTGTGCCTGGTGGAAAGAGGAACTGTGGAGTTTGGACAATTTTTATTTGCCCCTGTTTCTGATATTACAAGTAATCGTCTTTTGTTTTGCATGTAAATTTTTATGAGCAGCAATTAATGTCAAATGCATATATCAAAAATGAATATTGGACGTTCTTTGCAAAACAAAACAGAAAAAGGAAAAACAGTTTGAAATTTCTCTTAAAATGAATTGTATTGATTTTGAAGTTTGGCCTGTAAATAGGCGTTTTTGTACAAGAGTCTGACGTCCTAGTAAGAGAACGCCGACGAATAATAGAATTTACATAATTTGTGAAAAATTTAAACAAAACAGCTATGTGAATAATCCCACTGGGTTCCAACTTTGTTATTGCATTTATGTCCTCGAGCATCTTATCGCTTTGCTACTTGGTTGAAGGTAGATCAGATTGATTAGTGTCGTCCGAGCTTGATAGTCGATACCGAAGTATGGTTGCAAGGTGATCCAATGAGACATAGTGTTACGCTTTGATCCCTAATTTTTTCCTAGACCTCCCTTTCGGGTTTTCAGTCCACCGGGATACCCTTTTTTGCCCAAGTCGTCTTTTCAGGTTTTCGACTTGCCGGGTGTACAAATTTTTTTCATTTTCATCCCTTATTTTTTCCCGAACCCTTTTGGTTCTCCGAGAAGCCCTTACTTTTTTCTAGGCCAGTCAACCTAGCGGGTCTTTGATTATGCATAGTATTTTTTCACTATGTATGCATTGACGGGGTGAAGAAGGTCGTCACCATCCATGGTGGTTAGAATCATAGCTCCTCCTGAGAAAATGTTCTTAACCACAAATGTCCCTTCGTAAGTAGGGGTCCATTTGCCCCTGCGATCACCTTGAGGTAAGATAATACGCTTGATCACCAGATCCCCAACTTGATACTCTTGACGTCTAACTTTCTTGTTAAATTCCTTGATCATCCGTTTTTGGTACGTCTGACCATGACAAATAACAGTAAGTCTTTTTTCGTCGATTAAGTTCAGCTGATCAAGCCGAGTCTAAATCCAGTCATCTTCGCTTAAACCTGCATCCTTCATAATCCGAAGAGAGGGTATTTGAACTTCAATGGGTAAGACGGCCTCCATGCCATATACCAAGGAATAGGGTGTTTCCCCTGTTGACGTCCGCACTGAGGTACGATACCCATGAAGAGAAAATGGTAACATCTCGTGCCAATCTTTGTATGTCACTGTCATCTTCTGAACAATCTTCTTAATGTTCTTATTAGCTGCTTCAACATCCCCATTCATCTTAGGCCGGTAGGGAGAAGAGTTGTGATGCTGTATCTTGAACTGCTTGCAGAGTTCAGTGATCATCTTATTGTTGAGATTTGTACCATTATCTGTAATGATTCTCTTTGGTACACCGTATCGGCATATCAGATAATGCTGAATGAACCATGCCACGACGTTCTTGGTTACTGTAGAAAAGGAAGCTGCTTCAACCCACTTCGTAAAGTAATCAATTGCTACCAGGATGAAACGATGTCCATTGGATGATGTAGGTCGGATCTCACCAATCATATCGATGCCCCACATTGCAAAAGGCCACGGAGCTGTCAAGACGTTCAGAGGAACTGGAGGTATGTTCACCTTATCAGCATGGACTTGGCACTTGTGACATGTCCAAGAATGCTGATAACAGTCGGCTTCCATTGTGGACCAATAATATCCTTCCCGAAGGATTTTCTTTGCCATGGTGTGTCCACTGGAATGAGTTCCGAAGGTACCTTCATGTAACTCTGCCATGATCCTTTCTGCTTCGTTCTTATCCACACAACGCAGTATAGTTGAATCATGGTTACGCTTGTAAAGGATACCATTACTGATGAAGAACTTCGCCGCGAACCTCCTCAGAAATTTCTTGTCATTAACAGATGCACCCTGGGGGTACTCCTGAGCCTCGATATACCTCTTCACCTCATGAAACCAGGGTTTATCTGCTACCTCTTTAGTCTGAATGTCGCAGCAATGTGCAGGTTCGTCCAACCTTTCAATGATAATCCGGGGAACCTCGTTGTCCCAATTAACCTTGAACATAAAGGACATCGTAGCTAGCGCGTCCGCTAACTGATTCTCCTCTCTAGGGAAGTGTTCAAAGGTTATTTCTTAGAAGTGGGGAAGCAATGTCAATACATACTCCTTGTAAGGAATAAGATTTGGGTGTTTCATATCCCACTCTCCTTTGATCTGACTGATCACGAGAGCGGAATCTCCGAAAACACTTAGAAACTTAATCCTTAGGTCAATTGCTGCTCGAAGACCCATGATGCACGCTTCATACTCTGTCATATTGTTGGTGCAGTTGAAACATAGTCGAGTGGTGAACGGAGTATGAGAGCCTTTAGGAGATATGATTACGGCGCCAATGCCATTACCCAAAGCGTTTGAAGCTCCATCAAAGTACATAGACCATCAGGATCCTTCCTCAGGTCCTTCATGTGGTCCAGGTGTCTCACAGTCAGTCACGATCATGATATTCTCATCTGGGAATTCAAAGTTCATAGACTTGTAATCATCTACTTCCTGATGTGCCAAATGATCCGCCAACACACTTCCCTTGATTGCCTTTTGGGTCGTATATTGGATGTCATACTCAGTCAAGATCATCTTCCATCTTGCTATTCTTCTGGACAAGGCAGGCTTTTCGAAGATATACTTGATTGGATCCATCTTTGATATCAATAGAGTAGTGTGAGTCAACATATACTGTCTCATCCAGCGAGCAATCCATGCCAAAGCGCAGCAAGTTTTCTCGAGCAACGAGTATCGGGTCTCGCAATCGATAAACTTTTTGCTAAGGTAATAAATAACATGCTCTTTTTGGCCAGACTCGTCATGCTGACCTAACACACACCCCATTGAGTTGTCGAGTACTGTCAAGTATAAGATCAAAGGTCTCCCTTCAATTGGAGGCATCAAAATAGGTGGCTCTTGGATATACTCTTTGATCCTTTCGAAAGCGGCCTGACATTCATCGTTCCATCTTACCACTTGATCTTTCTTCAGTATCTTGAATATTGGCTCACAAGTAGCGGTCAGGTGTGAGATGAATCGGGAAATATAGTTCAGACGCCCCAGAAAGACTCTGACTTCTTTTTCTGTTCGGGGAGCTGGCATTTCCTGTATGGCCTTCACCTTTGCAGGATCCACTTGAATACCTTTATCGCTTACGACGAAACCAGCAGCTTACCAGATCTCACCCCGAAGGTGCACTTGTTCGGGTTTAACCTCAGCTTGTACAACCTCAACCTGTCAAATAACTTCTGAAGGTGGTCAAGATGTTCTTCTTCAGTCTGGGATCTTGCAATCATATCATCGACATATACCTCAATCTCATGATGGATCATGTCATGGAACAAAGCGACCATGGCGCGCTGATATGTTTCCCCAATATTCTTCAATCCAAAGGGCATGACTTTGTAGCAGAAGGTACCCTATTGAGTAACAATGGTTTTCTTCTCCATGTCTTCGGGAGCCATTTTAATCTGATTATAACAGGAGAAACCATCCATAAAGGAGAAGACCTTATGCTGAGCGGTGTTGTCAACCAGAACGTCGATATGAGGTAGAGGGAAATCATCCTTGGGGCTTTCCCTGTTCAAATCTCTATAGTCAACACACATCCGAACCTTACCATCCTTCTTTGGCACAGGAACCACATTGGCCACCCACTATGGGTAAGAAGTAACTGCTAGAAAACCGGCATCAAATTGTTTCATAACTTCGGCCTTGATTTTCTCAGACATATCTGGGCGCATTCGGCGAACCTTCTATTTCACTAGAGGACAGTCTTCCTTGGTAGGCAGGCGGTGAACCACAATATCGGTATCCAACACAGGCATATCTTCATAAGACCAGGCAAAGATCTCAACGTAGTCACGCAACATCTGAATCAACCGTTGCTTAACACTAAGCTCCAGATTTGCACCGATTTTAACCTTTTTCTTGTCCACCTATGTACCCAGATTTACTGCTTCCACCGACTCTTCATGCGGCTGTATGGCCCTCTCTTCCTGAAGTAACAGCCTAACAAGTTCACCAGGCACTTTGCAATCATCTTCACCTTCGTCTTCGGCTAAGTTGGTCGGACTTTCGAAGCCATAACTGGCAGTAGCAGAGTCGTTATCAGTGGTATCCAGAGTGGATGTAGACCTGTATATGTGAGTGTGTGTAAAATAGCTGTTTTGCAATATATAATAAAAGAAAAAACAAGGAGCGCAAAATTTGAAATGCAAGAACGTCCAATGCTTTTATTAATGATATATGTAGATGACCCACATAAAGCCCTCACAAATGAAGCCACGGTGCCCCGGGTAAGACATCAGGCCGTAAAGTTTAAAAGTTGTCTGTTACAAACTTAAAACAAAAGTCTCATTACTGGGTAATAAAAGAAATTGGGACGAAGTCCCTTGCCGTCCAATTGCTTAATTCACCATTGGCAAGTGGGGTAGATCTAACTGTCAAACTCAGACTCTTCAACATCTTCTTCAATAGCATTCACTCATGTGTCATGTTTGGGCATAGGTGCCGTTATGACATTAGGCTTTTCCGGTGCTTCAAATTGGATTTCCTTAGCATCGATGAAGTCCTGCACTTTATTCTTCAAAACCCAACAATCATTCGTATCATGCCCCGGGCTATCGGAGTGAAAAGCACAGCGGGCGTTCGGATCGTACATCGGTGATGTAGTGTTGGGATTCTTCGGGGCCTCCTTCGGAATCACCAAGTTGCTCTTTAATAACTGTGGCAGAATTTGGGATAAAGTCATGTTGAGCTGAGTGAATTGTCTTTGCGGCCTCTCGGCCCTTGGATGATTATTGCGGTGAGGAGTAACAACAGGTCTTGATATAACCACCGCATTGACTGCTTGGCGGCGTTCGGCTATATTATGGCTCTTTAAACGGTAAACAGCGCTAGATTCCTTCTTAAAAGACTTCTTTTCGGTACTTGATGAAGCACCCTTTTGTATCTTACTGGATTTGATATCAGCCTCAATCCTTTCCCCGGTCATAATCAGCTCCATAAACCCGGACGAAGAACTTCCAATCAGATGGTTGAAATACCGACCAGACAAGGTCCCCAGAAACATATCCACTAGCTCCCTATCAGCCAAGGGAGGTTGCACTCTTCTAGAAAGGTCCCTCCATTTCTGAGCGTAATCTTTGAAACCTTCGCCTGTACCCATAGACATACCTTGGAGTTGGGTACGTGTGGGAGCGAGGTCGGCATTGTATTGGTACTGCTTGAAGAAAGCAGCAGCCAAATCCTCCCAATTACGGATACTGGCTCCTTTCAGCTGGTAAAACCATTCAAGTTGATTTCCTGAGAGACTGTCTTGAAAGAAGTGGATCTAGAGGTTCTTGTCAGCGGTGTATGGCTGAATCTTCCTAACATACAAACGGAGGTGCAACTTTGGGCAAGAAACCCCTTCGTATTTAGAAAAGATTGGTGCTTTAAACTTGTGGGGAATTACCACCCCAGATGACAAACCCAAGTCTCCAAAGTCCAGACCAGGCACTTTATGAACTTCCATCGCGCTCAACCGGTCTTCCAGTTGCTTATATCTATCCTTAGCCGGAGGATACTGGTGTTCGTCAAAGTCAATCTCGTTGTCGGAAACCACAGGGCTAGGAGCCCTCCTTTCTTCTTGATTTTCTCCCCCTCCAGATGAGTGAGTCAAATCAACCTCTTCTTGTAAATTGTTTCCGAATCTGCGACCCATGTTCAGTAGGACCTTCTTCTTCTTCTTCTTCTTCTTCTTCTTCTTCTTCTTCTCCTTCTTCTTCTCTTTCAAGATAAGGGTCTTCAGATCTTGCTGACCCTTAGCCAGGTTCATGAACAATTCCTGGAACTGGGCGTTTTGAGCTTGCAGAGCCTTGATGGCCTGTTCAGTTGATGTTTCAGAAGACATGATACTGAAATAAACAGCGAAGAAGATGAGAAACCTGTAAGGGTACCTGTGATGAGTGCATGGGAATGATATGTGATAACGAGAAAACATATCGTATAATTACCATGCTTTTTACCGATTTTATATTTCATTAATTCGTCTGACGCCCGATTATTCCGAGATTATTTGTCTTTTTTGCAGGTATAACACTTGTCGACTCAAACCGGTGGAAAAGGACAACATGAAGAAGGCTAGACAATAAACAAAGAGAAAAAGAATAAAAAAAATACAAAGTTTGGATTCTGGAACAGTGACGGTCGTCACGTCGCTGTGACGGGCGTAACACCCCCAACCTAAGGAAACGCTCGTCACACACCACTGACGAGCGTAAGGCACTACTTCAGCGCGTGACGAACGTCACCCACCTGTGACGACCGTCACGCGCGTGAAGGTGGACGTTATGCATGGATTGAGACGTGGGTGTTAAGGGCAGACTCGTTCTCCCTTTTTCTACTGAGTCCTCTATTTTCTTGCCACCATTATTAGTGCTCCTGTATTTTCTCCACTGAAGACTTCATCAAGAATTCAAAAACTGCTGATTTTTCCTATGCTATATATATGGGTACCAGTGCACAGTTCAAGGGTCGAAGAATTTTCCTCAGAACAAATATTATTTTATTTTACAGTTATTTTCCAATTTGCTTGTTTTGGAATTCTGTTTTCATTTTTCTGTAATTTTCATTCAAAGTCTTAGTTTTTAGTTTTAAGTGTTAATTCTTCTTTCAAGAATTAACACGAATCATTTACTACAAGTCAAGCTCGAAGATTGGATTATTGTAATACCTCAAGATTACCATAGCAACTTTGATTCCAGGTTTTTTTATATTGCAATTATTATTCATTCAGTTTTTATAATATGCCAATTATTGCCATGAATTATATTTTGAACTGTATTGCTGTTAAGTTAATTATGTCTGGCTAAATTATTAATACCGGTATGTGACCGTAAGAACTGAAAGAATTCAGTGATACCTTGGCCAAAAATATTTATAAAACAATTTCTGGTTTCCAATTTCCAAGATTAATTTAACTATCCTTGTCACGAGAGTGAGAGGTTAATTAACACGATTTTTCCACGAGAGTGGGAAATTAATTAAGGCAAGAACCTGCATGCGAGAGATGAGGTTCAACCCAGATAGTGGTAACGAAGCATTGATTTTTAAATACACGAGAGTGTTTTAATAAATTAATTAAATTCAAATTGTTTTCAAAAAGTGTTATTAAATTTAAAGTGCATCCACTAGGTTTAGTAGCATGACTTATTTCATAAACACGAGAGTGTATATCTCATGTTTTTAAACAATTAGCTTTTACCGAAATACTTTATAGGCCAAGCGATTCACCGAATTCCCTAAGTCCGATTATCACATACCGGTATAATTAGTACTATTATTTTTTAATTAAACTGTTTCCCCCAAAAATCAAATATTCATCGCTTAGTTAGACAAACTGTAGCATTAGATCGTATGCGATTGATCCTCAGTCTCTGTGGGTTCGATAATCTTTTAAAACTAGAATGACTGAACTGTATACTTGCAGTTAGTATCCCGACAGACTTATAAAGTCCCAATCAAGTCTTTGGCGCTGTTGCCAGGGACTGGTAGTCAATTAATTACGATTCTTCTGTTGCGCGTTTAGACTAAGCAACAGACACCCCTTTGTCGATTTGTATGCCAAGGACTCGCTCACAAGGCGAACCAGTTGACAGATCGATGGACGAACCTGAACGCATTCTTTTCGTAAGACGTGCAGTCAGGGATTACTGTTTAAATCACACTATTCCTTTACCTAAACCCGAAATCAAGATTGATTCTGAAACAGATTCTAATTCTTCCTCTGAAACCGAAACCAATCCATAATTAGACATGGCCGAAGAACAAATGACCTGTCCGCTGAAGGAGTACGCAGCTCCATCACAAGAAGAACCCCATAACAGCATTGCTGCTCCAGCAATAAACCGAAACGATTTCGAGTTGAAACCGTCATTGATATCAGCTATCCAACAACGCCAATTCTCTGGAGATCCTTCTGAGGATCCGAATGAACATCTTACAAAATTCGTTCAATTTGCCGACACAGTTATAGCGAACGGTGTTAGTAAAGATGCGATAAGATTACGTCTTTTCCCTTTCTCACTAAGAGATAGAGCTTGGGCTTGGTTGCAATCCTTGCCATCAAATTCCATCACTACGTGGGAAGGACTGAAGATTGTATTCTTGGCACGATACTTTCCCCCAAGCAAGACCGCTGCACTAAGAGCCCAAACCAACAGATTTAAGCAGAAGGATACTGAATCCCTATTCGATGCATGGGAGCGCTACAAAGATATGATGCGAATATGCCCACATCATGGATTAGAAAAATGGCTGATAATCCACACATTTTATAATGGACTCTTGTACAACACAAAGCTATCTATAGATGCCGCCGCAGGTGGTACACTGATGGACAAGCCTTATGACGAAGCTAACCAACTCATTGAAAACATGGCTCAAAACCACTATCAGTGGGGAGGAGAAAGAACATTTGTGGAGAAAACTCAAGCCAAAGGTGGGATGTACGAGGTTAGTAGCCTAGATAAAGTTAATGCTAAGGTAGATGCTCTTACCTAAAAGATAGAAAGCTTGACCTTGCCTCCTGCAACTACCGTGGCTGCAGTTACCCCAAGCTGCGAAGTTTGTGGAGTTCCTGGTCACGTTGGAACCGAATGTCAAATCTTAGCAGGAATATCAGCTGATCAGGTGAACTACGCTCAAGGTAATCCTTATGCCAATACCTATAATCCTGGTTGGAAGAACCATCCTAACTTCTCGTACAAGAGCAATAACGCTTTATATGCACCTGGCCAAGCACCTGCTGTACCTCCAGGGTATCAAAAACCCGCTGTTAATGTTCCTAACATTCCTAAGAAATCTAACCTTGAAATCCTAATGGAAAATTTTATCGCTAATCAAGCCCAACAAAACAAAGAATTTCTCAATCAAAACGTTCACACCGGTGAACAGTTAAAGCTATTAGCAAACAAGGTAGATGCCCTAGAAACTCACAACAAAATGTTAGAAACCCAAATCTCCCAAGTAGCACAACACCAAGCTAGTTCTGCCACACCTGCTGGTACATTTCCTGGACAGACACAGCCCAACCCTAAAGGACATGCAAATGCTATTACATTACGAAGTGGGACAGCCCTTGATGGACCGGTAGATCCTAGACTCCAAAACCCAACCATGTATCAAAAACCTGAAAAAGAAATAGAGAAGTCGAAAGATCAATCTGAAAATGTAGAGGAAGACGCGAATGAGAACAGAGAGGTCTCAGAAAAACCTTATGTGCCTCCACCACCATACAAACCACCAATTCCATACCCTCAAAGACTTGCAAAATCCAAGAACGAGGGACAATTCAAGAAATTTGTATAACTTCTGAAACAACTAAACGTCACTATTCCGTTTACAGAAGCTATAACCCAAATGCCGTCATATGCTAAATTCCTAAAAGAAATATTGGCTAATAAGAAAAAAATCGTTGAGAACGAAACTGTTATGCTAACTGCCGAATGTAGCGCCATAATTCAAAATAACATGCCTCCAAAGCTAAAAGATCCTGGTAGTTTCTCCATACCATGTGTAATTGGAAAATATGTCATAGACAAAGCTCTATTCGATTTAGGAGCCAGTGTCAGTCTAATGCCCTTATCTATTTGAGAGAAGCTCAAATTATGCGACATGAGACCTACCAAGATGTCCCTACAACTAGCAGACAGATCAGTTAAATTTCCTGTTGGTGTGCTAGAGAACATTCCTGTTCGAATAGGACAATTTTACATACCGACTGACTTTATAATAATGGACATCAAGGAAGATTCAAACATTCCCATCATACTAGGAAGACCATTTTTAGCTACTACAGGAGCCATCATAGACGTTAAGAAAGGAAAACTTACCTTCGAGGTAGGAGAAGAAAAAGTAGAATTCATTCTTTCCCAATTCTTTAAAGCCCCTGCTATAGATGACTCATGTTGTCTCCTAGACATCATTGATGAATGTGTCAAAGAACTTGAATGCCAAGAGGACACCTACTCTGAGATGCTGAAAATTCAGACACCGACTATCCTC
Organism: Vicia faba; assembly: GCA_948472305.1. NCBI lineage: Eukaryota > Viridiplantae > Streptophyta > Magnoliopsida > Fabales > Fabaceae > Vicia > Vicia faba. The sequence continues at coordinate 1,199,576,606 of OX451738.1, forward strand.
AAGAACGAAGACTGGAAACAAGAACACTTACATGCCAACCTAAGCGAATGTTTAGCCTTAACGCTCGATCCTGACCCAACTAATGCGAAACCTGGTATAGAACTTAAAACATTACCTGAGGATCTTAGGTACGAATTCTTAGATAAAGAAATCGAATGACCAGTTATAGTCAATGCCGAATTAGGAGAGATCGAAACCGAAAAACTTCTTAGTGTGTTAAGGAAATATCCAGCCGCATTAGGATATAATATATCAGACCTAAAAGGAATAAGCCCTTCTCTCTGTATGCACCGCATTATGCTGGAGGATGACTGCAAGACTTCTAGAGAACATCAAAGACGAATAAATCCCATCCTAAGTGAAGTCGTTAAGAAGGAAGTGCAGAAATTACTAGAAGCAGGCATCATATACCCAATATCAGATAGCAACTGGGTCAGTCCAGTTCACGTGGTACCTAAGAAAGGAGGCGTTACGGTTATAACGAACACAAAAGGTGAATCGGTAGCACAATGTACTCAAACAGGATGGAGAATGTGTATAGATTATAGAAAATTAAACAAAGCTACGCGAAAAGACCATTTCCCATTACCATTCATTGATCAAATGCTCGAGCCTTTAGCCAAACATTCCCATTTCTGCTACCTTGATGGATACTCAGGATTCTTTCAAATTCCCATTCATCCTGATGATCAAGAGAAAACTATGCTCACATGTCCCTATGGTACCTTTGCATACCGGAGAATGCCATTTGGACTATGTAACGCACCTGCAACTTTCCAACGATGCATGATGGCGATTTTCGCAGATTTTTTAGACGGAATCATGGAAGTATTCATGGACGATTTCTCTGTCTGTGGAGGGTTTCGACGGATGTTTACCAAATCTTGAATTAGTATTGAAACATTGTGTCAGTGTCAACCTAGTGCTCAACTGGGAAAAATGTCACTTCATGGTAAGACAAGGAATTGTGTTGGGTCACATTGTATCAAACAGAGGGATTGAAGTCGACAAAGCAAAGATCGAAATTATCAAAAACCTTCAACCACCCAAAACAGTTAGAGAAATACGAAGTTTTCTAGGACACGCGGGTTTTTACCGACGTTTTATAAAAGATTTCTCTAAAATCACCAAGCCACTAACCGAATTATTAATGAAAGAGGCTGAGTTTATTTTCGACGATAAATGCTTGAACGCATTCGAGACACTTAAAGAGGCCTTAATCTCAACACCTATTATGCAACCTCCTGATTGGAATTTACCATTTGAAATAATGTGCGATGCGAGCGATTATGCTGTAGGCGCAGTCCTAGGACAACGCAAAGAAAAGAAGCTTCACGATATCTACTACGCAAGCAGAACGCTTGATCCCGCACAGATGAATTACGCCACTACGGAGAAGGAACTCTTAGCTGTAGTATTCGCGTTGGATAAATTTAGTTCCTACTTAGTAGGCTCTAAAATCATTATTTATACGGATCATGCTGCGATCCGATACTTACTAAGCAAGAAGGACGCCAAACCGTGACTGCTCAGATGGATCTTACTCCTACAAGAGTTTGACTTAGAAATAAAAGACAAGAGAGGAACTGAAAACGTGGTAGCAGACCATTTATCGAGATTAGATGGAATCCAAACCGAGAGTGTTCCCATAAATGAAGATTTCCCTTATGAACGCCTTATTGCCAAGCTAGAGATAAACCCTACCGACAATTTAGATCAACATAATGAACCTTTAACAACTGCGGTAGTAAAAGCCATCTGTACTAACACCACACTGCCATGGAACAATAAGCGTATCTCGCGGAAAGACTTTAAGGAAGGAGACATCATACTCCTATTCAACTCTAGACTGAAACTTTTCCCGGGAAAATTACGTTCCAGATGGTCCGGACCGTTCGAAATTAACAAAGTTTTCCCAAGTGGTGGGATAGAAATTAAAGGTAGTTCTATCGAACCATTCATAGTTAACGGCCAGCGCCTAAAGCACTATTTTAACGTCAGAAATATCGACTATTCGGCTTATCTTCAGTTAAGTGAGCCGCCTACCCCAAATACCTAACTGAATAGGTGTTAACTATCGAGCCGTCGACATAAAATAAAGGCGCTTCGTGGGAGGCAACCCATGTTTTACTTTAATTATTTTTTCTGCTTTAACATGCTTTTATTTTTCTTTTCTTTTTCTTAATCTTTAAAACATTTTCATGATTGCATCTCTTACTCCTTTCTATTTTTCTTCTGTTTTTATTTCTCCCTTTCATCTTTCTTTTTCTTTTTAATTTAACTTTGGCAATTTCCTAACCCAAAAATACTTACTTAATTTCCTTTTCTTTCAAACATTTATCAAATATTTTCAGGGGGGTAATTCTTTTACTTTCTTATTTCGCGCTATGGATTGTGCAAACTTCATGAATGTAAAATTGCGAAGCAGACACCAAAGAAGACGGTTTTCAGACCTGGGTGAACGGGAGATGCGCCCTACTATCTACGCAGATGATCATGCTATGACAGCCCTTGGCATTCGTGAGAGTGTCATGTATTTGCTGCATCAGATTGGTTGGGACACTGCTCCTATCCGTCGACGGTTCTGTACCTACAAAAGGATGACTCTTGAGTTCCTAAGCACCCTGAGTTTCATTCCAAATCATGGGATGGGATTCAACCGTGGTTTGATCACATTCAGAATGTTTAACATGTATTACACTTATAACCTGCGGGAGTTTAGCCAGATGCTTGGGTTCCCTTTTGGACCCGATGTTATCAGTATGACACAGGAGAACCTTTTGCCTGAATCTGATCTTGATTATTTTTGGGGAAGCATCGCTGGTAATAACCATCCTGAGCCGTCAGATCTGTACTCTGAATGCATTCATAACCCAACTATCATGTATTTCTACAAGATCATAGCCCACACTATCTTTGGCAAATAGCAAAATGTCACATCTGTATCCCGCGATGAGTTGTTTATTATGTATTGTGCATCCCAGAGCCGTCCGGTGAACGGTGCAACTTATATGCTCGCTAATATGGAGCGTATCATCCAGACTCCGAATGCACCGATCTTGTTGGGTGGGTTAGTTACCATGATGTCTAATGCAATTGGACTCCGCCGGCCTATGCTCGGATTTGCCCCGCTTTATGGAATAAAGCCGATGGACATTGTATTCTGTTTCAACACTAGCATGATCGGAAACCTTGGACCAGATCAATTTGACCTGCTAGTTAATCATCAGATCATCCACCAGTTTAAGCTTCCGGACCCAATCTCCAGTGTGCACAACCGAGATAACTGGCTGTTTGACCTTCACCATCCTGCTTCACCACCCTTCTCACCATCTACAGTTGACATTTATGAGGTTCCAAACACTACTAATGCTGATGAAGATCCTGTTACTCCGCCAGGATACCATGAGTTCCCTGATCCTTGGGAACAGCAGGCTACTTCTGTTGAGACCGCGATCCAGGCTCCTGAGACTACTCCACCTCCACCTACTGTTACCCTGGACTCCCTACATGAGGCAATTACGGACATACGGGGCGAGTTGACTTCTCTCAGGGTGGACTTCATAACCTTCATGGACTTGGTGACTGATCAGTTGGACTACATGCATCAACATATGTTTCTGCCGTTATTCATTTCCTTCTCTCTTGCATTTGTACGTACAGTGGGGACACTGTTAAGTTTCAGTGTGGGAGGGATTTTTAGTTATTATTTCAACATTATCATTTTTTATTTTTTTGAAACAATTTGTCATGAATTTATTCAATTAAAGTTTATTTTAATTTTCATTTCTTTTCATTCCCAGTTTACTATTTTATTTACTGTCTATGTTTATACGCAATATTTCTATTTCGTTATATACTGGTAACTAGCATAACAAAACTTTAATTATTAAAACACTTTTATATTTAAAACTCTTATTGATTAAAATATTTCAAATAAACCAAAATAAAAAAATATAAATTCTTCAAAAACCAATTACCAAGAAAATAATAAAAACATAAACTCCCCAACGGTCCTGTAACGGTCATCTTATTTATGACGCTGCCTGCGTTACGACCGTCACACCCTCGTGACGAGCGTAACGCGCCTTTTTTGCCTCATGACGAGCGTCACACCCTTGTGATGACCGTCACGCAAACAGTGTATCAGAATGACTATTGCAGGGAACTGTTCCAACTTTCAACCATCCCCTTCATAAACCCATTTCCTTCCTCCATTGTTACCACATCACACGAAAAACTACCCATTCACTCCATTTTTCTTGTAATTTCTAAACTCCCAACACCAAATTACCATCCATACAATATCCCATTCTCATATTCCCAAATCAAATCCTACCTCCACCATGGAAAACAACCCACACGCTCAAGCCATCAATTTCAGAATCGGCGAACAGGGGGAGAATCAACGAGCAAAGTTTCAGAAATTTCAACGTCGAGGTCTCCAACCCACAAGGTAGGTTGACATCGACTTCCTGAGGAGTTTGGGATTACTCGACAGTGTCCTCCGATTATTGCAAAGTGTGGATTTGTGGAACCTGTGCCGTGAACCAAGACCAATCTACGAAACTCTTACTCTTGAGTTCTTGAGTTCGTTTGTTTACCTCACTCCGTCGGGTGTTACAAACCAACTGTCGGGCCTGGCAAAATTCCGTATGTTTGGCGTTGAGAACGAGTTGCCTCAATCCGACATCGCGAGACTTCTAGGATTTTGTTCGGACGAAGGTGCTCATTTTCGGGTACCGGATAGTTTTGGTGAGGAGACTTTCAACTTGTGGCACAGTTTAACGAACATCCGTGCCGGATCCTACGACCACCTCAATGCCACCCACATTCACAATCTGGCCATCCACTACTTCCATCGCATCCTTAGTAACACGATCTTCGCCCGCGACAGCAACCATAAGCTCAACTCCAAAGAGCTCATCTTTTTACACTGCGCATTCACTGGGCAAAAGATCAATGCCGCCCCGTTCCTGCTTGCCCACATCCACTCTATTTGTGCTAGAGGTGGAAAACCATTTTATTTCGGAGGGCTGGTTACTTCAATTGCCATTGGTCTAAACTACGATGCTGCTCTCGCAACCTTGCCTTCTATGGCACCGGCTCTGCTAACCTTGGATCACTGCAAAGCCGCACACCTCATCTACGAGCGGGAAGACGGCAGATTCCACCCTGTAATCAAGAATACTATCTATCAGAATATCATTTTGCCGAACAGGGACCGAATCGATCCAAGTAACCGAGCAAACTGGTTGTTTGACCCTGAAATTCCCGCAGAGCCTGCACCTGCCCATGAAGACCAACCTGCAGCCGTCGCAGATGATATACAAGAAGAGTTGGATAATGCTCCTCCTGTCCACGACATTCCAGGATCCTCATCTGCACTTCCTCCTATTAATCTTGAAGACATCCTCCGCGCCCTCCACATGCAAAACCAAATGAATGCGGCGCTTGAAAGGAGGCAAGTCGAGCAATTTGAGTCTCTGTGCGCCCAAAACGCTCAGATCTTGACTGGGCAGCGCAACATGAATGAGAGGTTAGATGAGGCCCTGTCAGAGCTTAACGCCTTGAGGATAGATATGAACACCCTTGGCTTCCAAGACACCGACACTGAAGCCACTCCTACCATACGCTCTCGCACCATGAGTAGAGGACGTGGTCACCAGTAGTCTTTCTTTAATTTCTATGTAATTTGTTTTTCTGTTTCATTTCTTTTCCTTTTGTTTTTGTAATTGTACTTCCCCGCATATATACCGCAACATTGAGGACAATGTCGGATTTTGTGTGGGAGAGGTACCTTTCAATCTTTTATAAACTAGTAAATTCTTACGATATGTCTCGATTCAAATTCTTCGCTTTATTTTGCCATACCGAAATTTTTTTATTATTCTCGCATTAGCCCGACATACCTATTTTAACGAAATCCCAGTTGAGGAAGCCGAAAACAACATAACAAGATCGATACAGTTCTGTCACGGTAGACTTCCTACTTACGCGATCCGTTTCAATAACCATTATACCGATATCTGGAGTTTCAAGTTCTAGAAGTAACCCCTAGTAGTTTATACTAGCAGTCAGCACCGTCTTGACACAAACCACATGGAGAATCGATGAATATAAGTGTTTGATGCCTGATTCTAAAAATATCCTTCCTATCTCGCTGATAAAAGAAAAGAAAATCTGTGTACCAAAATATACGGGCACATATAAGAGCTGAGCAAATAATGAAGGAATCCAGTGTTGGTTGGTTCAGAGGTATCTGGTTCTGAACTCGGTAGGGCGTGCTACGGCCCGATCCCCCATAACCTCCAATTTGGATAACATATCCAGGGTTGCCACATTCATGCACCAGACCCCGTGCTAAAGGATCAAAGTCACTACTGGTTACTCCACTACGTGCGTGCTACGACAAAGGGCTTAATGTGATTGTGCCAGAATGAAACCGAGTGAAATAGATACGAGGAACTCTGGGTAAAGTTATAACAGAACTGTTGGATAGCTCGTTTAAAATGGAAGTCTACGGCTAAGCTTATTGCTTGCGTCATTAGCGTATCTTTAGTGTTTTGCTCAAGTATTGGCCGAACCGACGAGGATTTCTCGAAACCACTTTAAAAATCCAAGGTATGTCATGCTTATGCGCTTGATAAAAACTTGTCCGACCTTTCGAATGACTATTTGCTTGAGGACAAGCAAAGGTTTAAGTATGGGGGAATTTGATAACGAGAAAAAATATCGTATAATTACCATGCTTTTTACCGATTTTATATTTCATTAAGTCGTCTAACCCCTGATTATTCAGAGATTTTTTGTCTTTTTTGCAGGTATAACACTTGTCGACTCAAACCGATGGAAAAGGACAAAATGAAGAAGGCTAGACAATAAACAAAGAGAAAAAGAATAAAAAAAATACAAAGTTTGGACTTATGGAACAGTGACGGTCGTCACGTCCCTGTGACGGGCGTAACACCCCCCAACATAAGGAAACGCTCGTCACACACCACTGACGAGCGTAAGGCACTACTTCAGCGCGTGACGACCGTCACCCACCTGTGACGACCGTCACGCGCGTGAAGGTGGACGTTATGCATGGATTGAGACGTGGGCGTTAAGGGCAGACTCGTTCTCCCTTTTTCTACTGAGTCCCCTATTTTCTTGCCACCACTATTAGTGCTCCTGTATTTTCTCCACTGAAGACTTCATCAAGAATTCAAAAACTGCTGATTTTTCCTATGCTATATATATGGGTACCAGTGCACAGTTCAAGGGTCGAAGAATTTTCCTCAAAACAAATATTATTTTATTTTACAGTTATTTTCCAATTTTCTTGTTTTGGAATTCTGTTTTCATTTTTCTTTAATTTTCATTCAAAGTCTTAGTTTTTAGTTTTAAGTGTTAATTCTTCTTTCAAGAATTAACACGAATCATTTACTACAAGTCAAGCTCGAAGATTGGATTATTGTAATACCTCAAGATTACCATAGCAACTTTGATTCCAGGTTTTTTTATATTGCAATTATTATTCATTCAGTTTTTATAATATGCCAATTATTGCCATGAATTATATTTTGAACTGTATTGCTGTTAAGTTAATTATGTCTGGCTAAATTATTAATACCGGTATGTGACCGTAAGAACTGAAAGAATTCAGTGATACCTTGGCCAAAAATATTTATAAAACAATTTATGGTTTCCAATTTCCAAGATTAATTTAACTATCCTTGTCATGAGAGTGAGAGGTTAATTAACACGATTTTTTCACGAGAGTGGGAAATTAATTAAGGCAAGAACCTGCATGCGAGAGCTGGGGTTCAACCCAGATAGTGGTAACGAAGCATTGATTTTTAAATACACGAGAGTGTTTTAATAAATTAATTAAATTCAAATTGTTTTCAAAAAGTGTTATTAAATTTAAAGTGCATCCACTAGGTTTAGTAGCATGACTTATTTCATAAACACGAGAGTGTATGTATCAGGTTTTTAAACAATTAGCTTTTACTGAAATAATTTATAGGCCAAGCGATTCACCGAATTCCCTAAGTCCGATTATCACATATCGGTATAATTAGTACTATTATTTTTTAATTAAACTGTTTCCCCCAAAAATCGAATATTCATCGCTTAGTTAGACAAACTGTAGCATTAGATCGTATGCGATTGAGCCTCAGTCTCTGTGGGTTCGATAATCTTTTAAAACTAGAACGACTGAACTGTATACTTGCAGTTAGTATCCTGACAGACTTATAAAGTCCCGACCAATATGTGCATGATATGATTTCAAAGACTTTAGAGATTCAAATTCGTAAACCAAAATGAAACACACTTTTATTAGATAAACTTGAAATTCAATTGTTCAACATATGCCTTTAAGGCGTTACAAGAAAGAAAAATTGAAAAGTAAATCAAAACTAGAAATAATCCAAAGACAATTAGTGCTCCCATGGTCGTTTCCCGTCGGTGCGGACATAGTCGTTGAGGATCTTTTCATTCTCCAATTGCCTTGTCAACTTTTGAATCTTCTGCTCTTGCTCGTGATACTTTTCTCTGTAAGTATCCCGCTCTTCTCTCAGCTGCATCCAAGATCTCTTTAATGCTCCAATGTCAGTAGGCATGTATGGATGGAGGATGGTAGGAGGAACCCCTTCTTCATCAGCAACCTCAATAGTTATAGGCAAGATGGCTTCGTACAACATTCCCAGCTTTTGGGCGTGGATTCGAACCCATCAGAGATATGGCTCCATCGGAAGAGAAGTCTTTGCACCTAGCTCGTGCGAATCGGACCTGTGTACTCTATCCCAAGCTCGTATGAGCCTGCGGCGTTGCTCGTCACTATCCCCTTGGAAATCAAAGACAATACTTGGCATTAGAAACTCATGAGGTCCTTCCCTCCTAGTTCTCCCAAACTGACGTAAGGCCAAGCACGGGTTATAAGTGATCCCTCCATTGATTCCTAGCAGTGGAACATTGGGGTATTCCCTACAACGATCAATAATAGCCACGTCTTCCATGCCTTTGATAGTCTAAATGATGTCATTATGAGAGAGGGACATAATCCTGTAGGCCCAACCCATGCCTTTCTTATTCTTCAAAACTGATTTGGGGAGGTGAGAAATAAACCACCTCGCCAGCAATGGCGCATAGCACATAAGGGTTCCCCATTTCCGAGCAGTACAGGCATAAAGAGAGTGCAAAATGTCACCCAAGAGAGTGGGTACAGGATTACCGGACATGAAAATCTTCACTGCATTCACGTTGACGAAAGAACCTGAGTTAGGAAACAACACCAAACCATATATGAGAAGATCCAGAAGGTCTTTAAATGCCTGAAAGTCTAGACTGTCCCAGAACTGATTAGCCCGATCAACCAAGAATTTAGTCAAGAAGCCTTTTGTCCCACTTCTAGTCTCCAAGTTAGACATTACCACAGCCTTTGTCAGATGGAGGGCTGAAGAAATCTCTTCCGGCCTAAGGACTTTCTCCCAACCTATGAACGGGGTCTACTCTAGAATGGAGATACCAGGTAGATCAGAGAACTCTTCCAAGGTAGGGACCAACTGGTAGTCCAGAAAAGTAAAGCAATGGTACAGTGGATCAAAGAACTGGACTAAGACACTCATCATCTGTTCATCCATCTTAGAAGTGACCAAACCAAGGAGGTGCCCATGTCTTCTGATAAAGTAGGAAGTATCTGAAACCTTTGCAACCAATTCCTTAAGCTGAGTTGGAACCTAGACAAAGTTAATCCGAATAGTGTTTCTACGCATGGGTGCCATGACCTACAAAATAGAACAAAGATGAATCCCTCCTGTCTTTGAAATAGGTTAGTCCAATGCAAGATGCATGCAATGTCATGATGTCATGATGTCATGATAGAAACAAATCACAAGTATTCACAAATAGCAAACATGGTAAGGGCACACAAGTCACCAAGATAGCCCTTAGATTTCAGGCTGGCAAGGAGTTTAGGTACTACCCTCTTTCAGTTCAGTTGGTTCAAACCTGTCCTAGAAATAGTAACCGGGTTCTAGAGGATCTCAATATCACTGACCACCCTCAATCGGTCATAATTCCAGTTTAGCAACCTTTTCTTGCACTCGGAATCATCGCGAGAGTTTGGTCTCAATGAGTGTAGCATACTGCTACTGTTCTATGGCCAAGTTGGTCAACTATAGGTGCTAAGGTCAGTTGGTGCTTAATGACCCCTTAGAAGACCCATATTCTCCTCGTTGTGCCACAAGGGATATCGGTACAAACTAAAGTGCCACACCAACGTAGTTACTGCTTCAACCGTATCGGTCTACGCCGTATAGTTCCCTCACAGTTTATTGCTACTTACCTAAAGGGTGTCCCCCAGATCCGGGTTAGGATCTATAGTGACTCTGATTCAAACCCACAAATATAAAGCAAACAGATCAAACAATTGAAAACAAAATGATGAACTAATCCTAAGGTATACCCCACTTATAAAACCCCCAACAGAGTCCCTAATTCTGTGATACGGTGGGAAGAACTGACTGTTTTTTGGAATGCTGGTTTGCGTTTTGCGTTTTGTTTTCGCAAAATGTCGCGGTAAGCAAGAGTCGCCACCGACTTTTATTTTATCCAACAAGGAAAGTAAAAAAGCACAGAAAAATTCCTTTTTCGAGATATTTGTTAGTACGGGGGGAAGATTATAGAAAGGGAAGGTATTAGCACCCTTTCTATCCGTGGTTATCCACGGGCTCTTAGGTACTTGCTCATTTGTTTTCAAAATTGTTTTCTTTGTGCTTGTGGGTTTGAAAAAGTTTTTTTGTTTGTAACTTTGATTTAACTCTTGCTTATGTCCCCAAGAGTGTAATGAAGTGTTTTGAAAACTAGTTTGTAAAAGTGTAAGTGTGAAAGAGTTTTGTTTTGAAAGATAAAGTATCTAAGAGTTAATCTACCTACTCGAAAAAGGAATCGTTCTATGCTAATTTCCTTTAGGCAATACTATCCCACTATTAGTGAGTAGGTAGCACCGTCGTTGGAGTTTGAGGATCAATTCGAATTAGGGACATGCGGTCACCAAAGCAATGTTAGGATGCCTTAGCGGTAACCCTAATGTCTTAGATCATTTGGGTGAGGCAACAATATCCGAGGCAACCATTTCGAGGCGACTATGATCTTTTAGACAAGAGGGCGACCTCTAAAATGACCTATACTCAATAACCGTGTACGAAGGAAACCAAGTGGGGTGTACCATAAGAGTGCGCATGTGCGAGTGTGTCGTTTTCAATTATTTTTATCTTTTGCACATGTTAAGGGTGATCTAATTTGATTTTAAGATTAAACATTTAGTCTTGTCATGCAAACCCTATTATCAAACATCTAGCAGTTATAATATTTGCAGAAATTAAAATGCGGAATTTAAATTACAAGGCGTCGGGTATTTACATCGCCAAATACAAACCCTTTGAAAAATAAAATAAAGCGGTAAAAATAATTAAATGTCCAATTTAACTATTACAATCCATAAGCAGATACATTAATATGATAAAGATAAATAAAGCGCGCGGGAAATTAGATCGGGTGCGAATTTTAGGGTTTTGACCCTTTTGAAAGGAAATTGTTCTTTTTGTAGTTTTTGGTTGTTTTTATTTTAAGAAAAGAAATTAATTCCTAAACTAAATGCCTAAATTAAGTTAATAAATTAATTAAATGAAAAATGTAAATTATTTTTGGAGTTTTTGATTATTTAGGAGAGAAATTAAAAATGATTAAATTAGTGGTTAATATCTAATTAAATCTAATTAATTAAAATTATTTACAAAATAAATTAAAGTTTTCTAATTAAAAACCTAATCAATTAATAAATTTAATAAGAAAAATAAAAGTTTAAAATTTTATTGAAATAAAAAAATATTTTTGTGATTTTATTTGATAAAAAGAATAATTTTTTTATTGGTTAAGAAAAAAAATTAATTAAATGAAATAAAACAATTAAATAACATAAAAAAATAAATAGAAAGAGAGAGGAGTTGGGCCTGATTTTAGGTGGTGTGGAAAGCAATTCCTTGGCCCATTAGAAGCTGGCCCTTTTGACTTTTTGTGATCCAGTGTGGGCGCATGGACTTGGCTCTTGGTGCACCTCCAGTCATTGACCACCAGATCTGGCTCTTGGCCATCTGGCGCTTGGATGGATGAGGGAGCATGGTAGGGTGCAAACTTGAACGTGCATACAATCACCTAAAAAACATGAAGAAAATACAAAGTGCTGGAGGCCAGGATCGAACCCCTGACCTCCAGCGTTGGAATACTTTGAAGTTGACGTGTTGACCACTGAGGCATGTTGTTGTGTTTGTTATAACAATACAAATGATATATATTATATAAAAACAAAACCATTGCCAGAAAATAATAAAAACGCGCGTAATATTTGAATGGTCCAGTAAAGGGATGCCACACATCATCCCCAACCTCTCATCCGTGGCTAAAACGCCAAACACCTATACCAACGGACATAAGTCCGTAGTTACAGGCATGTCCATCTCCAAAATTTTGTACAGGCCATAAAAATGAATTTCAAGGGTATGGACGTATTTGTCTTACCCTCCCGGTCACAACCATATCCTTCATGGGGGTCAATTGTACCTGAAATAGAAATGCTCAAAAATGCATACCAAACCCTAACAATGGTTGTTTGCAATACAAATCATATAAATGATGTAAAAAGTTTGGGAATGTTCTCGTGATTATGAATATGCCATTAGTTTGTTCAATAGATGCCAGGATAATTCAAATCGAAACCAAGAACAGGGGTGAATAGCGTGCGACTTACAGTGCGTTAGGGAGTCTGAAAATGCTTGGTTTTGGTTGGGATAGCTTGTGTGAATGCCCAGGAAGCGATTGGAACAAGTCTCGATCCCTGAAAACACCTATAACCTGGATTTTGATCTCAAGCTTTTTTGTGATTTTTTCACTTTTTGTTCTGCCTCCTCCCACGATTTTCAACCCTTATTTCGTGTGCTTTAGCTTGCTTATGTAATATGTACTGCATTAGGGTAAGAAACTTGGTACAAATCTCTCCATATCAATGCCCATGAATTGAATTTGATTCCATCATTAAAACCTTCCAAATTTGATTTGATTTGGATCTTTTTGTGCATACAAGCCTTGATTCTAATTTGATTGTGATGCTAGCTGTGAACAAAGCCTAAAACAATCAGAAAATCATGAGTTATTTATTCCTTGGATTTTATATGATTTTATTTGATTTAAAATGAATAAATTCAAATAAAAATCAAATTAAATAATAAAAATGAGATATGGGCACATGGCTGGAGCTAGGGCACGTGGTAAATGATGCAAACTCAAATTAAGTGGAAAAGAATGGGCCCATTTGACAAAATTTGAAGTTTTGAGGATAGTTGACTTTTGCCAATTTTGCAAAAAAGTCCAACTTCAACAATGCATAACTTCTTCAATTTTGAACTTTTGGAAGTGTTATTTGACTTTTTAGAAATCTTGAGATGTACTATAATCAACCCTTTTGGTCTCATCTCATTTTGATATTCCATTCTCGAGTTATAAGCTTTGACAAAAAAGGTGTTTTTGTTGACTTTCAAAAATGACCTATAATGTCCAAATTCATAACTTCTTGTGAGTGCATTTTTTGATCTTGTGGTATGAAGATGTATTGTAGGTAATTTCATCCTATTCAAAATGAGATTTGTATGGGTGATTTATCATAAAGTATGAGAAAGTTATGTTTGGTGAAAGTTGAGTTGACTTTTTCTACAAAATCCTAATTTAGCAACTTTTGAGTCTTGATGAATTTTGAGCAATCCTTGATGAATCATGATCAACCCTTGATCAAATGATGAAATATCCTTCAAATTGAGAATATTGGAAAAAAATATTGTAGTTTGACTGTTTGTAGGTCACAGTTGACTTTTGCCCTAGCATAGTCGATTTTTGGACCTTTTGAGCAATTGACTGAGCAAACTTCCTCTGCAAGGCTTGAAACTTGACATGGGTGATCTTGAGAGCATATTAGGACATTAGGGAGCACTTGAGGTCATTTGGACTCAAGGATCTTGATGCAACACAAAACCCTAATTTGGGATAGACTGCCTTAGGAGATAGCTTGTCTGACCAACTCTTGAACAAACTTGAGCCACTTGGAGATTTTTCTTGCAATGTCTTGAGGAATATGAGAGTGCAAATTTTGGGGTACAACAATACCGATTAAATTTGGTTGTAATAGATTGACTAAGTTTATATTCTTGCAATCCCCATTTACAAATTGTACACCCCCTCCCCACAAATGTTTTAATAGCATAGTAACTTTAAATTTCGCAATTTATCGCTTTATATATAACATGTCAGTAATTAGGGTTTGTATGGAAAGACTAAATCCAATACTTAGAAAACCCTAATTCAAGACAAAAACAAGCATGAAAACAATACATTTTCACACAAGCACCCCTAGGGTTATTCCACTTGGTTGCCTTATACAAAATGGCCATATTACGCATGTAAGGTGTCTTAGCAAAAACAAGCAAATACATGATCATAGTCCCTCGATGATGCTATCTAAGTTGCCCTTCAAATGATCTTAGTCCCTAAAAAAGAATGCTAAGATACCTTGCAGCATTGCTAATCATTGTTGTACGATGACCCACGCCCGTCCCGTTTACATCCAAAGATAGGGTTATTTACCAAAACAATGGTAAGATAACAATGTTAAAGGAAAAGGAAAATGAACAAGAAAGACTTTTGAGTAGGTAGAATTATCCTAATTACTTTCTCCATTTCAAACAAAACATCCTTGCTATTTTCAAAACAATCACCTACACTTTCAAATATCTTACAAAATTGAAAACATTTTCAAAGGATCAAACATCGTTGTATACATTCTTAAAAACAAGAATCATTACAAAGAATTCCTAAACAATGGCCTCTTTACAAAATACTTTCAAAAACCACACCAAGCACAATTTCAAACAAAAAGAAAATGATCTAGCAAGTAACTAAGAGCCCATGGAAAACCATGGATGAAAAGGGTGCTAACACCTTCCCTTTTCATAATCTACCCCTGGAACTCAAGAAAATAATCTCAAAGGTATTTCCTGTGCTTTTTCACATTTCCTTTCGGATAAAAGAAAAGTCGGTGACGACCCTTGCTAACTGCAACATTTGCGATCAAACGCAAAACACCCAAGTTAGTTCTCCCACCGTATCACATAACTGGCGACTCTGCTGGGGATAATACTAAAAGTGGGGTTACATTAGGGTTAGATCACATTTAATTGCTTTCTTTGTTTGACTTGTTTGCTTTACATTATGGTTCTATTTTTGGGTTTGAATCCTCTACCCGGGTTTGGGATACATTATAAGTAAGTGGCAATATGTTGTGGAAATTGTGCGGGGTATACCGACATGGTCTAAGCAATAGCTACATTAGTGTGACATATTTGTGGGTACTGGTAGCCTTTGAGTTAATCAAAGAGAATATGGGGCCGCTGAGTGATGTCATGAAGCACTAATGAACTTTTAGAACCTTTACTTGACCAACTTGGCCTTTAGGATGTAGTGAGATGACCGACTTTGGTGCAGTCCGAAGTTGATAGATACTTGATACTACACTCATTAAGGTTTGGTTTCTTGGGATATTTCGGTCGCCATTAAATAAGCTTGTGTTGACACAATGACCAAGGAAACAAACCAGTGATATTGAGCTCCTTAGAACCCGGTTACTTTTACTAGGACAGGTTTGAACCAACTAAACTTTAAGAGGGTACTTACCTATAAGACTCCATGCAAGCCTAAACCTAGGGACTTGTTTGTTTTGTTTGTATATACATACTTGTAGATAACATCATGAATATCATAACATCATACACATTCACTAACCATTTCAAGGATTTTGGATTTCATCTTTGTTCTTGTTTTGTAGGACATGGATTCTAGTCGCAGGAAAACTATTCAAGTCAACCTTGTAAGGATGCCTCCACAACTTAAGGAACTAGCTTCAAGGATTCCAGAAAACTCTCCATTCACCGAGAGAAAAGGTTACCTACTCAACTTGGTCACCTCCAACATAGATGAGGACATGATGAAGGTGCTCTTTCAGTTCTTTGATCCTTTACACCATTGCTTCACATTTCCCGACTATCAACTTGTGCCTACTTTGGAAGAATTATCCCGACTCTTGAGGATTCCAATTCTCAATCAACTACCTTTCAATGGTACGGAAAGAGACCCAAATCCAGAAGAGATTGCTCAAGCTCTACACTTCCACTCATCTGATGCCATAACTCATTGGAAAACAAGGAGTGGTGTCAAGGGTTTCCTAGCGAAGTTCTTGTTTGAGAAAGCCCAAAACTATTGGAACTCTTTAGATCTGCAAGCCTTTGAGGAAATTATGGCTCTCCTCATCTATGGGATGATTTTGTTTCCAAATCCTGACCAACTCATAGATGTGAACGCCATCAAAATCTTCATATCCCGCAACCCGGTGCCTACTTTGCTAGGGGACATGCTGCACTCTTTTCACACTCGCACCATGAGGAAAAGAGATGTTATTATGTGTTGTACTCCTCTCTTGGCAATATGGTTTATTTCACATCTTTCCCAGTCTGTATTAAAGAATGAGCAAGGTTTAATGTGGTCACAAAGGTTGATGACGCTCAAACATTCAAACAATCATTGGTGCTCCTGATCTATAGAGAATGTTACTATTGTAGATTGTTGTGTAGAATTTCCTAATCTCCCTCTACTTGGAATTAGGGGAGGTATCACCTACAACCCCTATTTAGCTTTAAGATAGTTTGGTTACGCCTGAAGGGATGGCCCACATGAGATGCTGATTCAAGGTTTGGTATTTGACTACGACAACGATAATCAAGATCTTCGCCAGAGATTTATCCAAGCTTGGAGGATGTTGAACAAGGTAGATATCAAGACTTTGGGGCATAAAAATTCCATCCCTCTTGAGCCTTACCTCAAATGGGTACGAACTCGTGCTCAGAGTCTTATGATGCCTTATCCCTCCATTATCCCGGTAATCATTGAGCCTGTCATGGAAGGAGATGTTCCATATACTATCCTATATCCTGACATGCCCACCTCTCTTGAAGACCTACAAAGGGATTGGGTACAACTCAAGGGGGAGCGAGATACTTTTGAGGCCCAATTCTACGCAAGTGAGAGGAAGGTTTTGGAACTCACTAGACTACTTCATGAGGAGCAGACTCTGAATGCCTACATTACGCCAAAGAGGATGCGTACTACCTTTTTATCTTAGAGTTTTTGTATTATTTTGCCCAAGAAGGCATTGATGTACTCGAGCTTTAATCTATTAATATAACGTTTGTTTCCTTTTTGTCTAAAATAAATTTGAATCTTAAAATCCTTGAAATCATTGCATATGTATTTACCATCCATCATAACATAAGCAGGTTTCTTGCAACAAGTCTCCTCATCTCTCTACTATTTATTTCAGTAAGATGGATCTCGAGCAAACAGCGAAGGACCTTCAAGCTCAGAATGCACAGTTTCAACAATTGTTCTTAACTCTGGCCAAAGGAAAAGAAGAGTTGAAGACCTTGTTGGCTGAAGAGAAGAAAAAGAAGACAAAGAAGATAACCGGAGTCCTAAACATGGGAAGAAGATTCCAAGGGTAGACAAGAAGGGCCTTAGAATTTGCAACAACATCCGGTGAGAAAGACAATCAAGATGGGAAAGGCAAAGAAACAGTTATCCAGTCAGAATCAGAAGAGGAAGAGGAAGAAGAAGATTATTCTGAAGAACAATATCCTCTAAACGACGACAAGTATAAGAATCTAGAAGAGCGATCGAGTGAAATGGAAATCTAAAAAGTGCCTGGATTGGACTTTGAGGAGTTGGGCTTATTGTCGGGGATTGTCATTCCTCCAAAATTCAAAGCACCCGTGTTCGCCAAATATGACGGAGTTTCTTTCCCTAAAATGCATCTCCGGTCCTATGTGAAGAAAATCCAGCCCCATACCACTGACAAAGACTTGTGGGTACACTTCTTCCAAGACAGTCTGTATGGAACTCAACTTGATTGGTTTTATCAGCTAGAAAGAGCCAATGTTCATAACTGGGAAGATCTTGCTGCATCCTTTTACAAACAATACTAATACAATACCGATCTTGCACCTACCCGTACTCAACTCTATAGTATGGCCATGGTTTCAAGTGAAGGCTTCAAGGACTATGCACAAAAATGGAGGGACTTGGCTGGAAGAGTTCAACCTCCCCTATCTGAAAGAGAATTAGTATACATGTTCTTGGGCACCTTGTCTGGTCCCTTTTTCAATCACTTAATTGGGAGTTCATTGGCGGGTTTTACTGAACTGATATTTACCGGAGAAAGGGTAGAAGCCGGGATAAAGAATGGAAAGATTCAAAAAGATACATCCTCTACTGCTTTAAGGAAGCCATTCATCGGAAAGAAAGAAGTGGTTAATGTATATCCTAAGAGAAATCAAGATAGGGCCGGACGCCGTCCAATGGTGGAGGTTGTTATAATTCCTAAACCTGCGCCTGATCAGCAAAGAAACAACCAACCAAGAATGGAAAGACGAGTCAGACAATTCACCCGAATTAATATGACACTATCTTAAGTATTGCCGCATTTGTTAAGATCCAACCTAGTGACCTTGAAATAAGCTCCAAAGAACCCTAACACAACCTCTCCTCACTATCATCCTAATGCCCGCTGTGCATACCACTCTGAGAGTCCCGGCCATGACACTAACAAATGTTGGGCTCTGAAGAACACAGTACAAGACCTCCTTGAAGCCAAAGAGATTGAATTCGATGCGCCAGAAAAGCCCAATGTCATTTCTGCCCCCTATGCCCAAACACAACCATAATACCAACGCCATTGAGAAAGATATATTTGTTACTTTAGTTGATAAACTTATGACCTCACTCCAGATATTCGAAAAGAACTTATTGAATGCCAGTGTTTTCCCAGGCTGTGATGAAATCTGTCATTTCTGTATGTCCTCACCAACCAGCTGTCCTTTGTTAAAAGCAGGCGTTCAGTTCCTAATAGACAACAAGGAAATCTTGTTCGAAAATACTTTTGTTCCACCTGTTTCTTATAATGATGTTTCCATCGTGACCATTTCCTACAATTCTTCCAGGGTTTCCACCAAAATACCCGTTAGAATTACATCAGTTCCAAAAGTAACTCCTTTGGTAATTATAATGCCTGGACCAATCCCGTATTCGTCAGACAAAACCATACCATGGAATTATGGAGGGATGTCTACTACCATGGTATCAAGCAAGATTGGCCAGCTGCTGAAGATTTAAGTTCTGAGAAGGTTGACTCCGATATCACTAATATTGTAGGGAGTAGCAAGATTACCCGAAGCGGAAGGATATTTTCTCCAGACATTTATCCCCTAAAAGCAGTTTCTGGACCCGTAATCATCCTTGTTGTTATTGCTCCTCCAAAGGATGTTCCCATTCCTACAATCATATCTACTAATACTCCAACTGACAAAGATGATACAACCCCTGTTATTACTCCTACTGACATTCCTGTTGCTGAGTCAACCGAGACTCGAGGTAAAAGTATTCTGATTGAGCCTGTCCAGATGAAGGCACAATCATTGGCTATCCCTGGGACCTCCCGAAAAGAGATGGAGGAAATTCTAAAGATCATAAAAATAAGTGACTACAATGTAGTCGAGCAATTGGGACAAACTCCATCTAAAATTTCCATGCTGGCTTTATTACTATGTTCCGAGGCGCATGCAAAGGCCTTGGTAAAGTTCCTGAAAACTGCCCATGTACCCCATGAAACATCTTCCGATCAGTTCCAAGACTGCGTAGCCAACTTGACTGTAGATAATGGTTTAGGTTTTTCAGATGTTGATTTAACGAAAAGAGGGAGAAAGCATAATGAGGCATTGCATGTCTCAGTGGAATGCAGGGGAACAAGTCTGGCTCATGTCTTGGTGGACACGGGCTCGTCTCTGAATGTATTACCTAAAAAGGCTCTTGATAGGCTTGACTGTGAGGGATTTTCATTGAAACCGAGCAACATAGTAGTGAGAGCCTTTGACGGCTCAAAACGGATAGTGCATGGGGAAGTGGATATCCCCATAAAGGTTGGAACCCAAACATTTGATTCAACTTTTTATGAAATGGATATTCGCCCTTCATATTCCTGCTTGCTAGGCCGACCATGGATTCACAATGCCGGTGCTGTTACTTCTATGTTGCACCAAATGCTGAAGTATCCGATTCACGGGAAGATTATCATCGTTCATGGAGAAGAAAAGTATATGATCATCCATCTCAATTCTTTCAGATATGTGGAATTGGATGGTGAATTTATTGAAACTCCATTCCAGCACTTTGAAGAAGTCCCGCAAGATATGACAGTAACCAAGGTTGTGTCTCAAGTTCCCAAGACCACAAGGCCTTCACTCAGTATGTCATCTTTGAAGGATTCCAAGGCAGTGATAGAAGAAGGTGGGTGCACTATTTGGGGGCAACTCCCAGATATCCCATACAAATCTGATAAGTTTGGCCTGGGTTTCACTTCAGGTGCCCAGAAGGCTGTACACCGCACTCGTGTCAGAGGACCACTCTTGAAGATTAGCAGCCGCAAAGTCAATGCGGTGGTAGATGATAAAGACAGCTACAACCTGGAGGATTAGATTTTCCCAACCTTCAGTGGAGGGCTCAGAAACTAGGAGGCTATAGATTTTATCCCGATCACTTTTATCCCACAGTAATTTGTCTTTACATTTTGTTGAATCTGTAATATTAAAACAATTCAGACTCTTAAAACCTTGTGTCTTACCCGAGTCACAATGGTCCATTTGTAAGGGTTATTATCTTATTTCCATATGACATCAATGAATCATGGACGTTTTTGCATAAAAACTTTGTGCTAATTGTTTTTCTTTTTTATATTTTCATTTCTTTCAAAGATAGCTATACTCTTACACACACTCACACTCACAATGCAGGTCTACATCCATTCGGGATCCCATGGGTAACGGTTCTGCTATGGCTTTTTGTGACTCTGAAAATCTAATCTACCAAGCCGAAGACGAAGGTGAGGAAGATTGTGAAGTACCAGGGGAACTTGCCAGATTACTACAACAAGAAGGGAGGACCATTCGGCCCCACGAGGAACCAGTGGATACAATCAACCTAGGTACCAAAGAAGATAAAAGAGAAGTCAAGGTGGGTGCCAATCTGGAACCCAGTTCAAGGAGCGTCTGATTCAGTTGCTACACAAGTATGTTGAGGTCTTTGCATGGTTGTATGAAGACATGCTAGTACTTGATGCAGATATTGTGGTACATCGTCTACCTATAAAAGAGGATTGACCACCAGTAAAACAAAAGGTCCTTCGTATGCGACCAGATATGTTAGAGAAGATTAAAACTAAAGTCGTGAAACAATTCAATGCTGGATTCTTAGCTGTCACCTCTTATCCGCAATGGGTTACCAATATTGTTCTCGTGCCCAAAAAGGACGGAAAAGTACGAATGTGCATGGACTACAGAGATTTGAATAGGGAAAGCCCTAAGGATGATTTCCCACTTCCCCACATTGACATCCTAGTTGAAAATACGGCACAACACAAAGTGTTTTCCTTCATAGACATTTTCTCAGGTTACAACCAAATCAAAGTGGCGCTTGAGGACATGGAGAAAACAACATTTGTCACACAGTGGGGAACATTCTGCTACAATGTTATGCCATTCGGACTGAAGAATGCTGGGGCAACCTATC
Source organism: Vicia faba (assembly GCA_948472305.1). NCBI lineage: Eukaryota > Viridiplantae > Streptophyta > Magnoliopsida > Fabales > Fabaceae > Vicia > Vicia faba. The sequence goes on from OX451738.1 coordinate 1,199,598,365, forward strand.
AGGGCGCCATGGTAGCTCTATTTCGTGACATGATTCATCATGCAATAGAAGTTTATGTGGATGACATGATAGCTAGATCTCAAACAAAAGAAGAGCATCTTAATCATTTACAGAAACTGTTTGAGAGGCTAAAGAAGTACAAGCTGAGGTTGAACCCAAATAAATGCACGTTTGGAGTAAGGTCTGGTAAGCTCCTAAGCTTTGTCGTCAGCAATAAGGGTATTGAAGTAGATCCTGCCAAGGTGAAAGCGATACAAGAGATGCCTTCTCCTCATACTGAAAAGGAAGTTAGAGGACTCTTGGGAGGTTTGAACTACATTGCCAGATTCATTTCTCACCTAACAGCTACTTGTGAACCAATATTCAAATTACTAAAGAAATATCAAGTAGTCAAATGGAATGATGAATGTCAAACTTCTTTCGACAAAATCAAAGAGTACCTACAAGAGCCTCCTGTGTTGATGCCACCAGTCGAGAGAAGGCCATTGATCATGTATCTGACTGTTTTGGAAAATTCAATGGGGTGCGTAATGGGGAAGCATGACGAGTCTGGCCGAAAAGAGCACTCTATTTATTACCTGAGCAAAAAGTTTACTGACTATGAAACAAGATATTCACTGCTCGAGAAAACTTGTTGCACTCTGGCATGGGCTACTCGCCGACTAAGACAGTATATGCTGACCCATACTACCTTGTTGATATCTAAAATGGATCCGATAAAATACATCTTTGAGAAACATGCACTCTCTGGGAGAATAGCGAGATAGAAGATGATCCTGATAGAATATGACATACAAAACACTACCCTGAAATCAATAAAGGGCAGTGTAATAGCTGATCACCTCTCTCACCAAGCTGTGGAAGACTACCACTCCATGAAGTTCGATTTCCCAGATGAAGACATCATGATGGTAAACAACTATAAAGAATTCAGGCCATATGACGGATCTGAACAAGGATCCTGATGGACCTTGGTTTTTGATGGGGCATCTAACGCACTCGGCAATGGTATTGGTGTTGTACTCATATCTTCGGAAGGATGTCATACTCCTTTTACTGCAAGACTCTGCTTTAATTTTACAAACAACATGGCGGAATACGAAGTGTGCATCTTTGGTCTTAAAGCTACCATAGATTTGGGGATCAAATCCTTAAATGTATTTGGAGATTCAGCTTTGGTCATCAGCCAGATCAAAGCGGAATGGGACACCAAACAACCTAATCTTATCCCTTACAAAGAACATGTTTTGACATTGCTCCCATATTTTGAGAAGATTACCTTCTAGCATTTCCCGCGAGAAGAAAATCAGCTAGCAGACGCACTAGACACAATGTCGTCCATGTTTAAACATAAATGGGATAACGAGGCTCCCCAGATCACCATTGAACGAAGGGATGAACCAGCACACTATCACGAGATTAATACTGAAGAAGTAGTGGACCAACCTTGGTTTCATGAAGTTAAAAGGTATCTCGAAACCCAAGAATATCCAGAAGGAGCTTTAGTAAACGATAAGAAATTCTTATGGAGATTCTCTGCTAAATTCTTCCTTAGTAATGGCATCCTTTACAAACGCAACCTTGACTCCGTGTTACTTCGATGTGTAGACAAGGTTGAAGCTGAAAGGATCATGGCTGAGTTACATGAAGGCACTTTTGGCACCCATTCGAGTGGGCATATGATGGCAAAGAAAATCCTTCGGGCGGGCTATTACTGGTCTACTATGGAAGCAGATTGCTATCAACACTCTCGAACTTTCCACAAGTGTCAGATTTATGCTGACAAGGTGCACGTACCTCTGGTTCCTCTGAATGTCTTGACGGCTCCTTGGCCCTTTGCTATGTGGGGGATTGATATGATTGGAGAAATCAAGCCCACAACCTCCAATGGACACCACTTCATCTTAGTGGCCATTGACTATTTTACAAAGTGGGTTGAGACAACCTCTTTCGCTTCTGTTACCAAGAATGTTGTCGCCCGGTTCATCAAGCAGAATCTCATCTGTCGTTACAGTATCCCGGAGAGGGTCATTACAGAAAATGGTATGAATCTAAATAATACTATGATCACCGCCCTGTACGAGCAATTCAAGATCCAACATCACAATTCTTCCCCTTACCAGCCAAAGATGAATGGTGTTGTCGAAGCCACAAATAAGAAAATTAAAAAGATCATACATAAAATGATAGTCACATACAAAGACTGGCATTAGATGCTACCATTCGCTCTCCACGGGTATCGTACCACAACTCGCACATCAATCGAGGTAACACCCTATTCTCTGGTATACGACATGGAGCCTATCTTGCCTATTGAGGTCCAGATCCCCTCTCTAAGAATTATGAAGGACACAGGGCTGAGTGAAGAGGATTGGATCCATACTCGACTTGATCGACTAAACTTGATTGATGAGAAAAGACTTATTGCTGTCTATCATGGTCAAATGTACCAAAAACGGATGATCAGGGATTTCAACAAAAAGGTCAGATGCCAAGTGTATCAAGTTGGGGATTTGGTGATCAAATGTATCATACTGCGGCAAGGTGATCCCAGGGGAAAATGGACTCCTAAATACGAAGGAGCATTTGTAATCAAAAACATATTTTCTGTTGGAGCAAGGATCTTGACCACCATGGATGGCGACAATCTGCCACACCCTACGAACGTAGACATAGTTAAAAGATACTACGCATAAGAGACCCGCTAGGTTGACACACCTATACAAAACAAGGGCATCCAGGCGAACCAAAAAGGTTCGGGCAAAAATTAGGGATAAAACAAAAAAATCTGTACACCCGGCAAGTTAAAAACCCGAAAGGGCGACTTGGGTAAAAAAGGGTATCCCGGTGGACTGAAAACCCGAAAGGGTGGTCCAGGAAAAAGGTAGGGAATTAAAGCCTATGACTATGTCCTGCTGAATCACCTTACCGACAACCTGACAAACTCAGCGGTTCTGATCAATTCAATCATCTTTGCACGAGGCAACAAATAGACAAGATGCTCAGAGATACGGAGGCTATAGCAGAATGGGAACCCCGTGTGATTATTGCACATAGCTATCTTTTCTTTGTATCAAAATTTTCATTTTTATTACGGCATTATCTTACTAGAATGTTTGTCTCATTGTACAAAAATACTTACTCAAAGTCAATACAAAGATATTATTTGGAAGTGCAAAACTATCTGTTTTTTTTTACTCTTGTGTTTTGTTTACAAAAACGTCCAATGATTTATTTTTGAACATATGCATTTGAACATAATTATTGTTTACAAATAAACAAAATAAAATATAATCACCGATGGCTTTAAGAGATAGGGAAATCTCTCTAAGTTTATCTCCATAAAATCCTCCACAATGTGCAGTTTAATTCCTAGCGGAATAAAGCTTTCAATTATCAATCCCCAGTAGAAGTCTTTCAATTTCTCAGGATCTCCCAACAGGATTTTACAAGCAATACACGACATTTCCCTGACAACCCAATTTATTTCTCTAAGTGGAAATTCATCAACACTTCAACTTCACAATGTGAAGACTTACACCCCATATCTTCAGCAGTAGTCATGGATTTATTCTCCCCAGTCCAACAACTTGTGCAACAGATTAGCTCACATACGCATACATCGCATCCATATATCATAAACATTGATAACACGAATACATTATACCATGCATTTCATACAACATGACTTTGCATTTTAGCTAACATTTTACCCTTTTCGGGATAAGGTCAACAACTACCATTAACAATGTTTAAAGTTTTCAGATATAATACAGATACGCCCTAGATGCGGATGCCATTCTGATACTCATTCAGGGTATCTTTTAGATACAATACAGATGTGTTCCAGACACGGACGCCATTCTGATACTTATTCAGATTCAACTTTCAGATACAGTTTAGATACGCTCTAGACACGGATGCCATTCTGATACTCATTCAGATTCTTTCTCAGATATAGTATAGATACGCTCTAGACATGGATGCCATTCTGATGCTCATTCAAAATTTCAACTTTCAGATACAGTTCAGATACGCTCCAGACACGGATTCCATTCTGATACTGTTGCACCCAAAAAATTACCCTCTTGATTTAGGCTTATGTTTCATCATAATATCATATTGCATTGCATTCATACATTGTGATGGGATCAAAGTACTCTGGTTATCAAGTCTTTCCTCAAGCCTTGAAGTTTGATTGCGTTGACAAGCTGCTTAAGTAGAACCTTATCATCTAAACCTCTGGATCTTTCAAGCTCAAAAGTTATTGCATATCTCAAGATACTTTATCCATCTCTTTGGATCATCAGAGGATTGAAGTTTGTGTTTGATTACAAGAAGAATCACTCTTTTAATTCACCAGTCAAATTAGGGTTTTGTTTGATCAAGGCTATTGATCAATGTACAAGTCTTGATTTGGAGGCTACAACATATCTTTGTTATTTGAAAAGTCTTTGTACATGAAATTGGTCAAGATATCCAGAGGATTTGAAGTTTTAAAGATGATTCATCACTCTCCTTTGAGGAATCAGTCAAATTTAGGGTTTGGTCCAAGTTGAGGTAATTGGGGTCTAGATGAGCCAATTCCTGAAGCATCACTATCTTATCATCTTTAAAATCAAATTTAATCAAAGAGTCTCTCATGATGCACAATGGAATTAGGGTTTTGAAGCTTGATCAGCTATCTCCCAACACATGGTACAAAACTAGGGTTTTGGATTTAATCAGGGTTTCTTTGACTTTTTAACCCAAACTTTCTTCCATGATTCACTACATGTTATTAAGCATTTAGGATTGAAAAATTGAGGTTCAATTTGGATTGGAAATGATTCAATTGATCAAAAGGGGAAAATTGGTCATTTTGACCAAAGTCAGTAAAATCAGGAGTTGACCAAGTAGACTTTTGGTCAACCATCAATTCAAGCATCCTCTTGTCATATTATATACCCAAATTCATCTTTGAATCATGAGAAATGGTGAATTTGAGTGTAACTTATTCAAGAAGTAACTTAAAAAATTGAAAAAAATTCTAAGTGTCAAAATGACTTCTCTTGGGCAAGCCACGCGCGTAATTTCATCAAACACTTGGCATGCCATTTTGTGGAATCATTTTCTTATGACTCAAGCCTCAATTTGAAAAATTAAAAATAGAATTTTGTTTTTTTCCATGAGATCTTCCCATGGAGCCTTGAATCTTTCATTTTGGCCAAGAATTGAGTGAGTTATGATGTTTCAAAGTTGGTATCTCAAAGCTGGCTTCATGCACACCATGCATGCCCATGCACGCGCGCAGACCAAGCAGGGCAATTTGCATTTTTGCCTCAAGTTTGCAACATCATTTCTACATCAAGTCAGCATCAATTTGGAAAATTCAAAGCCCTATGATGTTCTATATTATGAGAGCCCTTGAAAGGCCCCTCAAGCATCCAAAACGCACGAAGAAATTTCAAATGGCCTAAGCATAAAGTCAGCTAGCCAGACTATTGGAAAACCATGCCCATGTTGCAGATTTTTTTCACAACTTTAGTTTTGATTGTTGTCAACATAGCTAGCTCACCAAGTGCACATTCTTTGCTCAAAATTCCACTCTGTGATACGGTGGGAGAACTGACTATGGTTTTGCGTTTGTTTTCGCAAATGTTTCGGTTGAGCAAGAGTCGCCACCGGCTTTTTATTTTATCCTAAGGAAAGGTTAAAAAGCACAGCAAAAACCTTTTGAGATGTTTTCTTGGGTTCGGGGAGTAGATTATAGAAAGGGAAGGTATTAGCACCCTTTCTATCCATGGTTATCCATGGGCTCTTAGTTACTTGCTTAGATCACTTGCCTTTTGTTTTCAATTGTTTGAAATGGTGCTTTGTGTGTGTGGGTTTGAAAATGTTTTGAAAAGAGGCCAATGTGGTGGCAACCTTTATAATGATCCATGTTGGGATGTATACAAAGGTATATGTCTTTTAAAAAGGTTTTCATTTGTTTTTGAAAGTTTGTTTTGAAAGTGTTGTGATGTGTGGTTTTAGAAAATAGGCAAGTGTTTTTTTTTTGCAAGTTTGATTCAAGTAACTAAGAGGTTGTCTACTCCTAAATTTCTCAAAGATTATTGCTATGTTTTAACCCTTTTGACAAGTTTGTTCCACCATTGTATTTGGTGGACAATCTCATGTTAGGATGTGAAAGGGACGGGCGCGGGTCATCGTTTAGACCATAATTGCAATGGTGCCAAGTATCTTTGGGCAATTTTCTTTAAGGGACTTGATCATTTGTTTAGGAAACTTTTTGAAAGCGTCATCGAGGGACTATGATCATTTGATTTGTGTTTGTTTTGCCCAAAGAGACCTAACATGCAATATGGCCCATTTATTGAAGGCAACAAGTGGAATACTCTAGGGGGTGCAAGTGTGATTTGTGTGTCCATTTTCATGCTTGTTTATCTTGAAATTAGGTCAAACTATTTTCGTTGTTTTTTCGCATACAAACCCTAATTCTAACATGGTATAATTAGAAAGCAATAAAGTGCGAAAAATAAATTTACTAAACTATTACAACACCATATATGGGAAGGGGGGTACAAATGTTCAAATGGGGATTTTGACAAGGAATTTAAACCTAAACTATTACATCAATATTGAATTATTTACAAGATAATTTAATTGCACAAATTAAATAAAATAAGAATAAATATGCAAGATGCAAAAAATGGTTTTTGTATGTATGAAAAAAAGTATTTTTATATGTCAAAATAAACAAAAATAAAAGTATTATTTTTTTGGAGTTTTTTTATGTATTTTAGGGCAAAACCCTAATTTTATCAAATAAAATGTATTATTTATTTATTATGTACAATATTTATTTATTATATACAAAAAATAAAATAAAATGGAGTATATTCATAAAAAAGTATTTTTCATGTCAAATATTAATAAAATAAAAAAATGTATGTATTTTGGTATTTTTTCCCTAAGTATATTAATATATATATGAATATCTTGATTATTTACTAAATATATTATATATACAAGAATAATAAAAATGAATATTTATAAAAAAAGGTATATTTTATATAAAATATTTTAAGAAGATAAAACAAAATAAAAATGAAAATAAAATGGTGTTTACATTATTTTTCCTATTTATTCTAAATAATATATTTTTGTACTTATTTACATACAAATAGCAATATAACTAAATAAATGCCTAAAAATATAAAAATGGTGTAAAAAATATTTTTTACGTTTTTAATATTATTAGCAAAAATAAATAAGTCAGGATAAAAAAAGAAAAGTCAAAAAATCATGCAAATAAACAAAATGGGCTTAGGGGGTTCAGAAGTAAATGTATGGTGCAAAAAGAAATGCAAAAGCCGGCCCAGCCCAAAGGACCTTCTTCAACCTCCAGAATATTTGAAACAAGAACAAAGCGTGCGTTTTCCATTGTCAAGCCTAGATCCTGATTCTTTGACTTTCATCAAAAACTTACAACAGCAAACTTGTAAAGCATCATGTCACGATTCTAAACATGTAAAGAAATCAATCTAACTCTCGGAAATGAGAGAGAATTTCTTCTCCCCCAAATTCTGACCTAGTTTTTATGCCATGTTCAGACTCAAAATTCTCTAAGCATACATAATATAAATGAAATCTAATCATATGGGCATGTTCAGGGCTATGATTGTGACATGTTTCTTTCACAAACCTAAAGCTAACAATGCCTATACTGAGAGATAGAACTTCATGAATATACCTGTTCAATTGGAATCGTGCCTTGCAATGGAGGAGCTTTCAGAGCAAGATGATGATTTGTACAGCTTCCTTGAAGTGTGAGGATGCTATTCCAAGTTCTACTTTGTCCTGAAACTTCTTGAATCGTGCTAGAGAACTTCAACTGCAAAACAAGAAAATGAAAATGGTGGAACTGGTTAGAGGAGTTACAGGTCGTGTGTTTATGTTTGGGTTAGCTTCAAGTGATGCTAAGGAATGTGTTTGATGAGCTTTTAGCAAGAAAGCATGAAGGGAATGAGAGATGGCACTCAAACTGCAGAGGTTACTCTGTTTGGGCAGTTTGAAGGTGATTCTGAGTTTTTGAAGGTATTGGGGATCTTAGGGTTGTGCTTCAGCTTAGGATTAATGTTTGGAATGTGTTTGATAACTTTCTCTAAGCCTTGGTTGACTGATATGGAAGTTGGTATATGTTATGCTATCTTTCTTGAACTTTAAGCAAGCAATGGTCAAGTTGTGTTCTAGACAGGTAGAGGACCCCTAAACATGCTGCAAAGCTTCTCCTTGATCAGTGTGATTAGTCCCTAAACTTGTGCCAAGGGGATTTGATATGTACTTCTTGGATTTGCATTATGACATAAAGCTTGCTTTTGCAAAAATGGCTATTTCACTTTTTCCATTTATGGCCTAATCTTGCATACAATGCTTGGATACACAAAATAAGGCTTTGGCACAATGAGTATGCATTAAATTATTGAGTGTTGGATGGTTTAGAGGCCTGTAATGTAGCATAAACCAAGCTGACTTGAAAATGGCAATGTGTATGAACATGTCTTGGTCAAGAACAAAAGTGACTTTTTGCCATATTGCAAAATTCGATTCTCTCAAGTCATGAGGTTGTTTGATGAGTTCTTGGACATTTTGGAAAGATTTGAATGTGTACTACAATCCATCTTTGAAGTGCAAATTGAAATTCCAAGTGGAAGTGTATGGAAAATGGTCTTAAAGTTAGGTAAAAACCTTGCCTAAAAAGGTCAAAATTTCACTAAGTTAAGAATGGTTTGGTACCCTTGTTCCAAAAATTGTAACTTGAGATACAAGCCTCTTTTTGGAAAACTTTGTGAATCAAAGTTGTATATCATGCAATAGGCTACAACTTTCATGTTTTGACTTTTGCTTGAATCCAAATGAATCTTGGTGAGAAAGTGGGGCAAAGTTGGGAAAAAATTAGGGTTTTTCATAACTTAGAAAAATTCTAAGTTATGAAAAATTCTCATTTCAAACCCTAATTTGCAATTTTTGATTTCTTGGTGAACAAGTTTCATGATTTGGCATGTTTTGATGAAAAATGCATCTTGACTCTTGATTTTGACCAAAAAAGTCAAAGTTTGACTTTTCAGTATACAGTCAAAATTGATCAAATGACTGGGAAATTCAACTGTCAATCTTGTGTATTTGGGATCTTTTGAACTTGTTGAGCATGTCAAGATAATTCCATGGGGTCCTTGAGTCCATATGTGAGCTTGGTTTGCCATTGGCTAGGTCAACCTGTCAAAAATTGCCTTTGTGCAGTCAAAACCCTAAAAATGACCATTTTGCCCTTTTGGTGATCTGATCAATATTCTTGTGAAATTGTGATCCAAACTTGATCAAATGGTCCATGTGAGTTCATAATGTTGATGTGGGTCAATTTTCATGAGATTTGACTGTCAATTGGCCACAGTTGACTTTTTCCCCAATACAGTTGATTTCTAGGTCAACTGTCCAATTGACTGGGCAAAATTTGGAATCAAGACTTGAAACTTGGTATGGATAAACTTGGGAGTCCAACATGAAGCATAAAAGTCATCTTAGGAATTTTAGGTCAAAATATCTTTGTGCAATCACAAACCCTAATTTGGGTCAACAGTGCGAGGAGAAGTCTTGAGCAGAGGAAACCCTAACTGGATCTTGATCTTCAAGGGTCTTGTGATGAGAAAATGTTGAGGAAATGGGAGGGAAAATTTTGGGGTACAACAGTTGCCCCTGTTCAATCTTCTTGAACCTGAAGAGTTAGATTGGCAAGTTTTCCTTTCGTGACTCGAGGGTAAAAGGAGATTGGACACTAGAGTGCCCGGAAATTTGCACTCGCATGTCGAAGTATCAGCAATGTGATGTCGGGAATGGGCTTACAGATTCCATTTGGAGAGATGGTGGATAGGGAGATGGGCTTATAGATGCCATCTGGAGATGCGACAGAACCTTGTCGGGAATGGGCTTATAGATGCCATTTGGAAGTGTTGATCGCATAAGAGATTCTTTAGCGAGAACTTGTGTATTTGAGAAAGACAGATGTTTTCCTGGCTTGTTACAGGTGTTTGATCTTCAATCTCCTCATACAGATATGCCCTGGCTAGATACAGGTGTCGAATCTACAATTGGTTGCTCACAGATGTGCCCTGGCTGGATACAGGAATCAAATCCGAAAATAGTCGTCAACAGATATGCCCTGGCTAGATACAGGAGTCGAATCTGGAATTGTGATAGTTGCTAGATATGCCCTGGCTGGATACAGGAATTGAATCTTTGAACTCTTCAGACGTGCCCTGGCTAGATACAGGAGTCGAGTCTGGAAATGGTCGTTAACAGATATGCCCTGGCTGGATACAAGAATCGAATCTGGAAATGTTGTAGTTGATAGATGTGCCCTGGCTGGATACAGGAATCGAATCTTTGAACTCTTCAGACGTGCCCTGGCTAGATACAGGAGTCGAGTCTGGAAACTGATCACTCTCAGATGTGCCCTGGCTAGATACAGGTATCGAATCTGGAATTGTGACAGTTGAAGGTAGTTGTCCTTGGGATTGTCTTTTTCCCTGAAAAGGCAAAAACATAAGTTGCATGCAATGTCATGATGTATGATATGCATGATGTCATGATGTTCAACATGAGATAGTGTTGTATGCACTTTATCATGTATGTAAGCAAGATGTATGAAAATGTGAAATGTTTATGAATGTAATTTCGTCTTAGGAAAATAAATCCTTGACGACCGGCCGGGGAATTGCTCTGTGGAAGAGATACTTTGCTGAAGTTTCGATGAGAGGCCTGCTGAGGACTTCAATGATGGATTCCGCTGAGGATAATGATGATAAACTCCGCTGGGGGTACCAAATATAAACTCCGCTGGGGAATACCAAAGATAAACTCTGTTGGGGAATACCAAAGATAAACTCCGCTGGGGATTGAAAGAACTTTGCCGAGGGCGATCTTCCGTGGCAATTAGCTGAGGATAACCCAGTTATAATTCCTTGTGAGGAATAACTTTGAATAAAACTCGGGAGAGACGTCCGTATTCTGCAGGGGATAAGCTTCCGGAATCTACTTGGAGATAAGCTTTAAGACCTGCTGGGGATATGGATTCCACCTTCCTGGGGAAACTTTTGGACTGTACCGGGGAGTGATTCCACTGGAGTGTCCGTATTCCGCCGGGGAACAATCTTAGATCAATATTGCCGGGGATGCTTGCTGATGAATGCCTTTATTCCACTGGGGAAAGTTGCTATTTTCAGGATTGATAGGGAACCAACTCTGCTTGGGGAAAGTATTGCTGAATCTTGTCTTACTCTGCGGGGAGTTGAGATGATTTGGTCACATTCTTTAGTCGAATCTTCCTTGGTACCTTGGCGGATAAAGCAACCAGACTGCATCAGACAACTTCACATTGCCCCTGTTCTGATGTCACCTGTAATTAGTCTTTTGTTTCATATGCAAATATTTATGAATCAGCAATTTAATGTCAAATGCATATATCAAAAATGAACATTGGACGTTCTTCGCAAGACAAAACAGAAAAAAGGAAAAACAATGGCAATTTGTATAGAAAAGTGGATTCGTATTGATTTTGAATTTTGCCTGTGAATAGGCGTTTTTGTACAAGAGGTTGACATCCTAGTAAGAGAATGCCACCGAATAACATAGAATTTACAATTTTGAAAAGGAAACAAAACAGCTATGTGAACAATCCCACTGGGTTCCAACTCTGCTATCGCCTTTATGTCTTCAAGCGTCTCATCACTTTGCTGCTTGGTTAAAGATGAAGCTGATTGATCGATGCCGAGATCTGAGCCAGATGGTTGATGCCGAATTCCGGATGCAAAGTGATCCAATGAGACATAGTGTTACGCTTTATCCCTATCTTTTTCCTGGACCGCCCTTTCGGGTTTTCAGTCCACCGGGATACCCATTTTTGCCCAAGCCGCCTTTTCAGGTTTTCGACTTGCCGGGTGTATAGATTTTTTCATTTCATCCCTTATTTTTTCCCGAACCCTTTTGGTTCGCCGGGAAGCCCTTATTTTTGCCTAGGTATGTCAACCTAGCGGGTCTTTTATTCATGCCTAGTATCTTTTTACTATGTCTGCATTGGCGGGGTGAGGAAGGTCGTCACCATCCATGGTGGTCAGAATCATGGCTCCTCCTGAGAACACATGTTTAACCACGAATGGCCCTTCGTATGTAGGGGTCCATTTGCCACGGGGATCACTTTGAGGAATGATGATGTGTTTGATTACCAGGTCCCCAACTTGATATTCTTGTGGTCTGACTTTCTTGTTAAATGCCCTGATCATCCGTTTTTGATACGTCTGACCATGACAGATAGCGGTGAGTCTCTTTTCGTCAATCGGATTTAATTGATCAAGTCGAGTTTGGATCCAGTCATCTTCACTCAAGTCTGCATCCTTCATTATCCGGAGAGAGGGTATCTGGACTTCAATTGGCAAGACTGCCTCCATGCCATAGACCAAGGAGAAAGGAGTTGCCCCGGTTGACGTCCTTGCTGAGGTACGGTACCCATGAAGAGCAAACGGTAACATTTCGTGCCAATCTTTATAGGTCACTGTCATCTTCTGCACAATCTTTTTGATATTCTTATTAGCTGCCTCTACAGCCCCATTCATCTTAGGCCGGTAAGGAGAAGAGTTATGGTGTTGTATCTTGAATTGTTCGCAGAGTTCAGTGATCATCTTGTTATTGAGATTGGTACCATTATCCGTAATGATTCTTTCCGGGACGTCGTACCGATAGATCAGGTTATGCCAGATGAAACGTGCCACGACGCTCTTGGTTACTGTGGCGTAGGAAGCTGCCTCAACCCACTTTGTGAAGTAATCGATCGCTACCAAGATGAAGCGATGCCCGTTGGACACCGTCGGTCGGATCTCACCGATCATATCAATGCCCCACATTGCAAAAGGCCAAGGAACCGGAGGGATGTGCACCTTGTCAGCATAGATCTGGCATTTGTGACAAGTTCGAGAGTGTTGGTAACAATCGTCTTCCATTGTGGACCAGAAATATCCTGCCCGAAGGATTTTCTTTGCCATGGTGTGTCCACTGGAATGTGTTCCGAATGTACCTTCATGCAGTTCTATCATGATCTTCTCTGCTTCAGCCTTATCCACACAACGCAGTAGAGTTGAATCATGATTCCGTTTGTAGAGAATGTCGTTGCTGAGGAAGAATTTTGCCGCAAACCTTCTCATGAACTTCTTGTCATTGACAGATGCACCTTCAGGGTATTCCTGAGCTTCCAAGTATCTCTTCACCTCATGATACCAAGGTTTTTCAGTCACCTTTTCAGCCTCAAGATCGCAGCAGTATGCTGGTTCGTCCAACTTCCAGATAATGATCCGGGGAGCCTCATTGTCCCATTTAACTTTGAACATTGAAGACATTGTAGCTAGTGCGTCCGCTAGCTGATTCTCCTCTCTTGGGAAGTGCTCAAAAGTTATCTCTTCAAAGTGGGGAAGCAAGGTCAACACATACTCCTTGTAAGGAATAAGATTTGGGTGTTTCGTATCCCACTCGCCTTTGATCTGATTGATCACGAGAGCGGAATCTCCAAAGACACTCAGAAATTTGATCCTTAAGTCGATTGCAGCTTGCAGACCCATGATACATGCCTCATATTCTGCCATGTTGTTGGTGCAGTTGAAACATAATCGGGCGGTGAGTGGAGTATGAGTTCCTTTGGGAGATATGATTACAGCGCCGACGCCGTTACCCAAAGCATTGGAGGCTCCGTCAAAATGCATAGACCATCGGGATCCTTCCTCAGGTCCTTCATCCGGTCCAGGTACTTCACAGTCAGTTACCACCATGATATCTTCGTCCGGAAAATCAAAGTTTAATGATTGGTAATCGTCCACAGGTTGGTGTGCCAAATAATCGGCCAATACACTTCCTTTGATTTCTTTCTGAGTTGTATACTGGATATCATATTCTGTCAAGATCATTTTCCATCTCGCTATTCTTCCAGACAGAGCAGGCTTTTCGAATATGTACTTGATGGGATCCATCTTTGAAATCAAAAGAGTAGTGTGAGTCAGCATATACTATCTCAGCCGGCGAGCAGCCCATACCAGAGCGCAGCAAGTTTTCTCAAGCAGTGAGTAACGAGACTCACAGTCGGTAAACTTTTTGCTCAGGTAATAAATAGCGTGCTCTTTTCGGCCAGACTCGTCATGCTGCCCCAGCACACACCCCATTGAATTGTCAAGTACTGTCAAGTATAGTATCAGAGGTCTTCCTTCCACTGGTGGCATAAGAATGGGTGGCTCTTGGAGATATTCCTTTATCTTTTCAAAGGCAGCCTGACATTCATCGTTCCAGCATACTACTTGATCTTTCTTCAATAATTTGAAGATTGGCTCACAAGTAGCAGTCAGATGTGAGATGAATCGGGCAATGTAATTCAGTCGTCCCAGAAAGCCTCTGACTTCTTTCTCTGTCTTTGGAGTTGGCATCTCTTGTATGGCTTTTACCTTGGCAGGATCCACCTGAATACCTTTATCACTTACAATGAAACCTAGCAATTTTCCGGACCTCACCCCAAAGGTGCATTTGTTGGGATTCAACCTCAGCTTGTATAACTTGAGTCGGTCAAACAGCTTCCTCAGATGATCAAGGTGCTCCTCCTCAGTTTGGGACCTCGCAATCATGTCATCAACATATACCTCAATCTCATGATGGATCATATCATGAAATAAAGCAACCATGGCACGTTGATAGGTTGCCCCAACATTTTTCAACCCGAATGGCATGACCTTGTAGCAGAAGGTCCCCCACTGAGTCACAAAGGTAGTCTTTTCCATATCTTCCGGAGCCATCTTGATCTGGTTATACCCTGAAAAACCATCCATGAAGGAGAACACCTTGTGTTGAGCAGTATTGTCGACAAGAACGTCGATGTGAGGTAAGGGGAAGTCATCTTTGGGGCTTGCCCTGTTTAGATCCCTGTAGTCGACACACATTCTGACTTTTCCGTCCTTCTTCGGCACTGGCACCACATTGGCAACCCACTGAGGGTAAGAAGTTACTGCTAGAAACCCGGCATCAAATTTCTTCATAACCTCAGCCTTGATCTTTTCGGACATCTCTGGGCGCATACGGCGGACCTTTTGCTTTACCGGAGGGCAGTCTTCCTTGGTTGGCAGGTGATGAACTACAAGGTCGGCATCCAAACCAGGAATGTCCTCGTAGGACCAAGCAAATACCTCCATGTAATCATGTAGCATCTGGATCAATCGTTGCTTCACGCTGAGCTCTAGATTAGCCCCAATCTTGACCTCTTTCCTATCTATCTCAGTACCTAGGTTCACTGTTTCCACCGGCTCTTCATGTGGTTGAATAGCCCTCTCTTCTTGGAGTGGCAGTCTTGCGAGTTCCCCAGGCACTTCACAATCATCTTCACCTTCGTCCTCGGCCAAGTTGATCGGATTCTCGAAGTCATAACAGGTGGTAGCAGAGCTGTTACCAGTGAGATCCAGAGTGGATTGAAACCTGTATAAGTGAGTGTGTGTAAATATAGTTGTTTTGCAATATATAACACAGAAAGAAAAAGAGCACAAGATTTGAAATGCAATAAACGTCCAATGTTTTGATTGATGATATATGGAAATGTCATACAAAAAGCCCTCACAAAATGGAGCTACGATGCCCCGGGTAGGACACCGAGCCAACAAAGTTTTAACATATTGTTTGTTACAAATTGAAAATCAAAAGAGTTAATTACTGCGTGACAAATGTGATAGGTGTAAAATCCTTTGCCGTCCAGTTGCTTGGTCCGTTGCTGGTGGTTGGATAGATCCAACTGTCAAACTCTGCTTCCTCTACGTCCTCCTCGATAGCATTCACCCTCGGATTGGTGATAAACACCGGAGCCTTTCTGATCTTGTCCTTGTGCACTGCCCTCTGAGCCTCTGCAGTAAAGCCCAGCCCAAACTTGTCATTCTTTTGAGTGAAGTCAGGAAGCTGACCCCATTTTGCACAATTGCCCTTCTCGATTACAGCCCGGGCATCCTTCAAGGATGTCATCTTCAACGGAAAGTCTTCTTCAACCACTGCCTCAGCCGATGCCAACGTTGGAGGTACTTCCTCAAAATGCTGAAAGGGGGTTTCAATAAATTCCCCGTCCATCTCGATATACCGGAATGAATTCAAGTGACTAACCATGTATTCCTCCTCACCCTGCACAGTAACAATCTTCCCTTTGACAGGGTATTTGAGCTTTTGGTGTAGAGTGGATGTTACTGCCCCAGCCTTGTGAATCCAGGGTCGACCCAACAAGCAGGAATAAGATGGACGAATATCCATTACATAGAATGTTGAGTCAAAGACTTGGGAACCCACACGAATAGGAATGTCTACTTCACCGTGAACCATCCTCTTAGAACCGTCAAAGGCTCTAACAATGATGTTACTAGGTTTCAATTCCAGGCCCTCACAATCCAAGCGATCCAATGCCTTCTTAGGCAAAACATTCAGGGAAGAACCGGTATCCACCAACACGTGTGCGAGAGTAGTGCCCCTGCATTCTATGGAAACATGCAGGGCGTCATTGTGATTTTTCCCTTTGGCGGTAAGGTCAGCATCCGAGAACCCCAAGCCATTGTCAGCTGTCAAATTAGCCACACAGTCGGTGAATTGATCTGCAGAGGTCTCTTGCGGCACATGGGCCGTTTTCAGAAATGAAATCAGGGCTTTTGCATGGGCCTCTGAGCATAGCAGCAATGATAGCATAGAGATTTTGGAGGGGGTATGCCCCAACTGTTCAACAACATTGAAGTCACTCTTTTTGATGATTTTAAGGATCTCCTCCATTTCTTGTTGGGAGGCTCCAACAGCAGTCTTTTTTGGTGCCTCAGTCCTGGCAGGCAAATCGGTAGCAACTTCTTTGCCCCGAGTATCAGAGGACTCGGCGGCAGTAGTAGACACAGGAACTTGAATTGGAACATGCACACTTGCGGGTGTGATGGTGAGGGGTTTTCGGATAACTGGCGGTGCAATGTCAGGCGAGAAGAGCCTGCCACTGCGGGTAATCTTAGCGGGACCAGTGATGTTATTGATACGGGTATTGGTGTTGAACTCCTGCTTCACTCCAAGCACATACACGT
Source organism: Vicia faba (assembly GCA_948472305.1). Lineage (NCBI taxonomy): Eukaryota > Viridiplantae > Streptophyta > Magnoliopsida > Fabales > Fabaceae > Vicia > Vicia faba. Next base: position 1,199,615,509 of record OX451738.1, read on the forward strand.
CGGCCCCATAATGCCATGGAACAGCTTTATCAGACTCATATGGGAGAAGCCCCGGAACAGTAATAGTAATGGGTGCAACAGACATAATTTGGACTGGCTTCCTCGGGGGAGTTTTGGTAGGATTGTAAATTGTGACAACAGATATTTCTTCAGCGGAAACAAACGGAACAACAGTTTTCTTGAACAAAATTTCTTTGCTATCCATCAGGCTTTGGATGCCTGATTTCAGCAGTGGACAACCGGTAGGGATAACAGCACACAGGAGGCAACCCTTGCTACAACCCGGAAATAAACCGGCTAGTAGTAAGTTCCTCTTAACAGTCAATAGAGGGGTAGCAACATCATTCACCGAAACAGCATATAAATCTTCCTCAATGGCATTTACTCTATGCTGGGGCATAGGAGCAGTTACAACATTTAGCCTCTCAGGCGCCTCAAACTGAATTTCCTTTGCGTCGATAAGATCTTGCACTTTGTTTCTCAAGGCCCAGCAATCATCAGTAGTATGCCCGGGGCTATCGGAATGATAAGCACAATGGGCATTTGGGTTATACTTAGGAGATGCAGTATTCACGACCTTCGGCGCTTCTTTGATGGTCACCAAGTTGGTTGATAACAGTTGCGGTAAAATTTGTGACAAGGTCATACTCAACCGAGTATACTGTCTCTTGGGCCTTTCACCTCTTTGTTGATTGTACTGCTGAGGAGCAGCAACAGGTTTTGAAATGACCAAAGCATTGACGGCTTGGCGACTTTCTGGCTTGACTTGTCTTCTAGGACCATAGAAGGCACTTGCTTCTTTCTTAAACGGCCTCTTCTCAGTACTTGGGGAGGCAGCTTTTTGTATCTTTCCTGACCTGATGCCAGCTTCTATTCTTTCTCCCGTCAGAATCAAATCCGTAAACCCAGCGGAGGAGTTACCAACCAAATGATTGAAAAATGGACCAGACAAAGTCCCTAGAAACATATCAACCAGCTCACGATCAGTTAATGGAGGCTGCACCCTGCCAGCCAAATCTCTCCATTTTTGTGCATGTTCTTTGAACCCCTCGCCCGTTCCTAGAGACATACCCTGAAGTTGGGTACGCGTAGGAGCGAGATCAGAATTGTATTGATATTGTCTGTAGAATGCGGTTGCCAAATCTTCCCAGTGTCGGATGCTAGCTCCATCTAGTTGGTATAACCACTCAAGCTGTGACCCCGAAAGGCTATCTTGGAAGAAGTGAATCCAAAGGTTCTTATCTGCCATGTAAGGTTGGATCTTCCTTACGTACGACCTCAGATGCAGCTTTGGACAGGAAACCCCGTCATATTTGGCAAAGGCAGGCGCCTTAAACTTGTGTGGGATTACTACCCCAGAAGATAACCCCAAATCTCCGAAATCCAGCCCCGGTACATTCTGAATCTCCATGGCGCTCAAGCGGTCTTCTAATTGCTTGTATCTGTCAGTAGCAGGTGGGTATTGTTCGTCATTGTAGTTCGTTTCGTTGTCAGAGACTGCAGGACTAGGAGCTCCTCCCCCTTGGGGACTGTTTTTCTCAGCAGAAGAAGTGGTTGGATCAGCCTCGTTATGGAGTGTGTTCCCAAACCTGCACCCGATGTTGAATAACGCAGTCCTCTTTTTCTTCTTCTTCAGGAGTAGAGTCTTCAACTCTTGCTGACCTTGGGCCAGGCTCAGGACCATCTCTTGAAACTGGGCACTTTGGGCCTGAAGGGCCTTGATTGCTTGCTCACTGGATGAGTCTGGATTCATGATGACTGTTCAAATAAACAGCGAAGAAGATTAAGCAACCTGTGAAAAAGGGTACCTGCTATGCATATGTTGCAATGAAATGCGTATGTTTTATGTTTTCAAAGACAAACAAGATTCAACTTTGTAGACAAAAGGGAAACACACTTCATTAGATTCAAATTTTAATTGTTCAACAACTTGCCCTTAGGCATTACAGGAATGAAAAATACTGGAAAGGAAATAAAAGCTATAAAAGGAAATATCCAAAGCCCATCAGTGCTCCCATGGCCTCCTCTTCTCAGTGTGGATGTAGTTGTTCAGGACCCGCTCTTCCTCCAATTGCTTAGTCAGCCTTTGGATCTTCCGTTCCTGCTCGTTGAACTTTTCCCGATAAAAATCCCGTTCTTCCTTTAGCTGCGCCCAAGATCTTTTCATTGTGTCAAAATCAATGGGTATCTGAGGAGGGAGGACAGTTGGAGGAACCCCATCTTCATCAGGAGATTCAAGAATGACACGTCTGACAGTTTCGTACGGATGTGGACCCATTTGCAATAGGGTTCCATTGGTAGAGAAGTCTTTGGTCCCAACTCATGTGGGTCAGCTTTGTGAATTCTGTCCCAAGCTTTAACGAATCCATGGCGTAGTTTGTCACTGTCTGTCTGAAACTCAAAATGGAAGTGAGGAACCAACATTTCATGAGGCCCAACTCTTCTGGCTCTTCCAAACTGGCGGAGAGCTAAGCATGGATTATAAGAGATTCCTCCTTGGATACCAATCAAAGGGACATTAGGGTATTCTCCGCAACGATCGATAACAGCTACCTCATCCAATCCTCTGAGAGTCCAAGTGATGTCATTATCAGTGAGAGACATTAACCTCCGAGCCCAACCCTTTCCTTCTTCATTCTTCAGCACGAACTTAGGAAGGTGCAAAATAAACCACCTCACTAATAAAGGAGCACAACACCACGGAGTTCCCCGTTTTCGAGCAGTACGAGCATAGAGTTGTTGCAGGATATCACCCAAAAGAGTGGGTACAGGATTCCGAGACATAAAGATCCTTATGGCATGGATACTGATAAAGTTGTCAGGATTTGGGAACAATACCAGACCATAGATCAAAAGAGCCAGAATGTCTTCGTACGCCTTGAAGTCCAAGTCATTCCAGAAATCATTAGCTTTGCCAACCAGAAATTTGACCAAAAAGCCCTTAACTCCACTTCTAGTTTCCCAGTTAGCCAATACCTCTTCTTTGGTCAAGGGGAGAACTGCAACAATCTCTTCAGGCCTAGGAGTCTTTTTCAAACCAGTGAAAGGAGTTTGCTCCAAGACAGGGATTCCAATCAAATAAGAGAATTCTTCCAGGGTAGGAACCAGCTGGAAGTCTTGAAAGGTGAAACAATGATACAGGGGGTCATAAAACTGGGTCAGAACACTTATCAGTTGTTGGTCCCATTTTGCAGTGATCAAGCCAAGGAGAGAACCATGCCTGTTGATGAAGGAAGAAGTGTTTGGAATCCTACCAACCAAATCCTTGAGCAAAGTTGGTGGTTGAACAAAGTTGAGTCGGATAGTATTCCTACGCACGGGCATCATGATGTCCTACAAAACAGAGCAAAGATGAAACTTTTTTTGTCTTTGAAATGGGTTAGTCCTTTATACAGGATGCATGCAATGGTATGATGGCATGATGCTATGATGAAGCACACCACAAGTATTCACACAGGCAAGCATGATAAGGCACACAAGTCACACAAGACAACCCTTAGGTTTCAGGCCAGCATGAAGTTTAGGTATTACCCTCTTTTAGTTTCGTTGGTTAAAACCTGTCTTATCAAAAGTAACCGGGTTCTAGAGGATCTAAAATCATTGACTACCCTCAATCGGTCATAACTCCAGCGTCGCAATCTTTTCTTGCGGCCAGAACCATCGCGAGAGTTTAGCCTCAATGAGTGTAGCATACTTCTACTGTCCTAATGGCCAAGTTTGGTCAATTTAGGGTTCTAAGGTTGGTTGGTGTTTAATGACTCCTTAGAAGACCTATATTCTCCTTGTTGCAACACAAGGGATATAGGTACAGACCAAGGTGCCACACCAATGTAGCCACTGCTTCACCCATGTCGGTCTACGCCGGACAGGTCCCTCACAGATTATGCTACCTAAAAAGGGTATTCCCCAGATCCGGGTTAGGATCTATGAAACTCCGATGCAAAAACCCACAAATATGAAAGCAAACAAAGCAAAAAATTGAAAACAAAGGTGATCTAAGCCCTAAGGTTACTCCACTTTAAAATTTATTCCCCAGCAGAGTCGCCAGTTCTGTGATACGGTGGGAGAACTGACTATGGTTTTGCGTTTGTTTTCGCAAATGTTTCGGTTGAGCAAGAGTCGCCACCGACTTTTTATTTTATCCTAAGGAAAGGTTAAAAAGCACAGCAAAAACCTTTTGAGATGTTTTATTGGGTTCGGGGAGTAGATTATAGAAAGGGAAGGTATTAGCACCCTTTCTATCCATGGTTATCCATGGGCTCTTAGTTACTTGCTTAGATCACTTGCCTTTTGTTTTCAATTGTTTGAAATGGTGCTTTGTGTGTGTGGGTTTGAAAATGTTTTGAAAAGAGGCCAATGTGGTGGCAACCTTTATAATGATCCATGTTGGGATGTATACAAAGGTATATGTCTTTTGAAAAGGTTTTCATTTGTTTTTGAAAGTTTGTTTTGAAAGTGTTGTGATGTGTGGTTTTAGAAAATAGGCAAGTGTTTTGTTTTTGCAAGTTTGATTCAAGTAACTAAGAGGTTGTCTACTCCTAAATTTCTCAAAGATTATTGCTATGTTTTAACCCTTTTGACAAGTTTGTTCCACCATTGTATTTGGTGGACAATCTCATGTTAGGATGTGAAAGGGACGGGCGCAGGTCATCATTTAGACCATAATTGCAATGGTTCCAAGTATCTTTGGGCAATTTTCTTTAAGGGACTTGATCATTTGTTTAGGCAACTTTTTGAAAGCGTCATCGAGGGACTATGATCATTTGATTTGTGTTTGTTTTGCCCAAAGAGACCTAACATGCAATATGGCCCATTTATTGAAGGCAACAAGTGGAATACCCTAGGGGGTGCAAGTGTGATTTGTGTGTCCATTTTCATGCTTGTTTATCTTGAAATTAGGTCAAACTATTTTCGTTGTTTTTTCGCATACAAACCCTAATTCTAACATGGTATAATTAGAAAGCAATAAAGTGCGAAAAATAAATTTACTAAATTATTACAACACCATATAAGGGAAGGGGGGTACAAATGTTCAAATGGGGATTTTGACAAGGAATTTAAACCTAAATTATTACATCAATATTGATTTATTTACAAGATAATTTAATTGCACAAATTAAATAAAATAAGAATAAATATGCAAGATGCAAAAAATGGTTTTTGTATGTATGAAAAAAAGTATTTTTATATGTCAAAATAAACAAAAATAAAAGTATTATTTTTTTGGAGTTTTTTATGTATTTTAGGGCAAAACCCTAATTTTATCAAATAAAATGTATTATTTATTTATTATGTACAATATTTATTTATTATATACAAAAAATAAAATAAAATGGAGTATATTCATAAAAAAGTATTTTTCATGTCAAATATTAATAAAATAAAAAAATGTATGTATTTTGGTATTTTTGCCCTAAGTATATTAATATATATATATGAATATCTTGATTATTTACTAAATATATTATATATACAAGAATAATAAAAATGAATATTTATAAAAAAAGGTATATTTTATATAAAATATTTTAAGAAGATAAAACAAAATAAAAATGAAAATAAAATGGTGTTTACATTATTTTTCCTATTTATTCTAAATAATATATTTTTGTACTTATTTACATACAAATAGCAATATAACTAAATAAATGCCTAAAATATAAAAATGGTGTAAAAAATATTTTTTATGTTTTTAATATTATTAGCAAAAATAAATAAGTCAGGATAAAAAAAGAAAAGTCAAAAAATCATGCAAATAAACAAAATGGGCTTAGGGGGTTCAGAAGTAAATGTATGGTGCAAAAAGAAATGCAAAAGCAGGCCCAGCCCAAAGGACCTTCTTCAACCTCCAGAATGTTTGAAACAAGAACAAAGTGAGCGTTTTCCATTGTCAAGCCTAGATCCTGATTCTTTGACTTTCATCAAAAACTTACAACAGCAAACTTGTAAAGCATCATGTCACGATTCTAAACATGTAAAGAAATCAATCTAACTCTCAGAAATGAGAGAGAATTTCTTCTCCCCCAAATTCTGACCTAGTTTTTATGCCATGTTCAGACTCAAAATTCTCTAAGCATACATAATATAAATGAAATCTAATCATATGGGCATGTTCAGGGCTATGATTGTGACATGTTTCTTTCACAAACCTAAAGCTAACAATGCCTATACTGAGAGATAAAACTTCATGAATATACCTGTTCAGTTTGAATCGTGCCTTGCAATGGAGGAGCTTTCAGAGCAAGATGATGATTTGTACAACTTCCTTGAAGTGTGAGGATGTTATTCCAAGTTCTACTTTGTCCTGAAACTTCTTGAATCGTGCTAGAGAACTTCAACTGCAAAACAAGAAAATGAAAATGGTGGAACTGGTTAGAGGAGTTACATGTCATGTTTTATGTTTGGGTTAGCTTCAAGTGATGCTAAGGAATGTGTTTGATGAGCTTTTATCAAGAAAGCATGAAGGGAATGAGAGATGGCACTCAAACTGCAGAGGTTACTCTGTTTGGGCAGTTTGAAGGTGATCTGAGTTTGTGAAGGTATTGGGGATCTTAGGGTCGTGCTTCAGCTTAGGATGAATGTTTGGAATGTGTTTGATAACTTTCTCTAAGCCTTGGTTGACTGATATGGAAGTTGGTATATGTTATGCTATCTTTCTTGAACTTTAAGCAAGCAATGGTCAAGTTGTGTTCTAGACAGGTAGAGGACCCCTAAACATGCTGCAAAGCTTCTCCTTGATCAGTGTGATTAGTCCCTAAACTTGTGCCAAGGGGATTTGATCTCTACTTCTTGGATTTGCATTATGACATAAAGCTTGCTTTTGCAAAAATGGCTATTTCACTTTTTTCCATTTATGGCCTAATCTTGCATACAATGCTTGGATACACAAAATAAGGCTTTGGCACAATGAGTATGCATTAAATTATTGAGTGTTGGATGGTTTAGAGGCCTGTAATGTAGCATAAACCAAGCTGACTTGAAAATGGCAATGTGTATGAACATGTCTTGGTCAAGAACAAAAGTGACTTTTTGCCATATTGCAAAATTCGATTCTCTCAAGTCATGAGGTTGTTTGATGAGTTCTTGGACATTTTGGAAATCTTGGAATGTGTACTACAATCCATATTTGAAGTGCAAATTGAAATTCCAAGTGGAAGTGTATGGAAAATGGTCTTGAAGTTAGGTAAAAACCTTGCCTAAAAAGGTCAAAATTTCACTAAGTTAAGAATGGTTTGGTACCCTTGTTCCAAAAATTGTAACTTGAGATACAAGCCTCTTTTGGTAAAACTTTGTGAATCAAAGTTGTATATCATGCAATAGGCTACAACTTTCATGTTTTGACTTTTGCTTGAATCCAAATGAATCTTGGTGAGAAAGTGGGGCAAAGTTGGGAAAAAATTAGGGTTTTTCATAACTTAGAAAAATTCTAAGTTATGAAAAATTCTCATTTCAAACCATAATTTGCAATTTTTGATTTCTTGGTGAACAAGTTTCATGATTTGGAATGTTTTGATGAAAAATGCATCTTGACTCTTGATTTTGACCAAAAAAGTCAAAGTTTGACTTTTCAGTATACAGTCAAAATTGATCAATTGACTGGGAAATTCAACTGTCAATCTTGTGTATTTGGGATCTTTTGAACTTGTTGAGCATGTCAAGATAATTCCATGGTGTCCTTGAGTACATATGTGAGCTTGGTTTGCCATTGGCTAGGTCAACCAGTCAAAAATTGCCTTTGTGCAGTCAAAACCCTAAAAATGACCATTTTGCCCTTTTGGTGATCTGATCAGTTTTCTTGTGGAATTGTGATCCAAACTTGATCAAATGGTCCATGTGAGTTCATAATGTTGATGTGGGTCAATTTTCATGAGATTTGACTGTCAATTGGCCACAATTGACTTTTTCCCCAATACAGTTGATTTTTAGGTCAATTGTCCAATTGACTGGGCAAAATTTGGAATCAAGACTTGAAACTTGGTATGGATAAACTTGGGGGTCCAACATGAAGCATGAAAGTCATCTTAGGCATTTTAGGTCAAAATATCTTTGTGCAATCACAAACCCTAATTTGGGTCAACAGTGCGAGGAGAAGTCTTGAGCAGAGGAAACCCTAACTGAATCTTGATCTTCAAGGGTCTTGTGATGAGAAAATGTTGAGCAAATGGGAGGGCAAATTTTAGGGTACAACACACTCAACATGACATCACCAAAACGACTTCTAGGCTGGGCATAGTAGAAACAAAATGCATCACCATATGACACTCTTCATTTTTCTGTTTTTTGCAAATTCTTCTTCTAACGGCCTGGAGTTTTTCAAATACCCTTCTTCCCTCAGCAATCACTCTAATAAACCATATTTCACTCCCTTTCAAGGCACGCATTTATCCTCTCAAAAAAACAAAAACTGTTATCTATCTCTCAAGAAAATTTTCTGCTTCGAAGCTTCTTTGTTCCCCATTCCAGAGCTCGATTCATGACCATTTTCACTTCATTAAAGAATTAGAAGCAAGGGACAAGGTTTTTCAATTTGTTTCAGAGGCCATAGTTGAGTTTATTTCTCAACTCTAAAGGTATTTTCAGATCTCAATTCTCCATATTTCTGCTTGTTTCATGTGATTTAAAGCTTGTTATCATGTTCATAGCTAGCCAGATCTTACATCTGATGTATAAACTTGTTTGATTTTGAAGCATATGTGATTTGGTAAACTTTTGGTTTTCCATGATTTAATGATTTTCTCAATTTTCTTGCTCTGATTTCTACTTCCATGGTCGATCATTTTGAATTTTGTAAAAAGCATGATGTAGTTGGTAGTTTGAACTTTGATTTGTGATTTGAATCATTGATTTTGGTGGAGAAATAAGGGAGAAGTCTTAATCAGAACATAGGAGCATGAAACTAAAAAACGCACGTTAGGGCATTGTCTTGAGGAAGAAGATGATGGCGTGGTTGGATCTGATTGGTCCATGTGATTTTTAATGCATTTTTCATATTTTTGATTTTATTTGATTTGCTGATTTCATTTTTGTGTTCAAAACATTTTCAAAAATCATGAAAAAATTACCATAGGCCAATAATATTTTCTAGTATTTTTCATATTTTTTTTTTAAGTTTTTAAAACTGATTTGGTTGGTTTAAAAATTCATAGGTTTAATTAATTAATTGTTCAAAGATTATTTTTATTTTAATAGTTCCTTTGATCTAAAAATTCCACAAAAAGTGTTTTGAACTCATAAAATAATGTAGAAATTGATTCTAAAATTGGTTTAGCATATTTTCTAATTTTGATTAAAAATTTAATTTGATAAGTTTATTTTGAATTTTTGCTTTATAATTTTTATTTTAATATTTCCATTAATTCAAAAATCCTCAAAAAAATCATGCAAGCTTGTTTTTAATCATAGAATCTGAATATATTTTTTATTTTGGCCTTTTTGAGACTTTTGGCTAGGGTTTGCATTTTCCCCTTAAATAATAGTTTAATTGTTAATTGTGTGTTTAATTTTTATTTTAATAATTCCTTTAATTCAAAAATTCCAAAAAAAATCAGAGATGTGTGTTTTCAGTTCTAATATTTGAATATAATTTTGGTTGGACATTTTTCTGATTTTGTTTAGAATTGTATTTTGAGTTGAGATTATTGGATTAATTGATTAGTTGTTTGGATTTAATTGTATTTTTTGTGATTTGTATGATCTTGGTTTGAATTGTTTGAATTTTAATCTTACTTAATCAATATTTAAGATTAAAACTCAAATATTAGGGTTTTGTTACTTCTTGTGCAAGTTTCTTTTTTCAAAAACCCTTAGGCCCTGAACTTTCAATAGAATTCAAGTCTTGATTATGGTTCATGAATGCATTGAGGATCTGAAAACCATTTTTCTTGAATTATTTGACTTGGTTTGATAATTTCCCACAAATTATTTTGAAAACTTGCCTAGTTTGGCAATTTTGCCAACTAGTCTTGAACTTTGGGCCTCATTGGATCCCCTCCTCAACCATTCATGAACTTAAGGCTTGCTTTCTGACTTCTACACACTTCAAAGATGCTAAGAAGTTTTTGGTTTGATTTATTGATCCTTGTTTCTATTTTTGTTATTTTTTTGAAGTGAAGGTACCCAATTAATGTTGCATGTTTTGTTGCAATTTGTTTGATGGCCAATGAACTTGAGTGAGGCCTATGATTGGGCACCTAATGATTATGTTGAATATGTTTATTCAAAATAAAATCAATTTATTTCACTTATTGCCCCATGTTTGAATGTTTGATCCTTTTTGATGCACTGTGTGGAACCCCTCTTCTATTGTGCTTGTGAGTTGTGATAATTTAATTGATAATGGTTGAAATGTGTTTTCTACTGACCTTCACGGTTTTTGATTGTATTCTTCTCAAGCTCCCATGATCCTTGATTGATATTCAATTGTCAATTCAATATGGTGATAGAAAGGAGCAACATTCCTCTGATTTTTTTGACCAAATTGTGCATATGCATGTTTCCTCTTGTCTATCATGTCTAATGTTTGATAATTGTTATCATGTTGTTCTCACTTCATCATGTTGCATCCATCCCTTATGTGAGTCATCATTCACTTTATGAAATACTAACTTGGTTTTTGAATGTGCGAGGTACTTTGAGAAAGTTTCCATTTTTGGCTTGAGGCTACTGTGTTTCACTTTATTTGTGGAACACAACTTATTATATTGGCATTGCTATTGTGTTTGGCTTGTTTGATAGTGTATGCAAGATATGTACATGTGATTGTGAATGTTATACATTGCCCATGGGATCTGTGCATATCTAAAAATCTCAATACTTATATCTTGATGGCGTAATTTCTAACTTGATTTGTCTACTGATGCCAGCTTGCTTGAAGTTCTCTGGGTTTCTTTTATTCTTGCTCATTTGCTACGGATAGTTATCTGTTTGGTATTGCAATATTTCTTTTCTTCCATTTTCATTTTACATAGTCCTCTGATTGCATGATGGGACCTCTATTGCTGATATATGTCAGGAGGCCCTCTGGTTTTTGTCTGATACATGTGTTGTGTTTACTTTTGATCGATGAGTCACTCAATTTAGAAATTGAGATCACGACTTCGCTCTCAGTGCATGTTCCCTATAGGATGTTTATTGCTTTCCTCTTTAATTATTGATTGATGAGTCACTCAATTTAGAAATTGAGATCACGACTTCGCTCTCATTGCATGTTCCCTATAGGATGTTTATTGTTTTTCTTCTTCTTTAATTGTTGATCGATGAGTCACTCAATTTAGAAATTGAGATCACGACTTCGCTCTCATTGCATGTTCCCTATAGGATAGTTTTGTTAAGCTTCCTTTAACATGTTGATTAAGGTAGGGTTTTCCTTTATCCTCAACCTTAGGGTCAACCATTGTATGATAATATTAGGGATAGTGTTAGGCTAGTTCCCCTTAGTTGTTTTTTCCTCCCTTTGCATTTTGCATCTTAAAACAAAAATTGTTTTCTTGGCAAATCATAAGACACCTCTGATAAACTTAAACCCTTCTTCAAGGTAAAAGATACAAACCAATCTTACTTTGTCTGTGTGCCTCTTGGCTTTGCTTTTAAACCTGGCTTACCGATGTCTCTCCATCGCACATTTGTTTGAAGCCAATGTTTCGCCATCGCACATGTTTATTATCCTACTTTGATTCTCAATATCATTGTTAGGTGTGATGTTTTGTCATTTGTTTTATCGATGTTTCACCATCTTTTCCATGATACCTTGTTATCTCTTAGCCGATGTTTCCCCATCGCACATTTGTTTGAAGTTGATGTTTCACTATCGAATGTGTTTGTTATCCTGCTTTGATTCTCAATATCATTGCTAGGTGTGATGTTTTGTCATCCGTTTTTTCATTTGATATTTCACCATCTTTGATATGTTACCTTGTTATTATTTAGTCGATGTTTGACCATCTAATGCGTTTGTTGTTTTATTTGATGTTTTGCCATCTTGATTGTTTTTATTGTCTTAATTAAAAAACGCAAACCAACCAAAATACGTAAGTCGAACTACGGCTGCTCTGATTCCTTAAAAGGGATACGTAGGCATTGGGGTAGGGCCCGATCGAGCACAACTTTTTATTTTCCCTACATTGTTTTCTTTTTCTTTCGCATGCATTCCCTTTTCAGCTTTAAGCCATAGACGTAGGATTTGACCACACCCATTAGACTAGACAACAAGAGTGGATACCGTAGGGTACTACGGGCGTGTGGGGTGCTAATACATTCCTCTCACGTAACAGACTCCCATACCCGATCTCTCGGCCGAAAGACCGTAATTTCTCCCTCTTCAGGTTTTCTCGATGTTTACCTTTCCCTTTCGATAGGATAAAAGACATTCAGTGGCGGCTTCATTGATGTTTCATTACATCCAGAGGACAGGTTCCGGCCGGGTGGTTTAAGATACTCATTTAGAGTCAGCTTTCAGATACAGTTCGGATACGCTCCAGACACGGACGCCATTCTGATACTCATTCCTTCAGCTTACAAATTACAATTCATAAATCACTTTTGGATGGCATCTACAAGCCCTTCTCCAAACAACTTTCTATCACCTCTCCAAATGGAATCTTTAAGCCCATTCCCTCTACCATCACGTCACCGAGTGCAAATTTCTGGGCACTCTAGTGTCCAATCATATTCCACCTTCGAGTCACGAAGGGCAAAACTCGCCAGTCTAACTCTTCAGGTTTAAGAAGATTGAACAGGGGAAACTGTTGTACCCCAAATTTTTCCCTCTCACTTATCAAGAATTTGCTCACAAGATCTCCTTGACTCAAGACTGCATTAGGGTTTGATCAGCTCAAGACACCTCCTTAAGCATTAATGACCAAAATTAGGGTTTTAGTTTTCACAAGGACAAATGGACTTTTATTGCACCATATGACTTTCATGGATCATTATGGACCCCCAAGATCACTCATGTCAAGTTTCAAACCTTGGATCACACTTTTGCTCAGTCAATTGAGCAGTTGACCTAAAAATCAGTTGTATTGGGGAAAAAGTCAACTATGGCCAATTTATAGTCAAACCTCATAATTTTTGATCCACATAAACATTATAGACTCATGTGTATCATTTGATCAAGTTTAGACCACAACTCCTCAAGAAATTTGATCAAATCTACAAAAGGGCAAAATGGTCAAAATTATGGTTTTGATTGGGAAAGGGCAATTTCTGATTTTTGACCTAGCAAATGGTCAATTGGTTTAAGGCATGATCTAAATATTCCAATTGAATAATTTTTACCTAATGACATGGTTCAAAACATTGCAAGTCCATTGGATTGACAGATGAATTTTTCAGTAAACTAATCAAAAGTCAACAGTATACTGAAAAGTCAAACTTTCACATTTTGGTCAAATTCAAGTGCCAAAGATCATAATTCATCAAAAAATGCCAAAAAATAAAAATTTTTCATCAAGAAATCAAAAAGTCAAGATTTCATTTTGAAAAGTCAAAATTTCTAAACTTAGAAATTTTTCTAAGGGTTGGAAATTTCATATTTTTTCACAACTTTGAACAAATTTTTCACCATGATGCAAGATGATTCAAGAGAAACTTCCAACATGAAAGTTGTAGATCTCCATCAAATCTACAAATTTTATTTACAAAACTCCTTCCAAAAGTTCTTGGAGCTCAAGTTATAATTTTAAGAACATAGGGCCATGAAACAAAACACTTAGTGAAATTATGCCCTAATTTTGTCAGGATTTCGACCAAACTTCATGGCACTTTTTCATATAGTTCCAATGGGAATATTCAAAAGCAATTCAAAGATGGGTTATAGAGCACATAACAAGCTTTCCAAAATGTCAAAGAACTCCTTGAGATCATTCTTGAGTAGGGAGAATCAAAGAGATGAAGTTAAGGTTTTATCACTTTAATTACAAGTCATTTTAGTGATGAACAAAATTCAAATTCAAACCATGCTGCATAAACACTACTTTGAAGGCCTTAAACTTGTTAGGAACTCCATAATTTATGGTTTACACAGCTGTTAGAGGCCTCACTTCAAGCATTCAATGCATGGACATTCTTTTTATCCATTTTTGGAAGAAAGGTTACATTGCCATTTTGATAAAGTGACTTTTTGTACAAAACTTGTTCTTGAGCCTTGCACTTGTTCTCCTATGATCAAACAGGTCCTATAACTCATGAGAAATGTTTCAAACACTTACATACAGTCATCCTATGCTTGTACCTCTTCTTGAAACTTATTTCCCTCTTTTATTCAAAATCAAGTAACCTAGCCAAAAGCTAAGAACTTGTACTTCGACTTTCCAATGCACTATGTGATACGGTGGGAAGAACTGGCTGTTTTTTGGAATGCTGGTCTGCGTTTTGCGTTTTTTGTTCGCAAAATGTCGCGGTAAGCAAGAGTCTCCACCAACTTTTATTTTATCCAACAAGGAAAGGAAAAAAGCACAGAAAAATTCCTTTTTCGAGATGTTTCTCGGGTTCGGGGGGTAGATTATAGAAAGGGAAGGTATTAGCACCCTTTCTATCCATGGTTATCCACGAGCTCTTAGGTACTTGCTCAATTGTTTTCAAAATTGTTTTCTTTGTGCTTGTGGGTTTGAAAAAGTTTTTGTTTGAAACTTCGATTTAACTCTAGCTTCTGTCCTCAAGAGTGTAATGAAGTGTTTTGAAAAACTTTGTTTGAAAAGGAGTGTAAGTGTGAAAAGTTTTGTTTCTTTGAAAGAGCAAGTATCTAAGAACTATCTACCTACTCGAAAAAGGAATCGTTCTATGCTAATTTCCTTTAGACAATGCTATCCCACTATTAATGAGTAGGTAGCACCGTTGTTGGAGTTTAAGGGTCAATTCGAATGAGGGACATACGGTCACTAAAGCAATGTTAGGATGCCTTAGCAGTAACCCTAATGTCTTAGATCATTTGTTTGAGGCAACAATATTCGAGGAAACCATTTCGAGGCGACTATGATCTTTTAGACAAGAGGGCGACCTCTAAAGCAACCTATACTCAATGACTGTGTACGAAGGCAACCAAGTGGGGTGTACCCTAAGAGTGCGCATGTGCGAGTGTGTCGTTTTCAGTTATTTTTATCTATGCACATGTTAAGGATGGTCTAATTTGATTTTAAGATTAACATTCAGTCTTGTTATGCAAACCCTATTATCAAACATCTAGCAGTTATAATTAGCAGAAATTAAAGTGCGGAAATTAAAAATGCGGAAATTAAATTACAAGGCGTCGGGTATTTACATCGCCAAAAGCAACCCTTTGAAAATAGAATAAAGCAGTAAAAAATTAAATGTCCTATTTAACTATTACAATCCGTAAGCAGATACATAATTGGATATAAATAAATAAAGCGCGCGGGAAATTAAATCGAATGCGAATTAGGGTTTTGACCCTTTTTAAAAGAAAATGCCTTTTTTGTTGTTTTTATTTTTATTTAAGAAAAAAATTAAATCCTAAATTAAATATTAGATTAATTATTAAATAAATTAATTGATGAAAAAATAATGACATGTTTTTTCGAATTTTTGTTAATTTAAGAAAGAAATTCAAGTAATTAAATTAGAATTAAAACCTAAATGATTTCTAATTAATTTTAAATATTTACAAAATAAATTTAAGTTTTATAGAATTAAAAACCTAATTAATTAGTTAGTGTTTATTAATAAAAATAAAATTATGAATTTTTATTGGATAAAAAGTATTTTTGTGATTTTTGATAAAAAAATTAAATTAATCTATTGGTTAGAAAATTAGTTAAATAAAATAAAAACAATTAAATAAAATAAATAAAAGTGTGAGGGAAAGAAAATTTGGGCCTGGTTTAGGTGGTGTTAATAGCAATTTGTTTTCCCATTAGAAGCTGACCCAATTGACTGTTTCTGATCCAGTACACGCGTGTTGACCTGGCTCATGGTGTACCCTTGAAACTTGACCACCAGATCTGACCATCTGGCGTTTTGATGGTGTGGGAGTATGGTAGACATCAAGCCTGAGCGTGCACATAATTTCCTGAAAAATAACAAGAAAACACAAATTGCTGGAGGCAGGGATCGAACCCCTGACCTCCAGCCTTGGAACGCTTTAAGGCTTATGTGGCCACCACTGGGGCGTATTGTTATTTTATTAATAATAATACAAATAATATATATTATACAAAAAACAAATCAATTGCCAGAAAGAAAAAAACGTGCGTTATCGTTTGAATGGCCCAATGGACGGATGACATGAGTTCATCCCTGTCCTCCCAACACTGTAACTTTACCTGCGGATTTTTATCCGCATCAAAGGATGCAGCTTCATTCCAAAATCCTCCTCAGGCTATGGAAACAATTTCTAAGGGCATGGTTGGGTTCGTCACAAACCACTGATTACATCCATGACCAATATGATGGCCAATTTTCCCTGAAACAGAAAACCCCAAAGACAAAAGACGAAACCCTAATAATGGTGGGTCTCGTTACAGGTCACGAAAACGCAATTGAATGATACCAAATGCTTGCAAATGGTTTAGAGATTCAGAATATGCTGTCAATTCATATCAACCATGCTTAAATTGAGAAATACGATATCAAAAATAGGGCCATGTTACGAAGGACTTACAGCGCGTATGAGGGCCTGAGAATGCTTGGTTTGGATTGGGTTAGCTTGTGAGAAATGCCAGGAAGCAATTGGGATACGTCTCAAGTCTTGAAAATGTCTCTAAGGTTGATTTCGATCTCCCACTTTTTTGTGATTTTTGCAGCTTTTGTTCTGCCTCTACAAGTGCTCTCCCACCCTGATTCTCGTCCCTTTTTCTTGCTTATGTAATGTGCATTGTATTAGGGTAACAAACTTTGTCCAAACTTGCCCTATCAATGCTCTTGAATTTGATTTGATTCTTCCATTAAAACTTTCCAAACTTGGCCTAAACCCAATCTCCTTGTGCACAATGCCCTTGATATGAATTTGATTGCAATGCTAGTTGTATTTGGAGCCTAAAATAACCAAAAAATCATTTGTTATCAATGCCTTAGATTTTATGTGATTTTATTTAATTTAAAATGAATTAATTCAAATAAAAATCAAATTAAATAATAAAAATGTGATATGGACACATGGCTAAATCTAGAGCACGTGGACAATAATGCAAACTCAAATCAAGTGAAAAAGAATGGGCCCGTTTGGCAAAATTTGAAGTTTTGGGGGTAGTTGACGTTTGGCAATTTTGCAAAAAAGTCCAACTTCAACAATGCATAACTTCTTCAATTTTGAACATTTGGATGTTTTCTTGGACTTTCTAGAAAGCTTGAGATATACTCTAATCAACCCGTTCGGTATAATCTCATTTTGATATTTCATGCTCAAGTTAGAAGCTTTGACAAAAAAAGGTGTTTTTGTTGACTTTCAAAAATGACCTATAATGTCAAAATTCATAACTTCTTTGAGTGCATTTTTTGAACTTGGGGTATGAATATGGATTGTAGGGAATTACATCCTCTTCAAAATGAGCTTTGGATGGGTCATTTCTCATAAAGTATGAGAAAGTTATGCTTGGTCAAAGTTGAGTTGACTTTTCCTACAAAACCCTAATTTAGCAACTTTTGAGTCTTGATGAATTTTAAGAAATCCTTGATGAATCATGATAAACCCTTGATCAAATGATGAAATATACTTCAAAATGAGAATGTTTACAAAAAATATTGAAGTTTGACTGTTTGTAGGTCACAGTTGACTTTTGCCCTAGCACAGTCGACTTTTGGACCTTTGAGCGATTGACTGAGCAAACTTCCTCTGCAAGGCTTGAAACTTGACATGGATGACCTTGAGAACATATTAGGACATTTGGGAGCACTTGAGGTCATTTTTAATCAAGTATCTTGATGCAACATAAAACCCTAATTTGGGGTAGACTGCGTTAGGAGAGAGCTTGTCTGGTCAATCTTTGAGCAACCTTGAGCAACTTGGAGATTTTTCTTGTAATGTTTAGAGAAATATGGAAGGCAAATTTTGGGGTACAACAAATGCCCCTGTTCAATCTTATTAAACCTGAGGATATAGATTGGCTTTCATTCCTTTCGTGATCCGAAGGTGGAAGATGATTGAACACTAGAGTGCCCAGAAATTTGCACTCGCATGAAGTGGTAATCGGCCTTGTGATGTCGGGAATGGGCTTACAGATGCCATTTGGAGATTGGTGACGAGGGGATGGGCTTAAAGATGCCATCTAGAGGAGTGTCAATCGCATAAGAGATTCCTTAGCGAGAGCTTGTATACCTGTTGTTGTAGAAGATTCCGCTGGGGAAGTCTAATTTTGTTGAGATTTAGGAACTTGCTTGTAGTTCAACGAGAGAACATCTCTGCTGAGTTTTAAGAACTTGTCTGTAATTCAACTGGGGGGAAACATCTTCGTCGAGATTTAAGAACTCGCTCGTAATTCAACTGAGAAAACTACTCTGTTGAGATTTAGAAACTCGTCTGTAATTCAACGGAGGAACTTTGTCGAGATTTAGGACCTTGTCCGTAATTCAACTGAGAAAAACTCTGCTGAGATTTAAGAATTTGTAAGTAATTCGAATGAGGGAAACATCTTCATCGAGATTTAAGAACTTGCCTGTAATTCAACTGAGAAAACTTCTCTGCTGAGATTTAGGAACCTGTCTGTAATTCAACAGAGGAACATTTTGTCGAGATTTAGGACCTTGTCTATAATTCAACTGAGAATAACTCTGTTGAGATTTAAGAACTAGTGAGTAATTTGACTTTGGGGAAACATCTTCATCGAGATTTAAGAACTCACTTGTAATTCAACTGAGAAAACTCTACTGATATTTAGGAACTCGTCTGTAATTCGACGGAGGAACTTTGTCGAGATTTAGGACCTTGTCTGTAATTCAACTGAGAAAAACTCTTTTGAGATTTAAGAACTTGTCAGTAATTCGACTGAGGGAAACATCTTCATCGAGATTTAAGAACTCGCCCGTAATTCAACTGAGAAAACTCTGCTGAGATTTAGGAACTCGTCTGTAATTCAATGGAGGAACTTTGTCGAGATTTAGGACCTTGTCTGTAATTCAACTGAGAAAAACTCTGTTGAGATTTAAGAACTTGTCAGTAATTCGACTTGGGGAAACATCTTCATCGAGATTTAAGAACTTGCCCATAATTCAACTGAGAAAACTCTGCTGAGATTTAGGAACTCGTCTGTAATTCGACAGAGGAACTTTTCTATCGAGATTTAGGGACTTGCCTGTAATTTAACTGAGAAAAACTCTGTTGAAATTTAAGAACTTTTCAGTAATTCAACTGTAGGGAAACATCTTCATCGAGATTTAAGAACTCGCCCGTAATTCAGCTGAGAAAACTTCTCTGCTGAGATTTAGGAACTCGTTGTAATTCGACGGAGGAAAACTTTGTCGAGATTTAGGACCTTGTTTGTAATTCAACTTAGAAAAACTCTGTTGAGATTTAAGAACTTGTCAGTAATTCGAATGAGATAAAAGCTTCGTAGCTTTGAATTTTGTGAGAATTTAACCGCATCCTTCCTGAAAAGTAAAGGTTAGTTGTATGTAATGCATGATATGTATCAAACAATGATGTTCTCAAAATAAATGAGATTTTTGTTGTATGATGCATATATGCATGTGTCATGATGTATGGAAATGTAATGTTTTTAGCTGGGGAAAATAAATCCTGGATAGCTGCTGGAGAAAAGAGTTGAATTCTTTGTTTCCGCTGGGGGTGGCTAACGAATATGACAATGAGAATAAACCTGCAGTAGAGGATAACTCCGTTGGGGAATAAAATGATGAGGAGATTACTCTATGGGGAAGAAATGCTCTTTTGAGGATTCCGCTGATAAATTCCACTAGGGATGAATTACCGTTGCTGGTGGTCCTGAATCCTGTTGGGGATTGAATTCCGTTTGTGCAAGGAATGAACTCCACTGGGGATGATCTTTCAGTTGTGGCTTCACTGGGGATAACCTTTTAGACTCTACTGGGGATGATCTTCCAAAGTCTACTGGGGATGATTCTCCAAACTCCACTAGGGAAGCTTTTTCAGACTGTGTTGGGGAAAATTTCAAACTCCACTGGGGATATTTTATACTCCGTTGGGGATGGTAAGACTTTCAGTGCTGATGGTAGATAAACTCTGCTTGGGGAGAATATTACTGATTCATTCACAGTTGCGAGTCTCAACTGGGGAGAGTTAACTTTACTGTCTTTTCTTAATCTGCGGGGAGTGAATGTACTGGGACGCGTGCTAAGGATTTGACAATGGCTTCATATCGAGACTTTTCTTCCCCTGTATCTGCGGGAGAAGGTGCTTGTGGAGGCCTTGTGGATTAAGTATTATCCCAACCTATGAGGTGCTTGGTATCTTTCAATCGAAATGACAAGTCTTCTTATGGTAGGCAAGTGACGAGATGACGGGACATAGTCGTACGCTTTGATCCCTAATTTTTCCTTGACCGCCCTTTCGAGTTTTCAGTCCACCGGGATACCCTTTTTTGCCTAAGCCGCCTTTTCAGGTTTTCGACTTGCCGGGTGTACAAATCCTATTTTGTTTTTATCCCTAATTTTTGCCCGAACCCTTTTGGTTCGTCGGGATACCCTTATTTTTGCCTAGGCATGTCAACCTAGCGGGTCTTTGTTCATGCGTAGTATTTTCTGAATATGTCCACGCTCTCAGGGTGTAGGGAGTTATCCCTGTCGGTAGTGTTTTGTTGCCATACTACTAGAAGTTGTTTGTTTGATCATGCAAGATCCGTTGCTGGAATTTATGGCCAATTCCCCAAGTGGTTCATATGGAGATTTTCCCCTGGCTATTTGGCATCTTTGAGAGATTCCTTGAATCTTGACTTGACTTCCCCAGATGATGGACAATGATCATGTCATGCCCCTTAATAGGAAGTGTTTTTCGATTTGAGGTGATCACTTTCGTTGGAGAAGGTTTTTGTTTATTACATATTCGTCCTGCAAATTTCTCCGTTGTTTGGACAAATAGTCATATGCAAACAATGTCATTTTAAGAATGCAAAGCTTATGTCTGTCTTGAAAAAATTTTGAAAATGCATTTTCCAGTAAAACAGGAAAATTTTGTAAAATGTGATGTCAACTCCAGGATTTACAGCAAGCCCTACAGGAGTCAGGATACCTTTGTAATAGTATGCTTTCAAACTAACCCATGCTTCAGTTAGGACTTTTAAGGGTTATAATGTGGCCTGGTTCACGGTTCAAGAAACAAAGGATAAAGGCTCAAATTTTATTTGTACCCACCCGTTCTTTGTGATGTTCTTCGATCCTAAACTCAGCTAATCGTGCATTAGATCCTGTTTGAGTCTTTGCTCTGATATACCAGTGATGGTTCAGATACTGACAATTTATTTTGAACAGGCAGTCATTTTGTTGAGAGTTTGCAGGATCTCTTTCTTTTTTTTATTATCCCTGTCTTTTACCTGAATTATTTCTTTTTATGATTACAGTCAGCGGGATGCCCCAGTTTTGTAAGTCTCCTTCACAGGTTTTGACTTAATGGGATTTTATTTCTGAGAGATAATGACTGCCTGTCTTGACGATTATAAGGAACCATCACCGTCTCTTGTTTTGGAAGGACCTTTTTGATGCCATTCATTGTGCACCTAGATTAACTGAGAAAACTACCCTGCCCCAGGTTGTGATTAAGGGTTTTAATTTGTGTGAAAAGAAAAACTCCTACTTCTTTGGCTCAAAGGGGTTGATGAGGGATTATCTTCCTTATAACTCCATTGTTTAGGATTTGAAACAATGCCTGTACATCGTCAGCAGGGTCTGTTCAAAAGCATACTGTAGAGATTTTGGTATCATTTTTGTCATCCTCCCTCTAAAGGCTTAGAATTTTTTAATCGAGATTTGATCATCAGAAAAATGAAAGCAATTTGAATATAGTGAATATGAATGGATTGATTCAAAACAGACATGTGTGATGCATTGATAAAGTAATAAAGTTTGACATGAATAAATGTTTGAACAATCAAAATAAAATTACAAATTGAAAATTCTAATGAACTAAAGTCTTCTCGTCTGGTCTTGTCACTTCAGAGAACGTGCCTTGGAGGGATGGTAGAAGAACTCAGCCTGACCATCTTGTGTGAATTCCAATTCTCCTTCATCAATCAGGTTTTGAATTTTGTACTTCAACTTCCAACAGTCATCAATATCATGCCCCGGGCTATTAGAATGGTATGCACACCTTGCATCAGGATCGTAGTTGGGTGAAGAAGTCTTAGGATTGAAATGAGGTCCTACCAATCTCACCATATTCAATCTCAACAGGTGTTGCAAAGCTTGGGACAGCGGCATGTTGAGCTTGGTAAACTACCTCTGATTAACCCGTTGTTTATGGCACGATTGTTGTTGGACCCGTGAGGTAGTAGCAACTTGGAGAGGTCCATTCTTGCCAATACCAGACCCTTGTCTTCTTGGAGGCTGACCAATGACTTGGTCCCCGGCCCCGACTGTTTGCTTCATACTGTTGTGTCGGTCTTGATGAAGCTAGTTGATAATGGTTCTCATCTCTTCTTGTTCCCGAGCTAAGCCTTGGAAAAGAGCTATCTTCCCCAGCATCTGGGTTTTCATGGCACCTAACTCAGCTTGCAGTTGTTCCATCCGTTCGTCCTTATTGTCTTCAGGACTTTTCTTGACCAAGTTCCCGATGAGGAGTGTTTTCAACTCTTCCTGCCCCTTGGATAGGTTTAGGAATACGTCCTTGAACTGAGCTTCTTGAGTTTGAAGATCTTGGTTGTCTGGTTGGAAAGCCATTTCTAAAATAAACAGCGAGAACATGAGAGACCTGTACTAGGAGACCTGTTATGCAATGATATATATGATATATGTATGCAATGTTTTCAAGGATCTCGCGGGGTAAACAAGAAACTTGTTAGAATTTGAATTTTGCAGCTTTGATTGAAGAAACTTCATGTTGTTAAGAGTCCTTCTTCAAGAGTCTAGCTCACCATATCGAGTGGGTCATAGCCACCGACTCAAATTATCGTGTTTTGATCTCTAGATGACATTGGTTAGAGGAAAATAAATCCCCTTTGCCCCTTGCTAGACATTTGATTTACCATAACCTGTATCAAAAACCCTTGAGATCCTTGAAATGGTTAAGTAAATGTTAAGGCATGATGTTATGATGTGTATGCTATGCGTTTAAGCAAAAGTGCGAGGTGATGTAAGCAAGTAAATCCGGTAAGAAATCCAAGTTAATGGATAAGGACCGTAAACAAAACCTGCAAGGAACTCATGTTGTCAGATAACAAGAATGTGCAAGTAGTTCAAGTTTGAAGGCACACAAGTCACACAAACAGCCTTAAGTATAGGCTGGCATGGAGTTTAGGTATTACCCTCTTTCAGTTTAGTTGGTTCAACCTGTCCTAGTAATAGTAATCGGGTTCTAGAGGATCTCAATATCACTGACCACCCTCGATCGGTCATAATTCCAGTTTAGCAACCTTTTCTTGCGGCCAGAATCATCGCGAGAGTTTGGTCTCAATGAGTGTAGCATACTGCTACTGTTCTATGGCCAAGTTGGTCAATAATGGGTTCTAAGGTCAGTTGGTGCTTAATGACCCCTTAGAAGACCCATATTCTCCTTGTTCCACCATAAGGGATATCGGTACAAACTAAAGTGCCACACCAACGTAGCTACTGCTTCAACCGTATCGGTCTACGCCGTACAGTTCCCTCACAGTTTTTTACTACTTACCTAAAGGGTGTCCCCCAGATCCGGGTTAGGATCTATAGTAAATCTGATTCAAACCCACCAAAGATAAAGAAAACAAATCATGTAATTGAAAACATTATGAACTAATCCTAAGGTACACCCCACTTATAAGTGTCCCCAGCAGAGTCGCCAGTTCTGTGATACAGTGGGAAGAACTTACTGTTTTTTGGAATACTGGTCTGTGTTTTGCATTTTTTGTTTGCAAAATGTCGCGGTAAGCAAGAGTCGCCATCGACTTTTATTTTATCCAACAAGGAAAGGAAAAAAGCACAGAAAAATTCCTTTTTCGAGATGTTTCTCGGGTTCGGGGGGTAGATTATAGAAAGGGAAGGTATTAGCACCCTTTCTATCCGTGGTTATCCACAGGCTCTTATGTACTTGCTCAATTGTTTTCAAAATTGTTTTCTTTGTGCTTGTGGGTTTGAAAAAGTTTTTGTTTAAAACTTCGATTTAACTTTTACTTCTGTCCTCAAGAGTGTAATAAAGTGTTTTGAAAAACTTTGTTTGAAAAGGAGTGTAAGTGTGAAAAGTTTTGTTTCTTTGAAAGAGCAAGTATCTAAGAACTATCTACCTACTCGAAAAAGGAATCGTTCTATGCTAATTTCCTTTAGACAATGCTATCCCACTATTAATGAGTAGGTAGCACCGTCGTTGGAGTTTAAGGGTCAATTCGAATGAGGGACATACGGTCACTAAAGCAATGTTAGGACGCCTTAGCAGTAACCCTAATGTCTTAGATCATTTGTTTGAAGCAACCATTTCGAGGCGACTATGATCTTTTAGACAAGAGGGCGACCTCTAAAGCAACCTATACTCAATGACCGTGTACGAAGGCAACCAAGTGGGGTGTACCCTAAGAGTGCGCATGTGCGAGTGTGTCGTTTTCAGTTATTTTTATCTTTGCACATGTTAAGGGTGGTCTAATTTGATTTTAAGATTAACATTCAGTCTTGTTATGCAAACCGTATTATCAAACATTTAGCAGTTATAATTAGCAGAAATTAAAGTGCGGAAATTAAAAATGCGGAAATTAAATTACAAGGCGTCGGGTATTTACATCGCAAAAGCAACCCTTTGAAAATAGAATAAAGCGGTAAAAAATTAAATGTCCTATTTAACTATTATAATCCGTAAGCAGATAGATAATTGGATATAAATAAATAAAGCGCGCGGGAAATTAAATCGAATGCGAATTAGGGTTTTGACCCTTTTTAAAAGAAAATGCCTTTTTTGTTGTTTTTATTTTTATTTAAGAAAAGAAATTAAATCCTAAATTAAATACTAGATTAATTATTAAATAAATTAATTGATGAAAAAATAATGACATGTTTTTTTGAATTTTTGTTAATTTAAGAAAAAAATTAAAGTAATTAAATTAGAATTAAAACCTAAATGATTTCTAATTAATTTTAAATATTTACAACATAAATTAAAGTTTTCTAGAATTAAAAACCTAGTTAATTAGTTAGTGTTTATTAATAAAAATAAAATTATGAATTTTTATTGTATAAAAAGTATTTTTGTGATTTTTGATAAAAAAATTAAATTAATCTATTGGTTAGAAAATTAGTTAAATAAAATAAAAACAATAAAATAAAATAAATAAAAGTGTGAGGGAAAGAAAATTTGGGCCTGCTTTGGGTGGTGTTAATAGCAATTTGTTGGCCCATTAGAAGCTGACCCAATTGACTTTTTCTGATCCAGTACATGCGTGTTGACCTGGCTCATGGTGTACCCTTGAAACTTGACCACCAGATCTGGCCATCTGGCCATCTGGCGCTTTGATGATGAGGGAGTATGGTAGATATCAAGCCTGAGCGTGCACATAATTTCCTGAAAAATAACAAGAAAACCCAAATTGCTGGAGGCAGGGATCGAACCCCTGACCTCCAGCCTTGGAACGCTTTAAGGTTTATGTGGCCACCACTGAGGCGTGTTGTTGTTTTGTTAATAATAATACAAATAATATATATTATATAAAAAACAAATCAATTTCCAGAAAGAAAAAAAACGCGCGTTATCGTTTGAATGGCCCAATGGACGGATGACACGAGTTCATCCCTGTCCTCCCAACACTGTAACTTTACCTGCGGTTTTTTATCCGCAGCAAAGGATGCAACTTCATTCCAAAATCCTCCTCAGGCTATGGAAATGATTTCTAAGGGCATGGTTGGGTTCGTCTCGAACCACTGGTTACATCCATGACCAATATGATGGCCAATTTTCCTTGAAACAAAAAACCCCAAAAACAAAAGACGAAACCCTAATAATGGTGGGTCTTGTTACAGGTCACGAAAACGCAATTGAATGATACCAAATGCTTGAAAATGGTTTATAGATTCAGAATATGTTGTCAATTCATATCAACTATGCTTAAATTGGCAAATACGAAATCAAAAACAGGGCCATGTTACGAAGGACTTCCAGCGCGTATGAGGGCCTGAGAATGCTTGGTTTGGATTAGGTTAGCTTGTGAGAATTTCCAGGAAGCGATTGGGATACGTCTCAAGTCTTGAAAATGTCTCTAGGGTTGATTTCGATCTCCCACTTTTTTGTGATTTTTGTAGCTTTTGTTCTGCCTCTACAAGTGCTCTCCCACCCTGATTCTCGTCCCTTTTTCTTGCTTATGTAATGTGCATTGTATTAGGGTAACAAACTTTGTCCAAATCTTGCCCTATCAATGCTCTTGAATTTGATTTGATTCTTCCATTAAAACTTTCCAAACTTGGCCTAAATCCAATCTCCTTGTGCACAATTCCCTTGATACGAATTTGATTTCAATGCTAGCTGTATTTGGAGCCTAAAACAACCAGAAAATCATTTGTTATCAATGCTTTAGATTTTATGTGATTTTATTTAATTTAAAATGAATTAATTCAAATAGAAATCAAATTAAATAATAAAAATGTGATATGGACACATGGCTAAAGATAGAGCACGTGGTCAATAATGCAAACTCAAATCAAGTGAAAAAGAATGGGCCCATTTGGCAAAATTTGATGTTTTAGGGGTAGTTGACTTTTGGCAATTTTGCAAAAAAGTCCAACTTCAACAATGAATAACTTCTTCAATTTTGAACTTTTAGAAGTGTTCTTGGACTTTCTATAAATATTGAGATGTCCTCTAATAAACCCTTTTGGTCTCATCTCAATTTGATATTTCTTGCTCAAGTTTGAAGCTTTGACAAAAAAATGTGTTTTTGTTGACTTTCAAAAATGACCTATAATGTCAAAATTCATAACTTCTTTGAGTGAATTTTTTGAACTTGGGGTATGAATATGGATTGTAGGGAATTACATCCTCTTCAAAATGAGCTTTGGATGGGTCATTTCTCATAAAGTATGAGAATGTTATGCTTGGTCAAAGTTGAGTTGACTTTTCCTACAAAACCCTAATTTAGCAACTTTTGAATCTTGATGAATTTTGAGAAATCCTTGATGAATCATGATCAACCCTTGATAAAATGATGAAATATCCTTCAAAATGAGAATGTAGAAAAAAAATCTTGAAGTTTGACTGTTTGTAGATCACAATTGACTTTTGCCCTAGCACAGTCGACTTTTGGACCTTTGAGCAATTGACTGAGCAAACTTCCTCTACAAGGCTTGAAACTTGACATGGGTGACCTTGAGAACATATTAGGACATTGGGGAGCACTTGAGGTCATTTGTACTTAAGGATCTTGATGCCACATAAAACCCTAATTTGGGGTAGACTGCCTTAGGAGAGAGCTTGTCTGGTCAATCTTTGAGCAACCTTGAGCAACTTGGAGATTTTTCTTGCAATGTTTTGAGAAATATGGGAGGGCAAATTTTGGGGTACAACACACTAAAACACTTTTGTTTATACATACACAAAACATTTGACACGAGGACACGAATGCTCAAGCCTTGAAAGAACATAGAACTCAAAATCACACTCCACACTTCCATTTTTACACAAACTAACCAAAAACTCGAAACACATAATCTACTCGTGTGTTTCTTGGCATTTTGGTTTCTAAAGTTTCTAAACATTACATAGAATCAATCCCACGCCCTGTTTTAGAACTGTAACACCATTAACACCATCCTCCGTTTTCAAAAACTCAGCTCTGCACATTGACTTCTCCAGACCATTTCATCCATCCATTGTTCAAGCTAATCATTACATTAGCTTCATGGGGCCTCAAGGAAGCTAACCTGATCATCACCATCACTTGAAACAAGCTCAAACTCAAAACACGATTTCCAGTTTTGAGGAAATTTTCTCAACTTGGAACTCTTCATACAGGCAGCATCAATAGTTTATTTGTGAACAAAACATATAGATATCATTGCCCTGAAGCTAACCATGTCCATAGTTTCCATTAATTTTGCTTGAGCTTAGAGAATTTTGAAACTGAAATTTCGGAGATTTTTAGGGTTCAGATTAGGGCCATTAAAATTCATGCTTATCTTTGATCCATAATTTTAATGCTTTACATTTTCGAAACCGTGAGAAAATTTGCTACAAGTTTCATGTTTACAGTTTTCATTTTTGATGAGAAATGAGCAAGTTACAGTTGGTATGGCTGGAGGTTGAAGATGGAGTCATCAGGGTGCGTTTTGCCTTACATATTTATTATTTTGCTTATGTTAATAGATGTATAGCCACCCTAGTGGTAAAAGAGCGCGCCTGTAACCTTTGGTACCTGGGTTCGAGCCCCAGTGGTACCCTTTTGCATTTTTTTACAAATTTTGCATTTCTGACTTTCATTTTTGCAGGCGCCGGGGCTTCCTTTGGGCCTGTATGGTTTTTTTCTTGTTGCTAACCCCCCTGTTGACTAATGGCACCTCTGGCCCAGTTTATTTTTATTTTCTTATTTTTATTTCTTTTGTTTTCTTAATTATTTATTTTTAATAATATTAAAAATCATTAAAAATATAAAAAACTTAGATTTTTATTTTTAACCTGGTTTATTTTATCTTCTGACAAAAAAAATATTTTATTTAACTATACATTATTTATTTTTATTAACTAGTCTTGTAAATTAAATTAATACTATATTAGTATTTATTTTTCTTTTCATACCTATTAAAATATATATTTTTTAATATTAAAAAAGGGCAAAAATATTTTATAATACTATAAATATTTTCAAGACAAAATACCAAAAATGCATTTTCTTAAACTTATTTTCTTTTAATCAAATAATAGAACTAGGGTTTTATTTAAAATCTTTTCTTAATAAACTTAAGTTTAATTAATTATTTTTTTTAATTAATTAGGTTAAGACAAAATTCCTCTTTTCTAAAAAATCAAACAAAGATCCATTTTCTTTACATTATGCATTTTTGCACATTTATTCATTTTCGTACATTGTATCCATTTAAATTCCTTGTACATTGATACCCATTCAATTTGGTTGTAATAGACTAATTAGGTTTATATTCTTGCAATCCCCATTTACAAATTGTACACCCCCTCCCCACAAATGTTGTAATAGCGTAGTAACTTTAAATTCCACAATTTATCGCTTTATATATAACATGTTAGTAATTAGGGTTTGTATGGAAAGACTAAAACCAATACTTAGAAAACCCTAATTCAAGACAAAAAAAAAGCATGAAAACAATACATTTTCACACAAGCACCCCCTAGGATTATTCCACTTGGTTGCGTTATACAAAATGGTCATATTACGCATGTGAGGTGTCTTAGCAAAAACAAGCAAAAACAAGCAAATACAAGATCATAGTCCCTCGATGACGCTATCTAAGTTGCCTTTCATAATATCTTAGTCCCTAAAAATGAATGCTAAGATACCTTGTAAGATTTCTAATCATGGTTATACGATGAACCACGCTCGTCCCGTTTACATCCAAAGATAGGGTTATTTACCAAATCAATGATAAGATAACAATGTCAAAGGAAAAAGAAAATGAACAAGAAAGACTTTGGAGTAGGTAGAATGCTCCTAATTACCTGCTCAATTTCAAACAAAACATCCTTGCTATTTTCAAAACAATCACCTACACTTTCAAATATCTTACAAAATTGAAAACATTTTCAAAGGATCAAACGTCTTTGTATACATTCTTACAAACAAGAATCATTACAAAGATTCCCTAAACAATGGCCTCTTTACAAAATACTTTCAAAAACCACACCAAGCACAATTTCAAACAAAAAGAAAGTGATCTAGCAAGTAACTAAGAGCCCATGGAAAACCATGGATGAAAAGGGTGCTAACACCTTCCCTTTTCATAATCTACCCCCCAAACTCAATAAAATAATCTCAAAGGTCTTTCCTGTGCTTTTTCACCTTTCCTTTTGGATAAAAGAAAAGTCGGTGGTGACTCTTGCTAACCGCAACATTTGCGATCAAACGCAAAACACCTAAGTCAATTCTCCCACCGTATCACAGACACATAGGCATACGACTTAAAAATCGTGGCGAGTTCACCTACTAAAAACTAAAGCCCTACTTCCTAAGCCGTAAATCTAAATCCTGGTATCCTTGTGAACAAGGTAGATGAGGGGTGTCTAACACCTTACCTTCGTTTAAAATAAGTCAACAACTTATAATCTCTGATCAAATTAGGGTTATCCTTTATATTCCCTTTCTAAAGATAAAAATTAAGGGTGGCAACTCTCATTTTAAAACCAGTTACAACACTTGGAAGCTGAAGAAATGTAACAAAGTACACTACAACAATAAATCTATCGGTTTAAATCAAGCTCAACAAAACTACACCAAAGCAACATGCTAACTCTATAGAGAAATCATCTGTGTATAGTTTTGTAAATAAGTAAGGAGTTGTTGCTCGTATCTTGTAGTAGAACACTTAGGTGTTCTTCATTGTACTGAAAAGTATATGTAATCTTCTTACAAGAAGCAAATCTGTAATACACTGAAAGTACTAAACTGTTGTTGAATGATACCTTGAGAGACTGTGTGAAGGTCTGATCTCAAGAAGACTCCTTCTGCAGCTTGAATGGATTTACACTAAGGATCGATAGACTTATTAGGGGTTCCAATAAGGATGATCAGAGTTACTATGGATTATTCTATAATCAGTTTTGTTATAGTGGATTAAGTCCTTGTTGAAGGCGAAATCATCCTTGCGAAGGTGGACAAGATAAAAATAACGGTGTCAGTTGTTTTTATGTTTAGAGTTTACTTGTTTTGTCACCAGCAAAAATAATTAATCTGGTGAACCCTAATTCAAACCCCCATTTCTTGTGTTTCTCACACCTTTGATTGGTATTATAGCTCCGATTCAGGTATTGATAGTTATCAAACACTTAACTGTGTCACATAAAGATCCAAACGAGTTTTTCGTTGAATAAACACAATGGTAGAACCCATACCAACAATAGTTGAACCCACGCCAATTGTTGTTGCATCAGATTTAAACGACAAAAGTTATAACGTTAGACCTCCCATCTTTGATGGAGAAAAGTTTGAATACTAGAAAGATAGACTAGAAAGTTTCTTTCTAGGTCATGATATTGATCTTTGGGATATGGTAGTCGATGCCTATGTACCTACCACAGATAATACTGAAAAAGATATAGCTAGGAGAGCTATGACTGATCAACAAGAGAAAGATTGTAAGAATCATTATAAAGAAAGAACCATCTTCCCGAATGTGATTTCTTATAATGGGTATGTGAATATCATAAATAGATACTTTCAAAATGACTCATGAAGGAAATGATCAAGTCAAGGAAAGCAAGGCGCTAGCCTTGATTCAAAAATATGAAGCTTTCAAAATAAAGGATGATGAAAGCATTGAAGTGATGTTTTCAAGATTTCAAACCTTAGTTGCAGGACCGAAAGTTCTAAACAAAGGCTATTCAACAACGTATCATGTGAAGAAAATTATCAAAAGCTTGCCATCCAAATGGAGGCCTATGGTAATGTAGCGGTGAAAATCGGAGATCAAGCTATTGATTAATTTGACTCGTAAATAAGCAAGATTCACCACCACGCTTTATTATTTCCAAGGGAAAAGGGGAAATTGTGAAATAAAACCCATAAATATGCAAAGTAAGTGCAATACTAAAAGTAAAGAAATAAACAATGCATTTGAAAGAGATCGAAGATTCGGGGGTCGATTATACAAAGGGAAGGTACTAGCATCCTATGTATCTATAGTATCCTATAGGAACCTTTTGAAAAATCTGTTTTTTGGTTAAAATTGGTTGTTTGCTAAATGAGTATGGGGATGAGATTTTGAAAATGCGATGACCTAGTGTCGAAGTTTCTGTGAAATAGGCGCAAGTTTTAAAATTATGGTTTAAGAGGGGTTTAACTTAAAAAATACAAACAAGATAGACAAAAGAAACATGTAAGGATGCACAATGACACACAATGACACGAAGTCAACAAGATAATCCTTTCCCTTGGATTCAAACACAAAGATAATAATCAAATGAAGACCGGACAAGAACCATGCATCAGATAAAAATGGATAGTAACCATAGTCCAAGGATAAAAGAACCAATTTTAGGTTTTTCCTTTATTAAGTGGCTTATATAACAAGCAAAAGAAAATAAGAAGCTCAAGTGAGAAAAAAGAAGATAAATGCTCAAGTGAGCAAAGAAAAAATGCATAAAGTAATGGAAATAAAATGCTATGGATGATAAATGGCATAAAAGTAAAGAGAAGAAAATATAAAGTGAGGAAATATAAATGATATTAAAGTAAAGTTAGTACAATATAAAGGTAATAATATGATTTGAGATAAGTGTAACTTCATATGGAGCATAGAATGTATGTACCCATACATGTTAGAGAAATGACACTTTGAAGTTCATTCTCTTATGCATGTAGTACAATTAACAAACATGGGGGATCAAGACAAAGTCAAAGAAGATATATTATGACAAACTTATCATCAATCCCAAGTACCTTGAATGATCAAAGGACTATTTAGAGGTAGATTGGAAATAATGAAACTTCATCAAATATCCGACAAGCTTAGATGAACTAAAAAAGCTCAAATTCTTTCCAAATTGATCCAAATAAAAAAATTTAAAAAAATAGATAAAGAAGAATAAGATGAAGTCTATAATAAAAGTAGTATAAATATCATAACTTTCTCAATTTTTTATGAAATTAAACAAATGAATAATGAAAATTTATCTACTCAATCTCACGACTAAGGATCCATGCTCAAAATAAGTAAATAAGCAACAAAAAATTACAGAAAAATATGAAAATTAAACAACAATAAATAACTTTTATTTTTGGGGGGTTCAAGAATACTTTTCAACTCTTGATTTTGAATCAATAGAGTTTCCTTGCAAAATGGTGATAATTATGGTACTAAATAAATAAATAAGGAGTAAAAATGCAATAGAATTAAATAAAGAATAAGTATAATAGCCTACTTATTCAATAAAAGGAAGAAATGACTTGAAAGAAAATAAAGAGAAAAAAAAGAAGAGAGTTTTGGCTTTGTTTAGTGAATGATTTATGGTTATGTTTCCCCAAATGAAAGAAAGAGATGCCTTATTTATAGGGTGAATGAGGTGGAAGTGTTGATGTGGAAATCCATGTGATTTTACGAGAATGGTTCTTGGTCATTGATAAGTCCAAGTTGGCAATCCATATGAAGTGTGAGAATGATTCTTGGTCATTGATAAATACAAGTTGGCAATCCATGTGAAGTGTGTACTACATTATAGTGGTCTCAACTTTTCTTTATTGACAAAAAAAAACAAAAGGACAAAGTAATAATAATAATAATAATAATAATAATAATAATAATAATAATAATAATAATAATAATAATAATAATAATAATAATAATAATAATAATAATAAAAACTAAAAGTGATAGTAATAATAATAAATAGAAAATAGAAAATAAAAGAGACATTAAATTAACTATTTATGATTTTTTTCTTGAATTAAAATAAATGAAAATATAAGTGCAAATTAAAAGATAAAAAATAAAATACATATAAGAAAGTAAAATGACTTATATAAATTTTTCTAATTTTTTTTGAAATAAATGATACCAATATATATATTTAAATTAATAAAAGAACATATTTTTGATAAATTTTTAGTAAAGAGATAAAAATAGTAAATAAAAAAATAACATGGTGCTAAGTACATTTTTTTGTGATTTTTTTAATTAGAAAAGAAATCATGAATAAAACACAATAAAAATCGAATTCCACTAAATTCATAAACGACTTCTAACGTTTCTATTTTTTCGTGGCTTTTCAAAGCATAATCAGCTCTTGACTTGTAAAGAGAAATTGTAGATGATGTCAATGAGAATCATATGCAAAAAGAACTGCTCAAAAATGTCGAAATTTGAAAAAGTTATAAATTTTTGAAATCTAACTCAAGAATTGGAAAACAAATAGGTCAAACCACTCGTGAACACTTGTTATGCAATAATGTAAATGGAGGGTGGGATCTTAGGCCAAAAATTGGGGTATGACAGCTTCCCCTATTTAAGTTTCTTCTATTCAGAAATATGAATGTGGAAATCTTAGTTTTGACGAGATTGAAGATAATTAAATATAGAATACACAATTTTTGGTCCTAAGATACCACAATGATGCTTATGATATTGTATGAATGCAATGTCCCGAATTTGACGTGGAATGACGCCACATGAGATAAACTACTGCTGGAGAAACCACACATGATAAAGTAATCCCGCAGGGGAAGAGATTATAACTCCATTGAGAATCGGAGCCATAAACTTCGAATAAGAGACTCTTATTGGGGAACAAATTCGAGAGAAGAAAAATAATTACTGACTCTAACAAAGAAGATGCCTTGCATAGGCTGTGAAAAGATAAATGGTTACTGATTCAAGATGATGGTAAATTTCCAACTCACTGTCAAAGGTAGAAAATCAAAAAGATACCGACTCACAGATGACGGTAAACTACCAACTCAATAGTTGAAGGTAGAATAAAAAAATATACGGACTCATAGATGACGGTAACCTACCAACTCAATAGTTGAAGGCAGAAGATCAATAAGATACCGACTTACAAATGACGGCAAACTACCAACTCAATGGTCGAAGGTAGAATAAAAAAAGATACTGACTCACATATGACAGTAAACTACTAATTCAATAGTTGTAGGTAGAATCGAAAAGATACTGACTCACAGATGGCGATAAACGACCAACACAATGGTTGATGGTAGAAGATCAATAACATACTTACTCACAGATGACGGTAAAATACCAACTCAGTAAATGAAGACAGAAAAGTAAGAGATGCCGACTCACAGATGACGATAACCTACCAACTCAATAGTTGAAGGTAGAAGATCAATAAGATACCGAATCACAAATAACGGTAAACTACCAACTCAATGGTCGAAGGCAGAAAAGTAAGAGATACCGACTCATATATGACGGTAACTTACTGTGATACAGTGGGAGAACTGACTTGGGTGTTTTGCGTTTTATCGCAATTGTTGCGGATAGCAAGAGTCGCCACCGGCTTTTCTTTTATCTAATAAATGAAAGGGTGAAAAGAACAGGAAAGACCTTTTGAGATATTTTCTTGATTTCGGGGGGTTGGTTATGAAAAGGGAAGGTGTTAGCACCCTTTTCATCCATAGTTATCTACGGGCTCTTAGTTGCTAGCTCACTTTAAAATTCTTTATTTGAAATGTGTTTGTGATGGTTTTGAAAGTATTTTTGAAAAGTTTCTTTGTTTAGGCGAACTTTGTAATGACTCTCGTCTCTCTAAGAATGCATACAAAGTGTTTAATTTTGAAAATATTTCATTTGAAAGTTTTGGTGTATTTTGAAAGATGTTTTGAAGATGGTTGTGTAGCAATTGGTTTTTAAATCAGAGCCGCCACTATTAGTTTTTATCCCAGGGAAGGGAATCTAACACAAAACCCTAATTCAGAGAAAGAGATTCTAGGTTTCACACTTCATTAGACGAAAGGAAGGTGTTAGGCACCTTTCATCTACCTTGTTCACAAGGATATTAGGTTTTAGGTTTAGGTTTAGGTAAAATAGGGTTTTAAGTTGTAATTAGGAGGAAAAGTGTTTTAATTTTTTAATAGGGAAAAAAAGGTTTTAATTTTTAATAGAGGAACTCTTTGCAACCCTTTGCAAAAACAGTTGATTACTTAGTTTATTGCAAAAAATAGTTTGTTGTTTGCTACGTGTTTTTTAGTCGTATTAATTGCAAAAATATCTTGATTAATGCATGAAAAAAAGATTTAATGCAAATAATATAGTAAAATAATATATGCAATTTTTTGAAGAAAAATAATTTATTTGTTAGTATATAAATAATGATATAATTAATTATGGAAAAAATAGGGAGTTATACTACTAATAATAATAAAATATTAAAATATAATAATTATATAAAAAAGGAAAATAAATAATGATATAAGAGAAAAAAATTATTTTAATTAAAACAAGGGGTGTAGTTTTAGTGCTAGCAGTAAAAGGGTGGGGAGCTAAAAAAAGCTGGGTTAGGCCCAAATATGATTTCTGAAAGGGGGGGGGGGTATGAATTTGCTTTGGTGTTTAGCTATTAGGGCGAATGGGGTGTTAGAAGCAGTTGGGCTTGGCCCATTAAGTAAATTAGGAGTTTTTTGATTGTTTGTTAATTGATTTTGTACATTGAATATTGTTCGTAGAATGTAATAGATTTGATTCTGTATTGATTAAGTTGATTCGTTTTCTGAGATATGACTTTGTGAAATTTGTTCTGATGAAGATTTGATTGTGTAATAGCTATACTGGAGATTTGGTTCTGAATTTAATTTCTACCGTTCTTGTTTGTGCCACCAAATGTACGTTAACTTAGGACATGGTTTGCACAGTTGTTGTTAACAGGAATTGGACTTTGCGCTAATATTCAAGAAAATGGGTCAGCATTATTATTTTCTATCAAGCAGTATTTGCAGCAAAATCTTTTTTTAATTCAATTGGGCCTGAGCATTATCCAACAATATTTTTTTTAATTACAGCAAAAAAGCTTTTTTCAATTGGGCCTAAACTATTTTCAAAACCTGATCCAATATCTTTCTAAACCATACTTTTTACTATATAAAACATTAAAATAATAAATTACGTTTTTCTTCCTAAAAAAGAGATATAAATTTATTTTATTAAAATAATAATAGCAAGGAGTTTTACTAATAATCCCCTTTTTCTTTAAAACAAAATCCTTCCTTAAATAGTAAAATGATTTAAAACTCTTACTAAAACTTGTAAAATAAATTAATCAATAAACAAAAATTAGATAATAAGCTCACAAATGCCAAGTGGGCTAACTTAGAGACTATTTAATTTCAACTAATAATAAACTCAAGTTGGCTTTAAGAATTAAGGACTTAATAATTACTTGAAGTAATTTTCCCTTTCGAATCGCATGGGCCATTGGCCA
The DNA here is from genome assembly GCA_948472305.1 of Vicia faba. Taxonomy (NCBI): domain Eukaryota; kingdom Viridiplantae; phylum Streptophyta; class Magnoliopsida; order Fabales; family Fabaceae; genus Vicia; species Vicia faba. Next base: position 1,199,652,641 of record OX451738.1, read on the forward strand.
ACATGCTTCGCGAATAAGTTTATGGGTCTTTCTGATTTAAAAAGCTCTACCTTCCTGAATTAAAATACACCCCCCAGTTGGCTTAAATTTCAAGATGGGCCATCAGATATTGCTGTACCATCTTTAATTAAATATTTCTTCTATCTTAATCTCGAAAAATAAAATCATCGAGGTAGGACAAGTTTGGGGTACGAAAACTGCCCCTGTTCAATTATCTTCCAATCGAATAGCGTGAGAAAACGCGAGTCTTACGCATTCATATTGGGAGTTTATTGAATACTTGGAATATTGGGAGTTTATTGAGGCAATGGTTTTGGTTCGTAAATCGTTGCGTGAAGTCTGAGGCGATAAGCTAAATTTGTTTTTTCGAACATCGCTGCATGAAGTCTGAGGCGATGATCTGTGTCACGGAATAAAGAAACACATTGCTTCATGAAGTTTGAGGCAATGGGCTTGGTTCCCAAATCGCTATGTGAAGTCTGAGGCGATAGGCTAGATTTTGGTTTCGAACATCGCTGCATGAAGTCTGAGGCGATAGGTTAGATTTTGGTTTCGAACATCACTGCATGAAGTATGAGGCGATGGTCTAGAGCTTGGAACACATTGCTGCATGAAGTCTGCGTCAATGGGTTAGGTTCACAAATTGCTGCGTGAAGTCTGAGGCGATAAGCTAAGTTTATTTTTTCGAACATTGCTGCATGAAGTCTGGGGAAATGATCTATGTCGCGGAATAAAGAAACACATTACTGCATGAAGTCTGAGGCAATGGGTTAAGTTTAGAAATCGATGCATGAAGTCTGAGGCGATAAGCTAAGTTTTGTTTTCGAGCATCGCTGCACGAAGTCTATGGCGATGGCTCGTGTCGTGGAATCAAGAAACATATTGTTGCATGAAGTCTGAGGCAATGGGTTAGGTTTGCAAATCGCTGCATAAAGTCTGAGGTGATAAGCTTTTGTTTTCAGACATCGCTGCATGAAGTCGGGGGCGATGATCTCGGTTTATAGGGAACTCATCACTGTAGGAAGACTTAGGTGATGGGATGAACGTGTCACGGCATGAAGACTTAGGTGATGGGTTAAGAAGTACTTTGTTGGTTGATCCTTAGATAGCTAAATCGAGGGCGAGATTGTTTGTTTGTTGTATGATACATACGTATGATGTCTGATATGGAGATGTTTAGATGTATGCAAAATGTATGATGTTTGACATTGATATGGAACATGAGTATTGTATGCAAAAATGTATAGTTTATGTATGATATGCAAAATGTATGTATGAAATATGTGTAAGATGTGTGTATGCCTCGAAATGTTATGAAGACTATTTCTGGCATTCTCTCCTTTAAACCATTGACTTAGAGTTACCAATCCCATGGCGTTGTATGTTGTGTCGTCCTAGCTTTGTTAAATTCGATTTTAATGCGGTGAAAAAGCATTAGCAAAATTTCGAACATTGATTTTGTATTGTGAGTGCAGGTGTAGACGTAGACGTAGACGTAGACGTAGGTAATGGCATATGCATAGATTTATATGTTGTAAGCGTAAGCGTAAGCGTAGACGTATGTATTGTCATATTCATAGCCTTTTATGTTGTAAGTGCAGGCGTAGACGTGGACATGTGTATAGGCTTTGTATTGTGACTGCAAGCATAGGCGCAGATGTATGTGCGGACGTAGTCTTTTTTGCATCGTGAGTTTAGAAATAGGCGTAGACATGTGTATAGACTTTTGTGTTGCAAGACGTAGGAGTAGCCATGTGCGTGGACGTGTGGATAGCCCTTGTGTCGTGAGTGCAGACGTGGGCATAGCCATGTGCATAGACGTAGATGTGGATTTTCTTTCAATATATTTCTAACCAAGATGTTCTTTTGATGTTTTGTCAAATCCTTTTATTTTGTTAATCCCCCGAAATGATTTCAAGACAATATGCACAAGTAATGATCGTAGTATTTTGTAAAAAATTCTGAGAAAAGAAAAAATTCAATTTGAAAGATGCAAAGAAAGCAAATGTTTTATTGATATGCCTCTGAATAGGCGAGAATACAAGACACAATTCCTAGAAAGAGGTCATTACAGAAAGTTTTAAAACTGTAAATGGAAATGAAAAATGATAATTGTTGCTGCTATTCCCCAATATCCTTTAAATGATCTTATCTCCTTTGCTTCTGAGTTGTATGATTCAGATCTATCTCTCTCTTCGTGGTTCGTAGTCGTAGTTCTTAGATCGCAGTCTTTTTGTTTATTATTTCTTTGTATGAAGTCCCTAACTTTTGCTTGGATTTCCCTTTCGGGTTTTCAATCCACCAGGATAATTTTTGTTGTTTATATGCCCCTAATTTTTGCCTGGATCTCCCTTTAGTGTTTTCGATCCACCGGGACGCTCCTTTTTTCCTAAGTCTCCTGTTTAAGGTTCGAGCTTAGCGAGCTTCTTATACATAGTATTTTTTTACTATGTCTGAATTTGCCGGATGCGATATTTCTTCCCCATCCATTATTGTGGGGATAAGACCACCACTGGAGAGTGCTGTTTTGACTACGTATGGATATTTGTAGTTGAGGGTCCATTTACCACGTGAGTCGAGGAAAGGTAGCATAATCATTTTGAGTACTAGACCATGTTGTGGTTCATCTTGTGCAATACACTATTAATCTAAAAATTTCGAGGCTAATTTCCGTAGAGTTTGTTTGTCGATGCTAGAGGAATTTTATGGATGTCCTTGTATTTCGAGGCTTTTCTTGATGTTGTAAAACCAAGGCTTGTCATCTGTTATTTCTTTGATAGTAAGACAAAGTGCAGGCTCTTGATTGTGTCTGTTTGTGATGCGCGGTTCATGGTTTGACTAAGTTACTTTGAACATAGACGATATAGTTTCCAGGGCGTCTGTCATTTCATTTTATTTTCATGGGATACGGCTGAAAGTGATCTTTGTAAATTCCACAGTCAGTTTTAAAACATGATCCCGATATGGAATCAGTTTTGGATATTTAGTATCCCATTCGCCATTGACCTGGAATATGGCTTGTGAGAATTCTTTGGAGAAGCCAAAACTGCCCCTATATCGTACCCCAGTGTATTTGAAGCTCCGTCGAATGTTAGTATCCAACGTGCCCCTGGCTCGGGTCCTTTGTCAAGTCCTGGTATTTTAGAGTTGCTTATTTTTACCTAACTGGTGAACAACCTTCTTTGAAGAGGTGATTTGTCCACCATCATGTATGTATCTAACCTTGGCCTGTTTCTATAGGAACATACAAATATGTGAAATAACTTGATCAGCTTCTTTGTGGCTTCGCTCTGACATTACCCCTTAGCTTGGTTTCTTCAAGATCTTCCCATGTGCTCAGATTAATGGTCTTAATAGCCTCTTGATATGGTTGTATGTTGCCATCCTTTCGTTCTATTTCCCTCGCCATTTCCTCATGGAGTTCAAGATCTTTATCATCTTCCTCTTCAGCTTGGTTGATAGGAGCATCAAAGTTATATCGGGTCGCAGCAGTAGCATTATCAGTGGCTTTGGGCATGAACTTGCACACTTATCATGTTTTGGTGCATATTTAGTATATGAGATTTGAAAATGCATAAGCAGAGAAAGTATTGTCGTTTTTAAATTTATGGAATAAATGCAAGAGAAAGACAAAGATCTTAATTGAAAACAAAATATAACTTTTGTTATTTGCCAATATTGTCTGAAACAAAATGGGGGAACCCTTACAAGTAACCCCTATGCCCCGGGCTTGACATATGTTCTTTTAAAAACAAGAACAAATCACTTAGGAAAGAAAAAGATCTCAAGAATCTCCACGGAAGTCCATCTTTTGAGTTCTTCTCCTGGGGCACGTTCTCGGATAAATTCAGTTTCCCCTTTGGTGTTTTCTTTGTTGGATATCTTTGCCACATGTCCGCCATGCTCTATAAAGGTCCCTTGGATCGGAGGAAAGCGTGCTTCACCCTTCAGAGTAGCTTTATATTTTTCTTCAAGGTATGGTTCGAATTGGAATATCCCCTGGTCCCCTAGCTTGTGTAACGTTCTCTCGAAGGCTTCATTATGTTCTAATAGGAATCCACGTCCCACCAGATATTCTTTCAGCAAGTTTATCAGGGTTTTTGCTCGTCTGCTTGCCCTAGAGTCAGTGACTACTTCAATTGCATTTATTTTCGGTCCACCGTGCGGAGGCATAGGGTTTGATTTGATGTTGGGGTTCTGAAAAGTAATTTCCTGAGATTCCAACGAATCCTACACCTTGTGTCTGAATAGCCAACATTGTTTTATGGTATGTCCAGGAGAATTAGCATGATACTCACATCTGGCATTGGCATCGTTTCTTCATGGGAGGTGCCCGACTAGGGGATCTATAGGCTTGAGTTCCACCAAGGATGCCTTAACTAGCTATTGTAATAAATGACTGGGTGGCATCGGGAGTGGATCAAATTTTTTGGGTGGCCTTCTGCCTTGCTGCTGCCCTTGTGGGATCACTAATGGTTGTTGTACCCTGAGTTGTGACGCTACATCATTAACTTCTCCCTCTCTTCCTTTGGGGAAGTTTGAAGCAGGCCTCTTTGAATTGTAGGGAGCATTTGATGGTCCCCTTGGTATCTTCCCACTTTTTATTCCAGTCTCGATTCTTTCTCCGATAGTTACTAGGTCTGATAACCCCGAAGATATACTTCCAACCATCTTCTCATAATACAACCCTTGCAAAGTCCCCATGAACGTGTCTACTAATTCTTTCTTTAACAGTGGTGGTTGCACAAGGGATGCCAACTCCCTCCATCTCTGAGCATACTCTTTGAAGGACTCCTCTTTCTTCTGGGACAGATTCTGGAGTTGCATGCGGGTAGGCGCCATGTCCAGGTTATATTTGTAATGCTTCAGAAAAGCATTAGCAAGATCTGCCAAGGTTTGAATATGCGTCCGCTCCAATTGCATATACTAGTCTGAAGATGCCCCACTCAGGCTATCTTGAAAATAGTGAATCATCGGCTTCTGATCATGGGCATGGCCATGCATCTTCCTGCAATACATACGATGATGGTTTCTTGGGAAAATGAGCCCTTTGTATTTTTCAAAGTCAGGTGCTTTGAATTTTGGTGGAATCACCACATCATGAACTAGGCCCATTTCGAGAGCGTCTACTTCAAAAGCGTTAAAACCCTCAACAACTTTTAATCTTTCCTCCAGAGCTTTATACTGATTTATTACCATTGGATTATCAACAACATAAGTACCAGTCGTCTTTAAGGGCACTTAGTTGGCATCCTCTGGGTTGTGGTCTTTGTATTGCAAGTCCAAGTAGTTGTCTCCATTATTGGTCAGAATCTGTAGGGTATGTGATGCCCCTTCTTTTGGTGGTGGTAGGATAAACCCTTCAGTTTCAGCTTCTTATTGGGCCATGAAGGACTTCTAGAGTCCTGCTTCTGGCTCTTTCCTTGGTTGGTGACCGCTTGATGCACCAATAGTTTGGGCTACTTCCTCGAAAGAAGCCATGGGAATCTGGTCTTGCCATTCAATAATATTCTTCAAAGCTAGGAGAACTTGACTCAGATCTCCTTTCATTGAAGTGACATCACCCTTTACTTGGTCGAGATCCTCTTTGAATGCAGCCTGAGTTTCTTCGATTTTCTCCATTGCTTTCTTTTGATAGGCCCTTGTTTGATATGGAGGCCAAGGAGGTGGAGATCTTCTTCTACCAATGGTTCAACTGGAGAGATGTTTTTTTGAAAAAATGAGTTTTAATGTGATATGCAGGTGTTCGTGAATGCATGCGTGTGAGCGGATGTGTATGGACATGAAATGGTTTCTTGTGTTAAATGTTTTATTCACTTGGGTACATGCTTGTCTTTTTCTTATTTTTATTCGGTGACCGGCTTAAAAATAGATACGCAAAGGAGATGTGGAAACAAAATACCTTTATTGAAGGTAAAATAATTCAGATATTGAAAAATATTATTATCTTAAACCAAAACTTGTTTGCATCAAATTGAGCCAAGGGAAATAAGTCTTCCAGGTGAGCCTCAGGAGGTCAGCTCTTGAAACCATCCATCATTTCTTGACAAATCTTGGGAAATTCTTTAGCACATTATTTTCCTTTTGTGGCTTTGATTTCAGACATGTTTGCCACATTGATGCAGACAAGTTGTTTCCTTTGGTATCCATTTTTAAAGACAGTCATCAAGATCTTTAGTTTATTATTATCTTTTATACCCCCTGTGAATAAGACAAATAGAAAGAAACGGGTGAAGAATATATGAAATGTACGACGAATATATGAAATGTATGAATGCATAGACGTAGGGTTGAGTGACAGGATTTTTGTGATAAGTACCCCAATAGGGATGTATGAATCAGTGACGGGGTTTTTGTGATAAGTACCATTAGAAGGTAGGCTCCTTAATTTTGACCTACGGTTAATCTACCCTCCCAAAAGGTGGTTTCCTTAAAGGTATCATAAATAACACCAGAGGGAAAAGGCTCAAGGCTCCTTAATTTTGACTTAAGGCTGTTAGAAAGACTCATGGGTGTCCGTCCAAAGTCCTACTCGTCAAGAGGATATTTCTAGATAAGTATTCCTTTTTCGGAAGTCCACCGACTCTAGGCGAAGTCGTCACATAAACTCTCAGGGATGATGTACCCACTAAGCTAATAGGCGAACCTTCTTTCTAAGGATTATTAAGAATATTTTGAGAAATAAAAAAAAATCTCACCACGCAGTATATATGATGATAAACAATAGACAATAATTAAATAAATGCAATAAATAAATGAAAGCAATAAATAAATAAAGCAATAAAAACCCCAAAGCAAAAAACCCTAAAACCTAAAGTTGAATTCCCCAGTAGAGTCGCCAGCTGTAGAAACTGGTTTTTAAATCAGAGCCGCCACTATTAATTTTTATCCTAGGGAAGAGAATCTAACAGAAAACTCTAATTCGTAGACAGAGATTCTAGGTTTCGGACTTCATTAGACGAAAGGAAGGTGTTAGGAACCTTTCATCTACTTTGTTCACAAGGATATTAGGTTTTAGGTTTGGTAAAATAGGGTTTTAAGTTTTAATTAGGAGGAAAAGTGTTTTAATTTTTTAATAGGGAAAAAACAGTTTTAATTTTTAATAGCGGAACTCACTACGATTTTTGATCGTATGCCTACGTATCCTTTTATGAGGAATCAGAGTCTCAAATCGTAGTTCGTATGGGGTTGGTGTTTTTTAGGGGTCGCAAACGTACTTTGAATCAACTCGCATTTTGGTCGGGAGTAGTGATTACGGAGATTTTGACTAAATGCGCGGTAAGTCAAAATTTGTTTGAAACCCTTTGCAAAAACAATTGATTAGCTTAGTTTGTTGCGAAAAATAGTTTGTTGTTTGTTACGTGTTTTTTAATAGTATTAACTGCAAATATATCTTGATTAATGCATGAAAAAAAGATTTAATGCAAATAATATAGTAAAATAATGTATGCAATTTTTTGAATAAAAATAATTTATTTGTTAGTATCTAAATAATGATATAATTAATTATGGAAAAAATAGGGAGTTATACTAATAATAATAAAATATTAAAATATAATAATTATATAAAAAAGGAAAATAAATAATGATATAAGAGAAAATAATATTTTAATTAAAACAGGGGGGGTGTAGTTTTAGTGCTAGCAGTAAAAGAGTGGGGTGCTAAAAGAGGTTGGGTTAGGCCCAAATATGATTTCTGAAAGGGGGGTATGAATTTCCTTTGGTGTTTAGCAATTAGGGCGAAGGGGGTGTTAGAAGCAGTTGGGCTTGGCCCATTAAGTAAATTAGGAGTTTTTTGATTGTTTTTTAATTGATATTGTACATTGAATGTTGTTCGTAGAATGTTATAGATTTGATTCTGTATTGATTAAATTGATTCGTTTTTTGAGATATGACTTTGTGAAATTTGTTCTGATGAAGAGGTTTAGTTGCATGCAGATGTATGCATGGCGTAATGATGTTCTCAAAATAAATGTGATTATGTTGAATGCATTTGACATGTATGTAGTTTGATGTATGAATATGAAATATTGTTGTAGCGTATCTTTGTATGGGAAATAAATCCTTGACAAACGCTGGGGAGTTTTGGGAAGTTAAATCACAGATTGTGTTTGGGGATAAAGAGTATTTGCATCTTCAAACCTTGTTTAGAGTGTTTCCTCTAGGGATTCTTGCTTTGTTGTTTGAGGAGAATTCCGCTGGGGAACATTGACTTTGCTTGAGGAAACTCTATGGGGAGTGTTGATTTCTGCTTGGGGAATAGAGTTCAGGAGTTTTAGTTGTCCATTGCTCTTTTGGGGAGAATAAAAGTTAGCTGTTATCTGGTCAGATTCCAGGCTTCACAACAACTTGTTGGGGAAAATAAAGTTAACTATTATCTGGTCATATTCCAGGCTTCGCAATAACTTATTGGGGAAGATGAAGTTTAACTGTTATATGGTCGGATTATAGGCTTCACAACAACTTGCTGGGGAAAATAAAGTTAATTGCCATCTAGTCTGATTCCAGGCTTTGCAGCTTCTTATATGAAATTAACTATTATCTGGTCGGATTCTAGGCTTCGCATAAAATTGAAGTTAAATTATTATCTGGTCGGATTCCAGGCTTCACACCAACTTGATGATATTAACTATTATCTGGTCAGATTCCATGCTTCGCAGAAAATTGAAGTTAAACTGTTATCTAGTCGGACTCCAAGCTTCGCAACAACTTACTTGAAAGGATGAAGTTAACTATTATTTGGTCGGATTATAGGCTTCACAACAACTTGCTGGGGAAAATAAAGTTAATTGCCATCTAGTCTGATTCCAGGCTTTGCAGCTTCTTATATGAAATTAACTATTATCTGGTCGGATTCTAGGCTTCGCATAAAATTGAAGTTAAATTATTATCTGGTCGGATTCCAGGCTTCACACCAACTTGATGATATTAACTATTATCTGGTCAGATTCCATGCTTCGCAGAAAATTGAAGTTAAACTGTTATCTAGTCGGACTCCAAGCTTCGCAACAACTTACTTGAAAGGATGAAGTTAACTATTATTTGGTCGGATTTCAGGGTTCACAGCAACTTACTTGAAAGGATGAAGTTAATTGTTATCCGGTCGGATTCCAGGCTTCGCAACAACTTAGATGAAATTAACTGTTATCTGGTTGGTTTCCAGGCTTCGCAGCAACTTACTTGAAAGGATGAAGTTAATTGTTATCTGGTCGGATTCCAGGCTTCACAGCAACTTACTGGGATAGTAACGACTTTGTTGGGGATTGCAATGATTCTACCAGGGCTTAAGGGTTTTGTCCATTGATTTGTAATAGTCTAAGAGGAAAACTCGAGCTGGGGAATTTACAGTTTATTGGGGAAATAAACCCTATTGAAGATAATATTTTGACAACCTATTGGGGAAGTGAATTCTTTAGGAAGAACTCCACCAGACTTCTTCTTTTAAGACCAACTCATCTAGGGGAGGGTTTTCGAGAGATTGGAACTCTGGTTGGGGATAATTTTATTGAAGTAACTCTGTGGGGATAATCCCAAATCCTTAAGGATATGCTTGTTACTGTTTTTATGTATACATTTGTTAACAATTTAATCATGTTCATATGCATATATTCATTCAATTTTAGTCATTGGACGCTTATGCACTCAAAACATAAAAACAAAAAGTTTGCACTTCAAAGTATATTTGTATTGATGTTTTTCCCATAAATAGGCATTTTTGTACAAGGAGATAGAGATCCTAAGAAGAGGAAATCATCGAAATAATGAAAAGAATTCAAAGTGAAAACAAAAATAATATCCACGTGGAAGTGATCTCATTGTGTTTAACCTTCGCTATTGCCCCTATGTCTTCAAACACCATCCCTTGTTGTTGAAAGAAGTCGATTGAATTGATCTTGGATCATTGAACTTGGACCTTCGTAATAAAGCTGGTTGTAATGATTCCACAACACATAGTCATACGCTTTAATCCTTAACTTTTTCCTGGACCGCCCTTTCGGGTTTTCAGCCTACCAGGATACCCTTTTTTGCCCAAGCCGCCCTTTTGGGTTTTTGTCTTGCCGGGTGTACAATCTTTTGTATATATCCCTAATTTTTCCCGAACCTCTTTGGTTCATCGGGATGCCCTTGTTTTGGCCTAGGTATGTCAATCTAGTAGGTCATTTTATGCATAGTATTTTTTAACTATGTCCGCGTTCACAGGATGTGGAAAGTATGTTAGAACATAGTTTAATTCTACAACCCTTGTAAGAGCTTTGATGATAACAAACACAAAGAACAATTATGCTCCCTAAATTTATATTATATTTTGTAGAGAAGTTCTGATGGAAGAAGATCAGAATATGAGTTAAAATGTTGTTTCAACTCTGATTATTAACATCTCTGAAAGAAGTTCTAACGCTGCAAACAGAACTTCGTGTTTCTGATCCACAAAGCTCTGAAGCAAGCAGCAACAAATACTTTCATCTTCTGAAGCAAGCATGTTCTGAAGCGTTACAAATCAATTATTTCCATTTCAAGAGTAACAGCTGGAAGGGAACAAGGATCTTTATTTTTGGAAAGAACCTTAATTGTCATTGATTAACATTCGAAATGCTCCTACATGCTTCGCCTATTTAAACAAAGCTTTGAGGATAAATCATTTACGATTTTCACATGCACAGTAACGTTGCTATCACTATCTTCCTCAAATGTACAAAATTCAACTGTGTAAAACATTCTTGTGATACCGTTTTATTAGAAAACACTCTTGTACACATTTATTCAAATATTTTTTAGAGAAATTCCTTGAGAAAAACCGGGTTGTGGTTTATAGTCAAGAAGACTTTGACGGTTGTCAAAGTAGATTTTTAATAAAGATTGACTAGTGGATTAAGGCCTCGTTGAGAGAGGCGAAATCACCTTGGCAGGAGGACTGGAGTAGTTTGAGTTCAAACGAACCAGGATAACCAACATGTTATTTTCTTTAAGCTTTAAAAATCCTAATTCAAACCCCCCTTTCTTTTATTTTTCCATTCTTCAATTGGTATTAGAGCGTATGGTTCTGAGTTTAAGCACTTAACCGTGTCAGTTAAAGATCCAAGCTAAGAAAAACACTATGGTGGGACCAAGTCAGAACATCAACAATGACTACCATGATGAGAAAGACAGAATCAGCGGCAAATCTCCAATATTTGATGGAGATAACTTGGATTACTAGAAAGACATAATCAAAAGTTTCTTTCTGGCTTATGACGCTGATCTTTGGGTTATGGTGATTAATGGGTACATACATCCTGTTGATGAAAGCGGTCAGAAGATTGACAGAAAAAGAATGTCATATCATCAAAATCGAGACTTCAGAAATCATCACAAGGCCAGAACTATTCTCTTGAGTGCCATCTCATACATAAATTATGAGAAGATCAGCAAAGCACATGTTTGATTACTTGAGAATGACGCATGAAGGCAACACACAAGTCAAAAAAACCAAAGCCCTTGCACTCATTCAGAAGTACGAAGCCTTAAAATTGGAAGAAGATGAAACCATTGAAACAATGTTCTCAAGACTTAAAATTCTAGTTGATGGGCTAAAAGTTCTAGATAAAGGGTACTCAACTGCTGATCATGTAAAGAAGATCATCAGGAGTTTACCAAAGAAATGGAGACCCATGGTCACTGCTCTCAAACTGGCAAAAGATCTGAATAAAATATCTCTAGAAGAACTTGTCAGCTCTCTCAGAAGTCATGAGATAGAGTTAGAAGATGATGAGCCCCAGAAGCAAGGTAAGTCTTTAGCCCTTAAATCTAACAAAAAATATGAATCTAAAGTTTTGCAGGCAATAGAAGAATACTCTGGTGGATCCTTATCAAATGAAGACGGACTGTCTCTTCTCTCTAGAAGAGTTAATCAACTCTGAAAACACGGGTAAAGAAAGTTTAGAAATTTCAGAAGAACAGGGAATTAGTCTGAACAATCATCTGGATACTGAAAGTATGAACCATCTTCTGGATACAGAAAGTCTGAATCATCTTCTGGACACAGAAAGTCAAGCAACAGAGACATTATCTTCTACGAGTGCAATGAACAAGGGCACTATAAAAGTGACTGTCTAAAGCTTCAGAAGGAGAAACCTAAAAAGAAGTTCTTTAAGGAAAATAAGAAAAGTCTCATGGCAATATGGGATGACTCAGACTCTTCTAAAGTAGACACAAAATCAGAAGATGAAAGAGCCAACATTGCCCTTATGGCCAACGTATCAGAAGATACTGAATCATCTGGATCATAATCAAACATAGAGGCAGAAGAGGTATTTTATAACTTTTCTAGATCACAATTAGAAGAAAGTCTGTCAGAAATTATAGAAAGGTATCAGAAACTTCGAGTCATAAACAAGAACCTGAAAAAGGATCTAGTTTCTGACTCTGAAGAAACTAAAAAACTGAGATTGGAAAACTCTAAGTTGAAAGAATATATTTCAAAACTTGAAAATCAATTACAAAACACTCAGAAGGAAACTATCTCAGAAGTTCCTAGTAACCCTGGTAAGATCATAAAGGGATATGATCATAGCTTTCAGAAATTCCTTGCTAAAAACACACACACACATATATATATATATATATATATATATATATATATATATATATATATATATATATATATATATATATATATATATATATATATATATATATATATATATATATATATATATATATATATATATATATATATATATATATATATAAGAAAGATGGCTTTAATGATCTATGGAGTTAGCAGAAATGGAAAAAAAGGAATAGGATACAAAGGTAAAGTATCCCAACCTAAGAAAGTTAAGGATTTGGTTATTAAACGCACTCCTCTGAATTATCACTTTACCTATGGGCACACACATGACTTAAAGTACACTAGTAATTCTTTTTCTGCTAAACCAAAATTCAAACAGAATTTTGGTAACTCTAATAAACAAGGACCCAAAAAGATATGGGTACCTATGGATAAAATTGTCTATGTTGCAGATATCTTTAACATCAAGACTGAAACACCAATCCTGGTACCAGGACTCTGGATGCTCTCTACACATGACGGGAAGAAAGCATAGGTTCCAAAGCGTGGAACTTAAATATGGAGGCTACGTAGGTTTCGGAGGCAATCAGAAGGGGAAGATCATTGGCTCTAGAACTATAGGTAACGTTAATCTTCCCTCTATAACTAATGTTTTTTTAGTAGATGGATTAATGCATAACTTGTTATCCATAAGTCAATTAAGTGATAACGGTTATGATATAATCTTTAATCAAAAGTCCTGTAAAGCAGTTAGTCAGAAAGATGGACCTATCCTCTTTAATGGAAAGAGAAAGAACAACATTTACAAAATAAAACTTTCTGAACTGAAAAGTCAGAATGTAAAATGTTTGTTGTCTGTTAACGATGAGCAATGGTTCTGGCACAAAAGATTGGGGCATGTTAGTATGAGAAGAATATCTTAGATTAACAAACTCTATCTGGTCAGAGGACTTCCTAACCTGAAGTTCATCTTAGGTGCTCTGTGTGAAGCATGTCAAAAAGGCAAGTTTGCAAAACCCTCTTTTAAAGAAAAAAATGTTATTTCTACTTCTAGACCATTAAAACTTCTGCATATAGATCTATTTGGACCAGTGAAAACGGAATCCATTAGTGACAAGAAGTATGGATTAATGATCGTAGATGACTATAGCAGATGGACATGGGTAAAGTTCTTAAGACACAAGGACGAGTCACACTATGTGTTCTTTGCCTTCTGTAACCAAGTCCAAAATGAAAAAGATCTTAGAATTGTTAAAGTCAGAAGTGATCATGGTGGAGAATTTAAAAATAAAAAATTTGAACTATTTTTTAATGAGAATGGCGTCTCTCATGATTTCTCTTGTCCTAGAACTCCCCAACAAAATGGAGTTGTAGAATGAAAGAACAGAACTTTACAAGAAATGGCCAGAACCATGACCAACAAGACTAACATTCATAATTTAATCTCCATAAGAACTATTCTGGACAAGACTCCATATTAATTATGGAAGAACATAAATCCCAACATCTCCTATTTCCATCCATTTGGATGTATTTGTTTTATTCTTAACACTAAAGAACATCTGAACAAGTTTGACCCTAAAGGACAAAAGTGTATTATGTTAGGATACTTTGAACACTCACGAGGCTATAAGTATACAACACAGAAACAAGGATTGTAGAAGAGTCAATCAGTGTCAGATTTGATGATAACCTTGGCTCTCAAAAGTCAAAGAAAGATAAATCTTTTGCAGATATAGTAGTACAATTTACAGGTACTAAAGACATTGCATCAGAAGCTTCTCACAAAGAATCACAGACAACACCAGAAGAAGATGTCACAAATATTACAGCAACATCTGAAGAGCCTCTCCAGAAAACACAATGCAGAAGCAGCTTAGCTCATCCGGAAGATAAAATTCTAGTAAAGAAAGAAGACCCAATTAGAACAAGATCTACATTCAGAAACTCTGAAGAATCTCTCTCATGGGATTAGTGTCTCTTATTGAGCCAACTTCCATTGACGAAGCTCTTCTAGAAAATGATTAGATACTTGCAATGCAGGAGGAATTAAACCAATTCAGCAGAAATGATGTGTGGGATCTGGTTCCCAAACCAAAAGGGTCCAACATTATTGGAACCAAATGGGTATTTAGAAACAAGCTCAATGAATAAGGAGAAGTCATCAGAAATAAAGCACGACTGGTGGCACAAGGTTATGGTCAACAAGAGGGGATAGACTATACAGAAACCTTTGCTCCAGTCGCCCGGTTATAATCTATCAGACTTTTAATTTCTTTTGCTGTAAATAATGGCATCATTCTCTACCAGATGGATGTCAAAAGTGAATTCTTAAATGGATACATTGATGAAGAAGTTTATGTGCACCAACCCCCTGGTTTTGAAAATTAAAAAGATCCAAAATATGTATTTAAACTAAAGAAATCACTATATGGTCTGAAACAAGCTCCCAGAGCATGGTATGAAAGACTAAGTAGCTTTCTGTTAGAAAATGATTTTACCAGAGTGAAGGTGGATACAACTTTATTCTGTAAGCCATTTAAAAATGACATTCTAGTTTGTTAAGTTTATGTAGATGATATTATTTTTGGATCTACTAAAGCCTCTCTGGGAAGAGAATTTGCTAAGTCTATGCAGGTAGAGTTTGAAATGAGCTTGATAGGAGAACTCAAGTTTTTTCTTGGCATTCAGATCAATCAAACTCCAGAAGGGACATACATACACCAAAGCAAGTACATCAAAGAACTTCTGAAGAAATTCGACCTATCAGAATGTAAGCCAGCCAAAACTCAAATGCATCCTACATGCATTCTGGAAAAGGAAGAGGTAAGTAAAAAGGTAGAAGAGAAGATCTACAGATGTATGATTGGTTCTCTCTTATATCTTACAGCTTCAAGACCTGATATTATGTATAGTGTATACCTATGTGCCATATTCCAATCAGATGCTAGAGAATCTCACTTAACAGCTGTTAAGCGAATTTTCAAGTATCTAAAAGGTACTACTAATCTTGGCCTATTTTATAGAAAAACAAAGAATACAAATTAGTAGGGTACTGTGATGCTGACTTCGCTGGAGACAGAGTAGAAAGAAAAATCACTTCTGGAAGATGCCAATTTCTAGGAGAAAATATGATCTCGTGGTCCAGCAAGAGGCAATCCATAATTTCATTATCAACCGCTGAAACTGAATATATAACAGCAATTGGATGTAGTACACAAATGCTCTAGATGAAAAGTCAGCTTGAAGACTTCAATATATTTGAGAGTAACATTCCTATACTCTGTGACAATACTTCTGCCACTTGTTTATCTAGAAAACCTATTTTACATTATAGGGCTAATCATATAGAAATAAAACATCACTTCATTAGGGACTATATTCAGAAAGGAATTCTCTCTTTAAAATTCATTGACACAGACCATCAATGGGCTGATGTCTTCACTAAACCCCTTTATGAAGATAGGTTTAATTTCATTCTGAAACATCTCAGCATGAAATTATGTCCAGAATAAGATTTTTATTTATTATTCTTTAACCCTCATAATTTTATGTTTTTTTTTGTGAACATTTGATCAACAATTCTTCGGAAGTTAGAAGGACAGTTGTATTAGGATCTATCTAAGAAGATCTGAACAGTTCCCAAATGGTTCATTTCAAAGATAGAAGCATGCAGTTCACAGCATCAACATTTTTCATCCTCTCACAAGAGTTTCATCTAAGGCTGAACACGCATTTAAATTCTGAAAAGACTAAAGCCTAATTGGATGCATTAAGACTCGTGTTGTATTGGTAACTGTTTTATATCTCCACGCCATCTCCCTATTTTCAGGAATCATTAATGCTATGTAATCATTTCTTTTCACTCTTTTCTGGATAATTAAGTCTTCTATTTATTTATAAATACACCGCTCACTTCCACTTTCACTTTTTCACTCTCACTTCTTCTCGCTACTATTTTCTCTCTACTTTTTGTGTGCAATTTTCTTTCAAAAATCTTCAAAAAGTCTCTGTGAACAATGGATTCTTCTCAAAGCGCTCAAAGCTCTCAAAGTGTTCCCAGCTCTTCTTCTTCAACAGAAGAAAGGTATGAAGAACCTTCAAGAACACTCCTGGATCACATTGATTCGCTATAAGTTCTTTGTGAACTTATTATGGACTTTGAAAGTATGAAGGAAAACGACTATGACCTTACTCCTGATGTTAAACTTTAAGGGTGGACCAAGTATTTTGATCATCTTCTGGGTCTAGTCTTTCAAAGATTAGTTAAAGAATTATGGATTCACACTACTGCTTCAAACCATCAAGTTACTTCGTTTGTTATAGGAAAGAAAATAATTATTTCTGAAGATCTTATTGCACGCTTGATAGGTCATGATGGTGAAGACATTCATTGCAGCGACATGGCAGAAAAATTCTCTGACCTAACAACAATTTCAAAAGAGATTTTTCTTCTAGCCAACCATTAAACAAAATTAAAGATCTGAAAGACTAATTCAGAATTTGGTCAAAAATCATCTTGGGCTGCATCAACCACAAAAAGCCCACAAGTTCTCCTGATTATATCAACATTTACCAGCAATTTCTTCTGTACTTCATTGTAACCAAGGCAAAGGTAAATCTTCCTCATATGCTATTTAATCATCTAAAGACAAGTGTCAAAGAGACTAGAAAAGAATAAAGGACTAAGAGGGACTGGATACCTCTAGGAAGACTCATATCAAATATTCTGACAAAAAACAAACTGGTAGAATATCTGATTGAGGCTCAACAGGTCAGCACTCTAGAAGCATGTGCTGGAAAACCTCTAAATACGAAGAATATGAAGAAAATGAAAATCATTTACACCATCAAGAAGGATCCAACGGTAACAACAAAGGAAGTCATTACAACAAGAAGAGTTCCTCTGAAGGATTTCCCTCTTTTCTCTCTCAAACAAATGCTTCTCCAGAAATTATTGTCAGATATCTGGAAGCTTGCAAAATGGATAAGACTATTCTAGAAGTGAACATTCGCAATCTGCAACAACAGGCACCAGAGGTTGCACTCAAGAAATCAAGGAAAAGGAAAGTTACTAGAGAAGGATCTTCTCATAAGGTTCCCAAGGCTTCTAAAAAGAAAGGTAATTCTTCTTTTATTTCTGTTGTGGAATAAGTACTTTTATCAACATCTGAAACCCCCTTCTCTCCAAAACCCACAGAAGACCCTTCACCACAAGCCTTTGATGATTTTGATATTGAGTTTGACATTTCACTTACTTTAGAAAACATTCTAGACGAACCACCTTCTACCCATATTGACCAAAATCAGCCAGAACTTGGTCAAGTTCTTTCTGATATTGATCAATTTGATATGGTGTTCCAAGCCTCCCAATCAGAAAATCCAAACTCTCAAGCTCCCCACTCTGAAAATCCAAAATTTCACGCTTCCCAACCAGAAAATAAAAATCTTTACTCTGATACCACTTCACCCATTCTTGGAATAACAGAACCTCTCATGGTCCAACAACCAATCATAATCCAAGACATTCCAGATATTCCATCTCTCTATCATTCCACTCCACCAAACACCCCTCATTCACCCATTGTTATTTCTGATTCTCCCTCTCCATTCAACCCTCCAGGAGATCACCTTCGTACAGTAATAGACTTAGAAGCGCTGGACAATCTTGCCTCTAGCTCTTTAAAATTTTCCATCCCAAAACCAAAACCAAAAATCACCAAGGAAAATGTTGGTAAAAATTTGCTGATTTTTGAAACAAAAATAATTGAATGGGTTAACTCTCTGAAGCTAGCCTGCTTAGAGAATCTGAATCCTGCTGCTTCTGATTCACACTAGAACCAGTTCAAAAAATGGTTCAATTCTGAATCCCATAAACTCAAGGAGTTAAGTTATAAAATTGCTCAAAGGAACTTCTGTGATCAGCTGAATGTTTTCAAGCATCAAGTTCTGCACCACTAGGAAAAGAAACCTCTTCTTCTGCTGGACAATGCCCCTTGGGAAGATCACCAGCCTTCAGAAGTTGATGAACCATGCTCTGATACTCTACCTCTAGTTGTGGTTCAAGACAAAGGCAACGAAATTAAAGAAGCTATTGAGTCAGAATCTGCCACAGCCTGCTCTAAAAAGGTGGCACCTTCTGCTGATATACCTTCTTCATCTCTGGTTCTACAAACTTTGGAGGAGTTGAAGAAAGAAAATGAAGTGATCAAGGAGAGACTAGACAAGTAAGATGACACATGCAAGGAAATCAAAGGGATGCCAGGAAAACAAGAAGATTCAAACATTCAGATTAAGAATTTGTTGGAAGCCCTATTCACACGACTTCTACCACCTCAATCTTAGTATTTAAAATTGTTTTTTGTACTGTGTTCAATTTTGTGTGTGTGTTATTTTCTTTTGAATGTGTTATTGCCATCCTTTTTAATAAAACTCTTCCTCCATTTCTTAAACGTGTTAATATTTCTTTTTGATTCATGACAAAAAGGGGGAGAACCTAAGATATTTCTAATAACAGTATCGAGACACAGTCTCAAACATTTTGAATATCATAACTTCTCGTTTTTTTCTGAAAGCAAAACATGAACAAAACTCTGGTGAAGACCGAAGTAGATGCATCGAAAACTCTGATCAGAATAAACTTCAGGGAAGTATTTCTTCTCTATCTGAGTATTCAACTCAGGGGGAGACCTTCAAATGCTTTATGTTCTTTCTGTTTCTATTAAAATATCCTAGTTTTTTCATCATCAAAAAGGGGGAGATTGTTAGAACATAGTTTGATTCTACAACCCTAGTAAGAGTTTTGATGATAACAAACACAAAGAACAATTATGCTCCCTAAATTTATATTATATTTTGTAGAGAAGTTTTGATGGAAGAAGATCAGAAGATGAGTTTAAAAAGTATTTCAAATCTGATTATTAACATCTCTGAAAGAAGTTCTAACGTTGCAAACAAGACTCTGTGTTTCTGATCCCCAAAGTTCTGAAGCAAGCTGCAATAGATACTTTCATCTTCTGAAGCGCTGAAAATCAATTATTTCCATTTCAAGAGTAACGACTGGAAGGGAACAAGGATCCTTATTTTTGGAAAGCAACTTAATTATCATTGATCAACATTATAAATGCTCCTACATGCTTTGCCTATTTAAACAAAGCTTCAAGGATAAATCGTTTATGATTTTCACACGCACAATGTGATACGGTGGCAGAACCGACTGTTATACTGGCTTTTTGTTTTGTATTCGTAGAAGTGCGCTAAGCAAGAGTCGCCATCGACTTTTATTTCATCCAACAAAGGAAAAGGGAAAAGAACAGAAAAAACCTTTTCGAGGTGTTTCTGAGTATGGGGGTAGATTATAGAAAGGGAAGGTGTTAGTACCCTTTTCTATCCATGGTTTTCCATGGGATCTTAGGTACTTGCTCATTTTTGAAATTTCTTGTGTGTATTTTGAAAAGTTTTTGCTTAACTTCGTGGTAACCCTTGTATCTGTCCTCAAGAGTGTGACGAAGTTGTTTTTGAAAACTGCTTTGAAAGTGTTTGTGTGAAAGAGTTTTTGTTGTTTTGAGCAAGTACTTAAGAGTTTCTACCTACTCGAAAAAGACAGTTCATTTTCTCGTTTCCTTTAGACAATGTTATCCTACTATTAAGGAGTAGGTAGTCCCATCGTTGGAGTTTAAGGGACATTTGAAGGGACAATTACGATCACAAAAGCAATGGTTAGGAAACCTTAGTAGTTACCCTAGAGTCTTAAAGATATTTCCGAGGCAACATTCGAATGGGTCATTTTTTATCTTTTGGGACTAGAGGGCGACCACTAAAATTCTCTATACTTCATGACCGTTTACCGAAGGCAACCAAAGTGGGATAAACCCTAGGAGTGAACCTGTGCATGTGTTTGATTTTAGTTGATTATCTTTGCACAATTAGGGTGATCTACTATTTAAATTTCATTTGTCTTTTGCATGCAATCCTATTATCAATCATCTAACAGTTTATAGTTGCAGAAAATTAAAAGCGGAAAAGAAAATCTACACTATTACAAGGCCTTGGGGAGGGGGTTACATAACCAAAAACTGGGGATTAAACAGTAAATAACATGAGGTAAATAAACCTAAGTTAAAAGCTATTACAAATCCGGAGCAATTACATTAATTGGAAAAATAAATAAATAAATTCGCGCGAGAATAAATTAAATGAGGAATTAAAGTTAAATTCAAAAACATTTGATTAGTGAATAAAGAAAAAATATTTTTTTGGATTTTTTGAGAAAGTAATTAATTTTGCAAATTAACCTAATTTCTAATTAATTTTAATAATGAAAAAAGGAACTTAAATTATTCTAATTAACCTAATTAATTAATATAATTAAATATTTTATAAAAAAACCTAATTCTAATTTTTGTGTTTTTATGATTTTTTGATTTAATTAAAGAAAACAATGATTTTGTAGAATAATTAAAAACCAATAATTAAAATAAGAAATTAAAAAAGTAAAAAAATGGGCCTGGTATGAAAAATAATTCTGGGGGTGTGAGGAGTTGAATTTGTTAGACCCAAGATTGTTGGCCCAAGGACTGCGTGTCATCCCATGAGGTTCACCTTTGGAGGGTCTACCACGCTCCTTGCTTGCTGAGCGTTTAGATATAGATTGATGATAAATCTGATGGTTGAGATCAGGGGTGCATGATGGACGTTTGATGGTGAGGCACACTGGATTTGTAAGAAATTATCAAGAAAAATACAAAAGCATACTCATTCCTTAACCATCTGTGCTGGGCTGCTCATTCATACATATAATTAAACAAATAAAATATAAAGGAAATTAGGCATTATGCCCCAAAAAAGCGCGCGAATTAAAATCTCCCAATGGGAGTCTTCCACCTAATCATCTTCTTCCTGCAACCGTTGTTTTAGGTAAGAACTTTTACCTACGGACCCAGTCTATCATTATAGCCTCTGTATTTTCAAAAAATCAAGAATACACAATATAAATTTATGGTGAGGCCAAGGCTCAATTGGATTTGATTCCCTGAACACGATGGTGTCCTTATTTTGGTCCAATTTAGCTTGTATCAAAAGATCCCAAATTGAAGCTCCAAACCCTAAAAATGGCATCGTGTGATTCCTGCATCCATACTCAAATTAAAGCATCCAAATACGTTGAACACATGATAACAAGCACAAATATATGATTAAAACATGTTGATAATTCCAGAATTAAGGAAAACAATTTTTGAAAAAGAGAGCAAACCGTGACTGATATAGGGCACGGTTCTTGGTGCTTTGATGCTTAGAAACGATGGGAAAAGCTTCCTGGATCTGCGTGGATGACCCCTGAAGCTTCATAACTCCTTGAATTGGCTTGTAGGGAAAAATCCAGTCTTTACTTTTTTGCATTAACTTGAAACTTGTTTCTTTCTCTCTTGAGGCAGGCTGCACATGAATTCCTTTTTTCTTTAGGGTTCACAATGATCTTCTATATGTATGTGAATCAACTAGGTTAATAGTTTTGGCAAGAATCCAAAGATATGAATGAATTTCAAATCTCTTCCAATCTTTCAAAATTTGGAGATTTCCTCCCTTCTATGGCTTGATGCGATTTTCTCTTCAATGGGCAGTTCATGAGATATTCAATCAATGCCAAAACAAATCTTATCCCATTTATTTGATTTATTTTTTATTATATTTGAATTTTAAATAAATAAAATCAAAATAAATTAAATAAATAAGTAAATGAGACATGGGGTGGTTCATGGGTCATGGACCAGGCTAGGAGTAAGATGCAAGCATAAAACGTTGGGCCCATTTGAAGAAAAATGCATTTTG
This sequence comes from Vicia faba, assembly GCA_948472305.1. NCBI lineage: Eukaryota > Viridiplantae > Streptophyta > Magnoliopsida > Fabales > Fabaceae > Vicia > Vicia faba. The sequence continues at coordinate 1,199,675,019 of OX451738.1, forward strand.
GGCATGGTTGACTTTGTGCAAATTTCCAAAAATGGCCAACTTTGACAATGCACATCTCTCTCAAAATTGACCCTAAGAGAGTGTTCTGGGACTTTTTAGAAAGCTTAGGATGTCCTTTAAACAACCCTTTTGGTTTCATCTCAATTGGATCTTCCATGTTCATGTAAGAAGCTTTAACCCAAAAGGTGTTTTTGTTGACTTTTTGAAATGACCTATAATGTCTGAATTTATATCTTTTCATGAGTTCATTTTTTGAACTTGAGGTCTAAATATGAGTTGTAGGGAATTGAGTTCCCTTCAAAATGAGACTTGTATGAGAAATTTCTTATAAAGTATGAGAAAGTTATGCCTGGTCAAAGTTTGGTTGATTTTCCTATAGAAACCCTAATTTAGCAACTTTTGAGTTTTGATGAATTAGGGGAATTCCTTGAGGAGTCATGATAAACCCTTGATCAAATGATGGATAATACTTTAAAATATTTATGTTGACCAAAAATCTTGTAGTTTGATTGTATGTGGGTCACAGTTGACTTTTGACCTAACATAGTTGATTTTCAGGCATCTGAGTAGTTGACTGAGCAAACTTCTTGTGCAAGGCTTGAAACTTGACATGGATGGTCTTAAGAACATATTAGGACCAAGGAAAAATATTTGAGTCCTTTGGATCTCACCCATCTTGATGAAAATGGAAACCCTAATTGGAGATTCACTGCTTTAGGAGAGAGTGTGTCTGGTCAACCCTTGGACATTCTTGAGCAGATTAAGGGATTCAATGAGCATATGTTGGGTGATATGAGAGGGAAAATTTTGGGGTACAACAGCTTCGCCTGTTCAATCTTCCTAGACCTGAGGATGTTGATTGACTTGTCTGCTTTTCGTGATCTGAAGGTGGAAGATGATTGAACACTAGAGTGCCTAAAAATTTGTACTCGCATGAAGTGAGTGTCAGTTAATAATATCAGGAATGGGCTTATAGATTCCATTTGGAAGTCGACAGAGAATCTTCGGAGATGGGTTTAAGGATGCCATCCAGAAAAGATATCAGTTGTATAAGAGATTCCTTTGCGAGAATTTCTGTACCTGCCATTGAGGAGGACTTCGCTGGGGAATGTTGATTTATGTCCTGGGAAATAGAGTATAGGAGCTTTGGTTGTCCATTACTCTACTGGGGAATTAACTCTTAATTGAGGAGGTGGAAGTAAACTGCATGTCTGGTCAGGGTCCAGGATGTACAACGCCTTACTGGGGAAATGTGATATCAACCGTAACTGGACGGGTCTAGGTCTTACAGTGTTGTAAATTGTTGCCTGGAGATAAGAGAGAAGGAACCTGGATAGTAGGGTTTCTTCGAAATGAAAGCCTGGGTAGTAGGGCTATGAGAAGGAACCTAGATAGTAGGGTTACTTCGAGATGAAAGCCTGGATAGTCGGGCTACGAGAAGGAACCTGGGTCGTAGGGTTGCTTCGAAATGAAATCCTGGATAGTAGGGCTATGAGAAGGAACCTGGATAGTAGGGTTACTTCGAAATTAAATCCTGGATAGTAGGGTTATGAGAAGGAACCTGGATAGTAGGGTTACTTCAAAATGAAAGCCTGGATAGTAGAGCTATGAGAAGGAACCTGGATCGTAGGGTTACTTCGAGGTGAAAGCCTGGATAGTAGGGCTATGAGAAGGAACCTGGGTCGTAGGGTTACTTTGAAATGAAAGCCTAGATAGTAGGGCTATGAGAAGGAACCTAGATAGTAGGGTTAATTCTAAATGAAAGCCTGGATATTAGGGCTATGAAAAGGAACCTGGATCGTATGGTTACTTCAAAATGAAAGCCTGAATAGTAGGGCTATGAGAAGGAACCTGGATCGTAGGGTTACTTCAAGGTGAAATCCTGGATAGTAGGGCTATGAGAAGGAACCTGGGCCGTAGGGTTACTTCAAAGATGAAAGCCTGGATAGTAGGGCTATGAGAAGGAACCTGGGTCGTAGGGTTACTTTGAAATGAAAGCCTGAATAGTAGGGCTATGAGAAGGAACCTGGATAGTAGGGTTATTTCTAAATGAAAGCCTATATAGTAGGGCTATGAGAAGGAACCTGGGTAGTAGGGTTACTTCGAATTTAAAGCTTGGATATTAGGGCTATGAGAAGGAACCTGGATAGTAGGGTTACTTCCAAATGAAAGCCTGGGTAGTATGGCTATGAGAAGGAACCTGGGTAGTAGGGTAACTTCGGAATAAAGCCTAGATAGTAGGGCTATGAGAAGGAACCTGGGTCGTAGGGTTACTTCGAGATGAAAGTCTGGATAGTATGGTTGTGAGAAGGAACCTGGATAGTAGGGTTACTTCGAGGTGAAAGCCTGGATAATAGGGCTATGAGAAGGAACCTGGATAGTATGGTTACTTCGAGATGAAATCCTGGATAGTAGGGATGTGAGAAGGAGCCTGGATCGTAGGGTTACTTCCAGGTGAAAGCCTGGATAGTAGGGATATGAGTAGGAACCTGGGTCGTAGGGTTACTTCGTGATGAATTTGGGTAAAATTGCATCTGAACCGAGAGGGAACCTGGGTAAGGTTTCTTCGTGAGGAGTTTGGGTAAAACTACATCGGAACCGAGAAGGAACCTGGGTAAGGTTGCTTCATGAGGAGTTTGGGTAAAACTACATAGGAACCGAGAAGGAACCTGGGTAAGGTTGCTTCGTGAGGAGTTTGGGTAAAACTACATCTGAACCGAGAAGGAACCTAGGAAAGGTTGCTTCGTGAGGAGTTTGGGTAAAACTACATCTGAACCGAGAAGGAACATGGGTAAGGTTGCTTCAGGATGAGTCTGGATAAAACTACATCTGAACCGAGAAGGAACCTGGGTAAGGTTGCTTCGTGAGGAGTTTGGGTAAAACTACATCTGAACCGAGAAGGAACCTGGGTAAGGTTGCTTCGTGATGAGTTTGGGTAAAACTGCATCTGAATCAAGGAGGAACCTGGGTAACATTACTTCGGGATAAATTCGTGTAAAACTTCAGGAGGAACCTGGGTAAGGTTACTTCAAGATAAGTCTATGTAAAACTTCAGGAGGAACCTGGGTAAGTTTACTTCGGGATAAGTCCGTGTAAAACTTCAGAAGGAACCTGGGTAAGGTCACTTCGCGATAAATTCGTGTAAAACTTCAGAAGGAACCTGGGTAAGGTCACTTCGGGATAAATTCGTGAAAAACTTCAGAAGGAATCTGGGTAAGGTTTCTTCGGGATAAAATCATGTAGGGTTATGGGAAGGAACCTGGATTGTAGGGTTACTTCGTGATGAGTTCGTTTGAAACTTTATTTGGAGATGTATGAGAAGGGACTGGTGTAAGATTTTTCAGGATAAACCCGTGTGAAGCTGCATTTAGGAGAGACCTGTGTAATATTGCTTCGTGACGAACCCGTGTAAAACTGCATTTGGTCGTGCAGATAATTACTCTGTTTAGTTTCAGGAGCTAATCTTGAACCTGCTGGAAATTGTTGATGATAACCATATTTCCTGAAAAGATACATGATTAATTATATATGATGGCACTCTCAAAATAAATGAGATTATGATGTATGCAATATGTGTGCGCATGTCATGATGTATGAACATGAAATGCTATTGTGACATATCCGAGTCTGGGAAAATCCCTGACCGCTGCTGGATGGTACTGGAAATTAACTTCTTGGCCGTTGTAGAAAAAGTGGTTCTTCTACTTCCGCTAGGGATGGTGAACAAAGATGACTATGTTGGAGATTTTCTCCTTGTCTACAACTATTCTATGGGGGAGAGACTCTGTTTGAGAATAATTCTGCAGGAGAATAACTTTGTTGGAAGGTGAACTTCCGGAGCTGAAGTAATAAGCTATGTTGGGGAATGAGCTTCTATATTCAGAGAAATAAACTCTGCTCGGGAGAAAACTATATGAACTGCTTTCGATTCCATAATTTTGCTGAGGAACATAGATGTCGGTTCTCTAAAGGAACTTGGATGGGGATAGTAACAAATGTTTCGGAAAGCCGATGTCAAAGCTTTAGTTTCCTCTACTCTGTGGGGAGTGTAGGTGTTATTGGGACACATGTTGAGGATACGATAATGACTTTGCATGAGGACTTTTCTGCCCCTTTACCGGCTGGAGAAAGTATCTGTGGAGGCTTTATGGATAGCTTGAGTGTTATCCCAACTCATGAGGTGCTTGGTAACTGCCGATCATAATGATTAGTCTTCTACTGATAGGAAAGTGAGAAGATAACGGGACATAGTCGTATGCTTTAATCCCTAACTTTTTCCTGGACTGTTTTTTTCGGATTTTCAATCCACCGGGATAGCCTTTTTTGCCCAAGCCGCCTTTTCAGGTTTTTGACTTGCCGGATGTACAAATTTTTTGTTTTTAACCCTAACTTTTTTTTCCTAGGCCAATCAACCTAGTGGGTCTTTGTTCATGCGTAGTATTTTCTGACTATGTCCATGCTCTCAGGATGTAGGGAGTTGTCACTATCCATAGTGTTGTGTGTTAGTACTGTCAAAAAATGTTTTCTTGATGGCACATGATTCATTGCTGGAATGTGTGTGTGATTCCCCAAGTGATTCAGATGGAGATCCGCCCCTGGTTATTTGGCACTTTTGGAGAGACTGCCCCAGGTGTGTTAGACATCATGTCATGCCCCTTGCTTATGGAAGACCTGTTACTGGAAATGTATTTCCCGCTGAGGTGATTTTGTCTATTGAGAGGATGTCTGTTCATTGAATATCCATTGTGCGGATTTCTCTGCTGTCAAACAATTAGTCATATGCAAACAATGTCATTTAAAGAATGCAAAGCTCATGTCTGTCTTGAAAAAAAAAATTGAAAATGTGTTTTGTGTAGTAAAACGGAATTTGCAAGAATGTGATATCAACTCAGGATTCGTAACAAGTCCTACAGGAGTCAGGATACCTTTGTAACAGTATGCTCTCAAACTAACCCATGCTATAGCTAGGACTTTTAAGGGTTATAACGTGGCCTTGTTCATGGTTTAACAAACAAAGGATAAAGGCTCAAAATTTATTTGTACCCACTCGTTCTTCGTGATGTCCCTACAATCTTATGCTCAGTTAATTGCGCGATTAGAATCCCAGTTGAGTCCTAGAGTACTGTCCTTGATGTTCCGGTGATGGTTCGGATACTGAAAGTTTATCTTGAATAGGAATTCATTTTTGTAAACTTCTTTTTGTTGAGGATTTGTAGGACCTCTTTCTTTTTTGATTTTACTATACCTGTCTTTTGCCTGAACTGTTTCTTTTTGGGATTACACTCAGCGGGATGCCCCAGTTTTTCTTAAGTCCTTTTCATGGGTTTTGACTTAACGGACTTTTCTTTTTCAAAATAATGACTACCTGCTTTGATGATTATGCGGAACCATCACCATCTTCTGATTCGGAAGGACGTCTTTGAGGCCATTCATTATGCGCGAAGCGGAAGATTGCGACTGAATACACCTCCGAATTAACTGAGAAAACTACCCTGCCCCAGGTTATGATTAAGGTTTTTTATTTGTGTAAAAGAAAAACTCCTACTTCTTTGGCTCAAAGGGGTTGACTAGGGATTTGAAACAATGCATGTACATCGTCGGCGGGGTATGTTCAAAAGCATATTGTAGAGATTGTGGTATCATTTTCTTCATCCTCCCTCTAAGGCTTAGAGCTTTTAATCGAGAGTTGAATATCACGAAAAGGAAGTATAAAGCAGTTTAAGCATAATGAAAACAAATTAATCCAGGACAAACATGTGTAATTCATTAATGGAATAACAAAGTTTTGACATGAAAATAATTGTTCGAATAAACAAATAAAATACAACTTGAGAATTCAAATGAACAAAAATGCTTTCAATCCTGGCCATGTTTTGGCAAAGGAGCAATGATAACGTTGGGAGTCTCAGGAGGGTCGAATTCAATCTCCTTGGCGTCATTCATATTCTGAATCTTGTATTTCAGTGCCCAACAATCGTTAGTGTCGTGCCCCGGGCTGCCAGAATGATAAGCACACCTTGCATCCAGATTGTAGTTAGGAGAGGAAGTCTTAGGGTTTGGATAAGGTCCTATCACCGTGATCAGATTCATCTTCAACATGTGTTGGAATTCTTGTGACAATGGCATGTTGATTTGGGTGAACTTCCTTTGAGGTCTTTCTACCCTTGGCTGATTGTTTCGTTGTTGTGGTTGTTATGTGAGTTCTGAATTAGAGACCAGCATTGCCCCCACAGATTGGTGGTAGTCTGCCTTACTACGCCCCTTCTGGACATGCACAACATTGGCTTCCCTCTTACCAACAAATGGCTTCTTCTCAGCACTAGAAGATGCAGCCATCGGGATCTTCCCGCTTCTAATACCATTATCGATCCTCTCTCCTGTCAGAACCATCTTTGTAAACCCGGATGAGGAACTCCCAATTAGAAAATTTAATAATGGTCCTGTTAGAGTGCCCATGAACATGTCTACCATTTCATGATCAGTCAGAGGAGGTTATACTCTGCCAGCTAGATCCCTCCACTTTTGTGCATATTCCTTGAACCCTTCTTTCGAGCCCATGGGCATATTCTGTAGTTGCACTCGAGTTGGTGCCAGGTCAGCATTGTATTGGTACTGCTTGTAGAAAGCAGTAGCCAAGTCTTCCTAGGTATTAATGTTGGTTCCTTCCAACTGATAGAACCAATCCATTTGAGTGCCGACCAAACTTTCTTGGAAGAAATGGACCCATAACTTCCGGTCAGCAGTGTGAGGCTGGATCTTCCTCACATAGAAGCGGAGATAAATCTTGGGACAACACACCCAATCATATTTTGCAAATACCGGAGCCTTGAACTTCGGTGAAATAAAAACCCCAAATACCAAACCCAGCTCTTCAAAATCCAGCCCTGGTATTCTTTGGATCTCCATTACGCTCAAACGATCCTCTAGCTGTTTATATCTATCCTCAGCCGGGGGATACTGTTCATCATTGTAGTCAGATTCATCCTTAGAAACTCTCGGACTATGGTATTCCTCCCTTGTTTCCCCCTTTTGGTTCTCCCCTTCTTTGGATGAAGAGGTAATATCAATTGTTTGCTTCAACGGTCCCCTAAATCTTCTGCCCAGATTCAGGACACTGACGGTCTTCTTCTTCTTCTTCTTCTTCTTTTTCTCTTTCAGAATAAGGGCCTTCAGATCTTCCTGCCCTTTAGCCAAGGCTACAAACATTTGCTGAAATTGGTCATTTTGTGCCTGGAGATCCTTGATGCTTTGTTCAGAAGACATTATTGCTGAAATAAACAGCGTAGAAGATGAGAAACTTGTTATGGTACCTGTTTATGCAATGTCATTAATGATATGCGTATACAATGATTTCAAGGACTTTGGGAAATTTAAATTTGCGAACCAAAATGAAATAAATATTTTATTAGTAGAATACAACTGTCTTTTAGATATTACAATTGAAAATTCTAAAAACTAAAAGAAAATCAAATTTCCCATGGATGCTTCCTCTTCGTGCCGAGATAGACATTAAGGCTTCTTTCCTCATGAAGCTGTTTTGTGAGCTCTAAGACTTCTCTTGGCCATAGAACTGATCCCTATAATTATCCCACTCCTTCTTCAACTGAATCTAGGACTTCTGTAATTCTTCAAGATCGGTGGGCATATCAGGATGAAGAACCGTGTATGGAATATCCCCTTCAGTAATGGGCTCCACAATCACTGGTAGTACAACTATGTATGGCATCATCAGTTTCTGAGCACGGGCTCGTACCCGTTGGAGATAAGGTTCCATAGGAATGGAATTCTTCGGCCCCAAAGTCTTGGCGTCAGATTTGTTTACCATTCCCTAAGCTCGTATGAACCTCTGGCGATACCCTTTAACATCATGCTCATAGTTAAACACAATTCCCTGGATAAGCATCTCATGAGGACCATCCCTTCGAGCGTAACCAAATTGTCGCAGAGCCAAATAAGGATTGTAAGTTATGCCTCCCCTAATGCCAAGTAGTGGGACATTAGGAAACTCCCCGTAGCGTTCAATAATAGAAATGCCTCCCATAGATCGGGAATACCAGTGAATATCCGTGTGAGAAAGTGACATTATCCTTTGCGACCAACTCAATCCTTGTTCATTTTTAGCACTGACTTAGGGAAGTGAGAAATAAACCACCTCGAAAGTAATGGCATACAGCACATAAGAACCCCTCTTCTCTTCATAATACGAGTGTGGAGAGCATGCAAGATATCTTCGAGCAAAGTAGGAACGGGGTTGTAAGAGAGGAAGATCTTGATAGCATTCACGTCTATGAGCAATTCTGGATTAGGGAACAGTATTAACCCATAAAATAGAAGGGCCAAAACCTCCTCAAAAGCCTGAAAGTCCAAATCATTCCAAAACAGCTGGGCCTTCTCTATTAGGAACTTGTCTAGAAGACCCTTGACTCTGCTTCTTGTTCCCCAATTGGATACCACGTCGACCCGTTTCAGATGCAAAGTTGAGGCAATGATCTCTGGCTTGGGAACTTCTTCTAAACCTGTGAAAGGCATATGGTCAAGAATAGGTAGATCCAATAACTGAGACAACTCTTCCATGATAGGCACCAACTGATAGTCTGGAAAGGTAAAGCAATGGTGCTTGGGATCAAAGAACTGAAAGAGTACCCCATCATCTTTTCATCAAAGCTCGAAGTAACCAGGTTGAGAAGTCGACCATGTTTCTTAGTGAACGAAGAAGTTTCAGGAACCCTTGATACTAGCTCTTTGAGTTGGAGAGGTATTCTCAAAAAGCTGATTCAGATAGTGTTTCTACGAGCGGAAGCCATGATCTGCAAAATAGAACAAAGATAAATTCCCTTGGTCCTTGAAATGGTTAGTGTAATAAGAATGGATGCTATGTTATGATGCATGATGTTATGTTCAAACAGAGTAAATCATACACAAGAAAAGCACACAAATAGGACTTAGGTTCAAAGGCTTGCATGAGGTCAAAGTTAAGTACCCTCTTGAAGTTTAGTTGGTTTCAAACCTGTCTTAGAAAATTAATCGGGTTCTAAGGATTCTCAATATCACTGATCATCCTTTATCAGGCATTGTTTCAGCTCAGGCAATCTTTTCTTGTGGCCAAAATATCCCAAAAGTCTGATCATAATGAGTGTAGTATCGAGTATCAACCAATACTCAGCTTTATACCGTGGCCGGTTATCTCACTACTTTCTAATGGCCAAGTTTGTTCAACTAAGATTCTAAGGTCCGTTAGTGCTTCACGACACCACGTGGTGGTTCCGTATTCTCCTCGTTCCCACACGAAGGATACCGGTACCAACCAAAGTGTCACACCAACACACCCATTGCTTAAACCATATCGGTCTATGCCGTACAGTCTCCATGATCTATTGTTATTTACCTAATAAGTGCCCCCCAGATCTGGGTGTAGGATCTTTAACAATACCAAAGCAAAAACCCATAAAGATAAAGCAGGCAAAGCAAACAAGAATGTAATTTTAAAAATGACCTGGATCCTAAGGTATACCCTACTTTATTAGATCCCCAGCAGAGTCGCCGGTTCTGTGATACGGTGGAAAAACTGACTGTTATACTGGCTTTGCATTTTGTATTCCCAGATGTGCGCTAAGCAAGATTCGCCATCGACTTTTATTTCATCCAACAAAGGAAAAGGGAAAAGAACAGAAAAAACCTTTTTCAAGATGTTTCTGAGTATGGGGGGTAGATTATATAAAGGGAAGGTGTTAGCACCCTTTCTATCCATGGTTTTTCATGGGCTCTTAGGTACTTGCTCATTTTTGAAATTGCTTGTGTGTGTCTTGAAAAGTTTTTGTTTAACTTCATGGTAACCCTTGTATCTATCCTCAAGAGTGTGACGAAGTTGTTTTTGAAAACTGTTTTGAAAGTGTTTGTGTGAAAGAGTTTTTGTTGTTTTGAGCAAGTACTTAAGAGTTTCTACCTACTCGAAAAAGACAGTTCGTTTTCTCGTTTTCTTTAGACAGCGCTATCCTACTATTAAGGAGTAGGTATCCCCATCGTTGGAGTTTAAGGGACATTTGAAGGGACAATTACAATCACAAAAGCAATGGTTAGGAAACCTTAGTAGTTACCCTAGAGTCTTAAAGATCTTTCCGAGGCAACATTCGAATGGGTCATTTTTTATCTTTTGGGACTAGAGGGCGACCACTAAAATTCTCTATACTTCATGACCGTTTACCGAAGGCAACCAAAGTGGGATAAATCCTAGGAGTGAACATATGCATGTGTTTGATTTCAGTTGATTATCTTTGCACAATTAGGTTGATCTACTGTTTTAATTTCATTTGTCTTTTTCATGCAATCCTATTATCAATCATCTAATACTTTATAGTTGTAGAAAATTAAAAGCGGAAAAGAAAATATACGCTATTACAAGGCCTTGGGGAGGGCGTTACATAACAAAAAACTGGGGATTAAACAGTAAATAACATGCGGTAAATTAACCTAAGTTAAAAGCAATTACAAATCCGGAGCAATTACATTATTTGGAAAAATAAATAAATAAATGCGCGCGAGAATAAACTAAACGAGAAATTAAAGTTAAATTCAAAAACATTTGATTAGTGAATAAAGAAAAAATATTTTATTGTATTTTTTGAGAAAGTAATTAATTTTGAAAATTAACCTAATTTCTAATTAATTTTAATTATGAAAAAAGGAATTTTAATTGTTCTAATTAACCTAATTAATTAATGTAATTAAATATTTTATAAAAAAACCTAATTCAATTTTTTATGTTTTTATGATTTTTTGATTTAATTAAAGAAAACAATGATTTTGTAGAATAATTAAAAAACAATAATTAAAATAAGAAATTAAAAAATAAAAAGAATGGGCCTGGTATGAAAAATAATTCTGGGGGTGTGAGGAGTTGAATTTGTTAGGCCCAAGATTGCTGGCCCAAGGACTGCGTGTTATCCCACGAGGTTCACCTTTGGAGGGTATACCACGCTCCTTGCTTGCTGAATGTTTAGATATGGATTGATGATGAATCTGATGGTTGAGATTAGGGGTGTGTGATGGACGTTTCATGGTGAGGCACACTGGATCTGTAATAAATTATCAAGAAAAATACAAAAGCGTATGCCTGGGATCGAACCCAGGACATTTGCTTCACATACTCATTCCTTAACCATCTACGCTGGGCTGCTTATTCATACATATAATTAAGCAAATAAAATATAAAGGAAATTAGGCATTATGCCCCAAAAACGCATGCGGATTCAATTCTCCCAATGGGAGTCTGCCACCTAATCATCTTCTTCCTGCAACCGTGTTTTAGGTAAGAACTTTTACCTACAGACCCAGATTGTCACTATAGCCCATACATTTTCAAAAAAATCAAGAATATGCAATATAAATTCATGGTGAGGCCAAGGCTCAATTGGGTTTGATGCCCTGAACACGAAGGTATCCTTATTTTCATTCAATTTGGCATGTATCAAAAGATCCCAAATTGAAGCTCCAAACCCTAAAAATGGCATCCTGTGATTCCTGCATCCATAATCAAATTAAAGCATCCAAATACGTTGCACACATGATAACAAGCACAAATATATGGTTAAAACATGTTGATAATGCCATAATTAAGGAAAACTATTTTTGAAAAAGAGAGCAAATTGTGACTGTTAGAGGGCACTGTTCTTGGTGCTTTGATGCTTGGAAACGATGGGAAAAGCTTCCTAGATCTGCGTGGCTGACCCCTGAAGCTTCATAACTCCTTAAATTGGCTTGTAGGGAAAAATCCAGTCTGCACTTTTTTGCAAAAAATTGAAACTTGTTTCTTGCTCTCTTGAGGCAGGCTGCACATGAATTCCTTTTTCTTTAGGGTTTACAATGATCTTCTATATGTATGTGAATCAACTAGGTTAATAGTTTTGGCAAGAATCCAAATATATGAATGCATTTCAAATCTCTTCCAATCTTTCCAAATTTTGAGATTTCCTACCTTCTATGGCTTGATGTGATTTTCTCTTCATTGGACAGTTCATGAGATATTCAATCAATGCCAAAACAAATCTTATCCCATTTATTTGATTTATTTTTTATTTAATTTAATTTATTTGAATTTTAAATAAATAAAATCAAAATAAATTAAATAAATAAGTAAATGAGACATGGGGTGGTTCATGGGTCATGGACCAGGCTAGGATTAAGATGCAAGCATAAAAAGTTGGGCCCATTTGAAGAAAAATGCATTTTGGGCATGGTTGACTTTGTGCAAATATCCAAAAATGGCCAACTTTGACAATGCACGTCTCTCTCAATTTTGACCCTAAGAGGGTGTTATTGGACTTTTTAGAAATCTTAGGATGTCCTCTAAAAAACCCTTTTGGTTTCACCTCAATTGGATCTTCCATGTTCATGTAAGAAGCTTTGACCCAAAAGGTGTTTTTGTTGACTTTTTGAAATGACCTATAATGTCTGAATTTATATCTTTTCATGAGTGCATTTTTTGAACTTGAGGGTTGAGGATGTGTTGTAGGGAATTGAATTCTCTTCGAAATGAGCCTTGGATGAGAAATTTCTGATAAAGTATGAGAAAGTTATGCCTGGTCAAAGTTTGGTTGATTTTTCATATAGAAACCCTAATTTAGCAACTTTTGAGTTTTGATGAATTAGGGGCATTCCTTGGGGGTTCATGATCAACCCTTGATCAAATGCTGGATAATACTTCAAAATATTGATGTTGACCAGAAATATTGAAGTTTGACTGTATGTGGGTCACCGTTGACTTTTGACCTAACACGGTTGATTTTCAGGCATCTGAGCAGTTGACTGAGCAAACTTCTTGTGCAAGGCATGAAACTTGACATGGATGGTATTTAGAACATATTAGGAACATGGAAAAGATTTGAGGCCTTTGCATCTAACCCATCTTGATGAAAATGGAAACCCTAATTGGAGATTCATTGCTTTAGGAGAGAGTGTGTCTGGTCAACCCTTGGACATTCTTGAGCAGATTGAGGTCTTAAATGAGCATATGTTGGGTGATATGAGAGGGAAAATTTTAGGGTACAACACACAGTAACTCTGCTATCACTATCTTCCTCAAACGTATAAAATTCAACTTTGTAAAACATCTTTGTGATACTGTTTTATTATAAAACACTCTTGTACACATTTATTCAAATATTGTTTAGAGAAATTCCTTGAGAAAAAATAGGTTGTGGTTTATACTCAATAAGACTTTGACGATTGTCTAAGTAGATTTGTAATCAAGATTGATTAGTGGATTAAGACCTCGTTGAGAGAGGCGAAATCACCTTGGCGGGTGGACTGGAGTAGTTTGAGTTCAAACGAACCAGGATAACCAACATGTTCTTTTCTTTAAGCTTTAAAAATCCCAATTCAAACCCCTTTCTTGTGTTTTTCCATTCTTCAAAGTCCTCTTCGTCCATAGTAATCAGCACCATGGCTCCACCAGAGAACACTTTCTTAACAACAAATGGCCCTTCATAAGTGGGAGTCCATTTTCCCCTGGGATCGCCTTGTGGAAGAACTATGTGTTTTATTACCAAGTCTCCAGTGTGATACACTCGAGGTTTGATCTTTTTGTTGAAAGCCTTGATCATACGCTTTTGATACATTTGACCACGACAAACAACAGCCAATCTCTTCTCATTAATCTAGTTCAACTGATCCAATCTAGTTTGAACCCATTCATCTTCGCCTAAGTTTGCTTCTTTCATAATCCTTAAGGAAGGAATTTGAACTTCCACAGGCAAGACAACTTCCATGCCATAGACTAAAGAGAAAGGAGTTGCCCCAATTAAAGTTTGAGCCGAAGTACGATAGCCATAAAGAGCAAACGGTAGCATCTCATGCCAGTCTTTGTAGGTCACTACCATCTTTTGCACGATCTTCTTTATGTTTTTATTGGCATCTTCCACTGCGCCATTCATCTTAGGTCTGTACGGAGAATAATTATGATGCTTGGTTTTGAACTGAGTGCAGAGCTCCATAATCATATCATTGTTGAGATTGGTTTCTTTGTTAGTGATGATCCTTTCAGGGATATCGTATCAGAAGATGAGGTTGTGCTTGATAAACTAGGCTACAACGATCTTTGTGACTTAGGCATATGAGGTATCTTCAACCCATTTGGTGAAGTAGTCAATAACAACAAGGATGAAACGGTGTCCATTGGAAGCAGTAGGCTTGATCTCTCCAATCATGTCAATGCCCCACATTGCGAATGGCCACAGAGCAGTCATGACTTTTAGAGGTATCAGAGGCATGTGAACCTTGTCGGCATAGATCTAACACTTATGGCAAGTCCTCGAGTGATGGTGACAATCAGTTTCCATTGTTGACTAATAATAATTAGCCCTTAGAATCTTCCTGGACATAGTGTATCCACTAGAGTGAGTCCCAAAGATACCATCATGCATGTCTTCCGTGATCTTTTCTGCCTCCTTCTTGTCCACACAGCGGAGTAGAGTAGAATCATGGTTGCGCTTATACAGGATTCCATTGCTTAGAAAGAATTTGGCTAAGAATCTTCGCAAATATTTCCTATCATTGATGGAGGCTCCTTCAGGATACTCTTGTACCTCAAGATATCTCTTCACCTCATGATACTAAGGCTTCTCTTCATTAGTGTCAAGCTCATTGCAGTGCGCGGGTTCGTCAAATATTTCAATTATAATTATAGGGGCCTCTATGTCCCAATTGACCTTGAACATGGAAGACATTGTTGCCAAGGCATCTGACAACTGATTTTCTTCTCTAGGGAAGTGTACAAAGGTGACCTCCTCGAAGTGTGGGATCAGGGTTAACACAAGCTCTTTGTAAGGAATCAGGTTAGTATGCTTGGTATCCCACTCTCCTTTGACTTGACTGATTACTAGAGTTGAATCTATGAATACGTCCAAGAACTTGATCCTTAGGTCAGTAGCAGCCTTTAAGCCCAAGATGCATGCTTCGTATTCAACCATGTTGTTTATACAATCGAAACACATCCTAGAATTGAAATGTGTATGGAAACACTTAGGAGAAATAATCACAGCACCAATTCCGTTACCCAAAGCTTTGGAAACTCCATTTAAAACCATATTCCATCGAGATCCTTGTTCAAGTACGTCATATGGTCCAGGCTTTTCACAATCAATTATCCGCATGATATTCTCATCCGGGATTTCAAAGTTTATGGATTGGTAGTTATCAACAGCTTGATGGGCCAAATGATCTACCAGTATACTTCCTTTAATTGCTTTTTGTGTGGTATACTGAATGTCGTATTCGATCAAGATCATTTGCAATCATGTTATTCGTCCGGAGAGAGATGGCTTCTCGAAGATATACTTGATAGGATCCATCTTAGAAATCAACAGAGTGGTGTGATTCAACATATACTATCTTATCCAGCAAGTAGCCCATGCCAAAGCGCAATAAGTTTTATCGAGCAGTGAATATCTTGTTTCACAGTCGGTAAACTTTTTGCTCAGGTAGTATATTGCATGCTCTTTTCGGCCAGACTCGTCATGTTGGCCAAACACACATCCCGTTTAATTCTCTAATACATTCAAATACATAATCAGAGGTCTTCCTTCAATTGGAGGCATTAGGATGGAATGCTCTTGTAAATATTCCTTGATCTTGTCAAAGGCTGCTTGGCAGTCGTTTTTCCATCTGACCACTTGATCTTTCTTTAAGAGTTTGAATATTGGTTCACAAGTAGCAGTTAGGTGAAATATGAATCGAGCAATGTAGTTAAGTCAACCCAAGAAACCTCGGACCTCCTTCTTAGTACGGGGAGCTGGCATATCTTGGATGGCTTTGACCTTCGCAGGATCGACTTCGATTCCTTTTCCACTGACGACAAAACCCAGGAGTTTCCCAGGCCTCACCCCAAAGGTACACTTGTTGGGATTCAGCCTTAGCTTGTACTTTTTCAACCATTCGAATAGCTTGTGTAAATGATCCAAGTGTTCCTCCTTAGTTTTCACCCTTTTGATCATATCATCCACATAGACTTCTATCTCATGATGGATCATGTCATGAAATAGAGCTACCATAGCTCATTGATAAGTTGCCCCTGCATTTTTTAAACCAAACAGCATGACCTTGTAGAAGAAAGTGCCCCACTGTGTAACAAAAGTGGTCTTCTCCATGTCTTCGGGAGCCATTTTGATTTGATTGTAGCCAGAGAAACCATCCATAAAGGAGAAAACTTTATGTTGAGCCGTGTTGTCGACCAAGACGTCAATATGCGGTAGTGAGAAATTATCTTTGGGGCTTTCCTTATTCTAATTCCCTATAATCGACACACATACGAAGCTTACCATCTTTCTTTGGCACTGGAACCACGTTCGCAACCCATTGAGGATATGATGTCACAGCCAAGAAACCTACATTGAATTGCTTCATTACCTCAACTTTTACCTTTTCAGACATGTCAGGACGCATACGACGAACCTTTTGCTTGACTGGAGGGAAATCTTCCTTTGTTGGTAGACGATGAACCACAATATCAGTATCCAACCCTGGAATATCTTCATACAACCAAGCAAACACTTCAACTTAGTCATGTAACATCTAGACTAATCTTCCTTTGATACCGTCTTCTAAGTTGGCACCAATCTTTACCTCTTTCTTGCCTGTCTCAGTACCTAGATTGATCACTTCCACTGGCTCTTCATGAGGTTGAATGGATTTCTCCTCTTGTATCATAAGTCTGGCTAATTCTCCTGGTATTTCACAATCTTCTTCGCCTTCATATTTGTCTTGGTTGATTGGATGTTCAAAGTCATAGCTGGCAATAGCAAAGTCGTTGACAATGAGATCCGAAGTGGACAAGGATCTGCAAATGTGTGTGTGTAAGATACATGGCTATTTTGAAAAATTCAATAAAGAAAAAGAAAGACAATGAGCGCAAAATTTGAACGCAACGATTCCAATGTTTTTCATTAAATGATCATATGGCATATGGAAATGAACAACCCTTAACAAATGGACCATGGTGCCTTGGGCAAGGCATGTGGCTTAAAGTCATTGTTTGAATTAAATTACAGACAAAGTTCTTGAATAGATAGAAATAGTAAATGGTAATTACTCCTTGTTTAAGGAGATAGGAATGAAATCCTTGGCACGCTAGTTGTTGAGCCCTTCCTCGGTAGTTGGATAGATCCATTCATCAAAGTTGCAGTCATCCTCAGAGTCTTCATTAACATTCACTTCATGATCACTAATACGAAGAGGTGGTTTTCCCATTCGAGCACGTCTGACCTCCTTTTGAGCTTTGGAAGTGAAGCCCAAACCAAACTTGTCTACTTTAAAAGGAATGTCAGGGAGTTGTCCCCAACTTTTACTACTTCCATCTTTAATCATGGCACAAGCGTCTTTGAGGGAAACTATCCTTGGCACATATTTAGTAACTTTTGGAACTTCAGAATAGATTTTGGTGGCGGAATACATGGGAGGGACCACTTCGAAAACTTGACAAGGAGTCTCTATAAAATCACCATCCATCTCCACATACTTGAATCAATTGATCTGACTAACCATAAATTCTTCTTCACCACAGACAGTGACGATCTTTCCCTTGACTGGATATTTCAATTTCTGGTGAAGGGTGGACGTCACTACTCCTGCCCCATGTATCCAGGGGCGTCCAAGTAAACAAGAGTAGGCAGGACATATATCCATCACGTAGAAAGTATAACTGAAAACTTATGAACCAACTTTAATGGGGAGATCAACTTCTCCAAGTACCATCCTCTTGGATCCATCAAAAGCCCTTACAACTATGTCACTTGGCTTCAACACCAAACCATCACAATCCAACCGATTTAAGGCACCTTTGGGTAAGACATTTATAGAGGACCTTGTATCTACCAAGACATGGGCCAGTGTAGTTCCTTTTCATTCAATAGAGACATGAAAGGCCTTGTTATGATTTCTTCCAACTTGTGTCAAGTCAGCATCAGAGAACCCCAATCCATTGTCGACAGTCAAACTCGCCATACAATTTTCAAATTGGTCGGTTATGGTCTCTTGAGGATCATGTGCCTTCTTTAAGAATTTGATCAATGCTTGAGCGTGAGCATCAGAGAAAATTAACAAAGATAACATAAATATCTTGGAGAGGGTTTTCCCCAGCTGCTCTACTATCTTAAAATCACTCTTTCTTATGATCTTTAAAATCTCCTCCATTTCTTAGGTGGAGGGTTCCTTGGTAGTAATGTCTTTTGCATGTGCCTTCGTCCTGGTAGACTCAATTGTCCTTTGTTTTCCCCTAGCGTTAGTACTAGATTTATCAACGGTAATGAGAACAGGTGTAGTTGTAGTAGTTAGCGGTGAACTGTTAGGAGAGAAGATTCTCCCTGTCCTTGTCACCTTGCTAGAACCAGTAATAATGGTAACGTAATCAGCTTTGTCTTCATTAATCCAAGAGTCTTGCTTAATCCCATGATAGTATACTTCAGCATCAGAATTCCAAGGTACTTCCTTATCGGAAGAATAAGGAATTGGCCCTGGTGCGGTGATTATCAAGGGGGAAATCGCTGGTTCGTTGGAAATCCTAATAGGACCTTTTGAGGAGATACTAATAGTTTTGTTGGATATGGTGATGATTGATATGTATTTAACTTCTTCAGTCAAACTTTTTATGGCCAAAGTTCTTTCAAACAAAATCTCGTGGCTATCTATTACGTGTTGGACACCATTTTTCAGCCATTTGCATCCATTAACTTGTTTGGCACAACAGTAATAGTATTTTAAACAACTAGGGAAAACCCCAGCTCTCAACAAATTTTCTTTAACAATGGTCAGTGGAGTAATCAAATCTTCAACGGAGGAAATAAAAGCAGTGTCTTCAATTGCATTGACACCTTTGTCATGATTTGGCATTGGTGCATTTATAACATTCGGAGTTGTAGGTGGATCAAACTCAATAGCCTTGTTATCGATAAGGTCTTGAATCTTGTTTTTTAGAGCTCAACATTGATCAATATCATGCATGGGGCTATTGGAGTGATAGGCGCATTTGGCGTTGGGGTTGTATTTTGGAGAAACAGTTTTAGGGTTGGAAGGAGGATCTCACAAGGTCACCAAGTCAGCTTTCAAAAGGTGTTGTAGAGCTTGAGATAGTTGCATATTGATTTTGGTAAATTATCTTCTTTGAACATCTGGTCTTTATTGATTATTTTGTTGACGAGGTCGTTGAGTTGGAATTGGATTGGAAATTAATACAGCCCCTACAGAATGGTGACAGTCATTCCTAGCACGGCTTCCTGACCCATATACAACATTAGTCTCTGTTTTGCCAATAAACGGATTTTTCACTACATTTGATGTATAGGCGGAAGCCATGGGAATTTTTCCACTTTTGATACCGCTCTCGACCCTTTCACCAGTTAAGATTAACTCGGTGAAACCAAACGATGAGCTCCCAATTAACAAGTTGAAAAATGGTCCAATTAATGTTCCTATAAACATATCCACCAGTTACCTATTAGTCAATGGTGGTTGTACTCTACCAGTAAGGTCTCTCCATTTCTGCTTGTACTCTTTAAAACCTTCATTGGAACCCATTGTCATTCTTTTTAACTAAACTCTAGTTGGCGCCAAATCAGCGTTGTACTGATATTGACGGTACAAAGCGGTCGCCAGATCTTCCCAGGTATGAATGTTTGAACCCTCCAACTGATAAAACCATTCTAAATAAGTCCCAAATAGACTCTCTTGAAATAAATGCACCCATAACTTCTTGTCAGTGGTATGCGGTTGTATCTTGCGAACGATGATGTTAAGTGGAGTTTTGGGCACGAAGCACTGTCGTACTTAGCAAAGATTGGAATTTTGAACTTGTGGGGAATAACTAGCCTAGGAACCAAACATAAATCACCAAAATCCAAGCCAAGTATAACTTGAATTTCCCCAGCTTTCAACCTATCTTCCAATTGCTTGTACTTATCCTCAGCCGGTGGATATTGTTCATCAAAATAATCCTCATCCTCAGAAGCTTGATTGTTTTCACCCCTAGCACAGGTACTCCTTGCATCTTTGTTTTGGTTCTCATCCTCCTCGAATTACTCTTCAACCACTTGTACTTGACGTATAGGGCCTTTAAAGCTTTTCCCCATGTTGATCAGGGCCTTCTTCTTGGTCTTATTTTTTTCCACCAGAAGTGACATCAGCTCTTGTTGTCCTTTGGCCAAGGTGAGCAAAGTTTCTTGAAATTAATATTTTTGCGTCTGCAAGTCTTTCACGGCCTGTTTGAGATCCATCTTACAGAAATAAATAGTAGAGAGGTGAAGAAACCTGTGTCGTAGGACCTGCTTATGTTATGATGCATAAAATGTGTACGCAAATGTTTTCAAGGACTTTTAAGATTTAAGTTTGTTTAGAAAAAAGAAGGAACAAACATTAATTGTATTAATAAGTTCAAACAGTTTACAAAAATTCCTCTTGGTCTTACAATGGAAGAAGCAAAAATACTACAAAATAAACTCCTAAGGACTCAGGCTTCCCATGAGCGCATCCTTTTTGGTACTATGTAGGCGTTCAAACTTCGCTCTTCATGAAGCTGTCTCATGAGCTCAAAAACATTCTTCTCGCTGGATTAGAATTGGGCTTCAAAGGTGTCTCACTCCCCTTTTAGTTGAATCCACGATCTTTGCAAATCCTCGAGAGTAGTAGGCATGTCAGGATGAAGAATAGTATAGGGAACATCTCCTTCGGTGATAGGCTCCGTGATAGGTAGGATGGCTTCATATGGCATCATTAGGTTTTGAGCGCGAGCTCGCACCCACTTGAGATAAGGCTCCAAAGAAATGAAGTTCTTATGTCCTAACGTCTTGCTATCAACTTTTTTCACCATGCCCCAAGCTCGTAGAAATCTTTGACGATAACTTTGGACATCGCTCTCATAGTCAAATACAATTCCTTGGACAAGCGCGTCATGAGGACCATCCCTCCTAGCGTACCCAAACTGTCGCAAAGCCAAACAAGGGTTATAAGTGATACCTCCCCTAATTCCAAGGAGAGGGACATTAGGTAATTTCCCACAATAGTCAATAATGGTAACATCCTCCAAAGATCGAGAACACCAATGAATATCTGAATGCGAGAGTGACATCAACCTATTAGACCATCTCATGCCTTGCTCATTCTTCAAAACAAATCGAGGATTATGCGAAATAAACAACCTAGCCAACAAAGTAATGCAACACATAAGAGTTCCCCTTCTCTTCATGGTGCGAGTGTGAAGAGAGTTCAAAATGTCTCCAAGTAAGGTAGGCACCGAATTACGAAATAGAAAAAATTTGACTGCATTCACATCTATGAGTTGGTTCGGGTTAGGAAATAGTACCATACCATAGATTAGAAGGGCAATAATATCTTCAAAGGCTTGTAGATCCAGCGCATCCCAAAATTGTTGAGCCCTCTCAAACAAAAACTTTGCTAGAAACCCCTTAACAACACTTCTTGTTTCCCAATTTTCCATAATGTTGAACCGTTGCAAATGTAAAGCTTGAGCAATCTCTTCAGTTTTGGGTCTCTTTCCATACCGGTGAAGGGTAATTGATCAAGAATGGGCACTCCCAAGAGTTGAGAAAATTCCTCCATAATAGGCACTAATTGGTAATCAGGAAATGTAAAGCAATGATGTAAAGGGTCGAAGAACTGAAAGAGCACTTTCATCATATCTTCATCAAGGCTTGAGGTAACCAGATTGAGAAGTTGACCATGTCTCTTGGTGAATGGATAATTCTCAGGAACCCTTGACGCTAACTCTTTGAGTTGAGGATGCACTCTTACGAGGTTGATTTGGATAGTATTCGTGCGAGTGAAAGCCATGTCCTACAAAACAAAACAAAGATAAATCTCTAGGTCCTTGAAATGGTTAGTGCAAAATGCCATGGTATGATGTCATGGTGTCATGTACAAGTAAACATATACACACAAAGCAAACAAGTCCTTAGGTTTAGGCTTGCACGAGGTTCATAGGTAAATACCCTCTTGAAGTTTAGTTGGTTCAACCTGTCCTAGAAGGTAATCGGGTTCTAGGGAATCTCAATATCACTGGTCTTTCTTCATCGGGCATTGTTTCAATGTAAGCCTCTTTATTAGCGACTGAAACATCCCGAAAGTCTGATCTCAATGAGCATATCATCGAGTATCAACCAACCTCAGACTGCACCAAAGTCAGCTATCTAACTACTTCCTAATGGCCAAGTTTTTCAATTAAAGGTTCTAAGGTCCATTAGTGCTTCATGACACCACACAACGGCCCCGTATTCTCCTTGACTATACTCAAGGGCTACCAGTACCAACAAATATGTCACACTAACATAGCCATCACTTCAACCATGTCAGTATACCCCGCACAATCTCTACGATCTATTGCTACTTACCTAATAATGTTCCCTGATCCGGGTAGAGGATTAATACATAACCTAAACAAGGACCAAAAATGTAAAGCAAACAAGTCAAACAATTAAAGCACTTAAAGGTGATCTAGTCTCTAAGGTAACCCCACTTTTAAGTAAATTCCCTAGCAGAGTCTCCAATTCTGTGATACGTTGGGAGAACTCACTTGGGTGTTTTGTGTTTTATCGTAATTGTTGCGGATAGCAAGAGTCACCACTGACTTTTCTTTTATCTAATAAAGGAAAGGGTGAAAAGAACAAGAAATACCTTTTGAGATATTTTCTTGAGTTCGGGGGGTACTTTATGAAAAGGGAAGGTGTTAGAACCCTTTTCATCTGTAGCTATCTACGAGCTCTTAGTTGCTAGCTCACATTAAAATGCTTTGTTTGAAATGTGTTTGTGATGGTTTTGAAAGTATTTTTAAAAAGTGCCTTCGTTTAGGTGAACTTTGTAATGATTTTAGTCTCTATAAGAATGCATACAAACGGTTGACTTTTGAAAATATTTCATTTGAAAGTGTTGGTGTATTTTGAAAGATGTTTTGAAGATGGTTGTAAGCAAGCAACTATGAAAGTTCTACCTACTCAAAAAGTCTTAATTCTTTTCCTCCTCCTTTAGATATTTCTATCTTACCATTGATTTATAAGAAGCCCTATCATGGATGTGAAGGGACAGGCGTGGCTCATCGTATAGTCATAAAAGGCAACATTGTAGGATACCTTAGCCATTTTCATAAGGGTCTAAGATCGTTTACCAAAGGCAACATTTGAAAGATCATTGAGGGACTATGATCTTGTATTTTAGGGTCATTGCTAAAGTATCCCACGTTCGAGGGACATGACTATTTTTCTCAAGGAAACAAGTGAGGTTAACACTAGAGCTTGTAGCGGTAGAAATGTTTAAGACTAAGCCATTGGATTGACTAGACTTTATACAAATCAAAAATAAAAATCGCCACCCGCGATTTATTGTTTCCAAACGAATGGCAAAAGAGTGAATAACCCAAAAAGAGGGGGAAAGATTCAAGGTAAGGGGGTTGGTTATGCAAAGGGAAGGTATTATCACCCTAAACATCTACGGTACTCCGCAGGAGCCTCTTTGTAAAATCTGTATATTTTGTATATAAAAAAATATAAAAAAAAATGGATGGTGGAGGTGAGAAAATAAATACATTTATTTTATAATTTTTTCACCTGCCGCGGTTGTGAACCTTTAGTGCCTGCGTACCACCTTTTCGTGCAATAGGGGATCAGGGTACACGTAGTTCCTATTTTAAGGATTTAAAACACAAATGTGTTGGTTAATTTTATGAGATAAAACATCATCGTCATTATCCGTGTGGAAAACATACCTACTACCCACAATTATGAGAAAGGAGAATTTGCATCATCTCAAAGTGGAGGATATGGCTTGGATTTTAAAAATCAACAATGCCTCACTCAACATCCAAGTTGAAAATATCTCTCTTCACTATATATTGTAGAAGTATAGTTATTTGCATCACTACAAGGATTTGACAAGAGTTTAATTTTTTGGGAAACGTTTAAAGATAAAAGCCAAAATGGAAAAATGGTTTGAAATTAGATTGATTGGCTTTTAGTCTTCTCACAAAAATGTCAAAGTATTATTAAGTTGATTAGGGTTTATTTATGAAAATGTTTGAAAATGCATGGACCTAAGTCCAAGTTTATTATGAAAGTGGTTCAAGTTTAAAGACAAGAAGGGTTTTCAAAAGGAGGAAGAAGATTTTTGTAATTAAAGAAGATGGGAGGAGAAGAAGGGACTATTCTAAAGCATAAGGTAAAAGCTAGAGATAAGAACCATCTAACCAACAAGAAGCCAAAACTTGAGATTATGAGCCAAGATAGAATTCACATTCCTTGGATTGAAACCAATCAGACAAAAGAAATACTAGACTTCTTGAGAGAACCAAATTTCAAGTGTATTAAGTCTTCACAAAAATTGAGCAGAGTAACGGTTGTATACGGGTGAATTCCAGATCACAAACAAGGATTGTAATCACAAAAAAACCCTGCACATAAAGACAAACAAGAAACCCAATGTCTTGAGGTAAATATCAAGAACTCCAGACAAAATAATCAGATAAGATAACAAGGTCTCCAAGATAGGCCAAGGTTTCTAATCCTAAGTCCAAGAAAAGTCCCATGCTCCATAATGCCAAGGATAGTAACCAAATAGTTCAAGTACCATTAAAGATTTTTTAGGGTTTATGTTGATTATTAAGTATCTTAAGAAAAGGAAAGAAAAGCTCAAGTGAGCAAAGTAAAAATGACAAGAAAGTAAATTCTCAAATGAGCAAAGATGAAAATTGCATGAAACATAAATGCTAAAAGTAAATGGTACATA
The DNA here is from genome assembly GCA_948472305.1 of Vicia faba. NCBI lineage: Eukaryota > Viridiplantae > Streptophyta > Magnoliopsida > Fabales > Fabaceae > Vicia > Vicia faba. The sequence continues at coordinate 1,199,699,787 of OX451738.1, forward strand.
AAGCATAAAAAAAGAATAAAAGCATAAAGTAAAACAAGTCAATAATTAGTGGTTAGTTGGATGACCATCTTGAAGCTTGCATTTGGAACTCATTAGAGGATTGGTAGAACCAAAGCCTCCACACAACAAGTTGCATTTGCTTTTTGTCAAGTATATCATCCATTTGGAATCCTCACAAGTATCATTTAATGATTAACGGTGTTTAAGTGATCCGCATTGACCAAAGGTGTTATAGATCCATTAGAGGATTGGTAAAACCAAAGCCTCCACACAATGAATCTCAAAGTTATTGGATCAAAGAGATGAAATTAACATACTTGGGCTTGCAAACATAAGTTTGGGCCACAAATGATTATTAATTCTAATTGGGACAAAATTTAGCGCTATGTTAAGCAATCGTAAGTGGACTTATATAGAAGTCGCACCTATTTTGAGGCCGGTCAATAGCAATCTATGCACCATTTGATTTGAGACATGATATAGAGATCATGCTCCAACAACATTTAGTGCAATAAGAAGGGGATGAGATGAAGAGGGATGGGGAAAAAATATACAAACCACATTTGAATTAAATTTTAATCAAACTATTATTAAAATCATTCATCCATTTTTGTGGAGTTAAACTCAACACCATGGATCCAATGATGTTAATAAAGCTCATGATCCAAAATCTAACCCAAGATCAACCAGCAAATAATCACAAAAGGGTTAAAAAAAGATGTTTAAAAATAGAAAATAAAGAGAAAAATACCAACTATGTTCAAATTTATCATGAAATAAAAAGTAGGACCATAGAAAAATCAGAAAAGGGCTCAAATAATTTTACAATTTTTTTGGTAATTTTTTAAAGTCATAAACTATTTTTAAAATTAAAATAAATGGGTAAAATAAACCAAAAATGATAAAAAAAATAGTAAAGTCAGAAACAAAAATAAAATAAGGTCACCAATATTTGTCACAATATCATTGAATCATTCCATAATTTTTTCAGAATTTAAAAATGTATAAAAGTATTTTTAAACATTTAAAACAAATAAAATAAAATGTAAATTTATAAAAAATACCAAAACACAAAATTAAATTGTGAAAAAATAAAAATCAGAAATAGAATAATCCAAAATATTTTTCATAATTCTTTCAGATTGTTTGGACTAAAAGTGAATTTTCTATGATTTTTTTTTTAAATTTAAAACAATTAAAATACAAAAATCAGAAAAAGAAAATAAAAGCAAAATATGTGGACCATTGGATGAGAGTCAAAATGCGTTAGTAATCAAATCCAAGGGATCTGGCGCGCTGTGCATATCATGGTCATTAGTGAATAATTTACAGAATCATTAATTAAATCAGATTTAAAAAAAAAACAGATGGCGCGCCTTCATTGGTTGGAAGATGACACGTTGGTCATCTTCAACCTCCAGCCAACATGAATTGCAGGTCTCTCAAACTGTAAAATTAGAAGCTCGGACCTATGCCATTCGCTTCGTCTCTTCAAGACGAAGACAACCACACCCTCACGCCAAATTTATATAAACTGTAGCTCAAGAAATTTGGAAGGAAAGTTTTGAAAAGGGATTTGAAATTTCACGGTAAAAACATGTTTCCAGTAAGAAATAAGTGTTGTGACTAGAATCAAGGCAATGAGAGCATCACAATGATATCAGAGTTTTGAAGAATTGATGAAGGAATCTACCTATTGAAGTTGAGTTGTAGAGCTCTGAATCTGGACTTCTATGGAGCAGTATAAGGCACAATTCTCAAATATAATTATATGGTTAGCTTCAGGGAAGATCAAGGAAGGTGAATTGATGGAAAAATTCGATTGAAAAAGGCTTGAGAATGGATTTTGAAGTTAATGAATTTTGAGTTGTGGAACAAGTTTGGCAGGGTGATTCTAGCTATCCAAGCTTGAGAAAATGAACGGGATAGTTCATGTATTTATAGGAGAAGCAAATGGGATCAAAAGGAAGAGTGAATGTTGCATTTTGGAGGGAATTCGTGCTAACCTGATGCACGAGTGAAGTGTGATCTAAACTTCACCAAAACTCATCAAATTCTTGCGTTTTGATGCGCTAATCCACTTGGGAAAGTTGGATAATCATGTTTAGACCAAAAACGCGTGCTAATTTGAGGTTTAGAGGTTGTAACATGAAATTCAAATTCCGACTTGCAATGAAACTTCAATTCCAAGTTACCACTTTTGAAACAATGGGATTCTCAGCTCAAGGGGCCTTAAGACATGATTCTTGATGCTTTAGAAAGGTGAGGTTACAAGCTTTGCAATGGAAAAAGAATGGAGTTAAATGGATGCTTGAGCTAAAAGTTGTATTGAGTCAAAGTTGAATAAAAAGGGTTGACTTTCCATACTTAGAAATATTTCAATTTTTTCTTCAAAAATGACCTATAATGTCTTACATCCAAACATGGCCTTCCACTTGGAATTTTCTCTTTTCCAAAAAAGATGGAGTGAATTAGATCTCTTGAATGACATTTTGAAACTTGAACCATTCAAAATATCCAAAATTTGAGAGAGTTATTAATTGTTGAAGATGGCAAAAAATCATGAAATGGCCTATAATCTTTTGTATCCTTAAGGCAACTTCCATCCATTTTCTCAGTTTGCACATAAAATAAGGCATAAAATTCAAATCTTCAAGATCATTATGGAAAAAGAATGGACTCAAGGTGATAAAAATTGACCAAGGTATGATCATTTGAAGTCACACATGGAAAATTGGGGATTCATCTAGAGGACTTGTAATCTTTCTTCCTTATCAAGTCTCTTCCTCATGAAAACTCCTTGGAACTTTTGAAGTGATTTGTTAATAACCCTTTTAAGAGAAGGACGTATTTGGAATCAATCAAAAATAACAAAAGATGAGCAAGATATATTCCTTTGAAATTCAAAACCCTAGCTCATAGGTCAAGAAAAATGCCTTGAGGAACTTTGACAAGCTTGAACAAACTTCTTGTACCAACATTCTTGCTTTGTGAATAAACTTTGTTGAGGATGATAATGAGAACTCATAGCCACCAAAACCATTTCCATATCTTGAAAATTGAGAGAAATATGCTCTTGTGACCAGTAGGAACAAGGCCTTGTCCAAACATGACAACTTCTCCAATCAACCCCTTGCACTTTTCAACCAAATTTGATAATCTTGGAAAGTGGTGAACCAAAATAAACTTGCCATTCCGTTTATTACAAAACAAGTCCAATGGTGAGGTTTGAACTTCTCAAGCTTTATTGACTAGGGCATGGAAATAAACTCATGAACCCATGGGGTAACTTGTTGAATCTCATGGCCTTTACCTACATGGATAACAAGCAAGACAAACCAACATTGCATTTTATTTAGTTAAAAGAAGAAATCAAGAAAAAAATATTCATGATCACAAAAGAACATAAGTCAAGGTAATTGGTGATTCCTCAAAGGGGCAAACCTAAATACAGGGAGGGAAACCAAGAATCCTTGTGTGATCTTGTTGTGAATGAATCAACATGGTATGATAAAGGGATCTTAGGGGAGAAAATTGGGGTACAACACAGGTGCAAGTGTGCAAAGTGTTTGTTTTCAATCATTTTGTATTGAGATTATGGTTCTCTATTGTTTGATTTTTAGTCTTTCCATACACACCCTAATTACTAGCAATTATATTGAAAATGATAAATTGCGGAAATTTTAAGTTCTACGCTATTACATCTTTTTTGGGGATGGGGATACAAGTTTATGAATGGGGGATGAAATCAATAAAGTTCTAATTATACTATTACAACCATATTGAATAATGATAATAAAAATATTAAGAGATATAAAGATAATGTAAAAAAAAAAGAAAATAGTTTTAAAAAAACTTTTATGTATTGACACATACACTTACGCATTGATACGAAAACTTTTTATGTATTGACACATACAATTATGCATTGGCTCATATATATTTTGTATTGACACATATCCTTATGCATCGATACATATCATCTCTTTGCTCCTAGGAATCAAAATCAACTCAGTATGAGTCGACACATAAGGGTTTGTATCGACTCATACTGCTTTGTATCGACACATGCACATTTTGTATTGACTCTTACTCATTTCTTGCTCTTGGAAGTCAAAAATAACTCAGTATGAGTCAACACAAGGTTTGTATCGACTCATACTGCTTTGTATAGACACATACACGTTTTGTATCGACTCATAACATATTTTGTACATAATATGTGTCGACTCATTGTGATATGCATCAACTCATATTGTTGTTTTTTACTTCTAATATTGTTCTGCTACATGTAAAAGTCAGTTCTCAACACATGGTTAGTGAAAATGAAAAGCAAGCATATGGTTAGCTTCAAGGCAATGATATCTACATTTTATCATCACAAATTAACCACTAATGATGTTTGTATGAAGAGATCAAAGTCAAGAAAACTTACTTTGAAACTGAAATTTGTGCTTTGAGTTTGAGTTGATGTATTGTCTTGGAGAAGTCAAGTTGGAGGTGGCTGTTTTTGAGTTTGGAAAAAGTGATGTTACAAAAGTTGTTCTTGAGTTTAAACAACTTCTATATGATGTATGTGGAGTGTTTAGATGGTTTATTTGGATAGAACTTGCAAGGTGTGAGAAGTTCAAAGATTTGGACTTCAAAACTCAGGAGTGGGGATTTTATGGACAGTTCTGGTTTTTTGAGAGTATGAGGGGGTTTTGAGAATTTTTTAACACACAAGAATCTCTCTATTTTTCTGACCTCTTTCTTTTGAAAATGCTCCCTCTATTTATATGAAAGAGGTTTGGGAACAAGAACTGATTAGTTTTGCAAGACAATATGTTATGGTTTGGTTGGGATGCAAATATCAAACTATGTCAAGTATTCCATGGTCCCAAGATGAAGTACCAAAGTTGTTGGTATAGAGGAGCTACATTCCATGAGGAGCTACCAAATTGACTTTTGACTTTCTTGACTTTTTGATGATCAAACTAGATATTCTTGAATGTCTTAAGGAATTTTGATCTTTGAGACTTAATGTTGACCAATAAGTCAAAGTTTGACTTTTGGTGTATTAGTTGACTTTTCATAAGTACAACTGATTTTTGGTCATCTGGTCAATTGACTGGGCAGAATTTGTGATACAAGACATGAAACTTGACATGATAATTCTTGAAGGTCCATAATGATCCATGAAAGTAATTTGAAGTATTAGAAGTCCAATTGTCCTTGTGCAAGCTCAAGCCCTAATTTTGAGGTATCAGTGTTGAGGAGATGGCTTGACCTAGTCAATACTTGTGCAAGCTTGAGCTTTTGAAGATCTTTGTGAGAAATGTCTTAAGAAAAGAGAGGGAAAATTTTGCGGTACAACACCTACCAACTCAATAGTTAAAGGTAGAATATAAATAAGATACCGGCTCACAGATGACGGTAAACTACCAACTCAATGGTCGAAGGTAGAATCGAAGAAGATATCGACTCATTGATGTCGGTAAACTACCAACTCAATAGTCGAAGGTGGAATCGAAAAAGATACCAACTCACAGATGACGGTAAACTACCAACTAAATGGTTGAAGGTAGAAGATCAATAATATCGACTCACAAATGACGGTAAATTACCAACTCAATAGAGGAAGGTAGAAAAGTAAGAGATATCAACTCACAGATGACGGTAAACTGACAACTCAATGGATGGAGGTAAAAAATTAAGGGATACCGACTCACATATGATAGTAAACTACCAACTCAATAGATGAAAGTAGAAAAGTAAGAGATACCAACTCATAGATAATGGTAAACTACCAACTCAATAGATGAAGGTAGAAAAGTAATAGATACCACTCACAGATGACGGTAAATTACCAACTCAATAGACGAAGGTAGAAAAGATAATAAACTTTTCAACGACGAACGGGTTCCAGTTTCTTCTTTATCAAGTTTTCCACTTGAAAAGGATAATATACAAACTTCTCTGCGGGACTTTTCCAGACAGATACCATTTGTTGTTGATGAGAAAACTTCTCAAAAGAGATATCATTTGTTGTTGATGAGCAAACTTCTCAAAAGAGATACCATTTGTTGTTGATGAGCAAACTTCTCAAAAGAGATACCAGTTTGTTGTTATGAGCAAACTTCTCAAAAGAGATACCATTTGTTGTTGATGAGAAAACTTCTCAAAATAGATACCATTTTCTGTTGGTGAGAAAGCTTCTCAAAAGAGATACCATTTACCGTTGATCAACAAACTTCTCAAAAGAGATACCATTTGTTGTGTAAACCTCCCCAAGAACCTGGTCACAAGCCATGAACTGGTCTCATTTTCTTCTTAATTAAGTCTTCCACTTAAAAAGGACAATATACAAACTTCTCTGCGGGACTTTTTCAGAGAGATTCCATTTGCTGAGTATACCTCCCCAAGAACGTGGTCATAAGCCACGAACTGGTCTCAGTTTCTTTTTAATCAAGTTTCCACCTGATAAGGATAATTTGCAAACTTCCACATGGGACTTTTCCAAAGAGATGTCGTTTGCTGAGTAAACCTCCCCAAGAACCTGGTCATAAGCCACGAACTGGTCTCAGTTTCTTCTTAATTAAGTCTTCCACTTAAAAAGGAAAATATATAAACTTCCCCATGGGAATTTTTCGAAGAGATGTCGTTTGCTGAGTAAACCTCCCCAAGAACCTGGTCATAAGCTACGAACTAGTCTTAGTTTCTTCTTAATCAAGTCTTAAACCTGATAAGGATAATATACAAACTTCCCCATGGGACTTTTCCAGAGATATGTTGTTTGCTGAGTAAACCTCCCCAAGAACCTGGTCATAAGCCACGAACTGGTCTCAGTTTCTTCTTAATCAAGTCTTCCACCAGATAAGGATAATGTATAAACTTCTCTACAGGACTTTTCTGAAGAGATGTAGTTTGTTGAGTAAACCTCCCCAAGAACCTGGTCATAAACCATGAAATGGTCTCAGTTTATTCTTAATCAAGTCTTCCTTATGATAAGGATAATGTACAAACTTCTCCATGGGACTTTTCTGAAGGGATGCCATTTGCGGAGTAAACCTCCCTAAGAACCTGGTCATAAGCCACGAATTGGTCCCATTTTCTTCTTAATCAAGTCTTCCACCTGATAAGGATAATATACAAACTTCCCCCTACAGGACTTTTCCAAAGATATATCGTTTGCTGAGTAAACCTTCCGCAGAACCTGGTCATAAGCCACAAACTGGTCTCAGTTTCTTCTTATTCAAGTCTTCCACCTGATAAAGATAATATACAAACTTCCACAAGATACTTTTTTAAAGAGATGCCGTTTGCTGAAAAATCAAAGTTAGTATGTTGGAGATACACAAACTGCTCATGAAGAGACCGCCATTTTCCATGAGGTAAAAGTATGCTACAAATACACAAGCTGCTCAAATAAAGAGTCCGTCACTTGTTGTCAGGAAAAAGATTTCAATATAGTGTTATAAAGACACTATTTGGAATGAGAATCAATAACTTCATCGGGAATAGACAAGCTGCTCATGAAGAGACCGCCATTTGTCATAAAAGAGGAAATCCTAAAATAATCAAGCTGCTCAAATAAGGAGTCGACCACTTGTTATCATGTTGAGATTTCGAAAGAGCATTGTAAATGCTACTGGGGAACAAAGTTCATCTTCAATGGGGAACTATGAATAGAATCTTCCTAAGGAGACAATAGTACTTACAGGCGCAAAATAAATGCACTCTCAATCTAGGTTTAACAGCCTAGAGAAATCCACGAGGTGAAATCTGTAGGAGACGAAGCTGAACTCATGAACAAAAATGGAGAGAAATTGTCAAACAAGACTCTACCATATGAGGAATAAACTCAACTGGGACTTAACCTATCTTGAGATGAAATGAAGGCTAAAACAACAACTCTTCCACGAGGAATAACTCAGTGGGGAATTAAAAAGGATGTACACTTTCTACTTAAGTTGTCACTCTATTTGGAAAGAGGAAATAAGTTACTTGGGGATAAACACAACCAAAGGAGATGGACCCAAAAACATAGAGAAATGTGAATATGCATGAATGATGTAAGTGTGAATGAATAAATGAATGTCATGTATATGCTGACAAAGGAGACAAAATAGATAAACTGGAGATGAAAAGACATCACAATACAAACAGATACTCGGCTAATCTCGATAAGATGGGAACATTACTGGAGATATAACAAAAGCCATCGACGAAGCATATTTCTGTTGTTGGGCTCTATACTCTCTGGAGAGGAAGATACTTAAAGTCCAATCTTCTAACATCAATAATCCATTGAAAGGATAACAACGCTTCATCCAGAGAAAAATCTTACTTAGCTGGAAATACTGGGGAACACCACCATCTAATAATGTGTGCAAATTAGATCACATATCTTGAAAAATCTGGATTCCCCCTGGAACTAATTTTGGATGCCCCAAATTTACGGCTGATAAACTGCATGATGCATGACAATTCTTACGAATAACTTCACTTCTTAAATGCCCCAAGTTTCAATGGTTTACAAGAAGAAATCGTGTTAAGATGATTTTACAAAATACCTGGCATCCAAAATGCCCCAATGTCTTCAAAGTCTTGGAGATATTCGTTGAATCTCGGCGTGATTGCCCCATATCCACTGTATTTGGAAAAATAGAGTCTTCAAATTTTCCCCATGAGGGTAAACGAACTGTGAAGGCAACATCAAGTTGAATGTCTTCAGGCGACGTGCCCCTGGTTATGATTGTGATTCGCCAATTACTTAACAAATCTCTAAACCTCAAGAGATTAAAATTATCATTAGTGCTTATATGTAAGCTTACTTGATATTAAGCAGATGTTTTACAAGCAGGAAAAGTTTACTATGAGAATGAAAATTATAATACAACAGTTATGTAAGTCTTGAAGATGTTTTGAAAAGATGTCGCCAAGGGCGAACAAGTGCATCATTTATTTTGTATAGAAAGATAACAAAAGCATATGATACCAACACAAATATTTTAGTAAAACTTAAGGGAGTCAGGAACACTATCTCTTTGAAGAATGCTTTCAAAATAAAACCCGCTTCAATTAGGACTTTTGAAGTTTGTAACGTGGCCTGGTTCACGATTTTTTAGAAAAAATATTTTAAGGCTCAAAATATTCGTTACCCACCCCTTTCATAATATTATCCAGTCCTATATTCAGTTAATTTGACACTAGTGTTCATTTCTCAGAAAAAGACTTTGTGATGGTTAAGGAAGTAATAAGGCTTTCAAAGTAGCAGTCACCCTTCTAGTGTTTGTGTTTGTAGTCATACAAATCTGTTCTTTGCTGAGGACTTTTCTTTGTAATCCTTTCTTTGTAAATTTTTGTTTTCCCTAACTTTTGCTTGAACTAATTCTTTTGAATTGATAGTCCAGCGGGATGCCCTGACTTTTACCTAAGTGACTTATTTTTCAAGTTTTGACTTAGCGGGGCTTTTTGTATTTTTCCTTTTTATCATTTTTATTCATATTACCTATTCCTTCCTTTTTAACATGTCGTGTGACTTCGAGTCATTCTTGACTTGTTGGAAGAATTATGACTACCTGGGTCCTTAGTGGATGAGGGATAACTGTTGTGATATCGCCATTTGTTGATCTCCTGATATGCGAGAGATACCCATAAGGATATCATCTTCTTTTGATGCACACTAATGATAGGCGATGTTTTACCATTGGGATCTTTACTTTCCTCAACCTTTTGAAGGATAACCATTGTTGTATCCTTAGATACGTACTCTTGATGCAATTTGAATACTCAATCAGATTAACTGAACACTACCTTGCCCATGGTTTAAAAATGAGGGTTTTTTTAACAGAAAAGAAACTCCTACTTCGAGGCACAAAGGGGTTAACAAAGGTTTCACTCCCTTATATCTTCGTTTTTGGGGGTTTTGAAACAGTGCATGTACATCATCCATAGGGTTTTATCCAAAAGCATACAACCAGAAATTTTGCATTTTAAAATCATCATCACCCCTCCAATCTCTTCTTAGGCAAGATAATGGATAACAAGTTGGTATCATAATGCAAAAATAAATTTAAAATTGAAAACAAATACGAGTGAAACGAATGGGTTTCTTCAAGACAAACATATTCATTATATTAAGATAATCATTCAAATGCAAACAAGTCCTTACATGCAAACAATGCATTGATAAACAAGAAAAATTACAAATGAAAAAGAAATAAAAATGCTAATTAAGCTGAGAAGACGCTCTTCTTTAAACTCCAATGTATCCTTCAATCTTCAGCAAAGGCTTGACTTGAACCTCAAGACCAATATCCTTAAATGACAAGATACCACTTCTGACCAACTTCTAGACTTCAGCTTTCAATGAATAACAATGTTCAATAATATGCCCAAGGGCTCCTTGATGAAAGGCACAAGTCAAATCAGCTTTTTAGTACCACAACATCTTCTTAGGAATCTTCGGTGGAGATCGGGTTTGAACCAAATTCCTCTAAATCAGGACAGGGAACAACTCTGTATAGGTAGTTAGAATTGGATCACACTGAGTTTTTCTCTGATTAGGAACTTGCTGGTAGGGAGTTTTGGAAGTTGCATTTACCATAGTGATGACAGGAAAAACACGTTGTTGTTGATGATGATCTTCCCTTCTTTGGGGTATCCTTGGTCCTCGCTGCAATCACGAATGATTTGTAAGAGTTGGATTAACTGATGGCATAATAATAGAAACTTGTGGATTCTGATAACGCCTTCTTTTACATATAGGTTTCCTTTTCCCTCCTTGAAAAGTATAAATGGAGTCTTTCTCTCTTTTCTTGGCGAAGCTATCACCATACTTCTTTGCATTATCTGTCGAGTTACAATTTTCAGACAAACGTTCCTCTCGGGCATCTTCTTCCAAAAGCACACCCACATTCACTTTTTTAGGGAAATCACTGGGTACATTGACTATCACCTTCTCATGAAAGAATGATTTTAGAATTTCTGTGAAGACCTTTTCCATCTTTTCTTCCTTCCTTGAAGGATTGATTTGGGTAGCAACCAAAGTTTCAACCGAAGCAGTTAGATACTCCATACCAGCCTTCAAAGTAGTTACCTCTTTGTGGAGTTCATAAATCTCTTGCTTAATATTTTCCACCTTCCTTTTAGCGCGGGTGTTGTACTCTAGGACCAAAGGGAAAATAAGACTCAGGAATGACTTTCAAAGGTGAAACAAAAATGCATAATGATGCATGATTATGAAAATGGTAAGTTCAGTTCATTTCTAAGCACCTCAAATTTTGATTCAAGCTTCAAGCAAGAAATAATTAACAACAAAACGTGACAAATGAGTTTAGTACAAAGTTAAGATCCTAAATTCTACAAAATACAAAGCCAAGAGATCCCAATCAACAGACCTGACGGTGATCATCAAAAATACAAATCATAAATCCTAAGATGTTTCCCCAATCTCTACATCAGCAAGGGTACCCCAAACTAGATTCTTATTACTCCGCTCTTGGGCCCTTTTAAAGATCTCCTTCGTTGCTTCGATCTTTGGTCTCTCAATTAGCTCCTTGATGAGAACATCCCTTCTATTGATAATGCTTTCCAGATGATCAATCTCTTCTTGAAGCTGAAGATCATAAAAATCTTCTTGCTGATTGTAACGCAATGGGAGAACTAACTTGGTTGTTTTTCGTTTGATCACAATTGTGCGGATAGCAAGAGTCGCCACCGACTTTTCTTTTATCCAAAAGGAAAGGCTGAAAATAACAGGAAAGACCTTTGAGATTTTTTCTGAGTTCGGGGGGTAGATTATGAAAAGGGAAGGTATTAGCACCCTTTTCATCCGCATTTATCTACGGGCTCTTAGTTTCTTGCTAGATCACTTGCTTTTGTTTGAATGTGCTTGTGGTGTCGGTTTTGAAAGTATTTTGAAAATGTCTTTGTAATGGTTCTCGTTTCTATAAGAAAGCGTACAAAGTGTTTGTTTCAAAAATAGTTCAAAGAAGTGTTTGTGTAGTGTGTTTTTGAAAGTGTTTTTGAAAAGGTGTTTTTGTAATGGTTCTCGTCTCTATAAGAACAAGTACAAAAAGCTTTGTCTTTTGAAAATGTTTCAAAATGAAAATGTTGGTGTGTACAAATGTTTTTTCGTCGTGAGCAAGCGAGCAACTAAGAGCATCCTAGCTACTCAAAAAGGTCTTAAATGTTCTTTTCTTCCTCCTTTAGATGTTGCTATCTTACCATTAATTTGGTAAGAAGCTCCATCGTCGAATGTGAAGGGACATGCACGGGTCAATCGTACAGTCATAGAAAGAAACTTGTGAGACGCTTTAGCAATTTTTTGTAAGGGACTATATCGTTTTATCAAAGGTAATATTGAGGGACATTGAGGGACTACGATCTTTTTTTATCGAAAGGTCTTTGCTAAAGCATCCCATATTCGAGGGACATGACTGTTTTTCCGAGGAAACAAGTGAGATTACCCTAAAGGTGCATGTGTGAAAAGTGTGTTTGATTCAAGTTAATTTTTCTTTGATTAGGTTATCTAGCGATTGATTTTAAATCTTGCCATACACACCTAATTACTATACAGTATAAGGAAAACAGTAAACTGCGGAAATTAAATTTCTACGCTATTACAGAGCTTTCGGGAATGGGGGTACAAATTTACAAATGGGGATGGATTAATGCAATTAAATATCTAAATAGGAAAACAATACAACCAAATCGAATCAAGAAATTAATCAAAATTACAACAAGTTTATGAAGTAAAATTAATTAACAAAATAAAGATTAGGAAATAAAATTCTTGTTTTTTGTTTGAAAAAAAGTTTGAAAAGAAAAATAGAAAAATCTATTCTATTAATTTGCTAAAGAAATTAAATCAAATGCATGCATTTTTTATTTTAGGGTTTTTGTTATTAAGAAAATAAATAAACAAATTAAGACTTTAATACAAAAATTAATTAGTAAAAATATTTACAAAGTTTTTTTCCTAAATTAAATTAGAACTAAGAACTAAACTTAATTAACAAAATTCAAGATTTATTAAATTAATAGAAATAAGTAAATATTAAAACAAAACAAAATGGAGGGGTGGTGTTAAATTGAAAAAAATGGGGTGATGCTTTCTTTTTTGGAGTATGGGCTTTAGAGACTTAAGCCGAAGGTTTTTGTTTTAACAAAAAAAAAATGAATAAAGCAAACAAATCAGAAAAGACGGGGAAAAAAACGTCCCAAGGGGTCTCGAACCCGGGACCTCCTCTCCAAGTGTTAACGCCTTAACCATCACACAAAATGTTCATTCGTTATCTTAATTACCTTCGCAAATACAAAACTTAAAACTGAAAAAATTGGGTTGGGCCAAGTAAACCAGGCCCAAACCTGGTTTTGGGAATGAAATGGAAAGGGTTGAAACCTTGAACAGAAAAAAAGACGTTGTTATTATTGTTGTTTCAATTGGGAATCCTAAACAGAAAACCCTATCTCTCTTCTCACGCATCAATCTTCTTCCTTCTCTCTCGCTTCATCTTCTCTCTGTCTCTCTTGATTCATCTTCTCACTGTCTCTCTCGATACCTCTCTGTTCTAATGGCAAGTCAATTTCCCTCTCTATTATCTCTCTTATCTCTAGCTAACTTCATCCCCAGATAAAACCCTAAAACCCCAAATCGAAATGGTACAGTAATTGCAAAAGGGTAAGGGAAGGTAAGAACAAACAATGAGTTACCTCTTTTTTGGGTTCTAAGGTATGTTTTGAATCTAAGCTTTGACTCTTCTTCTGAATTGCGTATAATTTTTGTGCTTTTTTGGATTTGTAGAGATGATTAGGGCTTTTTTCATGAGACAGAGGGAGTTTGTATGTGAGTGGGTTTGAAGAGGTTGAATTCAGTTTGTCATTTTTCTGAATGTTGGTTGGGTTAAAATTTATACGATCTATGTTTGATGTGCTACAAGTTATGGTGATGGATAGTTGCTCTTGATTCTGTTCTTTTGGTTCATGCTGATGCTCTTATTTAGATGGAATTTATTTGTGTTATTTTGAACAGGAGTTGAAGGCCTTTGGTTTTTCTGGTTTTTGTGTGTATATTGGCTTGGTTTCTCTACTCGATTTGTATCTTGTTGGTTTGTATCTTGCTGGTTTTGCTGCTTGGTTGGTTTGTATATTTTCTGGTTTTGCTGTAACACCCGTAATTAAATTATGTTTGGAATATTTATGAAGATGTGTTTTAATTAATTGGATTTATTTTATTAAGTGGAGAAATAATATTAGAGATATAATATTATATTGTGAAATAATATTAGAAGTGTAATATTATTTAATGTGGGCTTATTTTGAGAGAGTAGAAGTAATAGGGGGGTGTTAGTTTTAAGTCCAATAAGGAATAATACAATAATAGGGTTATTTTATTATTTGTTAGAAGGAATAGAAATAAAGAAGCAGTAGAAAGAATAAGGATTTGGAAGAGAACGTGCAAGCTGCTAGAGAAAGTGGAAAACAGCAAGAATGTGAATCCAACCGGAAATTGTAGAGCAACCTTCAATCCAAGGTAAGGGTGTGTTCTAACTCTATAATTGGGTTTATGATGATTGATATGTGGGGTTGGTGGTGATTGTTATTTTGTTCTTGAATTGAGAATATATGATTGATGTGTGATGAGAATTGATGAGTTTTGATGAATATTGATGTCTTGATGCTGTTAAAATGCTGTAAGATTATAGGGTAATTATGGGTGATGAATTGTCATGATTAGATTAAGTTTTAGGGCTTTAATTATGGAACCGTAGTGAGATGCAGAGAAGGAAAAACTCAGAATTGTTGCAGTGATAAAAAACACGGAATTACGCTGGAACGATACCAGGTGTTGTTGTATTAGAATGATGAATTAATTTGGAGAATAGAATTTGTCAATACTGTTCTTAGTTAGGTTGGTATCAGGCAAAGAATTAGAACAATAGGATGAATAGAAAATAACAGTTCTGATGTTAGACGTAGGTTGTTAGAAGTTGCGTGGCTTAGTGAAAGGTAGAAATTCTGAATGTTAGAAGTTACGTTGAATCATTAGAAAGTAACAGTTCTGATGTTAGGATTTGCATGGGTTAGAAGCTATGCTGTCAGAGGACTGTGTCATCAGAAGTTACATTAGTCAGAATTTGTATTAGTCAGAAGATGGGGTTAGTCAGAAGATGTGATGATCAGAATTTGTATTAGTCAGAAGATGGGGTTAGTCAGAAGATGTGATGATCAGAATTTTCATTAGTCAGAAGTTGCATTAGTTAGAAGTTATAGTAGTCAGAAGATTGTGTCGCTCAGAGGTCGTGTCATTAGAAGCGGTGTTATTAGAAACGGTGTTGGTTAGAGGTTGCATGGTCAGAAGCTGGGTTGACCTTTATGTTGTTTTCGAACAGAACGATGAACGTTAGATGCTTAGAAGCTGTTGTTGAGCTATGACAGTAGGATGGTGACGGTCTTGACGTTAGAGTTACAGAATGACAATGTTTATTTACTGTGGGAATTAAAATACTGCTGAGTTGTTAATGAGAGATTATTAATAATATTGTGTTGATGATTTATAATAAATAAATGATGTTTGACAAATTATTTTGATGATCTGAGATGTTGATTATTTGAGATTTTATTGGGATGTTTTTGGGATGATATTTTGATATGTTAATTTTGAGATGTTTGAGATGATTTGAGATGTTGTTAACTTGGGTGTTGTTATTACATTCATGATTGTGTCGCATAGCATTTTTTGAGATGGAGCTTATGCTCGTTGAGATGGCCTGGATTGGCAAATTTTGAGATAAAGGCTATGCCTTGTTGATGCCTCTATTAATTGGCAAATTTTTGAGATGGGAGTTCTGCTCCAATGGTAGCACATGCATTTGCATAGTATTGAGTCGCATTATACGGTTTCATAAAGAAGTGTATTTTGATGTTGATGAATGTATATTATTGTTGAGATTGTTGTTGATTATGAGATGAGAAGTAGTGATGTTGTGGATCTAGTTTAATATATTAATTATCATGCGCTTTATTATATTGTTAGATATCTCACCCCTTTTGTTTGAATGTTGCCCCTATGTTGGTAACGTACAGGTAATCGAGAGTGAAGGTTGTATACCTTCGGTAGTTCAAGTCGGTGTCATTGCTTTGATATGTAACACTCGGGGGATGAACGTTTGCTGTTTTTGGTTGATGATTTTCAGTTGTTGAATTTTAATTTGATTATTATTAAATATGAGATGTTTCGAAGTTTCTGTTTTGTTAGAGATGTTACTAAGAATTCCGCTGCGTAGATGTTGATTTATTTGATTAAAGATGTTATGTCGATGGTTCATCCGATGTTTGAAAAAGTGTTATATATCCATGATGAATGCAATGAATTTGTTAGAAGAATTTGTGACGTCCCGATTCATTTGTATGATTGAAATGTTATGACTCTGATATATTTTTCATAATTGCTTGGGGTAGAATTGGGTGTTACAAAGTTGGTATCAGAGCAAAAGGTTGGTCTGACCTTATCGTCGAGTCGTAGTTGTCTAACAGTCGAGTATTGTTATATGAGTTCTAATCGTTGTTTATATTGTAGTGAGAAGTTGAGATGGCTGGAAGGAATGATGCTGCACTTGCTGCTGCTCTAGAAGCAATGGCTCATGCAATGGAAAATCAGCCGAATGTTGACGGGAATGCTGGATCTCGTAGCTTGGCGACCTTCCAGAGAGAGAATCCACCTATGTTCAAGGGAAAGTATGATCCTGACAGAGCATTGGAGTGATTGAAATAGATTCATATAATCTTTCGCGTGATGGACTGCACTACAGTGCAAAAGGTTCATTATGGGACTCATATGCTAGCAGTTGAGGCTGATGACTGGTGGCTAGAGACTTGTCAGAAATTGGAACCTACAGGTGTGAATGTCACTTGGGCTGTGTTCCGTAGGGAGTTTTTGAGAAAGTATTTTCCTGAAGATGTTTGTGGTAAGAAGGAAATTGAGTTCCTTGAGCTGAAGCAAGGAAGTATGTCTGTTTTTGAGTATGCTGCCAAGTTTGCTGAGTTGGCAAAGTTTTATCCGCATTACGCTGAGGAAAATGCTGAGTTTTTGAAGTGTATAAAATTTGAGAACGGGTTGCGCCCGAAGATTAAGAAAGCAGTTGGATATCAGAAAATTCGTGTCCTTGCTGATTTGGTTGATAGCTGTAGGATTTATGAAGAGGATAATAATGCTCATTATAATATTATTAGTGAGAAGAGAGGTAAGCACCCACAGAATCGTGGTAAACCTTATGATGCCCAAGCTGGTAAGGGTAAATAGAGAGTTGTTCATGGACAGAGGACTAGTGGGGAAAATGCTCCTGCTGGTGTGGTTTGTTTAAGTGTGGGAAGTCTGAGCACAAGAGTAATGTGTGCACTGCTGAAGTGAAGAGGTGTTTCCGTTGTGGCAAGAATGGACATGTTGTATCTCAGTGTGAGCGTAAAGATGTGGTTTGTTTCAACTGTAGAGAAGAAGGGCACATTGGTAGTCAGTGTCTGAAACCGAAGAGGGCTCAGTCAAGTGGCAAAGTGTTTGCTTTAGTGGAGGATCAGACAGCTGCCGAGGACAGACTTATTAGAGGTACATGTTTCATTAATAGTACTCATTTAATTACTATTATTGATATTGGTGCTACGCATTGTTTTATTGCTACTGATTATGTTGAAAGATTGGGTCTTGTGTTGTCTTCTTTGAATGAAGAAATGGTCGTCGATACTCCAGCCAAGAGGTCGGTGACTACTTCTTTTGTGTGTGGTAAGTGTCCCTTATCGATCTTTGACAGAGACTTTGTTGTTGATTTGGTTTGTTTACCATTAAGAGGTTTGGATGTAATTCTGGGTATGAACTGGTTAGAGCATAACTCTATTCATATTAACTATTATGACAAGTATGTGAAGTTTTCTACTCCTGAGGAAGAAGAAGACAGTTTGTTGTCTGCTAGACAGTTGAGAAAGTTGATGCAAGAGGAAGCACAAATGTTTTCGTTGATGGAGTCGCGATCTGTAGAGACTCAAGCTGTAATTAAGGAATTGCAGGTAGTGTGTGAATTTCCTGAAGTTTTCCCTGATGAGATTCATGATGTACCGCCTAAGAGGGAAGTTGAATTTGCAATTGATCTTGTACCTGGTACCATACCTGTGTCTATGGCACCATATAGAATGTCTGCATCTGAATTGTCAGAGTTAAAGAAGTAGTTGGAAGAGTTACTTGAGAAGAAGTTTGTAATACCAAGTGTATCGTCGTGGGGAGCTCCAGTGTTGTTAGTGAAGAAGAAAGATGGAAGTTTGAGGCTTTGTATTGATTATAGACAGCTGAATAAGGTGTCGATTAAGAACAAGTATCCGCTTCAAAGAATAGATGACTTGATGGACCAATTGGTGGATTCTCGTGTGTTTAGTAAGATTGATCTGAGGTCGGGTTACCATCAGATTAAAGTGAAGGATGAAGATATTCATAAGACGGCCTTCAGAATGCGTTATGGACATTACGAGTATTCGGTGATGCCTTTCAATGTTACTAATGCGCCGGTAGTATTCATGGAATATATGAATCGTATCTTTCATACTTATTTGGATCGGTTCGTGGTGGTGTTCATTGATGATATTTTGATTTACTCTAAGACTGAAGAAGAGCATGCTGAGCATTTAAGAGTAGTATTGCAAGTTTTGAAAGAGAAGAAGTTGTATGCAAAGATTTCCAAGTGTGAAATTTGGCTGAAAGAGGTTAGTTTTCTTGGTCATGTGATTTCAGGTAGTGGCATTGTTGTAGATCCATCGAAGGTTGATATTGTGTTGCAATGGGAAACTCCAAAGTCAGCTACTGAGATTAGAAGCTTCTTGGGATTAGCTGGTTATTATAGAAGGTTTATCGAAGGGTTTTCTAAGTTGTCACTTCCATTTACTAAGTTGACTTGTAAAGGTAAAGCATTTGTATGGGATGTTCAATGCGAAGAAAGTTTTACAGAATTGAAGAAGAGGTTGACGTCGGCTCCGATTTTGATGTTGCCTAATCCAGGAGAGCCTTTTGTGGTTTATTGTGATGCTTCTAAGATTGGTTTAGGAGGTGTGCTTATGCAGAATGGTAAGGTAGTTGCTTATGCGTCGAGGCAGTTAAGGACTCATGAGAAGAACTATCATACGCATGATTTAGAGCTTGCCGCAGTTGTTTTTGTACTGAAGATTTGGAGGCATTATCTTTATGGTTCTAGATTTGAAGTGTTTAGTGACTATGAGAGCTTAAAGTATTTATTTGATCGGAAGGAGTTGAATATGAGGCAGCGAAGATGGTTGGAATTGTTAAAGGATTATGATTTCAGTTTGAATTATCATCCAGGAAAGGAGAATGTGGTAGCTGATGTGTTGAGTTGAAAGACTTTACATATATCAGCAATGATGATTAGAGAGTTGGAATTGATGAAGCAGTTCAGAGATATGAGCTGAGTTTGCGAGGTTACTCCGCAGAGTGTTATGTTTGGTATGTTGAAGATTAATAATGAATTTCTAAACAGTATCAGGGAAGCTCATAAGTTGGATATGAAACTGGTAGATTTTATGGTTGGGACTGATCCATTTGAGAATAGTGATTTTAAGCTAGATGAGCAAGGTGTGTTGAGGTTTCGTAACCGGATTTGTATTCCTGATGATACTAAGATGAAGAAAGTGATACTTGAAGAGAGTCATAGAAGTAAGTTGAGTATTCTTCCAGGAGCTACAAATATGTATCAATATTTGAAAGGTTTGTTTTGGTTTCCTGGGATGAAGAGTGACGTGGCTCGGTTTGTGTATGCGTGTTTGACTTGTCAGAAGTCGAAAGTTGAACATCAGAAGCCTTCAGGATTGATGCAACCGTTGGAAGTTCCAGAATGGAAATGGGATAGCATTTCAATGGACTTTGTGACGGGGTTGCCTAATACTTTAAGAGGACATTATTTGATTTGGGTGATTGTTGATAGGCTTACGAAGTCATCTCATTTTATTCCTGTTAACATCTGTTTTCCAGTGTCGAAATTGGCTGAGATTTATATTAGTGTGATTGTGAAGTTGCATGGTGTTCCTTTGTGCATTGTGTCAGATAGAGATCCGAGATTTACTTCTGATTTTTGGAAGAGTTTGCAAGAAGCGTTGGGTTCTAAGTTGAGGTTGAGTTCAGCATATCATCCTCAAACATATGGTCAGACTGAACGGACGATTCAATCGTTGGAAGACTGGTTGAAGGCATGTGTTCTTGAGCAGGGAGGTTCGTGGGATATTTATCTTCTGTTGATAGAGTTCACGTATAATAACAGTTACCATTCTAGTATTGGGATGGCACCTTTTGAAGCGTTGTATGGTCGAAGATGTAGAACTCCGTTATGTTGGCATGAATCTGGTGAGAGTGTAGTACTTGGACCTAAACTTGTTCGTGATACTACCGAGAAGGTGAAGTTGATTTGAGAAAAGATGAAAGCTTTACAAAGTAGACAGAAGAGTTATCATGACAAGCGAAGGAAAGATTTAGAATTTCAAGCTGGTGATCATGTGTTTTTGAGAGTTACACCTGTGACTGGTGTTGGGCGAGCATTAAAGTCTAAGAAGCTCACTTCTCATTTTATTGGACCGTATCAGATTTCGGAGAGAGTGGGGAATGTTGCTTATAGAGTGGCTTTACCGCCTAATCTTTCGAATTTGCATGATGTGTTTCATGTGTCGCAACTTTGGAAGTATATTTCAGATCCATCTCATGTGATTCATATGGACGATGTGCAAGTACGGGTTAATCTTATGGTGGAGACGATGCATGGACGGATCGCGGATCGTGAAATGAAGACTCTGAGGAGAAAATAGATTGCCTTGGTTAAAGTGGTTTAGCTAGGATCTTCTGGTGAAAGCATGACTTGGGAGTTGGAGAGCAAGATACGAGACTCATATCCTGAATTGTTTGCTTAAGGTAAATTTTCGAGGACGAAAATATTCTAAGTGGGGGAGAGTTGTAACGCCCGTAATTTAATTAATTGTTTAATTAAATTATGTTTGGAATATTTATGAAGATGTGTTTTAATTAATTGTATTTATTTTATTAAGTGGAGAAATAATATTAGAGATATAATATTATGTGGTGAAATAATATTAGAAGTGTAATATTATTTAATGTGGGCTTATTTTGAGAGAGTAGAAGTAATAAGGGGGTGTGTTGGTTTTAAGCCCAATAAGGAATAATAGAATAATAGGGTTATTTTATTATTTGTTAGAAGGAATAGAAAGAAAGAAGCAGTAGAAAGAATAAGGATTTGGAAGAGCACGTGCAAGATGCTAGAGAAAGTGGAAAACGACAAGAATGTGAATCCAACCGGAAATTGTAGAGCGACCTTCAATCCAAGGTAAGGGTGGGGTTCTAACTCTATAATTGGGTTTATGATGAATGATATATGGGGTTGGTGATGATTGTTGTTTTGTTCTTGAATTGAGAATATATGATTGATGTGTGATGAGAATTGATGAGTTTTGATGAATATTGATGTCTTGATGATGTTAAAATGCTGTAAGATTATAGGGTAATTATGGGTGATGAATTGTCATGATTAGATTAAGTTTTAGGGCTTTAATTATGGAACCGTAGTGAGATGCAGAGAAGGAAAAACTCAGAATTATTGCAGTGATGAAAAACACAGAATTACGCTCGAACGATACCGGGTGTTGATGTATTAGAATGATGAATTAATTTGGAGAATAGAATTTGTCAATATTGTTCTTAGTTAGGAAGATATCAGGCAAAGAATTAGAACAATAGGATGAATAGAAAATAATAGTTCTGATGTTAGACGTAGGTTGTTAGAAGTTGCATGGCTTAGTGAAAGGTAGAAATTCTGAATGTTAGAAGTTACGTTGAATCATTAGAAAGTAACAGTTATGATGTTAGGAGTTGCATGGGTTAGAAGATATGCTGTCAGAGGACTGTGTCATCAGAAGTTACATTAGTCAGAATTTGTATTAGTCAGAAGATGGGGTTAGTCAGAAGATGTGATGATCAGAATTTGTATTAGTCAGAAGATGGGGTTAGTCAGAAGATGTGATGATCAGAATTTGTATTAGTCAGAAGATGGGGTTAGTTAGAAGATGTGATGATCAGAATTTGCATTAGTTAGAAGTTGCATTAGTCAGAAGTTATAGTAGTCAGAAGATTGTGTCACCCAGAGGTCGTGTCATTAGAAGCGGTGTTATTAGAAATGGAGTCGGTTAGAGGTTGCATGTTCAGAAGCTGGGTTGACCTTTACGTTGTTTTCGAACAGAACGATGAACGTTAGATGCTTAGAAGCTGCTAATGAGCTATAACAGTAGGATGGCGACGGTCTTGACGTTAGAGTTACAGAATGACAGTGTTGATTTACTATGGGAATTAAAATACTGCTGATTTGTTAATGAGAGGTTATTAATAATATTGTGTTGATGATTTAGAATAAATAAATGATGTTTGGCAAATTATTTTGATGATCTGAGATGTTGATTATTTGAGATGTTATTGGGATGTTTTTGGGATGTTATTTTGAGATGTTATTTTGAGATGTTATTTTGAGATGTTTATTTTGAGATGTTTGAGATGATTTGAGATGTTGTTAACTTGGGTGTTGTTATTACATTCATGATTGTGTCGCATACATTGCATTTTTTGAGATGGAGCTTATGCTCGTTGAGATGGCCTGGATTGGCAAATTTTGAGATGAAGGCTATTCCTTGTTGATGCCTCTATTAATTGGCAAATTTTTGAGATGGGAGTTCTACTCCAACGGTACCACATGCATTTTCATAGTATTGAGTCACATTATACGATTTCATAAAGAAGTGTATTTTGATGTTGATGAATGTATATTATTGTTGAGATTATTGTTGATTATGAGATGAGAAGTGGTGATGCTGTTGATCTAGTTTAATATATTAATTATCATGCACTTTAATATATTGTTAGATATCTCACCCCTTCTGTTTGAATGTTTCCCCTATGTTGGTAACGTGCAGGTAATTGAGAGTGAAGGCTGTATACCTCTGGTAGTTTGAGTCTGTGTCATTGCTATGATATGTAACACTCGGGGGATGAACGTTTGCTGTTTTTGGTTGATGATTTTCAGTTGTTTATTTTTAATTTGATTATTATTAAATATGAGATGTTTCGAAGTTGCTATTTTGTTAGAGATGTTACTAAGAATTCCGCTGCATAGATGTTGATTTATTTGATTAAAGATGTTAAGTTGATGGTTCATCCGATGTTTAAAAAAGTGTTATATATCCACGATGAATGCAATGAATTTGTTAGAATAATTTGTGACGTCCTGATTCATTTGTATGATTGAAATGTTATGATTCTGATATATTTTGCATAATTGCTTGGGGTAGAATTGGGGTGTTACATTTGTTGCTTGGTTGGTTTGTATATTTGCTTGGACTCCTCCTTTGCTTTGTGAAATAGCAACTTGTATTATAATGAAAACAGGGTAGAAAGAGGGGTATAAATTTTAGGGTTTGAATATTTTCTGATATGCTGACTTTGGCCTTTTGAGCATAGGTTTTAAGTTGCCTATTTTGTGCAACATTTGGGTTGAGATTGGGCATAGCTGATTTTGGCATTTTGTGTAAGCTAGGTGATATCTTTCAAACTGTCTCTTTCCTCTTTTGTCTTTCAATGAAAATGTAAGGCTATTTTCTTTTTTCACAAGAAATTCTGAAGGGTTTGTAAAGCTTTTGGAAAATGATGATATAATTTGATGTGTTGAGCAAGCTAACTTGTTGTTTTGCCTTGTCTTATTTTGTCTTGCTTGTTGTTGCCTTCTTGGTGCTGCTTTGCTGCAATATTGTTGCAGGTTGACCTTGCTTTTGCTGCTATGTTGCAATATTTTATTTCTGTTTTGTTGCAGGTTGACCTTGCTTTTGCTGCTATGTTGCAATATTTTATTTCTGTTTTGTTGCAGATTTGTTGGCTTGTGTGCTTGGCAGCTTTCTTGCTGCTATGTTGATGCTGCTTTGTAGCCTGCCTTTGCTTGTTATATTGCTTATTTTTGGGCAGCCTTGGGCTTGCTTATTTGCATGTTTGTTGCAGGTTCTGCATTACAGCCTGTTTACTACTATGTTGCTGCTGTTTTTGCAGCTAGCCTTTGCTTGGCTTGTTGTGTTTGGAAGCTTTAGGCTTGCTTGTTTGCATATTTTCTTTTCCTTTAGGCTTGCTTGTTTGCATATTTTCTTTTCCTTTAGGCTTGCTTGTTTGCATATTTTCTTTTCCTTTTTTTGAACCAAGGCCTAACCTTGTGATTTGCAAAATAGTAAAAGAGGGATTATGATAAAAACCTTAAAAATATGATTCCTAAATACATATGCTAATGATGAATTTTTCCCCTTTTTTACAAATTACTCTTGCTTGATTGCTTGCTAACTTTTTTTCTTTTATTATTTCATGAAAACGAGGAGTGAATGGATTTCTTGAAGATGAAGCAAGGAAGACCTGAAGAAATAGAACAAAAATTCTCTCTTTGTATACAAAACAAAACTTGTAATTTACACTTTACTTGTAATGTAATGAACATAAAGCCTTGAATAAATTTTTAAATGATGAAATTTATTGAACCAATCTTGAACTTTATTTAAACTTTGAAATTCTCAATTGAATGCCTTGAATGATACACCTTGGTTTGGTAACTTGAACTTCAAGCAATCACAAACGACTCTTGTAACTTGTATTTCAAGTAAACCACACGCCTTGTACTCCAATCAAATTTCTAAACAAAATAAATGTTTAAGAATTAAATTCCAACTTGGTTAACTTAAACCCAAAACCATGGACATTTAAATGAAAGCCTTAACCTTCACATCATGTCCAAATCAAATTTGCATTCAAAAGGAACTCGCACGCCATGCTCAATAAAAATGAGAATTACTTAAGATTAGGTCAAAATCCATGAAGCGACTTCTAACGTATTCAAATTTTGGTGCTTTTCTACATGTAATCAGCTCTTGATTTGTGAACTGAAATTGGAGATGACATCAAGGAGAGTCATACTCAAAAGGAACCCCACAAAAATATCGAATAATGAAGAAGTTACAATCGTTTGAATTTTCTCTCGCAAAAGGTCGATTTTTGGGTCAATGTAGTCGTTTTCAGTTATCTGAGCCATCCACTGAGCAAACTTGCAATGCAAAGTTTGAAAACTGGCATAAACATCCTTGAGGAGACATGAAGATCTATGAAGACCATTTGAAGCCTTGAAGACTCAATTTTCTCTCAGAAATATCAAACCCTAATTATTGATTTGCAGCCTAGAGAGAATCTATCTGACCAACTTCTGAGCCAAATTGAGTATTCGAGAAACCCTAGAATATGAAAAACGAGAGGGCAAATTTTGGGGTATGACACTGATCTTCATCTTCAGACTTCGTGACCTCAACTTGAACTAGCATCCAAACATTGTAACTGATGGTACTCCTCTTTCTAGTGTCCATTTATAAGTAATGAGCTTGATACGTGAATCAAAGATAAAGATCCCTAGAAATGAAATGACCACGTATGTCACAAGCATGTCATGATGTTTATGAATGCATAAATGTATAGCTATGCAACAAACACATACAAGGTTCAAAGGTTTAACGTCACGCGGATGGAGTCAAAGGGTGAGAATCAACCCACAAGGTATATAGTAAGGGTTTATCACCTGCCGAACAAGGTTCTAAAAGGTTCCCAGAGTCTACATATTTCCTTCGGATATTACCAACGTCCTAATTATTTGGTAATTAGTAATATTCGTAGGAAAAACTCGTCTGAGTGCAGCATCGCGTGACGACTACTTCCGGATTACTCTGTCATACTCTCCGCACTATAACTAAAAGGCCAAGATGGGTTAAGGGTTCTATGGCTCTCAGCTTCTTTGGCTCCCAGGTCGAGAGCAGCAATGTCTTCCCAATTACTCGGTAAACAAATACTATAATCAAAGGGGCCTCCACTAATTGGGGAGTTTCATGCCTCCTTTTTTGGGATTACTCCCTCAAAGTTAACATGACTATACCGCCCGTCCTATCTTAAGTGTACTTAGTCCGGGTATAGGACTTGTCTGTTGCAATCAACATCCAAAGAAACCACAAAATAACACATATAAGCAAACAAGAAATACTAACAAAAACATATATAACAAATTAGGTTTAACCCACTTAGAAATTTTTTCCCCAAAAGAGTCGCCAATCCTGTAGTAGTGATAATCAGAGATCAAGCTATTGATTAACTTGACTCGTAAATAAGAAAGAGTCGCCACCGCTCTTTATTATTTCCAAGGGAAAGGGGGAAAGTGCGAAATAAAACCCATAAATATGAAAAATAAGTGCAATACTAAAAGTAAAGAAATATACAATGCATTTGAAAGAGATTGAAGGTTCAAGAGTTGGTTATACAAAGGGAAGATACTAGCATCCTATGTATCTATAGTATCTTATAGGAACATTTTGAAATATCTATTTTTTGGTTAAAATTGGTTGTTTGCTAAATGAGTATGGGGATGAGATTTTGAAAATGCGATGACCTAGTGTCGAAGTTTCTATGAAATAGGTGTAAGTTTTAAAATTATGGTTTAAGAGGGGTTTAACTTTAAAAATACAAACAAGATAGACAAAAGAAACATGTAAGGATGCACAATGACACACAATGACATGAAGCCAGTAAGATAATCCTTTCCCATGGATTCAAACACAAAGATAATAATTAGATGAAGACCGGACAAGAACCATGCATCCGATAAAAATGGATAGTAACCATAGTCCAAGGATAAAAGAATCAATTTAAGGTTTTTTCCTTTATTAAGTGGCTTATATAACAAGCAAAAGAAAATAAGAAGCTCAAGTGAGCAAAGAGAAGATAAATGCTCAAGTGAGTAAAGAAAAAATGCATAAAGTAAAGAAAATAAAATGCTATGGATGATAAATGACATAAAAGTAAAGAGAAGAAAATATAAAGTGCAGAAATATAAATGATATTAAAGTAAAGTTGGTACAATATAAAGTTAATAATCTGATTTGGGGTAAATGTAACTTCATATGGAGCATAGAATGTATGTACCCATACATGTTAGAGAAATGACACTTTGAAGTTTATTCTCTTATACATGTAGTACAATTAACAAACATGGGAGATCAAGAGAAAGTCAAGGAAGATACATTATAACAAACTTATCATCAATCCTAAGTACCTTGAATGATCAAAGAACTATTTAGAGGTAGATTGGAAATAATGAAAGTTCATCAAATATCCGAGAAGCTTAGATGAACTTAAAAAGCTCAAATGCTTTCTAAATTTATCCAAATAAAAAAATTAACAAAAAATAGATAAAGAAGAATAAGATGAAGTCTATAATAAAAGTAGTATAAATGTCATAACTTTCTCAATTTTTCATGAAATTAAACAAATGAATAATGAAAATTTATCTATTCAATCTCATGACCAAGGATCCATGCTCAAAATAAGCAAATAAACAACAAAAAATTACAGAAAAAATGAAAATTAAACAATAATAAATCACTTTTTCTTTTGGGGGATCAAGAACACTTTTCAACTCTTGATTTTGAATCAATGGAGTTTCCTTGCAAAATGGTGATAATTATGATACTAAATAAATAAAGAGTAAAAATGCAATAAAATTAAATAAAGAACAAGTATAATAGCCTACCTATTCAATAAAAGGAAGAAATGACTTGAAAGAAAATAAAGAGAAAAAGAAGAAGAGAGTTTTGACTTAGTTTAGTGAATGATTTGTGGTATTGTTTCCCCAGATGAAAGAAAGAAATGTCTTATTTATAGAGTGAATGAGGTGGAAGTGTTGATGTGGCAATCCAAATGACTTTATGAGAATGGTTCTTGGCCATTGGTAAGTCCAAGTTGACAATCCATGTGAAGTGTGAGAATGATTCTTGGTCATTGATAAATACAAGTTGGCAATCCATGTAAAGTGTGTACTATATTATAGTGGTCCCAACTTTTCTTTATTGACACAAAAAATAAAATGACAAAGTAATAATAATAATAATAATAACTAAAAATGTTAGTAATAATAATAAATACAAAATAGAAAATAAAAGAGACATTAAATTAACTATTTATGATTTTTTCTTAAATTAAAATAAATGAAAATATAAGTGCAAATTAAAAGATAAAAAATAAAATACATATAAGAAAGTAAAAGGACTTATATAAATTTTTCTAGATTTTTTTTTGAAATAAATGATACCAATATATAAATTTAAATTAATAAAAGAACATATTTTTGATAATTTGTTAGTAAAGAGATAAAAATAGTAAATAAAAAAAATAACATGATGCTAAGTACATTTTT
This sequence comes from Vicia faba, assembly GCA_948472305.1. Classification (NCBI taxonomy): domain Eukaryota; kingdom Viridiplantae; phylum Streptophyta; class Magnoliopsida; order Fabales; family Fabaceae; genus Vicia; species Vicia faba. The sequence goes on from OX451738.1 coordinate 1,199,728,124, forward strand.
TTGTGATTTTTTTAAATGGAAAAAAAATCATGAATAAAACACAATAAAAATCAAATTCCACTAAATTCATAAACGACTTCTAACGTTTCTATTTTTTGTGGCTTTTTAAAGCATAATCAACTAGTGACTTGTAAGGAGAAATTATAGATGATGTCAATGAGAATCATATGCAAAAAGAATTGCTCAAAAATGTTGAAATTTGAAGAAGTTATATATTTTTGAAATCTAACTCATGAATTGGCAAAAAATTAGGCCAAATCACTCGTGAACACTTGTTATGCAATGATGCAAATGGAGGGTGGGATCTTAGGTCTAAAAATTTGGTATGGCAAGTAACTACACTCAAGCTTGAAAAAGATCTAAATAACACTTCTCTAGAGGAACTGATAAGTTCTCTAAGAAGTCATGACGTTGAGCTAGAACTTGATGAACCGCAGAAGAAGATAAAGTCTATTGCTCTCAAATCTATCAGAAAATCTGAGAAGTCTAAAGCTCTTCAAGTAGAAGAGATTGAGGATTCAGAAGGATATTCTAATGATGAAGAAGATGATTTATATATATATTAACCAGGAGGGTTAACCGTCTCTAGAAGAGAAACCAAAGAAACAGGTTTAGAAGTTCAAGAAGGATTGTAGGTCGCTTGAAATCAATGTTTGGTCAAAAGAAGTCCAGTGGCAACAAAGTAATTTGTTATGAATGCAATGAGCCAGGACACTGCAAAAATGATTATCCTTTGCTTCAAAAGGACATACCAAGGAAGAAAGGGCTAATGGCAACATGGGATAATTCAGACTCGTCTGATTGCGACTCAGATAGAGAACATGCTAACATGGCACTGACGGGTCATGTTTGAACATCTAGTGAAGTACTCTCCTCAGAAGATGAAGTTGATTCAGAAACTAAAGAAGTATTTTGCAAAGAGGTATTCTCTGATTTTACTCATTCTGAATTAACATTCTCCTTAGTTGAAATTCTGGAAAAACATGAGTTACTCAGGATTCAGTTCAAGGATCTCAAAAAGACCCATGAATTTGTATCTGTTGAAAACAGTGAGCTTAAGGAAGAAATTTTTGTTTTAAAAGAAGAAATTTTTTTATTAAAAGATGAAAACTCTACCCTTAAAGGCATGAGAACTCTTCTAGAAGCCTCTGAGAGTACTGATGATGTCATCAAGAATTATGGCAAAGCCTTCTAGAAATTTCTAGCTAAGAGTATAGAGAGAAGTGTGTTAGCTTCGATCATATATGGTATAAGCAGAAATGGAGTTAATGATATTGGTTATGATCCTTATGAATAATCTAAATCTGATAAGGAATACATACCAACCACCTTATACTCTCATTTTGTGCTTGTCGGGTGTAATACCCCAAATTTATCCTACCCTCTCACTTTTATCCGGCTTATGCATCTCGCATTTTTCTCATGTACATAACCTCTGTTACGTCATTTTGCACGTCATGCAGCATTGGTCAATAATTTGGTAGGGGATGGAGGATATTAAGGAAGTAGGTTTTCTTTATGCTTTTAGGCTCTCACCTTCAACAATCACTGTTGGAAGCTAGAGTCATACGTTCATGGTCTTTAAACACTTCCTCTTTCACCAAGCTACGAGGTTATTAGGGTTGATTTCCTTATGTGTGATCAAAGTTAGGGTTTCTCAGCTATCGCGCTTCAATTGAGGATTCAGTTAAATGTCATGTTAAGTAAGTTCTTGTGATATTTCAAGTCTTATCATCTTCAAAGATTATTCAAGAGAAGATATTACTTTTGAGATCACCTCTCATCAATTCAAGGGCTTGCAGTCTAGGCTCGAGTCACCAAGACATTTGTGTGGCTCTTAATGTATATCCATTTGATTTATTGATTAAAGTTAGGGTGGATTTAAGATGTTCATTTCGAATGATTCCATTTTTATTCAAAGTTGTGGAGACTGGGTTTATACAAATTTGGTTTAGATTATGTGGATCATTTAGAATACAATGGTCAAGACAAAATCTAAGTAAATATTAAGAGGCTGGTTTCATTTAAGACATGGTTTGTTCAAGTTTATTTCCTCATATTGACTTCTTTTAAAATTTCATTCGAGATTCATTCATTTGTCGGTATTATCATCAAGTTCAGGTTCATTCGTTTGGTTTATCATGAATTCAAGTTACTAAGGCAAAATGATTCATCGTGATTCATTAACAAATTACACAGCCAAATGATTTCATCCATTACCAAGTGTTGTACCCAAAAATTTTCCCTCTCATTTTATCAAGATTCTCCTTGCAAGACTTCTTGGACTCAAGACCAGATTAGGGTTTGCTCAGCTCAAGACCTCATCTTGCACTGATGACCTGAAATTAGGGTTTGAGTTTGCACTGGGATTTTTGGACTTTCAATGCCTCATGTGACTTTCATACTTCATGTTATACCTCTAAGATTTTTCATACCAAGTTTCAAGCCTTGGATCACATTTTTACCCAGACAATTGGACAATTGACCTAAAAATCAGCTGTATTGGGGAAAAAGTCAACCATGGTCAATTTACAGTCAAACCTCATAATTTTTTATCCACATCAACATTATAGACATATGAACCATTTGATCAAGTTTGGACCACAACTCCTCAAGAAATTTGATGAGATCTTCAAAAGGGTAAAATGTCATTTTTAGGGTTTTGATTGAGAAAGGGCAATTTCTGATTTTTCACCTATCTAATGGCAAATTGGGTTCAAGTATGGTTCAAGGACTCAATGGCATCATCTTTACCTAATTACATGGTTCAAAAGATCTCAAATGCATTGGATTGACAGATGAATTTTGCAGTCAACTGATCAAAAATCAACTATACACTAAAAAGTCAAACTTTGACTTTTTGGTCAAAATCAAGTGCCATGGGTCATATGTCATCAAGATGTGTCAAAATGTGAAACTTGTTGACCAAGAAACCTAGTTTTGGAAATTAGGGTTTAAGTTTGAAAATTTTCATAACTTGGAATTTTAAGTTATGAAAATTTCTTATTTTTTCCCAACTTTTTCACCATGATGCAATTGGATTCAAACAAAACTTCCAACATGAAAGTTGTATTCCTCCATGAAATATACAACTTTGTTTCACAACGTTTTCTCAAAAGATGCTTGGATCTCAAGTTATGATTTTGTGAATAGGGGTCCATAAACTTTTTAACTTAGTGAAATTTTGCCCTAGTTTAGGCAGATTTTTGACCTAACTTCATGGCAACTTTTCACCTAGTTCCAAGTGGAATCTCAAAATTAATTTCAAAGATGGATTGTAGAGCATGTTACAAGATTTCGAAAATGTCCAAGAACTCTCCAAGATAATTTATGGTTAGGGAGAATCAAAGAAATGAAAATGGCAATTTATCACTTTTGTTCAAGGCATTTTTCACAATGGTGCAAGTTGCAAATCTGTCCTAAGCATGATTGTACTTGAATTACAGGTCCTAATCCTTTCTACACTCCAAAATTGAATTCTAATTCAGTGGACAATGGCTTTATTTTTTATCTTTGGAGCATTGTACATTGAGTTATTCCAAAAATGGCATAAAGTGCATAATACCACTTTGATAAAGCATGCTTTTTGCAATTTTGTATTTCTTGAGCAATGGACCTGATCTCTTGTTGCCAACAATATCCACAAACATTAGGAAACTTGTACCAACTCTCATCAGACCTCAAGCTAGCCTGTACAGGCCTTTGGCTTTGTCACTTCACCTTTTCTTTAAAAGCAAGCAAACTTGCAAAAGTCAAGCAAGCTTGTGTATCTGATAAAACCAAGACTTTAGATCATTTCAAACGATCTAAGAACTTTGTTGCAAGGCTAAACACGATTTCCTAACATCTCAAACACCCTCAAACACAAAAAACACGATTTTCTGCCCAAACAGGGAAACATCTGCAGAACTCAAGCCATTTTGAAATTGGCTCGTGCGTTTTGCCTTTCAACCCTTCAAACATCTTCCATACAACAGACCTGAACTATCCAGGCCCCTATCCAGCAACTGTGAGCTCAGTTTCACACTTCAGCATTTTCACTTTGCAAGTTTGCAGGTTGACTTCTACAAGGAGATTCAAGCAACTTCAAGGCAAGCTGAGCATTGGGAAAGCTTGAGGGAACTTCAAGCAAGCTCACAAGAACTTCAGGCCTCATTCAAAGTGCCCACATTGTCGTATCCAAACTCAACTGAACAAGGTATTTGTCAAGTTTCTATCTCTCTATTTAGGAATCCTTAAGCTTAGGTTTGTGAAGCAAAAATGTAGTCCTTAACATGCTTGAGCTGTACATATGTGTAGTTTCCATTTATATTAACTGAGCTGAGAGTATTTGATTGTTGAAGTTCATGAAAAAACTAGGTCAGAAATTAGGGCCATTAAAATTCTCTTTGGTCTTTTAGAGTTATGTCATGTTCTTTATATGGTTAGAATCATGATTAAAAATGCTATAAGTTTCATGTTGTAAGTTTTTGATTTCTTGCAAGCATGAGCAAGAACAGGATTTGTATAACATAAGTGCGCGTGTTATTGTCTGGAGGTCAGGGATGAAGATGGTTGGGCCTGGCGCCTTGGGCCTGTTTCTATTCACACCATCTTTTTACTTTTGCACCCCCTTGGCCCATTTTCTATATTTTTGCATATTTTTCATTTCTTTTATATTTTTGGCTTTATTATTATTTTTCTGAATATTTAAAAATCTCAAAAATACTTTCTTAATTTTTTGCATTTTTTTAATTTTTTTATTATTTTTTGGCATAAAAATAGTTTATTAATAATAATATACTTTATTTTCTTAAATAAAACTTGTAAATAATATAAAAATATCATTTATTTTTATTTTTATTATTCATACACTTAAAATATCATTTTCATGCATATTTTAATTTTTTAACATTTTGTATATATTTTTATTATTTCCTTGTACATAAATGAAATAAATAATATAAAGCATATTTTCTTTTAAAACAAAAACTAGGGTTCTCACCATTTCAAAAATAATCATTCTATTTTTTTCTTATTTCTAAGACTTAAATAAACTTATTTTTACATACATAAAATAAATACAAAAACATTCTTTGCATATTTACATTTTATTGCATATTTAGATATTGTTTATTTATTTATTTGTACAATAAATTCAATTTGGTTGTAATAGCTTTAGGGTTTTATTTTGAGCAATATCCCCCTATTCAAAACTTGTATCCCCCTCCCCATAATATTGTTGTAATAGTTTAGATTTACTTTACGCAATTTATTGCTTTCATATACCATGATAGTAAACTAGGGTTTTGTATGCAAAGACCAAAAATCAAACAAATAGCATGACTTAATACAAGACAAAAAATGCATGAAAAATGACAACACATTGCACACAAGCACCCCTAGGGTTTCATCCACTTTGTTGCCTTAAAAAATGGCCATGGTATGCATGTTAGGTATCTTGGCAAAATCAAACAAAACAAAAGATCATAGTCCCTCGATGACGCTAGACAAGGTTGCCTAAAAACAAATGATCTTGGTCCCTAAAAAATGCTAAAGATACTTGGCAATATTTCTATCATGGTCATACGATGACCCACGTCCGACCCGTTTAACATCCAAAGATAGGGTTGTTTACCAAATACAATGGTAAAGCAACAATGTCAAAGGAATAAAAATATGTAGGAAAGACTTTTGAGTAGGTAGATAGCTTCTAGTTACTTGATCAATTTGCAAACCATCCTTGCTATTTTCAAACAAACACACACAATTTCAAAACATTTCTAAACAACTTTCAAAACATTGAAACATTTTTCAAAAGACAAACATCTTTGTATACATTCTTACGAACAAGAATCAATACAAAGATTGCCAAAATGATGGCCTCTTTTCAAAATACTTTCAAAACCACACAAAGCACCATTTCAAACAATTGGAAAAGCAAAGCAAGTGATCTAAAATAAGTAACTAAGAGCCCATGGAAAACCATGGATGAAAAGGGTGCTAGCACCTTCCCTTTTCATAATCTACCCCCTGAACTCAAGAAAACATCTCAAAGGTCTTTCATGTGCTTTTTCACCTTTCCTTTTGGATAAAATAAAACTCGGCTGCGACTCTTGTTAAACCGAAACATTTGCGAACACAAACGCAAAACCTCAAGTGAGTTCTCCCACCGTATCACACCAAGGTACAAGAAGATTACACAAAAGGAAAAAACAAAGTCCACAAATCAAATTCGTAAACCTATTGTGATCTGAAATCCATGCGCCAAAGCAATGCTTCATTTAACTTACAAACAATTCAATAAATCCTATCCAGCACATAAACTACTACATCATTCTAATTACAAAGAAATTCTACAACTCAGTATGTTGTCTCCAAAAGTCCCATCTCATTCCAATTCTCCAACTTATTTCATCTTCACCATTTTCCAAGAGTGACACACCGGCTCTTAATAACTTGAACTTGCTTCAAACCGATATGAAATTTCCCTGATTCGCACTAGACCAGGATACTGTGAAAACCTGCATAATACAAATAGTAAGACAATATTTTCAAGTTCAATAACATGAAAAATGGTCCTGCGGTCTCAAAATGAAGCAGACGATCAAGCTAGATTCTTGATAGAGGTGGATTGTGACTAGGCTGCACCAAACAAAAGCAGTTCATCATAAACAAGTTCATTACTTAGAAAACAGAAAAACAACTATAACAAATCAATAAATTTCAACCAAATTCCTAATTGTTTCTAAACAAAAATTAACTTCACAAACTCTAATAACCTTGTAACTGTCCTGTAATTGATTACTAACAAACTTCCAGCTCAGCTCATGGAAAACTTAGGTAATCATGGAAATAAATATCAGAACCATAAAAAAGGCATAACAAAAAATTGTAAGCCAAACCAGACTCCATCCTAACCATCGAGTCATAACAGAAATCATAATCCACATCTCAGATTCTTTCTAATCTGTAACTAATTTTCACATTCCTAACCAACTATATAACAGAAACTCACCAGATTATTCATCATTCCTCATCTGTGGAAGAATCGCCATCAGAAAATTGGAAAAAACTCCTCAAACCCTTTCTTTGTGCAATCTTCAATCTTCATAATCTCTGCAATTAACTTGCTGCTCCATCTTCACGAATCATCATCTTCAATCAACAGATCCTGTAACCTTTATCAACTCTAACCTTTATCGTCCCTTTCAATCGGCACCCCTTCCTTAACCTTCAATTCTCCATAACTGTTTCACAATCACCTTCATTACTTCTGGAACCTCCAGCCCTAATTCTTCATGAACATCATCATGAATCTTCATCCTTCAACATCAACTTCCCAGCTCCGCCTCCATAATTAAGCACTTCTATGAATTTTTAATCATCATCTTCTACTATACATCACTGCAAGAAAATGGAAACTGCACGAACAACAACACATCAATTCAATCCAGGCAGAAAAGAAATAGAAGAGGGAAGATGATGGAACCAGAAGCGATGAATTGAAGAAAAAAATGTTACCTGAGCAAACAGAATCTCATCTCTGGTCTTTTACGTCTTCTACTTAGCTTCACCTTGCAACCTTCGCCGGAGCAAGCCTCGGCTCCATAGGTCGGTATCATCATTGTTTTGCCTCTTTCTTGATGAAGGATCGTAGAACACACTGAGTGGATTCAAAGCCATGAGGCGCTAAGTGTTGATTCATCATTGTCGTAGTGTAATCGTGCTTAGAATCCTCTAGGTTCTCAGCGTATTTATGGATTTGGAGAAGACGAAGCAAGGAATCAGTGGACGATGAGTTAACGGAAGAGGAAAAAGGGAGATCGCACATGAACAAGATCGTGGTGCCAGAATCGCTGAAATGAGAAAATTGGAGCATCGTGAGAAGCTAGGCGGCCGGAGAAGGAGGGAACACTTTGATCTTGATCGGAGATACAGGTTGAGTGCTGCCGCGATTAAGTTTAAGAGGCAGGAGGAAGAGGTCTCACTTGTGCGGCGCCATTGATGAACGGTCTAGCCCCAACCCCCATTCATTATCTTATTTAAATTTTTTTATTTGTTTTATTTTTTATAGTAAATAATCATAAAAAATATAATAATATAATGCTGAAATGGAAATAGTTGGTGAGTGATGGGTTTGGGTTGTATATCATCTCATAAGCCCATTACAGTTTTTTTGGAGAAGACTAAAGTTTGTGAACAAAAAAAGATCTCATTGGGCTGAGCTAGTTTGGGTTTATGCCTATTTCAGTTACTTGCAATGGACCACTGAATTTAGCCTTGCACCCCCAGAAGATTCATTTCTATAGTTATTTCAATTCCATCTTTTATATAATTGTTATGATTGATTTTTAATTGATTATATGATAATTTTGTGGGATCTTGATGAATAAAAGGAACTTGAATGAGGAGTTTTAAGAGGTTTTGAAATGAATTTAAAGCATAATCTTCATCAAGGAAGCTTTATGTAGGGTTTTCTCTTCGCTTGCGTAGTTTTGAAGAGGAAACAGACATTCTCCATTCGATATCATCACAACTTCACTTTTATTCCTCATTTCCGCACTTTATGGCTTTTCTAGATACCATGAGAAGTAGGTAATAAAGAGCGTGCGCTCGAAGTCGCTGTTTAAAGACCTGTAGCAGGCATTCCGCACTTCATTTGCTATATGTGTTGTGCTTGTGTTTGTTTCTTTGGTTGTTGATCGATAAGTCACTCAATTTAGGAATTGAGATCACAACTTCTCTCTTAGTGCATGCTCCCTATAGGATTTTTATCGCTTTCCTTTGTTTCTTGTTAATCGATGAGTCACTCAATTTAGAAATTGAGATCACGACTTCGCTCTCATTGCATGTTCCCTATAGGATAGTTTTGTTAGACTTTCTTTGGCATGCTAACCTAGATAGGATCTTTCTAGGTGTGCTCTCTTGAGCTTATTAATTTGTTTGTTTACTCGCTTTCCATACCATGTTCCCTTAGGACGTGCTTGCTCCCTTCGAACGCAAGTTAGACATTAGGCTGCAAACCATACATGCTAACATTAGGTAGGCATTTCCCTTTCATCCTTGATGTAGGGATATCATTATATGATAACATTAGGTTAGAAATAGGCTAGGCTCCCTTAGACTCTTTTCTTCCCTTTTTGCATCCTTTCATTTAAAACTAAAACCTTTTATTTAGCAAATCATATAACATGCTAACAACTTAAACCCTTTGTTAAGGTAACAAAGATATAAACCAACTCAAACCTTTTGTACATCCAAGCACCTTTTCTCTAAAACCCTTTTCAGGTAAGGACATGATTAGTTTACTTATGTGACAACACATATGTCTCCAAAGGTTGAGCTGCGGTAGAGGGCAGAATTAACATTGTCCATAAAAAATACAAAACAAACAAAAACATGTGAGCCGAACTACGGTAGCTCTAATTTCTCAAAAAGGATACGTAGGCATTGGGAAAGGGCCCAAGCGAGTACAACTTTATTTTTCCTACATTCTTTTCTCCTTTATTTTGCATGCATTCTTCCTCAGTAGTATAGTAAACAGTAAGCATAGATTAAACACACCCATAATATAGATAACAAGAGTGGATACCGTAGAGTACTATGGGCGTGTGGGGTGCTAATACCTTCCCCTCGTATAATAGACTACCTTACCTAATCTCTCGGTTGCAAGACCGTGACTTCTCCCTTCTCAAGTTTTCTCAATGTTTACCTTTCCCTTCATGTGGGATAAAAGATGTTCGATGGCGACTTTATTGTTTGATGATTTTCAGCCAGTTGTTTCACTGGGTTTATGCCAAAAGAAGATGGAAAAGGTGAAGAGAAATATGACTCTAAATCCAACGAAAATCAATTGGCTAAACCAGGTAGTTTTAATTCTTGTAAATATGATTATTCTTCTGTGAAGACCAAAGTTGTTCACAACTCTGGTAGATCTAACAAGAAAGGTCCCATGAAACTATGGGTACTAAAGGATAAAATAATATATGTTGCAAACATCCTTATCAGTGCAATTAAAACACCTATCTTGGCTCCTGGACTCTGGTTACTTAGAACACATGATAGGAAGAAGGCATATGTTCCAAAGTCATGAACTTCAGCCTGAAAATATCATGGGTTTCAGAGGTAATCAAAAGGAATAAATCACAGGCTTCGGAACAATAGCTGCTAAGATGGCTATATCCTTTTCAATGAAAGGAAAAGAAGAAACACTTATAAGATCAAACTTTATGACATTATAAAACTAAAAATAGTGTGTCTCATGTATATTAATAAGGAGCAGTGGTCATGGCTCAGATGTTTAAGGTATGTTAGTCTGAGAAATTTTTCTCAGCTGAACAAGCTTGAATTTATCAAAGGCCTGCCTTAACTGAAGTTTACTTCAGATGCTTTCTATGAAGCATGTCAGAAGGGAAAAGTTTTCAAAAACTTATTTTAAAGAAAAGAATGTTGTTTCTTTATTTCTCCAACCTATTGGAACTTCTTCACATATATTTATTGAAAACTATATCAATAAATGGATAGAAGTAAGGATTAGTTATTTTAAATAACTACACCAATGAACTTAGGTGAAATTTCTCTAACACAAAATTGTGGCACATTCTGTATTCACCATCTTCTGTACTCAAGTGCTATTTGAGATAAAATCTCAAACTTTGTCAATCCAATATATCAAAGCGCTTCTGGGTAAAGGATGTAAGCAAAACATATTATTTTCATAATAGTGTCTTCATATGACCTATTCCTGAAATGACTTTCTATGAATTATGGAAAAACAAGAAACCAATATTTCATATCCTCATTAAGTGGATGCTCTTGTTTTATCTTGGACTCTAAAGAAAATATGAACTTGATTAATTCTACTGCTCAAGGTGGTATCTTGTTATGGTGTTTTGAAAGCTCAAAAGGCTATATAGTAGATGACACTAAAATATCTTTGGAATCAATTCATGTCAGATTTAATGACAAGCTTGACTCTAAAAGTCAAAGCTAGCTGATAAACTTGCAGGTATGGAAAACCATCTTGTCAGAATCTGAAGATAATGGAGATGCATTTAAAGAACAAGAAGATCAGAAGATGTTCAATCAGAAGCCTCTAATTGATCAGACTCCTGTAAAGATAACCCTTCAAGAAGAATGTTTCAAACCAAAGGAACTCATGTTGTTGTAATCAAATGGATGATCAGAAACAAGGTGGATAACGAGGGTGACCTCACGATAATCAAAATACACTAAATCAATATTTATACGCTTTATAACAAAGCACTTATAGATATTTCTAGCTATTAGAAGTTATCTTGATAGGAAATGTTTAAATTAACAAGGATGTAAACTCATTAGCAATCCTGGAGCAATTAATTTTCTTGGGAATAAATATTAAAAAATTCTTGTTGTACTTTTATCTCCTGAATGAAATGACAGGATAAGATATCCAGCTGTCAATTTCAAAAGATTTCCCGTGCACGACCTACCCCAATTTATTTCATGTTCTATAACCTTTCATTTTGGAAGTATGAGAAGTCTTCTGATTCTTTTTTCATCAGACATTAATTATTGTGGCCATCTCAAAGATTGATTACTCTGCAGTAACTCAATCGTCTCTTTTGATACACTTTTTTATGTCCATTTATGTCTTCCATCATATGTAGTCTCTCCTCAAGTTTCAGTCATTATTCTCCCTTCACATCCCTTTTAATCCTCTCTAGAAATTCTTGTATCCTATGGCCATTAAAATGTTTCATGGAGATGAAAACCTTCTTGAGGTAATTCATGAGAAACGACCTAATAGTGTGCCTGATGATGGTCTCTTTAACATGTGTATGGAAAGTCAGGGTTGGATAGGGTATGCTACTATGCTACGTGGTCCCATCTACCCAAATATTATGAAAAAATTATGGCTTTATGCATCTGTTAGAAATGATGGAAACTACATTAAATCGAGTATCTATAGTATTCCTTTTGTTATCACTCGCTCCTCCATCATTGAAGCAATTGGGTGTCCTCCTAAATCTAACTCCTATGATCATGGTAGTTTTGATTTCATGGATGTCGATATTTTCCCAACCATTCATGATAATTCCCATGGGTATGAACCCAAAATCCAGACAACCTAAAACCTCTTGCTAGAATCTGGTTTCGGTTCTTACTAACAAACCTTCATCTCAGAGGAGAAGATTTGGATGATGTGTTTCCAAGGGATAAATGTCTTATCTTCTTCCTTCTCAATAATATCCTAGTCAATCTGTCAGCTATCATTTTCAATCATCTAAAGGATTTTATCTTGGATTCCAGAGACTCTAAAAAATCCTTCATTCCTTATGGGTGTGTCCTATCTGAACTGTTTGAATTAGCTTAAGTAATCAAAAAAATTTGAAAGTCTTAGTTCACAAGGGAGAAAGCTTTGTTTGATGAGAGTTGCAAAGTGTTTGAAGTATAAGCTAGTATCCTTGAACTCTAGTTGAATATGTCTTCTTTAGGATATGTCTTAGTTGTCAAAACATTGTTGTCATCATCCTATCACTAAGTCATTTTGTCAAAGAAAAAGTATCAGCATGAAATATTTTGTTGCATATCTATCTCTCAAATAATTTCTTACATTCTCTATGATACTTTAAATGTTTTGATAATTCATGCTTTATTGATTCTAAAGAAAGAATACCTAATATTAATAAATATAAAATAAGCATTAAGTGATTATGTTATAATCTCTCAATATTCCATCTATTTCACTTCTCTATCCTTTAATACCTTTTTTATTTCTGACAAAGGTGGAGAAAGTAAAATGGTTTTTATAATGTTTACTCTCATAGTATGAAACTCAAACATGTATAATGTTGTTGCTAATAACTATTTTTTTGATGTTTTCAATCCAAGAACTATAAACAAGTTCATTGAGTTTATTCAAAGACAGGTTGAAGATGAAGATCTTAATGCTAAGGTTGAAAACCTTATGGATGAAATCAACTCTGATTTTATATCTAAGATGTTGTACATCTTGTGAATATATGAATATTCAAATAGATATACCAAACACAATTCAGATGTTATAAACTTACTGAAAGTAAGGTAATCTTGCTTGATATCATAGGATTCAAAAGTTGTTAACTTTCTGAAAGTATGAAATTCAGACTCAAAGCTAAGAAGTAGTGCTCTCCTGAAAGGAAAACAAGTCAACACTCTGATGCACACTCTCATACAGAGATGCCACTCAGAAGTTATGCTCTGATACGTGTGCTTATACAATGTACGCTCTATTCAAAAGTTGTGAACTGTCTGAATGTCTAATACAATGAAGAATATCAGGTAAAATGTTGATACTTGAGAAGTAGTGAACTTCTCCAAAAGTATAGTGTTTTTGTTGACATATCAGAATCAAGGAACAGAAGCATTGATACATGATGTGTGGCATTATTTAATCGGGCTCAAATTAAGTTTTGATTCTTCATCAAATGATGATAGAAACCAGGTTTTGAGATGAAGAACAAGTGTTCTATTTAGACTCTGATGAGTTTCTGTACGGAAGTGTTACTTCTTTATTCTTTGTTCTGAATCCTCGAAATTTAATTTATGAGTCTTGGGCTCAAGGGGAGACTTTCAACATGCTTAAATAGAATCTTGGGTTTAACAAATTCAAGGGGAGCTGTGAGATTAACTCTGTATTTTTCAATTACGGTGATTACCCTATATAAATTGTTCTATTAAAATACATGGTTTTTTCATCATCAAAAAGGGAGAGATTGTAAGAACAAGAAGTGTTTCTAACATCTATCCTTGGCATTTTGATGATAACTTTACATGTTATCTTAGAGAAAAATTGTATACACTAATGGTTTCGTCCTGTGTGTGGCTGCTGCTATAATGTTGTAACTCTGGTACATGGCGTGTGACATCATCAGGTTTTGAACATACACTCTGGAAGAAAACATGTGGTTACATGTTTCGTTAATGTCAAGGTTCTGAACTGATCTTCTACAACGTGTCTTAGGAATGTTAGTACAAGAAGTTCTGATCGTGACTTTGTGGTTTAGCTTTGGAGGCCTTCTAAAGCTTTAATTTTGTGTTACAAAGTTCTGAAGATTATGAAGACGAGGTTATTCTAAGCAAGTTCTAATGATCTAATGAAAAGGAAGTTCTTACAACCAAGTGCTGAAGACTTTAAAGACAAGGTTTTGTGTGACAAGTTCTGAAGACTCCAAGACTTAGGTCCTAAGACATAAAGAAATATTCTTCTATAACAAGTTTCAACGTTCAACATTCAAATATCTGAAGCCTCTGGAGATAAGAAGAGATGTTCAAAATGGTTAACGTGTGATAATGTACAAAAGGTACATAAAGTGAATGTGACCTCTACTTTTGTAGAGTGGCGCAAGGACAATTCTTTTGTACTTGATAGTGACGACTCTCATTATAATCATTGAGAACCAACAACTAGATTTCCGATTTACCTTTATACCCTTTCAACAGATCTCTTTCGCAAGCTATAAAAGGAAGACTTGGAAGCTGAAGAAATGTAACAAACTACACTACAATGAAAAATCTATCGGTTCAAATCAAGCTCAACAAAACTACACCAAAGCGATGTGCAAACTCTATAGAGAAATCATTTGTGTATAGTTTTGTAAATAAGTAAGGAGTTATTGCTCGTACCTTGTAGTAGAACACTTAGGTGTTCTTCATTATACTGAAAAGTCTGTGTAATTGGCTTACAAGAAGAAAATTTGTAATACACTGAAAGTACTCTACTATTGTTGAATGATACCTTGAGAGACTGAGTGAATGTCTGATCTCAAGAAGACTCCTACGGCGTCTTGAGAGGATTTACATTAAGGATCCACAGACTTATTGGGGGTGCCAATAAGGTTGATCATATTTATTGTGGGATGTTCTGTAATCAGTTTTGTTATAGTGGATTAAGTCCTCGTTGAAGGCGAAATTATCCTTGCGGGGGTGGACTGGAGTAACTTAGTTAACAGCGAACCAGGATAAAAATAAATGTGTCATTTATTTTTATGTTCTGAGTTTACTTGGTTCTTCACAATGAAAAATCTATCAGTTAAAATTAAGCTCAATAAAACTACACCAAAGCAATGTGCAAACTCTATAGAAAAATTATTTGCATATAGTTTTGTAAATAAGTAAGGAGATGTTTCTCGTATCTTGTAGTAGAACACTTAGGTGTTCTTCATTGTACTGAAAAGTATGTATAATCTTCTTAAAAGAAGCAAATCTATAATACACTGAAAGTACTCAACTATTGTTGAATGATACCTTAAGAGACTGAGTGAAGATCTGATCTCAAGAAGACTCCTACATGGGATTGAGTGAATTTACATTAAGGATCAACAGACTTATTGGGGGTGTCAATAAGGTTGATCATACTTATTGTGGGATGTTTTGTAATCAATTTGTTTATAGTGGATGAAGTCCTTGTTGAAGGAAAAATCATCCTTGCGGGGTTGGAATGGAGTAGCTTAATTAACAGCGAACCAGGATAAAAATAAATGTGTCATTTATTTTTATGTTCTCTGTTTACTTGGTTCGTCATAACGACAAATCTATCGGTTCAAATCAAGCTCAACAAAACTACACCAAAGAGATGTGCAAACTCTATAGAGAAATCACCTGTGTATAGTTTTGTAAATAAGTAAGGATTTGTTGCTTGTATCTTGTAGTAGAATACTTAGGTGTTCTTCATTGTACTGAAAAGTTCATGTAATCTCCTTACAAGAAGAAAATCTATAACACACTGAAAGTACTCAACTATTGTTGAATGATACCTTGAGAGACTGAGTGAAGGTATGATCTCAAGAAGACTCCTACTGCGGCTTGAATGGATTTAGATTAAGGATCAACGGACTTATTAGGGGTGCCAATATAGTTAATCATACTTATTATGGGATATTCTGTAATCAGTTTGGTTATAGTGGATTAAGTCCTTGTTGAAGGAGAAATCATCCTTGCAGGGGTGGACTGGAGTATCTTAGTTAACAACAAACCAGGATAAAAATAAATGTGTCATTTATCTTTATGTTCTGAGTTTACTTGGTTCGCCACCAGTGAAAAGAATTAATTTGGTGAAACACAATTCAAATCCCCTTTTCTTGTGTTTCTCACACCTTCAGGTCTGATGATGAGTCAGAAGATAAGGCTAACAATGAAACTACAAAACTGGTGGTGGCTCTTTCTGGAAGATGGGCAGATGAAGTAGAAGCTTATGATGAGAATGATCTCTATAAAGATTTGGATGTATCCTACAAAGATACTTGTGACAGGTGTGAAGAAAGTCTTAAGACAGTAGAAGAACAGATAAAGATCTTAGCTGAATTGGAGAATGAAAAGAAGGAGCTTATATGTTCTATTTCACATCTTTAAAGTGAGGTAAGTCTCTTAAATTCCAAGCTTAATAACATGTCAGATTCTTTAAAGAAGATGAAAAATGAGATGATATGATGAAAGAGGATGGAGATACAAGAGTTGATTATCAATCTGATAATGAACAAAGAAGAGTGTCTAAAAAGGAGTTATTTCCTCATGAAAGGAAGAGAATGATCAACATGTCCAACCACATGTTACAACATTCTGGAAGTCATGATAAAACATATCCAGATTCCAATCATCAACATGGATATGTCATTATTATGGCGAGCATGGCCATATTAAGCACTTATGTTATAAACTCTGTGGAGATCAAAAATCTTCAGCTTATTCTAAGTTTGATCAAGTGAGCAAAAAGAGAAGTGTTGAAAAAAGGGATATAAACTTTATTGCTCATACTTCCTTAAGAGACTCAAATGGAGAAGACTATTACTTTGATAGTGGGTGATCCAGACATAAGATAGGGATACAAAAGTTATTGGTGAATGTTAGACCTCATCCCACGAGAACTGTCAAATTTGGTGATGGGTTTAAAGGTGAAATCAAAGTAGTTGGAAAGTTGATATGTGTCGGTTCACCTAGTTTAGAAGATGTTCTTCTTGTGAAAGGATTAACTGCTAATCTTATTAGCATTACTCAATTGTGTGACCAAGAACTATTAGTCCATTTTTAAAAATCTGAATGTTTATTCAAAGATGAGAAAGATGTTGTTAAAATGAATGGCATAAGGTCTAAAAACAACTTCTATTTGTGGGAATCTCAAATAATTGCTTACTCTTCCACATGTCCAATAGCCAATGAGAATCAAGCAAAGCTATGGCACCAGAAACATGACCATCTTCATCTCAAGAGAATGAAGGAAATCATATCTAAAGGGTCATTAGAGGAATTCCAAAGCTCAAGATTGAAGAAAGGAAATTCTGATGAGTGTGAAATTAAGAAGCTAACCATGATGTCACGCCCAATGTTGCAACATCAGACTACTATCAAAGTGCTGGAACTTCTTCATATGAACTTAATGAGACCTATGCAGATAGATAGCCTGGTTGGAAAGAGGTATGTCTATGTGATTATAGATGATTTTTCTGGGTATACTTGGATGAATTTTCTTAGATAAAGATCAGATGCTTTTGAAGTCTTCAAAAATATGTGTCAAAGCATTCAAGAGAAGAAGAATAATGTGATTATCAAGGTAAGAAGTGAACATGACAAGGAGTTTGAGAATGCAAAATTCTCTTAATTTTGTGTTTCTAAGGGTATTAGTCATGAGTTCTCTTGTTCCATATGTGATACGGTGGCAGAACCGACTGTTTTTACTGGTTTGCGTTTTGCGTTTTTTGTTTGCAAAATGTCGCGGTAAGCAAGAGTCGCCACCGACTTTTATTTCATCCAATTAGGAAAAGAAAAAAGAACAGAAAAAACCTTTTTCGAGAATATTCTGAGTACGGGGGGTAGATTATATAAAGGGAAGGCGTTAGCACCCTTTCTATCCATGGTTTTCCATGGGCTCTTAGGTACTTGCTCATTTTGAAATTGCTTGTGTGTGTGCTTGTTTTGAAAAAAAATTTCAAATCGTGATAACCCTTGTATCAGTCCTCAAGGATGTGACGAAGTTGTTTTAAAAAATTGTTTTGAAAAAGTGTTTATGTGAAAAGTTTTGTTGTTTGAGCATGTACTTAAAAGTTAATCTACCTACTCGAAAAAGACTGTTCATTTTCCTTTAGACAGCGCTATCCCATTATTAAGGAATAGGTAGCACCGTCGTTGGAGTTTTAAGGGACGTTCGAAGGGACAGATGCGGTCACAAAAGCAATGTTAGGAGGTGTTAGTAATCATCCTAAATCCTTAAAGATCTGTTTCTGAGGCAACATCCGAATGGGTCATTTGAGATCTTTCGGGGCTAGAGGACGACCACTAACAAACCCTATACTTCATGACCGCTTAACCGAAGGTAACCAAAGTGGAGTAAACCGTAGGACTGAGCATGTGCGAGTGAGCTTTTTTCAGTTAATTTGTCTTTGCACATTTAGGTTATCTACTATTTTAATTTTCAAATATTCTTGCCATACAATCCTATTAGCACACATCTAACAGTTAATAATTGCGGAAATTTAAAAGTGCAAAAATATAAAACCTAACTATTACATGGCTTTCGCAGATACAGAATTATTTAACTAAAAATAAAATACGGAAATTAAAAACCCTAATTAAAATATATTACAACCTTGAAACAGTTACATAAATAATAATAAAAAAGGTAATTAAAATACGCGCGACGAATTAAACGCGAAGAATTAATTAAGAGACCTAAAATCTAATTAAAAAAATAATTTGGTTATTTTTGGAGAAAAATTAATTATTTACAACCCTAATTTCTAATTAGTTTTAATTGTGAAAAGGCATTAAAATTAACCTAATTTAAACTAAATTAATTAATTAAAGAAAATAACTATTTTATGAAAAAATGATTTTTGGGTGTTTTTTGTGATTTTATGGTTTTTTGTAGTTAATAAAAAAAATTAATTAATTTGTGAAAGTAAATAATTAAATAAAACAAAATAAATAAAAGAAATAAAAAAAAGTTAAATTGGGCATGTTTGCTGAAGAAATTAGGGGGTGCGTTACTGAATTGTTGAGCCCAAGATGTGCTGAGCCCAAAGCCTTGCGGTGATCCAGTGAGGGCCATGCTGGAGGGTCTATCGTGGATGCTCAAAGTTAGGGCATATGATCTGCATGGTAACGAATCCAAGGGGCGAGATCCAAGGGTACGTGGTGGTCTTCAACACATGGCATGCACTGGATCTGGGATTTTAGTTTCAGAAAATGAAAAAGGTCTGGACCTGGGATCAAACCCAGGTCCTCCCTCTCACATGCCTTCTTTCTTTTCCATCTGCGCTAGTTGGTTAGTCATATATATAATCAAACAAAATAAATATAATACAAATTGAACACTTGGCCTAAAAAAACACGCAAATTTCAAATCGTCCACTCATGCACTGACACGCCTGCATCCTCTTCCCCAGGGACTGTTGCCTTAGAGGAGACTTTTACCTACGGCCAAATTCGCCACTATAGGCTATAGTGACGGTCTTTAAGTGTGGCTACAAACCTGCAAATTTCCAAAATCTACCACAAGCAATATAAATCAGTTCCAACCATACAGATCATTTTGTTTTGATCTCACGAGTATGATGGCATCCTTCTTTTGGCCTAATTGTACCTGTATTAAGAAACCTTAAAATACAACCTCAAACCCTAGCAATGGCAACTATCAATATATGCGCTCAAACATCAATTAAACCAATCAAATACGTTGCAAACATGATAACAAACACATACATACCATTAAAACATGTTTATGATACAA
Source organism: Vicia faba (assembly GCA_948472305.1). Classification (NCBI taxonomy): domain Eukaryota; kingdom Viridiplantae; phylum Streptophyta; class Magnoliopsida; order Fabales; family Fabaceae; genus Vicia; species Vicia faba. The sequence continues at coordinate 1,199,747,847 of OX451738.1, forward strand.
GAATCATGGTAATCAAATTTTGAAAGAGAAGCAAACCGTGACGGGAGTGTAGCGCATTTCTAGGCTTGTGGAGGCTTGGTGATGCTTGCAATCGCTTCAGAGGATGTCCATGAGTGGATTGGTTGCTTTGAATCACCTTGAATCATCCTCTAAATTGAAAACTGATCCACACATTTTCTTCAAAAATTTGAGTTTGTTTGATGACTTTCACGACCTCAATCCTTGTTCTCTTGCCTTGGCTGCGTTATGTATTTGTACTAGAGTGAATTAGGGTTGTAAAAAACAACTTCTATCTTGAAATTTATGGATATTTGATTTGGTTTTCATGTGGTATGATATCCTTCTAATTTTGGAATAATCATGTCATTCTTGTGCCAATTAGCTTTGATATGATTTGATTCTGATATGCCAGCATAATGAGCTTGTGATTCTGTCTAAAATTCCAATCAAAACAAATCTTTGCTATTATTTACCAATTATTTGATTTTATTCAATTTTTAATAAATAAAAAATCAAAATAAAATAAATAATGAAGCAAATAACATGTGAGTGAACATTTGGGTCGTGTACCATGTTATAAGTGAGGTGCAAACATAAAAAGTTAGGCCCATTTGGCAGAAAATGCAATTTTGAGCACATTTGACTTTTGGCAATTTTGCAAAAAAGGTCAACTTTGACAAGGCATATCTCTTCCGATTTTAATCCTAGAAAGGTGTTCTTGGACTTTTTAGAAATCTTAGGATGTCCACTAAGCAGCCCTTTTGGTCTCATCTCAATTGGGCCTTCCATGTTCATGTAAGAAGCTTTGACCCAAACAGTGTTTTTGTTGACTTTTCAAAAGGACCTATAATGTGGAAATTCATATCTTTTTGTGAGTGAAAATTTTAAACTTGAGGGCTGAAGATGAATTTTAGGGAATTGCATCCTCTTCAAAATGAGCTTTGGATGGAAAATTTTTTATAAAGTATGAAGAAGTTATGCTTGGTCAGAGTTTGGTTGACTTTTCTTGAGAAACCCTAATTTGGAAACTTTTGGGTTTCTATGAATTTAGGGCATTTCTTGAGGAATCGTGATCAACACTTGATCAAATGATGGATATAACTTCAAAATGTTGATGTTGACCAAAAATCTTAAAGTTTGACTGTATATGGGCCACAATTGACTTTTGACCTAATATAGTCGATTCTCAAGCATCTGAGCAGTTGACTGAGCAAACTTCTTGTGCAAGGCTTGAAATTTTACATGGAGGGTCTTGAGAACATATTAAGACCATGGAGAACATATGAGGTCTTTGGAGTTCACCCATCTTGATAAAAATGGAAACCCTAGTTTGAGACATATTGCCTTAGGAGAGAGTTTGTCTGGTCAACTCTTGGGCAACCTTGAGCAAATTGAGGACCTCTAGGAGTATGTTTTGAGAAAAATGAGTGGGAAAATTTTGGGGTACAACACCTGCCCCTGTTCAATCTTCTTAAACCTGAGGATGTAGATTGGCTTGTCTGCCTTTTGTAATCTGAAGGTAGAAGATGATTGAACACTAGAGTGCCCAGAAATTTGCACTCGTATGAATTGGCACTTGATTTGATGATGTTGGGAATGGGCTTACAGATGCCATTTGGAATTTCGAGAGAATTGTCGGAGCTAGGCTTAAAGATGCCATCCAGGATGTGACGGAGAATCGTCGGAGATGGGCTTAAAGATGCCATCCAGGATGTGACGGAGAATCATCGGAGATGGGCTTAAAGATGCCATCTAGAGGATGTTGATACCCTGAGATATTAATTTGATGAGAATCCTTGTTCCTGTTGTTGAGGAGGAATTTGTTGAGGAATGTTGGTACCTGTCTTGGGAGAAATAGAATTTTAGGAGCTTCAGTTGTATGTTACTCTACTGAGGGAAGCAGAACTGAATTGCATATCTGGTCAGGGTACAGGCTACGTTGCGACTTACTGGGGAAATGCAAAATCGATCGTGTTTGATCAGGTCCAGGTCTTGCAGTGTTGTGAACTGTTTTCTGGAGATAAGAGAGAAGAAGCCTGAATGGTAAGGTCATGAGAAGGAACATGGATAGTAGGGTTACATCGAAATGAAATCCTGGATAGTAGGGCTATGAGAAGGAACCTGGATAGTAGGGTTACTTCGAAATGAAAGCCTGAATAGTAGGGCTGTGAGAAGGAACCTAGATAGTAGGGTTACTTCGAAATAAAAGCCTAGATATTAGGGCTATGAGAAGGAACTGGATAGTAGGGTTACTTCGAAATGAAATCCTGGATAGTAGGGCTGTGAGAAGGAACCTGGATAGTAGGGTTACTTCGAAATGAAAGCCTGGATAGTAGGGCTATGAGAAGGAACCTGGATAGTAGGGTTACTTCAAAATGAAAGCCTGGATAGTAGGGTTGTGAGAAGGAACCTGGATAGTAGGGTTACTTCAAAATAAAAGTCGGGATAGTAGGGCTGTGAGAAGGAACCTGGATAGTAGGGTTACTTCGAAATGAAAGCCTGTATAGTAGGGCTGTGAGAAGGAACCTGGATAATAGGGTTACTTTGAAATGAAAACATGGATAGTGGGGCTGTGAGAAGGAACCTGGGTCGTAGGGTTACTTTGAAATGATAGTGTAGATTAGTCGACCCGTTTGATTTCGGGGACTGAGTTTCCGTTAGTCGTTTGTAGATGTGATTTGTATAACTCCTGGATTTGTTGAAGCTAAATGTATTTTCCTGAAAAGGCATCAGGGTTAGTTATATGTGATGCATGAAATTCAGGGTGACATGATGTTCTCAAAATAAATGAGATTATGCTGTATTTGATATGTATGCGCATGTCATAATGTATGTTCGCGAAATGCTATTGGGGTATGCATGCGTCTAGGAAAATAAACCCCTGACGGTTGCTAGAGATTTGTGAATATTCTGTCAGGAAGAGATGCTGCTTGAGAATAAACTGCGGGGAATGAACTCAGAAAATGTATTTTTGTAGCTGAAGTGATGAACTCTGTCGGGGATTGAGCCTCTGTGTTCATAGAAATAAACTCTGCTTGGGGGATGAATTTTACCGACTCACCCATGATTATGAACTTCAGCTGGGGTGGTTACATCTTGTCTCGGGAAATATGACATCAATGCTTTTGAATACTTTTACTCTGTGGGGAGTGCATGTATTGATGTTTGTGCTCCAAGGTTGATTCTATCCTGATACCTGCTGGGCGGAGTAACCATCGGGTTTGGAACTTCTTATTTTTTTTTCTTGTTTTTGGAATTACGAGTAATTGTCTTTTGTTTCTTATGTAAATGTTTATGAGAAGCAATCATTTTCAAATTCATATATCAAAAACAAGTCATTGGACGTTCTTGCAAAACAAAATAGAAAAAGAAAAATAGATCGAAGCTTCTTGTGAAAATGATTTGTATTGATTTTTTGAAGTCGACCTGTAATAGGCGTTTTGTATAAAGAGGTTGGCGCTCTAGTAAGAGAACTCTTCCGTAAAAATAGAAGCTATACATATTTATGTAAAAGAAAAACATCTATGTGAAACAATCCCATTGGGTTCCAACTCTACTATTGCCTCTATATCTTTAAGCGTCTCATCACTTTGCTTCTTGGCCGAAAGTTGATCAGATTGATTGGCGTCGTCCGAGCTTGATAGTCGATACTGAAGTATGGTCGCAAGATGATCCAATGAGACATAGTGGTATGCTTTATATCCCTAACTTTTTCCTGGACCGCCCTTTTGGGTTTTCAGTCCACCGGGATACCCTTTTTTACCCAAGCCGCCCTTTCGGGTTTTCGACTTGCCGGGTATACAATTTTTTTATATTTTCATCCCTTACTTTTTCCCGAACCCTTTTGGTTCGCCAGGAAGCCCTTAATTTTGCCTAGGCTAGTCAACCTAGCGGGTCTTAGATTAGGCGTAGTATCTTTTCACTATGTCTGCATTGACAGAGTGAGGAAGGTCATCACCGTCCATGGTGGTTAGAATCATAGTTCCACCCGAGAAAACGTTCTTAAACATAAATAGCCCTTTGTACGTGGCGGTCCATTTTCCCCTGGGATCACCTTGCGGCAGTGTGATGCGCTTGATCACCAGATCCCCGACTTGATATTCTTGGCGTCTGACTTTCTTGTTAAAAGCCTTGATCATTCGCTTTTGATACGTCTGACCATGGAAGATAGAAGTAAGTCTCTTTTAATTGATTATATTTAACTGATCAAGTCGGGTTCGGATCCAGTCGTCTTTGTTCAAACCCGCATCCTTCATAATCCAGAGAGAAGGTATCTGGACTTCGATGGGTAGGACTGCCTCAATGCCATATACTAGAGAGTAGGGTGTTGCCCCTGTCGACGTTCGTGCTGAGGTGCAGTACCCATGAAGAGCAAATGGTAACATCTCATTCCAGTCTTTGTATGTCACCGTCATCTTTTGTACAATCTTCTTGATGTTCTTGTTAGCTGCTTCAACAACGCCATTCCTCTTCGGTCGGTAGGGAGAAGAATTATGATGTTGTATCTTGAACTATTTACAGAGCTCGGTGATCATCATGTTATTGAGATTCGTACCATTGTCAGTAATAATTCTCTCTAGCACACCATATTGACATATCAGATTGTGTCAGATAAACCGCGTCACGACGTTCTTGGTTACTATAGCAAAGGAAGCTGCCTCAACCTACTTCGTGGAGTAATCAATGGCTACTAGGATGAAGCGATGTCCATTGGAAGCGGTGGGCTTGATTTCTCCGATCATGTCGATGCCCCACATTGCAAAGGGCCACAGAGCTGTCAAGACGTTTAATGGGACTGGAGGCACATGCACCTTATCAGCGTAGATTTGACACTTATGACAAGTTCGAGAGTGCTGATAACAATTGGCTTCCATAGTGGACCAGTAGTATTCTTCCTGTAGGATCTTCTTTGCCATGGTATGTGCACTAGAATGGGTTCCGAAGGTGCCTTCGTGTAGATTTGTCATGATCCTCTTTGCTTCACTTTTGTCTACTCACCGTAGTAGTGTGGAGTCATGGTTGCATTTATAGAGGATTCCATTACTGAGGAAGAACTTTGCAGCGAACCTTCACATAAACTTCTTGTCATTGAGAGATGCCCCTTCGGGATATTCTTGAGTTTTGAGATACCTTTTGACTTCGTGAAACCAGGGTTTGTCTAACACTTCTTCGGTATCTATTTCACAACAGTGTGCTGGTTCATCCAACCTCTCAATGGTGATTTGGGGAGCTTCATTGTCCCATCTAAACTTGAACATAGAAGACATGGTAGCTAGCGCGTCCGCTAACTAGTTCTCCTTTCATGGGAAATGTTCAAAGGTGATCTCCTCAAAATGCAGTAGTAGTGTCAGTACATACTCTTTGTAAGGAATAAGGTTCGGGTGCTTCGTATCCCACTCGCCTTTGATTTGACTTATCACCAAAGTGGAATCCCCGAATACACTCAAGAACTTGATCCTTAGGTCGATAGCAGCTCGAAGACCCATAATACATGCTTCATACTCCGCCATGTTGTTGGTGCAGTTGAAACATAATTGGGCGGTGAACAGAGTATGACAGCCCTCGGGAGATATGATTATAGCACCAATGCTATTGCCCAGTGCGTTTGAGGCTCCATCAAAATACATAGACCATCGGGATCCCTCCTCAGGTCCTTCATCCGGTCCAGGTTCTTCATAGTCAGTTACCAAGATGATATTCTCATCCGGGAACTCAAAATTCATGGACTGGTAGTCATCCACGACCTGATGAGCCAAATGATCAGCCAATACACATCCCTTGATTGATTTTTGGGTTGTATATTGTATGTAATACTCAGTTAAGATCATTTTCCACCTTGCTATCCTACCGAAGAGAGCGTACTTCTCAAAAATGTACTTGATCGGATCCATCTTTGATATCAACAAGGTAGTGTGAGTCAGCATATACTGTCTTAGTCAGCGAGCAGCCCATGCCAAAGTGCAACATGTTTTCTCGAGCAATGAGTATCGCGTCTCACAGTCGGTAAACTTTTTTCTAAGGTAGTATATGGCGTGCTCTTTTCGACCAGACTCGTCATACTGCCCCAGCACACACCCCATTGAATTGTCTAGCACTGTCAAGTACAATATCAAAGGTCTTCCTTCAACTTGAGGCATCATAATTGGTGGTTCTTGAAGGTATTCCTTGATTCTTTCGAAAGAGGCCTGGCATTCATCATTCCACTTTACCACTTGATCTTTCTTCAAAAGCTTGAAGATTGGCCCACAAGTAGCAGTCAAATGTGAAATGAACCTGGCGATATAACTCAAGCGTCCCAAGAAACCTCTAACTTCTTTCTCCGTATAGGGAGCTGGAATTTCTTGTATAGACTTTACCTTTGCAGGGTCTACCTAGATGTCTTTGTCGCTGACAATGAAACCCAGAAGCTTACCAGACCTTACCCCGAAGGTGCACTTGTTCGGATTCAACCTCAACTTATATATCTTCAACTTGTCGAACAACTTTTGGAGATTATTAAGGTGTTATTCCTCAGTCTGAGACTTGGCTATCATGTCATCAACATAGACTTCGATCTCGTGGTGAATCATATCATGGAACAAAGCGACCATGGCGCGCTGATAAGTTGCCCCAGCATTCTTCAACCCAAAAGGAATCACCTTGTAACAGAAGGTGCCCCACTGTGTGACGAAGGTTTTCTTTTCCATGTCTTCAGGAGCCATTTTGATCTGGTTGTAGCCAGAGAAACCGTCCATGAAGGAGAAGATTTTGTGTTGCATGGTGTTGTCGACCAAAACATCAATGTGAGGAAGTGAGAAGTCATCCTTGGGGATTTCCCTGTTCAGATCTCTGTAATCTACACACATCCGTACCTTACCGTCCTTTTTAGGTACCAGAACGACGTTGGCAACCCACTGTGGATAAGAAGTGACAACCAAGAATCCTGCGTCAAACTGTTTCATGACCTCTGCCTAGATCTTCTCTGACATTTCTAGACGTATACGACGGACCTTCTGTTTAATCGGAGGACAATCTTCTTTAGTCGGCAAGCGATGTACTACGATGTCAGTGTCCAAACCAGGCATGTCTTCATAGGACCAAGCGAAGATCTCAACATAGTCGTGCAACATCTGTATCAACCTCTGTTTGACGCTAAGCTCCAGATTTGCACCTATTTTAACCTCTTTTTTGTCTTCCTCAATACCCAAATTCACTGTCTCAACCGGCTCTTCATGAGGCTGTATGGCCCTTTCTTCCTGCTATAATATTCTAGCAAGTTCTCCAGGAACCTCACAATCATCCTCACCTTCGTCCTCGGCTTGGTTTATCGGATTTTTGAAGTCATAACTGGCAATAGCAAAGTTGTTATCAATAGGATCTATAGTGGATAGGGATCTGCAGTATGATACGTGAGTGTGTGTAAGAGAATAGTTGTTTTGATAAAGTGAAAACAGAAAAGAAAAACAGAGAGCGCAAAATTTGTATGAAAGAAACGTCCAATGCTTTATTAATGATATATGAAATGACAAATAATATCCCTCACAAGCAAAGCCAATGTGCCTCGGGCAAGGCACAAGGCCGTAAAGTTTTAAATTGTTTATTACAAATCTTGAAACAAGTAAGGAAATTACTGCGGAATAAAAGAAACTGGTATAAAGTCCCTAGCCATCCAGTTACTCGATCCACCGTTGGTAGTTGGGTAGATCCAGTGGTCGATGTCTGAGTCCTCATTGCTGTCTTCAATGGCATTAATTCCCCGATTGCTGATGTGTAGGGGAGGTCCTCCAGCCCGAGCGCGTCGAACAACCCTTTGAGCCCCTGTAGTAAAGCCCAAACCAAATTTGTCAGTTTTGTGAGTGAAATCAGGGAGCTGGCCCCAATTGGTACACCCACCTTCTTCAACCACGGCCCTGACGTCCTTGAGAAAAGCCATCTTCAAAGGAGGTTTGTTGCTGGAAATAGTTTCAGTCGATGCCAAGATCTGAGGGACCTCTTCGAAGTTCTGACAAGGAGTTTCTATGAATTCCCCATCCATCTCTACATACCGGAAGGAATTGAGGTGGCTCACCATATACTCCTCTTCACCCTGCACAGTGACAATCTTCCCTTTTACCAGATACTTCAGCATTTGGTGGAGTGTGGAAGTAACTGCCCCAGCCTCATGGATCCAAGGACGACCCAATAAACAAGAATATAACGACCTGATATCGATCACATAGAAGGTGGACTCAAAGGTCTGAGAACCCACTTTGACAGGGATGTCCACCTCTCCGTGCACCATTCTTTTTGACCCGTCAAAATCTCTTACCACAATGTTACTAGGCTTTAGAGTCAAACCCTTGCAATCCAACCGGTCAACGCCTTCTTTAGCATAACATTCAGTGAAGACCTGGTATCTACCAACACATGAGCCATAGTGGTGCCCCTGCATTCAATCGAGACATGCAGAGCATCATTATGATTTCTTCCCTTCAGTGTCAAGTTTGCATCTGAAAAACCCAGCAGATTATCAGCAGTAATGCTGGCCACGCAATCTTTGAACTGATCAGCTGAAGTCTCTTGCGGCACATGCGCAATTTTGAGGAATACAATCAAAGCCTTCACATGGGCCTCAGAGCATAACAGCAGGGATAACATGGATATCTTTGAGGGGGTCTGCCTCAGCTGCTCGACCATATTGTAGTCGCTCTTCTTAATTATTTTCAGTATTTCCTCCATCTCTTGTTTAGAGGCTTCCACAATAATTTTTCTAGGCGCCTCCGTCTGGGCAGGCTCACCTATAACTTCTTTTCTGCGGGTATCAGACGATTCGCCGACAAGGGTAATAACTAGAGTAAGAACAAGAGCAGTAGTTGATGTACCAGCAGGAACAACAGATGGAATGACAATAGGCTTATTGACAGTCTTAGGGGAAATCTCGGGAGAGAAGACCCTTCCGCTTTGGGTAACTTTGCTGGTTCTGACAATGTTACCAATATCAGGATCAGCCTCTTCATCTTTCAAATCTTGTTTGATGCCATGATAGTACACATCGGCACCATAATTCCAGGGGACAACTTTGTTCGAGACATACGGGACAGGACCAAGAACAGTGATAATCAGTGGAGCGATTCTTGGAGTATATGTAATCCTAACAGGTCTTCTCGAGGAGACCTTGGAAGGATTGGAGGAAATGGTTATAATGGCAATGTCTTCAGATGGAACAACGGGAACCAAAGTTTTCTCGAACATAATTTCTTTGTTTTCCATCAGGCGTTGAACACCTGACTTCAGCAAATGGCAACCAGAAGGCAGAAATGAACACATGTGGCAACCTTAACCACAACCTGGAAATAAACCAGCCAATAGCAAATTCTTTTTCACAGTCATGAGAGGAGTAGAAACTTCGTCCACCAAGGTCATAAACAAGTCAGTATCAATAGCTTTAACTCCATGATCGTGCTTAGGCATGGGAGCAGTTATGACATTGGGCTTCTCCGGAGCATCAAACTCAATTTCCTTGGCTTCAATCAAATCTTGTACCTTATTTCTTAGAGCCCCGCAGTCATTGGTATCATGGCCAGGACTCTCAGAATGATAGGCACACCGAGCATTTGGATTATATCGGGAGATGTGGTATTTGGATTCTTGGGAGCCTCTTTCAAGGTTTCCAAGTTGGATCTCAGCATATGAGGTAGCACTTTAGCCAGTGTCATGTTGATTTGGGTAAACTGTCATTGTGTTCTTTCCACTCTTTGTTGATTGTTGCATTGTGGAGAAACTGCCGGCCTAGGTATCATTACGACACTTACTGTCTGACGGTGTTCAGCCCTGTTTTGGCCCCTCAAGATATAGATGGCACTGGCTTCCTTCTTACCAGCAAAAGGCTTCTTTACCGAACTCGAAGAGGCATCCTTCTGTATCTTGCTGCTCTGAATCCCAGCTTCTACTTTTTCTCCAGTTAGAATTAGCTCGGTGAAACCAACTGATGAGTTGTCGATCAAATGATTGAAGAATGGACCATATAACGTCCCCAGAAACATATCAACCAACTCCCTATCAGACAACGGGGGTTGAACTCTTCCAGCCAAGTCTCTTCATTTCTGTGCATAGTCTTTAAAGCCCTCACTTGCACCCATGGACATACTCTGGAGTTGAGTATGATTAGGAGCAAGGTCGGCGTTGTATTGGTACTACTTATAGAAAGCAGCAGCCAGATCTTCCCAATTTCGGACATTGGCTCCCTCCAGTTGGTAGAACCATTCAAGATGAGTCCCTGACAGACTATCTTGAAATAAATGAACCCACAAATTTCTATCAGCGGTGTGGGGCTGGATCTTTCTGACATAAGAGCGAAGATGGAGTTTTGTGCAGGACACCCCATCATACTTAGCAAAAACTGGAGCTTTGAACTTCTGTGGGATGACCACTCCCGACACGAATCCTAATTCTTCAAAATCCATCCTAGGTATCCTCTGAACTTCCATGGCACTTAAACGATCTTCCAACTGCTTATATTTATCCTCAGCAGGAGGATATTGCTCATCATTGTAGTCGGTATCATTGTTAGAAACTGCAGGACTGGGATCCTTCTCCCTTGTCTCTTCTTCTTGATTCTCCCCTTCCTTGGATGAAGAGGTCAAATCGACTTGTTGCTTCAACCGCTATCCAGACCTTCTGCCCATATTCTGAATACCAGTAGCCTTCTTCTTTTTATTTTTATCTTTCAGGATAAGGGCTTTCAGATCCTCCTGCCCTTTTGCCAGACTTATGAACATTTTTTGGAACTGGGCATTCTGTGCCTGAAGGTCCTTGATGCTTTATTCGGAAGACATTTCTGCTGAAATAAACAACGAAGAAGATGAGAAACCTATAATGGTACCTGTACATGCGATGATATGAATGGGATGCACATGCAATGATTTTGAAGACTTCGGGAAATTTGAATTTGCAAACCAAAATAAAACAAAGATTTTATTAGCTGAATTCAAAGTTCAAATTCCTTTTAGGCGTTACAATTAAAAACAAATCTAAAATTATAAAAAGACATCAAAATTCCCATGGATGCTTCCTCTTCGTTCCGAGATAAGCATTGAGTCCTTTTTCCTCATGGAGCTGATCCGTGAGCTCTAAAACCTTCCTCTCCTGAGCATGGAACTGATCCTTGTAAGTATCCCGCTCCTTCTTCAACTGAATCCAAGACCTTTGTAATTCTCCAAGATCGGTGGACATATAAGGATAGAGAACCGTGTAAGGAATACCCCCCTTCAGTAGTGGGTTCCACAATCACTGGTAAAACGGCCACATAGGGCATCATAAGCTTCTAGGCGCGAGCTCGTACCCATTGGAGGTAAGGTTCCATAGGAATGGAAGCCTTGGGCCCCAAATCCCTGGTGCCAGATCAGTTTACCATTCCCCAAGCTCGTATGAACCTCCGGCGATACTCGTTATCATCATCCTCATAGTTGAATATAATGCCCTTGATAAGTAACTCATGGGGACCATATCTTTGAGTGTAACCAAATTGTCGCAGAGATAAACAAGGATTGTAGGTTATACCTCCTCTGATTCCAAGTAACGGGACATTAGGGTACTCCCCGCAACGGTCAATAATAGCAATGTTTTCCATAGTTCGGGAACACCAGAGAATATCCATGTGAGCGATTGACATTATCCATTACGACCAACCCAAACCTTCTTCATTCTTCAGCATTGACTTAGGGAGGTGAGAAATAAACCACCTCGACAGTAATGGCATGCAGCACATAAGAACCCCTCTTCTCTTCATGGTACGAGTATGGAGAGTGTGCAACATATCTCTGAGCAAGGTAGGCACAGGGTTGCGAGAGAGGAAGATCTTGATAGCATTCACATCTATGAATGAGTCTGGATTAGGGAATAGGACTAACCCATAGATTAGAACAGCCAAGACCTCCTCAAAATCCTGAAAATCCATATCATCCCAAAACAGTTGGGCCTTGTCTATCAGAAACTTAGCCATAAAACCCTTGACTCCGCTTCTTGTTTCCCAATTAGATACGACGTCGGCCAGTTTCAGATGCAAAGCTGAGGCAATGACTTCTGGCTTGGGAACTTCTTCCAGACTTGTGAAAGAAAACTGTTCAAGAATGAGTATATCCAACAGTTGAGAGAACTCTTCCAAGGTAGGCACCAACTGATAGTCTAGAAAAGTGAAGTAGTGGTGCTTGGGATAAAAGAACTGAAAGAGTACGCTCATCATATTTTCATCAAAGTTTGAAGTAACCAGGTTGACAAGTCGACCATGTCTTTTAGTGAACGGAGAAGTTTCGGAAACCTTTGATACTAGCTCTTTGAGTTGGGAAGGTATCTTCACAAATCTGATTCGGATAGTGTTTCTACGAACGGAAGCCATGATCTGTAAAACAGAACAAAGATAAATTCCCTTGGTCTTTGAAATGGTTAGTGCAATAAGAATGGATGTTATGTTATGATGCACGATGTCATGATAAACCACAAGTATAGCAAACACATGCAAATCACACCAAGTCCTTAGGTTTAAGGCCTGCATAAGGTTAAAGGTCATACCCTCTTGAAGTTTAGTTGGTTTCAAACCTGTCTTAAAAAGTAACCGGGTTCTAAGGGACCTCAGTATCACGTACCATCCTTTATCGGGAATTGTCTCAGCTCAAGCAATCTTTTCTTGCGGCCGAGATATCCCGAAAGTCTGATCTCAATGAGTGTAGCTTCGAGTATCAACCAATCCTCAACTCTATATCGAGGTCGGCTATCTCACTACTTTCTAATGGCCAAGTTTGTTCAACTAAGGTTGTAAGGTCCGTTAGTGCTTCACGACACCACGCGACGGCCCCGTATTCTCCTCGTTTCACCGCGAAGGATACCGGTACCAACCAAAGTTCCACATCAACACAGCCATTGCTTAAACCATATCGGTTTATGTCGTACAGTCTCCACGATCTATTGTTTTTTACCTAATAAGTGCCCCTAGACCCGGGTGTAGGATCTATAGAAACCCAAGCAAAAACCCTTTTAAGAATAAAGAAAACAAACAAGAAAGCAATTTTTTAACATGACCTAGATCCTAAGGTATACCCCACTTTATACGTCCCCAGCAGAGTCGCCAGTTCTATGATACGGTGGCAGAACCGAATGTTTTACTGGTTTTCATTTTGCGTTTTTTGTTTGCAAAATGTCGCGGTAAACAAGAATCGCCATCGACTTTTATTTCATCCAATCAGGAAAAGGAAAAAGAACAGAAAAAACCTTTTTCGAGAATATTTCTGAGTACGGTAGATTATCACTACCCCAAAAGTGAGTTTTAACAGCGCATATTAGACAGCGCTTTTGTACAAAAGCGCTGCTATAAGTGAATAAAAAAACACGGAAAACGTATAAAATAATTAGTAAAAGCGTTGCTAAGCATATGACCTTAGACAACGCTTTTAAAAAGCGCTGCTAAAGGATTGCTTTAGAAAGCGCTTTATCATAAGCGCTGGTAAAGGGCCACTTTAAACAGCGCTTTAAGAAAGCACTGTCTAAAGTCCTAAAAAATTAAATAAAAAAAAAGCGCTGCTAAAGGTCACTCTTAGCCAACGCTTTTAAAAAGAGTTGTCTAAGGTCCATATTAGCCAGCGCTTTTAGAAAGCGTTGTCTAAACCCTTATAAGTTAGAATTAAAAAAATAGAACCTTTGTATTCACAGTATCACGAAAACATAAACCCTTTCCCTCGCGAAACCCATTTACTGCTCCGTCTCAAATCGTCCTCCATCGTTCGCCGTCGTACCGTCCTCCACTGTCTCGCTCCATTTTCCTCCACCCTTCTCGGCCGCTTCTCAAGGTATGTTCTTTATTGAAAATGTGTTTAACTCCATTGAAAATGTGTTCTTTAGCATTTTTAGCATTTAGCATTTTTTGGATATATAACAGCATTTGGTAGGGCTTGATATACAACAGCATTTACCATTTTTAGCATTTGGTAGGGCTTAATATATAACAGCAACATTTTTAGCATTTAGCATTTTTAGCATTTTTTGGATTCTTGGTTCTATGTTTTGGAATATAAAAGATGATATATATGATGGTGAAAGATGATATAAAAGTTTATGTTTATGTTAATTTTTGGCATTGTCATTTTATATATATTTTTTGACTCGCTTTAGACTCGCTTTTAAATTGGGTTTATGTTTATGTTTATTACATGTTAGATGGCTACTAACGACGATCACCCACGTGATGATTCTGTGCATGATGGAGATAAGGCCGTTAGTAAAATGGAAATGGAATATAGAAGAGGAATAACAATAATGAAGAGAATAATACGGGATAGAGACCAAAGCATAAAGTATGAAGTGCATTGGAGCCAAGAAGGCCAACTCATTGAGCCTAACGGTTCAACGTTGACAAGTTATCTTGGTTCCATGGTAAGAAGATAAATTCCAATAACATGTGAAGATTGGAGAGCAAGAGTGTTGGACGACGCTAAAGATAAAATATGGAGTGAGATACAGGTAACATATGTGATGTTAATTGTTTTTAATGACGATTATATCTCTAAATTACTTATAGTAACGCACTTTGTTTATGATTTTCGTAGAGGCCATTCATCATTGAGGATACAAGGAGAGATTATATTCTTAAATTGGCTGGGAAACTACATAGAGGATTTAGATCTTTGTTGTCAAACAAGTTTATAAGGGATGTAGATAAAAGTTTTGATGATGCAGAGCTTCCAAGGAAATATGCTGATTTGATTACAGCTGAAGAATGGGAAACTTTTAAGTCTAAAAGAAGTACCCAAAAATTTGAGAGCTTAAGTGTCGTAAATCGACAACGAGCATCAAGTCCAGCATATCCATACAGAAAAGGCCCTATGGGATATTCACGATTACAACAATCTATTGTAAGTATCTATAAATTACAAAGTATCTATAATATATACATGCTTATATTTAATCGTGTTTTTTGGCTTAATGTGTATCTAAAAAAAGAGAATAGTTCTGAAACATCTCTTCCAGAACACATTTTGTGGAAGGAAGCACGTGTGTGTAAGGATGGAGTTGTTGAAGAAAAACTTCAACAAATTTTCGAGAGATGTGTAAGTATAACATTATTTATTTAATTAAATC
Organism: Vicia faba; assembly: GCA_948472305.1. Classification (NCBI taxonomy): domain Eukaryota; kingdom Viridiplantae; phylum Streptophyta; class Magnoliopsida; order Fabales; family Fabaceae; genus Vicia; species Vicia faba. The sequence continues at coordinate 1,199,762,931 of OX451738.1, forward strand.
ATACTTTTATTTATTTAATTACACCATTCTTTTATTAACATATCATTCTTTAATTACAATATTTATATGAATTTCAGGAGAGTCTTTCCCAGTCTATACCTCCAGACGAAGATACTAATTGCAGGAGAATACTCTCACGAGCATTAGATATTCGTGAGTATTCTAGTTGGGTGAGGGGTAAGGGATTTGGGATCACTCCAACATTCTTGAAAAAAAAACAAAGACAAAATCTCCAAGCAATAAAGAACTATAGGAGAATGAGCTGAGAAAGGAAAAGGAAATTGATCAAGCTACAGGCTTTAAAGATACTACTGACAAAGCTAGTATCAATGGTAAATTTGGACAAAATATTCCCGAGGTAATTATATACCATCTTTATAAATTAGAAAACCATGTTTATTAACTATATAACCATGTTTATTAATTATATAACCATATTTATTAAATTATAGGGCATTTCCCGGTGTCAACTCTATTTGTCTACACCCACTTATCGGATGGTTGGCAAGGGAAAAGTGTATAATATCTCGGGAGAAATTCTTCACCATAGACCGCTCCTAGAGGGATTTTTGAAAGTATGGATTGACGTCTTTTAGAGGGGGGTGCGTTGTTACCACTACCTGACGATGTGGTGGATGCAACATTGGTGGCAGATGCAATAGGATCGTTTATTGCATGGCCATCAAGCCTCGTTTGCGTAGATAATGAGGTATGCTTAAAATTGTTTACTATTCAAATTTTTATGGAAATTATACTTACATTTTGTTTACATGGTAATGTTAGACTCCCACTAAATCCATTCCAAAAGATAAGGGGATTAGGCGGGATACCGAGTCAATTGCATCATTTGAGGTAACACAATTATATGACATTATGCTATGAGAAATGCTAATTTGTGATTTTATACTTTCCCTAACTAATTATATGATAACTAGATTCATGCTAAAGAGACTTCACAACTCAGTAGGGGTAAGGCGCCTGAAATTAGCAACATTTCGACACAAAAAAAGAATGTTGCTAAGAAGACCGTGGCACACAAAAAAACTACTGCTCAGTTCAGGTCGTGCCTTTGGACATATTTAGGAATTACATATATTTTAGATGGTGGTACCTGGCTTATATCTATGAGTGCAGATATCTTTGGTTTTGAATATTTTGAAGCAATTGGTAGAGAGGATATGGAGCAAGTTTTTAGGCATTTGGAATTAGGCCTCGGTGTTATTGGTTTATACATCAGGTATACTCTGATCAACTTTGTTTAATTAAATGAACAATTTAATCTCTCATTTCAATGAATATAGTATAATGTTAATCATGTTTTAATTTAAGGTTTATGTATGACAACATTGTGCGCCCGCGTGGATTAGAAGCAAGATTTGGCTTCTTAGCTCCCAACACTGTCAATTTCGAGTTGATTGTAACGAGACTAGGTGATGTCATATCATATGTACTAGGTTTATTCGTGGCCAGTAAAGATACCGAGAAGTTGTTCTTTTTGCCTTATAATACTGCCAACGGGTTAGATTTTCATCCTAACTTGATCTATTATAATTTTCCGTTTTTGTCCATTGTTTAATCTTACAGTGGACATTGTTTATTGGTTGCGATTAATCCTATGAGAGAAACTGTGTATTATCTGGACTCGTTATAAAATGATTTGTCAACATATCCAGATTTGAAACAGATGATTGACACGTAAGTGTTTCGCTCTGAAAGAGATATTCAAGTTTATGTTTATGTTTATGTTTATGTTTATGTTTATGTTTATGGTCAACTTATCTGGATTTGTGTTTATGTTTATGATTCTATAGTGTTCTACTTGCTTTTCGCTCCCAACAAGATATTCAAGTACCAAAAAATAGAGCGAACAACATTACATGGATCAGAGTGGAGCTATATTTTCACAAAGAGATATTCAATTTTTCTTACTTTAGTGATGATACTTGATAAAATATTTTAAGGGGTACATCCTGATATATATATATATATATATATATATATATATATATATATATATATATATATATATATATATATATATATATATATATATATATTCGTATTTTCTTTCCATGTGTAGTGTCCTCGCCAGCGTAACGGTATAGATTGTGGCTATTTTATGTTGAGGTTTATGAAAGAAATTATTCTTTTAGATCGATTAGAGATTCCATCCACGGTATGGATTTCTAACTTATGAATTACATACTATTTTCATATTTTGTGTTTCTCATAAAATGACATATTGTTTTAACTAAATCACATACTATGTTATATTGTTATATATGTAGTACTTTGAGGAATTCAATTGTGCACATTACTCAAAAGATTAATTGGATGAACTTATGGAGGAATGGTGTAAATTTATTATCGGGTTGAGAATTTTATAAGCTAAGGTATATTTTCTTATTATCATGTTATGAATTTCGATCATTTGGTTTTTTTCCAGGTTTATGGGTACATGTGTAGAAGATAGAGCTAAGATATTCATGTTGTTGTTGTTTCATGAGAATTCACGAAGATAGAAAGATGTATAGATGTAAATTCAATTTTGAATATTTTAGGCATTTTAACTTGTATCATAAATTTTGTAAATGTTGTTGTCTATATCTTGTAGAATTTTAACTTGTATCATAACTTGTAGAAAGATGTATAAATGTTGTTGTTATTGTTGTCTTTATTGGAATGAAGCTACCAAATATGGAGCATAAAAGATAATTCTGAAAACCTGGATCAAAATATTGGAATGAAGCTACCAAATATTGGAATGAAGGTACCAAATTTGATAAAAATTATGATTAAAATAGATAATTTATTAAAAAAAATTGTAAACAATATACAGCGCTTTAGGAGAAAAGCGTTGTAAAAACTTTAAAAAAAAGTGTTGCCTAAAGTCTGAAAGTGCTATCTAAAGTGGGGTAATAAACAGCACTTTCAAAGGAAAGCGTTGTCTAAAGCCTACCTGGAAAAAATTACAAAGCGTTGTCTAAAGCCCAAGCGCTGCTAAAGGGGTATATCAAAAAGCGTTGTCTATTCTAAAAGCGCTGTCTAAAGTGGACATAAGGAAGCGCTTTTAAGTTGAAAAAAAGTGTTGTCTTTTCTTTTAGCAGCGCTACTTTAGGCAGTGCTTTTAAGCGCTGTTAAAGGCCGAAAAAAGCGTTGTATTTTCCCTTTTTTGTAGTAGTGTATTGAAATGGAAGGTTTTAGCACCCTTTCTATCCATGGTTTTCCATGGGCTCTTAGGTACTTGCTCATTTTGAAATTGCGTGTGTGTGCTTGTTTTGAAAAATAAATTTACTTCGTGGTAACCCTTGTATCAGTCCTCAAGGATGTGACGAAGTTGTTTTAAAAAACTGTTTTAGAAAAGTGTTTATGTGAAAAGTTTTGTTGTTTGAGCAAGTACTTAAAAGTTAATCTACCTACTCGAAAAAGACTGTTCATTTTCCTTTAGACAACACTATCCCATTATTGAGGAATAGGTAGCATCATCGTTGGAGTTTTAAGGGACGTTCGAAGGAACAGATACGGTCACAAAAGCAATGTTAGGAGGTGTTAGTAATCATCCTAAAGCCTTAAAGATCTGTTTCTGAGGCAACATCTGAATGGGTCATTTGAGACCTTTCGGGGCTAGAGGACGACCACTAACAAACCATATACTTCATGACCGCTTAACCGAAGGCAACCGAAGTGGAGTAAACCCTAGGAGTGAGCATGTGTGAGTGAGCTTTTTTCAGTTAATTTGTCTTTGCACATTTAGGTTATCTACTATTTTAATTTTCAAATATTCTTGCCATACAATCCTATTAGCATACATCTAATAGTTAATAATTGCAGAAATTTAAAAGTGCAGAAATATAAAAGCTAACTATTAAATGGTGTGATACGGTGGGAGAACTGATTTTTTGTTTTGCGTTGTATTCGCAAATGTTGCGGTTTAGTAAGAGTCGCCACCGACTTTTCTTTTATCCAAAAGGAAAAGTGAAAAAGCACAAGAAAGACCTTTAGAGATGTTTTCTTGAGTTCGGGAGGTAGATTATGAAAAGGGAAGGTGTTAGCACCCTTTTCATCCATGGTTTTCCATGGGATCTTAGTTACTCGCTAGATCACTTGCTTTTGTTTGAAAATGTTCTTGTGGTGTGGGTTCTGGAAGTATTTTTCTAAAAACGTCTTTGTAATGGTTCTCGTCTCTATAAGAACGCGTACAAAGTGTTTGTTTGGAAAATAGTTCAAAGATGTGTTTGTGAAATATGTTTTTGAAAGTGATTTTGAAAAGGTATCTTTGTAACGGTTCTCGTCTCTACAAGAATGCGTACAAAGTGTTGTCTTTCGAAAATGTTTCAAAATGAGACTGTTGGTGTATAAAATGTTTTTGTTGTGAGCAAACGAGCAACTAGGAGCGAATCTACCTACTCAAAAGGTCTTAGATGTTCTTTTCCTCCTCCTTTAGATGTTGTTATCTTACCATTAATTTGGTAAGAAGCCCCATCGTTGGATGTTGAGGGATTAGTGTGGGTCATTTGTATAGTCATAGAAGGCAACCTATGGGACGTTTTAGCAATGTCATTTTTAGGGACTAGATCGTTTACCGAAGGCAACATCGAGGGTCATCGAGGGACTACGATCTTTTATCGAGGGTCTTTTGCTAAAACGTCCATGTTCGAGGGACATGACTAGTTTTCCGATAGGCCACAAAGTGGGATTACCTTAAAGGTGCCAGTGTGCAAGTGTGTTTGATTGCATGCATTTTAGTCTTGATTAAGGTGATCTATTTGTCGATTTTATATCTTGTCATACACACCCTAGTTACTAACAATATATGAAAGCAATAAAAGGTACGGAAAGTAAATATCCTACGCTATTACAATCATTAGGGGATGGGGTGTACATATTTACAAATGGGGATTGCAAATTAAATCCTAAGTTACTATTACAACCATATTGAATGGATAAGAATGTACGAGAAAGAAAAAAGGACTTGTTTTTTTAAAAAAAAGGTTCTTTGTCTTAATGAATAAAAAAAAAGGAAATGAATTAGCTAGTAAGAAGAACATATTTCTATGCCTTTTTTATATCGATGAAAAGAGTATTAATATTGAAAGTGATAAAAAGGAAAATAAATGAGATGTAGAATCAGCGTGCTGCTGTCAGCAAAATAACAGGAATCAGAAGTTCTGATGCCAGGAGTGTTGTGACTCAGCAGGAAACGTCAGTGAGCATCAGAAGTTCTGGATTGGTAAACTCTGAGGTCCTGCAACAAACGTTAAAGGGGAAACATAGAAGTTCTGGGTTGTTACGTGCTAAAGTTCTGCATGTGAGAGTAGTGAGAAAACCTTAGAAGCTCTGTGCGTGTTAAAACAATAGGAAGAACTCAGAAGTTTTGTATTGTGCTAAGACAATGAATGAACGATCAGCAGTTCAGCGTGTTATCAGCGTGTGAAAATCAGAAGTTCTAAGTGTTAAAACAATGAGCGGATCATAGAAGTTCTGTGTGTTATCAGCATGTGAAAATCATAAGTTCTATGTCAAGTTTCAAATATTTTCTCATATTAATCAGCACATCAGTAATTTACTCATTTTTCTAACAAACAGCAAATCAGAAGGATAAAAGCACAACAATTTATAGAAGTTCTAATCCTAATCCTGAGCCTAGCCTTAGTCAAGAAGTTCTGATCCACAGTTTTTTTTTTCTTATGCAATGATATGGACAACATCAATACTATGATATTTACATGTTGAAAGATGTTCTGAATGAAAAGATGCAAATTCAGAAAGACTTACCTTGAACCTGGAGAGTGTGTTTGGAACTTGAACTGCTGCCTTCAGATGTTCTGGAGTCAGTAAGAGCAACGGAAGAGAAAAATTCCAAGTTCTTTGATTCAAAGGGAAGAACAAAGGTTTGGTTTTCTGTTTGGGATTTTTGGATTTTTACGAAGGGTTTCACTGGTTTCTTTTCTCTCTTTTGATGATTCTCTCTCTCTCTCTCTCTCCAAAAGCCTGCCCCATGAACGTGTGATGGAGCATATTATTTATAGGTGAATTTGCTATGGTTTTTGGGGGGAAAAACAAATGGGATTCAAACCTTTTTGGTATACTGTTCCATTGCTTTTTAAGCACGCTTTTTGTATGCTAATTTGATGCAAATATGGGATTTGAGAAAGTGCAGGCATGAACTGGGTTAGCAGCTGATTGCAGGATTGTGATGCAGCAGTGCAACATGTTGTTTAAACGAGGTTTTGGGATTTGGTGATGTTCTGATCGCAGAAGATCAAAGAAGTAACCTCCATGCACTGAAGAGTCATGTTCTGATTGAAGAACTATGTTCTGAACCATGTTTGCAACTTTTGACTGCACTTGCGTGGAGGCTGACTCAAAAGTTTTGAAGTATCATATTCTCTTAACACTTAGAAAAAATTCTAAATGTTTAGAAATTTGATTTTTTTCAAAGTAATTTCTGACTTCTGATTTTGATGAACTAGTTTCATATCTCGATGAAATATAATTGTTGAAACTTGATTTTTGATTTAAAAGTCAAAGTTTGACTTTTTCCAGTGTGCTTTTGACCATTTTGCCCTTATGGATGATTTTTTTGAAAAGTGATAATTCAAGACTTGGAACTTGATAGAAGCAAACCTGGGGGTCCAGGATGATCCTTTGAGAAATGAGAGGGCAAATTTTGGGGTATAACAGTTGCCCCTATTCAATCTTCTTAAGCCCGAGGATGTAGATTGGTTGGTCTGCCTTTCGTGATCTGAAGGTGAAACATGATTGAACACTAGAGTGCCCATAAATTTTCACTCGCATGAAGTAATTGATTGGTGATATCAGAAATGGGCTTACAGATTCCACTTGGAAGGCAACGGGAAATCGCCGGAGATGGGCTTAAAGATGCCATCCGGAAAAGATCGGTTGTGTAAGAGATTCCTCGGTGAGAATTCTTGTACCTGCTGTTGAGAGTGACTTTGTCGGGGAATGTTGATTTATGCACTGGGAAGTAAAGTCTAGGAGCTTCGGTTGTCCATTACTCTACTGGGGAATTATCTCCTGAATGAGGGGGGTGAAAGTAGAATGTATATCTGGTCAGGGTCCAGGCTATACAGCGACTTACTGGGGAAATGCGAAACCGGTCGTATCTGGTCGGGTCCGGGCATTACAGCATTGTAATCTGTTATCTGGAGATAAGGGAGAAGGAACCTGGATAGTAGGGTTACTTCGAAATGAAATCATGGATAGTAGCGCTAAGATAAGGAACCTGGGTAGTTGGGTTACTTCAAGATGAAAGCCTAGATATTAGGACTTGTGGGAAGGAACCCAGGTAATAGGGTTACTTCGAAATGAAAGCCTGGGTAGTAGGGCTTGTGGTAAGGAACCTGGATAGTAGGGTTACTTCTAAATGAAAGCCTGGGTAGTAGGGCTTGTGGGAAGGAACCTGGATAGTAGGGTTACTTAGAAATGAAAGCCTGGGTAGTAGGGTTGGTGGGAAGGAACCTGGATAGTAGGGTTACTTCGAAATGACAGCCTGGATAGTAGGGCTTATAGGAAGGAACCCGTGTAATAGGGCTACTTCAAAATGAATGTCTGGGTAGTAGGGCTTGTGGGAAGGAACCTGGATAGTAGGGTTACTTCGAAATGAAAGCCTGGGTAGTAGGGCTTGTGGGAAGGAACCTGGATAGTAAGGTTACTTCGTTTGATCATATAGATTAGTTGACCCGTTTGGTTTCGGGAACTGATTTTCCCTTGGTTGCCTGCAGATATGACATGTATAACTGCTGGAATTGTTGGTGATAACTGTCTTTCCTGAAAAGATAACAGGGTTAGTTATATGCGATGCATGAAATGCATTGTGAGATGTTGTTCTCAAAATAAACGAGATTATGTTGTATGTGATATGTATGTGCATGTCATGATGTATGAGCATGTTAGTTGTGACATATTCGAGTCTGGGAAAATAAATCCATGACTCCTGTTGGATAAAATAGAATTCCTGACTGTTGTAGAGAAATATGGCTCTTCTACTTCTGCTGGGGATGATGAATGGAAGTGACTGTACTTCTGTCAGGGGGAGATTCTGTTTGAGAATAACTCTGCGGGGAACAACTTGGAAGGTGAATTTATGATAGCTAAAGTAATGGCCTCTGTCGGGGATTGAGCTCCTGTATCGAGAGAAATAAACTCTGCTTGGGGAGTTAGAAATTTATGATGATCCACTCGTGATTATGAAATTTGGTCGGGGGATATAGATGTTCGGTTTTTGGACGACCCTAGTCAGGGAGATTACTTCCCATTCTGATAGAACTGATATCAAGGCTTTGATTACCTCTACTCTATGGGGAATACAGATGTTACAAGGTCACATGTATTGATGACTGTGCTCCAAAGTTGTCTATGCCCTGGTATCTACTGGATAGGGTAACTGTCGGGTTTAACATTTTAGTTTTTTGCCCCTGTTTCTTAAGTTATGAGAAATTGTCTTTCTTTTTCCTATACAACTATTCGTGAACAGTAATCATATTCAAATGCATATGTCAAGAATAAATCATTGGACGTTCTTGCAAAAACAAAATTGAAAAATAAAAACAAATAGTTTTGTAAAAATGACTTGTATTAATTTTTGAATTTGGCCTATAACAGGCGTTTTTGTACAAGGAAGCTGACACTCTAGCAAGAGAAATGTCGCCGTAAAAATGGAAGTTATACTGTATTGTGTACAACAAAAAGAAAACAGCTATGTGCAACAATCCCATTAAATTTCAAATCTGCTATTGCCGCTATGTCTTCAAGCGTCTCCTCACTTTGCTGCTTGTCCAAAGCTGACTAGATTGATTGATGTTGTTCGAGCTTGACAATTGATACTGAGGTCAGATTGCAGTGTGATCCAATGGGACATAGTGATACGCTTTTCATCCCTAACTTTTTCATGGACCACCCTTTCGTGTTTTCGGCCCACCGGGATACCCTTTTTTGCCCGAGTCGCCTTTTCAAGTTTTCGACTTACCGGGTGTACAGCTTTTTTTTAATTTGCATCCCTTATTTTTGCCCGAACCCTTTTGGTTCGCCGGGAATCCCTTATTTTTGCCTAGGCCAGTCAACCTAGAGGGTCTTTTATCATGTGTAGTATCTTTTCACTATATATGCATTGACAGGTTGAGGGAGGTCGTCACCGTCCATGGTGGTCACAATCATGGCTCCACCTGAGAAAATGTTTTTAATCACAAATGGCCCTTCGTAGGTGGGATTCCACTTGCCCCTGGGATCACCTTGTGACAGTATGATGCGCTTGATTACTAGATCCCCGGCTTGATATTCTTGATGCCTGACTTTCTTATTAAAGGCCTTGGTCATTCACTTTTGATACGTCTGACCATGGCAGATAGCAGTAAATCTCTTTTCATCGATTATATTTAATTGATCAAGTCGAGTTCGGATCCAGTCGTCTTTGTTTAAACCCGCATCTTTCATAATCCTTAAAGAAGGAATCTGGACCTCGATGGGTAGGACTGCCTCCATGCCATATACTAGAGAGTAAGGTGTCGCCCCTGTGGACGTTCGTGCTGAGGTACGGTACCCATGAAGATTGAATGGTAACATCTCATGCCAGTCTTTGTATGTGACCGTCATCTTCTGTACAATCTTCTTGATGTTCTTGTTAGCGGCTTCTACAGCGCCATTCATCTTTGGCCGGTAGGGAGAAGAATTATGATGTTGTATCTTGAACTATTTACAGAGCTCGGTGATCATTGTGTTGTTGAGATTCGTACCATTGTCAGTAATAATTCTCTCTGGCACACCATATCGATAGATCAGATTATGTCGGATAAACTACGCCACAATGTTCCTGGTTACTGTGGCAAAAGAGGTTGTCTCAACCCACTTCGTGAAGCAATCAATGACTACTAGGATGAAGCGATGTCCATTAGAAGCACTGGGCCTAATTTCTCCGATCATGTCGATGCCCAACATTGCAAAGGGTCATGGATCTGTCAAGACGTTCAAGGGGACTGGAGGCACATGCACCTTATCAGCATAGATTTGGTACTTATGGCAAGTTCGAGAGTGCTGATAACAATTGGCTTCCATAGTGGACCAGTAATATCCTGCCTGTAGGATCTGCTTAGCCATGGTGTGTCCACTGGAATGGGTTACGAAGGTACCTTCATGTAGATCTGTCATAATCCTCTCTGCTTCGCTCTTGTCTACACACAGCAGTAAGGTAGAGTCATAATTGCTCTTATAGAGGATTCCATTACCAAGGAGGAATTTCCCGGCGAACCTTCTTAGGAATTTCTTATCGTTGACAGATGCCCCTTCGGGATATTCTTGAGCTCCGAGATACCTTTTCACTTTGTGAACCAGGGTTTGTCTGCTACCTCCTCAGTATCAATCTCGCAGCAGTGTGCTGGTTCATCCAACCTTTCAATGGTGATTCGGGGAGCTTCATTGTCCCATCGGATTTTGGACATATAAGACATGGTGGCCAGCACGTCCGCTAACTGATTTTCCTCTCGTGGGAAATGTTCAAAGGTTACTTCTTTAAAGTATGGGAGCAACGTATGTACATGCTCTTTGTACGGGATGAGATTCGGATGTTTCGTATACCATTTGCCTTTTATCTGACTTATCACTAAGGCTGAATCCTCGAAAACATTTAAGAACTTGATCCTGAGATCGATAGCGGCTTTGAGACCCATAATGTAGGCTTCATACTCTACCATGTTGTTAGTGCAGTTAAAACATAGTCGGGCCGTGAACGGAGTATGACAGTCCTTGGGAGATATGATTACAATGCCGATGCCATTACCCAGTGTGTTTGAGGCTCCATCAAAATACATAGACCATCGGGATCCTTCCTCAGGTCCTTCATCTGGTCCAGGTTCTTCACAGTCGGTCACTAACATGATATTCTCATCCGGGAACTCAAATTTCATAGACTAGTAGTCATCCATGGCTTGATGAGCCAAATGATCAGCCAATACACTTCCCTTGATTGCTTTTTGGGTTTTATATTGTATATCGTAATCAGTTAAGATCATTTGCCACCTTGCTATCCTTCCGGAGAGAGCGGTTTTCTCAAAGATGTATTTGATTGGATCCATCTTAGATATCAACAGAGTAGTGTGAGTCAGCATATACTATCTCAGTCGGCGAGTAGCCCATGCCAAAGCGCAGCAAGTTTTCTCGAGCAGTGAGTATATTGTCTCACATTCGGTAAACTTTTTGCTAAGGTAGTATATTGCATGCTCTTTTCGACCAGACTCGTCATGCTGCCCCAGCACACTCCCCATTGAATTGTCTAGCACTATCAGGTACAATATCAAAGTTCTCCCTTCAACTGGAGGCATCAGAATTGGTTGTTCTTGCAGGTATTCCTTGATTCTTTTGAAAGTGGTCTGGCATTCATCATTCCACTTTACCACTTGATCTTTCTTCAGAAGCTTGAAGATTGGCTCACAAGTAGCAGTCAGATGTGAAATGAACTTGGGGATATAATTCAGGCGTCCCAAGAAACCTCTAACTTCCTTCACCGTACGGGGAGCGGACATTTCTTGTATAGCCTTTACCTTTGCATGATCTACTTGGATGCCTTTGTCGCTGACAATGAAACCCAGAAGCTTACCAGATCTTACCCCGAAGGTGCACTTGTTCGGATTCAACCTCAGCTTATATATCTTCAACCTGTCGAACAACTTTTGGAGATGATCAAGGTGTTCTTCCTCAGTCTGAGACCTGGATATCATGTCATCAACATAAACTTCGATTTCATGGTGAATCATATCATGGAACAAAGCGACCATGGCCCGCTGATAGGTTGCCCCAGCATTCTTCAACCCGAAAGGCATCACCTTGTAACAGAAAGTGCCCCACTGTGTGACAAAGGTTGTCTTTTCCATGACTTCAGGAGCCATCTTGATCTTTTTGTAGCCATCGAAACCATCCATGAAGGATAATATTTTATGTTGCGCGGTGTTGTCGACCAGAACATCAATGTGTGGAAGCGGGAAGTCATCCTTGGGGCTTGCCCTGTTCAGATCTCTGTAATCCACACACATCCGTACCTTTCCGTCCTTCTTAGGTACCGGAACGACATTAGGAACCCACTGCGGATAGGAGGTGACAGCTAAGAACCCTGCGTCGAACCGCTTCATGACCTCTGCCTTGATCTTCTCTGACATTTCAGGGTGCATACGGCGGACCTTCTGTTTAACCGGAGGAAATCCTCTTTAGTCGGCAGATGGTGTACCACGATGTCAGTTTCTAAACCAGGCATGTCTTCATATGACCAAGCAAATATTTCAATGTAGTCGTGCAACATCTGTATTAGTCGCCGTTTGATCTCAGTCTCCAAATTTGTGTCGATCTTGACTTCTTTTCTGTCTGTCTCTGTGCCCAAGTTTATTGTCTCAAGTGGCTCTTCATGAGGTTGTATAGCCATCTCTTCCTATTGTAGCAGTCTAGCAAGCTCCCCAGGTACCTCATAACCGTCCTCACCTTCGTCCTCGATTTGGTTGATCGGATTTTCGAGGTCATAACTGGCAATAGCAGGATTGTTATCAATGGGATCCGGAGTGGATATGGATCTGCAGTTTGATACGTGAGTGTATGTAAGAGCATAGCTGTATTGATAAAGCAAAGGCAGAAAAGAAAAATAGAGAGTGCAAAATTTGTATGCAGAGAACGTCCAATGCTTCATTGATGATACATGAGATGACATATAATAACCCTCACAGATAGAACCATCGTGCCTCGGGTAAGACACAAGGCCATAAAGTTTAAATTGTTCATTACAAACTTAGAAAACAAGTAAGACAATTACTGCAGAATAAAAGAAACTAGTATAAAATCTCTGTCCGTCGAATTACTCGGTCCACCGTTGGTAGTCGGATAAATCAAGCTGTCAATATCAAAGTTTTCCTTACTGTCTTCAATAGCATTGACCCCTCGATTACTGATGCGTAGGGGAAGTCCTCCAACTCAAGCGCGTCGAACAACCCTCTAAGCCCCTGAAGTAATGCCCAAGCCAAACTTGTCAGTTTTATGAATAAACTCAGGAAGTTGTCCCCAATTGGTACTCCTACCTTCTTCAACTACTGCTTTAGCATCTTTAAGAGAAGCCATCTTCAAGGGAGGTTTCGTGTTGGTAGTGGTCTCGGTTGACGCCAAAATCTAGGGAACCTCTTCAAAGTCTTGATAGGGAGTCTCTATAAATTCTCCATCCACTTCTACGTACTTGAAGGAGTTCAGGTGGCTCACCATATACTTCTCTTCTCCATGCACAGTGACTATCTTCCCCTACACCGGATACTTCAACATTTGGTGTAGTGTAGAAGTAACATCCCCAGCTTTGTGGATCCAAGGACGACCCAACAAACAAGACTACAATGGCCTGATGTCCATCACATAGAAGGTGGACTCAAAAGTCTGAGAGCCTACCTTGACAGGGATGTCCACTTCCCTGTGCACCATTCTTTTCGACCCGTCAAAAGCCCTTACCATGATGTTATTGGGTTTTAAGGTCAAGCCTTCATAATCTAATCGGTCGAGAGCCTTCTTAGGCAAGACATTCAGTGAAGACCCAGTATCCACTAGCACATGAGCCATAGTGGTGCCCCTGCATTCAATCGAGACATGCAGAGCATCATTATGCTTTATTCCTTTTGGTGTCAAGTCGGCGTCTGAAAAGCCCAAACCATTGTCAGTTGTCAGGCTAGCCACGCAATATTTAAATTGATCAGCTGAAGTCTCTTGCGGAACATGTGCATTTTTTAGGAATGCAATCAAAGCCTTCTCATGGGCCTCGGAGCATAACAACATGGATAACATGGATATCTTTGAGGAGGTCTTCCCCAGCTGCTCGACCATATTGTAGTCACTCTTTTTAATTTTTTTCAATATTTCCTCTATCTCTTGCTTAGAGGTTTCCACAACAATTTTTCTATGCACCTCCGTCCGGGCAGACACACTTATAACTTCTTTGCCGCGGGTACCAGATGACTTATCGGTGGGTGTAACAGCTGGAGTAAGAACAGGAATAGTAACTAAAGTAGTAGCGGGAGCAGAAGATGAAATAATGACAGGCTTAGTGACAGTCTTCGGGGAGATCTCAAGAGAGAAAACCCTTCCACTTCTAGTAATCTTGTTGGCCCCAACAATGTTTCCGACATCAGGATTAGCTTCTTCAATCTTCAAGTTTTGTTTAACGCCATGATAGTAAACATCGGTACAATAATGCCAAGGGACGGCTTTGTCCGAAGCATATGGGATATGACCAGGACATGTGATTATCAACGGAGCGATTCTCGTAGCGGGTGTAATCCTAACAGGTCTTCTCGAGGAGGCCTTGGAAGGACTGCCGAAAATGGTTATAATATCAATATCTTCATAGGGAACAGTTGGAATCAAAGTCTTTTCGAACAAAATTTCTCTGTTGTCTATCAGGCGTTGGACACCTGTTTTCAACAAATAACAATCAGGAGACAGGGATGAACACATGTAATAATCTTCTTCACAACCTGGAAATAGACCAGCCAACAACAGATTCTTCTTAACAGTTATAAGAGGAGTAGAAACATCATTAACTGAGGTCACGAACAGATCGGTATCAATGGAGTTAACTCTATGGTTGTGCTTAGGCATGGGAGCAGTTATGACATTAGGCTTTTCCGAAGCGTCGAACTCAATATTCTTAGATTCAATCAAATCTTGTACTTTGTTTCTTAGAGCCCAGCAGTCATTTGTATCATGACCAGGACTTTCAGAATGATAGGCGCATCGAGCGTTTGGATTGTATCGAGGAGAAGAGGTATTAGGATTCTTGGGAGCCTCTTTTATAGTTTTCAAGTTAGATCTCAGTAGATGGGGTAGAACCTCTGTTAGTGTCATGTTAATTCGGGTGAACTGCATTTTTGGTCTTTCTATCCTTTGTTGATTGTTGCGTTGTGGGGAAGTCGCAGGCCTCGGTATTATTACAGCACTTATTGTTGGACGGTATCCCGCTCTACTCTTATCTCTCGGGATATAAATGGCACTGGCCTCCTTCTTACCAGTGAAGGGTTTCTTTACTGAACTTGACGAGTTATCTTTCTGTATTTTACCGCTCTGATTCCCAGCTTCTACCCTCTCTCCAGTTAATATCAGCTCAGTAAAACCAGCCAATGAGCTAGCAATCAAATGGTTAAAGAATGGAATAGACAGCGTCCCAAGAAACATGTCAACCAATTCCCTGTCAAATAAAGGGGGTTGAACTCTCCCAGCCAAGTCTCTCCACTTCTGTGCGTAGTCCTTAAATCCTTCACCTGCACCCATGGACATACTCTAGAGTTAAGTACGAGTAGGGGCCAGGTCGACATTGTATTGATACTGCTTGTAAAAAGCGGCAGCCAAATCCTCCCAGTTTCGGACATTGGTTCCCTCCAATTTGTAGAACCAATCAAGTTGAGTCCCTGACAGGCTGTCTTGAAAGAAGTGAACCTAAAAGTTTCTATCAGCGGTGTGGGGCTGGATCTTCCTCACATAGGAACAGAGATGGAGCTTTGGGCAAGACACCCCATCATACCTTGCGAAAACTGGAGCCTTAAATTTTCGTGGGATGAATACCCCGGACACCAACCCCAATTCTTCAAAATCCAGCCCTGGTATTCTCTGGATATCCATAGAACTTAACCTATCCTCTAACTTCTTGTACCTATCCTCAGTGGGAGGATACTGCTCGTCATTGTAGTCGGTATCATTTTCAGAAATTTCAGGACTGGGGTCCTCCTCCCTTGTTTTCCCCTCTAGATTTCCCCCTTCTTTGGACGAGGAAGTCACATCAACTGATTGCTTTAGTGGCTCCCCGAATCTTCTGCCCATATTAAGGGTAACGACGCACTTCTTCTTATTCTCTTTCTCTTTCTCTTTCAGGATGAGGGCCTTCAGATCCTCCTGCCCTTTTTCCAGAGTTATGAACATCTGTTGAAATTGGGAATTTTGTGCCTGAAGATCTTTGATTCTTTGTTCAGAAGACATATCTGCTTGAAATAAACAACGGAGGAGATGAGAAACCTGTAATGGTACCTGTACATGCAATGTTATGAATGGGATGCGCATGCAATGATTTCAAGGAAATTAGAGATTTAAATTTGTTCATACCAAAAAGGGAACACAAGTCATATTAATAAATCCAAGTTTGAGTAAATCATGCCTCTTTGGGCTTACAAAAATACAACAAAACTCCTAAGACAAAAAGGTTGAATGCATCCTCTTTGGCACGATGTAGGCGTTCAGATTCTTCTCTTCATGAAGCTGCTTGGTGAGTTCTAGAACTTTCTTCTCACTGGCGTAAAATTGGGCTTCAAAGGTGTCTCGCTCTTCCTTCAACTGAACCCAAGCTTTCTGCAAGTCTTCGAGAGAGGTAGGCATGTCAGGATGAAGGATGGTGTATGGGATGTCTCCTTCAACAATAGGCTCTATGATAACAGGTAGGATAGGAGGGTAAGGCATTAAGAGACTTTGAGCACGAGCCCATACCCACCTAAGGTAAGGCTCAAGTGGGATAGAGTTTTTGTGTCCCAGAGTTCTACTGTCCACCTTGTTAACCATTCTCCAAGCTCGTATGAACCTTTGGCGATAACCTAAGTCTTCTTTGTCATAGTCAAACACCAGACCTTGGATGAGCATCTCGTGAGGACCGTCTTTTCGGGCATACCCAAACTGTAAAAGAGATAAGAAGGGGTTGTAGGTGATACCTACCCTAATACCAAGCAGAGGGAAGTTAGGGAATTCCCCACAGCGGTCAATGATAGAGACATCTTCCAAGGATCTCGAACACCAACGGATGTCAGAATGGGTGAGGGACATCATCCTCTGAGACCATGTCAGTCTTTGCTCGTTCTTCAATACTTATTGAGGTAGGTGTGAAGTGAACCACTTAGCGAGTAGGGGAATACAACACAAAAGAGTATCTCTTTTCTTCATGGTGCGGGTATAAAGGCAATGCAAGATGTCTCCCAGTAAGGTAGGTACAGGATTGCGAGAGAGAAAGACTTTGATGGTGTTAATATCTATGAATTGGTCCAAGTTAGGGAACAGAACCAAACCATAAATGAGAAGAGCCAAGATGTCTTCGAAAGCTTGGAAATCCATGTCGTCCCAGAATGAACGAGCCTTCTCCAATAGAAATTTGGCTAGGAAACCTTTAACCCCGCTTCTTGTCTCCCAATTGGCTATGATGTCAGCTCTTTTTAGATGCAAAGCTTTCGGTGAATATCTTCATCATATGAGAATGATCC
The DNA here is from genome assembly GCA_948472305.1 of Vicia faba. NCBI lineage: Eukaryota > Viridiplantae > Streptophyta > Magnoliopsida > Fabales > Fabaceae > Vicia > Vicia faba. The sequence continues at coordinate 1,199,780,189 of OX451738.1, forward strand.
CCTACAACCAAACATTTCACCTTAGCTTACTGCATGAAGTTACAACATGAATAGCTTGTGATATAAGTAATAAAACAATCCCTGAATTAGTGATAATAAACTCAATTGAACCAAACTTCCAATGATGATAAGAACCAAGCGAGACCTTAATATGTTGAACTAAACCCTATGATAATTATGGATAGACAAAATTGAATTCACTTGATAACATAAGCACACTGAAAAGAACCTCAATCCAACTGGTGATTGTGACACAGATACTGCTTCTCAACCCCATGTCCCCAAGAATTTCCATGCATAATGCAAAGTCTTCTGAATGAAGTCCAATTGAGTGGCGTTTACTATAAGAAACAAATAATAACAATGTCTTGATCACCCTATGATTCCACAATAACATCTTTGTGTCATAACTCAAAGCTTTTGTACCTCAATCTTCAAAGATATCTTGACTTGCAGGGCCCACAATATAACTGGCTTAGAGAACTCTTGGAGATGGATGATAAGGCTTGAAATAGTGAAGAAGACCCAAACCCTAGCTCAAAGCAATCTCTACTAAAAAACCGATATTGAAACCCTAATTCCTGAAGGTTCTCGACCCCTTGCGAAGTTATGTTGTTAGTGAATGTATGCAATGTTAAATGACCTAATAGAGTTATGTACATGAGAAAAGCACGACAATGCATAATCCAGATAAAAGTAAAAGGGTAGGACAAATTTGGGGTATTACAGCTGCCCCTATTTAATCGTCTTAAACCTGAAAGTACGATTGGCGCGTGTCTTTCGGAAGTTCAAGGTGGAAGATGATTAAATACCAATGCCGAAAATTTGTCCTGAGAGAGAGTATAAGTGTTTTCTTTATTTTTGTGTTATCTGCTGGGGAAAAGATTTTTTTTGTTTTTTCAGTGAAGAGACGGAGATTGGACTTGTAGCGTGGCGCGATTCCAATATAAGGAAGGTATAACATGGACGAGTGTTTGAATCAATACGGACGAGTATTGAGAGAAGATACGGACGAGTATCAAAGGTTAAACACGGACGACTGTTTAAATCAATACGGACGAGTATTGAAAGAAGATACGGACGAGTATCAAAAGTTAAACACGGACGAGTGTTTGAATCAATACAGACGAGTATTGAAAGAAGATACAGACGAGTATCAAAAGGTTAAACACGGACGAGTGCTTGAATCAATACGGACGAGTATTGAAAGGAGATACGGACGAGTGTTTAAATCAATACAAACGAGTATTGAAAGAAGATACGGACGAGTATCAAAAGGTTAAACACGGACGAGTGTTTGAATCAATATGGACGAGTATTGAAAGAAGATATAGGCGAGTATCAAAAGATTTAAACACCGACGAGTGTTTAAATCAATACGGACGAGTATTGAAAGAAGATACGGACAAGTATCAAAAGGTTAACCACGGACGAGTGTTTGAATCATTACGGACGAGTATTGAAAGTAGATACGGACGAGTATCAAGGAAGAGATAACACGGACGAGTGTTGGAATCAATATGGATGAGTACCGAAGGAAGATACGAACGAGTATCAAGGAAGAGATAACACGGAAGAGTGTTGGAATCAATACGGATGAGTACTGAAGGAGGATACAGACGAGTATCAAGGAAGAGATAACATGGACGAGTGTTGGAATCACTACAGACGAGTACTGAAGGAGGATGCATACGAGTATCAAGGAAGAGATAACACGGATGAGTGTTGAAATCAATACGGATGAGTATTGAAAGAAGATATAGACGAATGTTTGGATAACTGACCCGAATGGGTGTTCAGGAAACTCAACACATACGAGTGTTGAAATCAATACGGATTGAGATCTTTACCTGATTGTTCACTGTATAAACTTACTTGATGTTGATCAGTTGTTTTGTATGCAGAAGAATGTTTATTATGAGAATGATAATTCTAATGCAACACATATGTAAGTCTTGAAGTCTGAGAAAACTTTAAATGAAATGACGTCAAAACTCTATTGTGAACGAGTCACTAGCTTGAGAGAAACATTTACAAATTCTTTTTTACTAAAGATAATGCAAGCACATGATGCCAACATAGATATTCAAACGTACCTCTTAGGAGTCAGTTAAATGCTATCTCGTTGTAGCATGCTTTCAAATTGACCCATGCTTCAATTAGTACTTTTATGGGTTGTAACGAGGCCTGGTTCACGGTTTTAGAAAAATGGATTTAAGGCTCAAAATTATTTGGTGCCCACCCATTCTCCATGATGTTCTCCATTCCTATGTTCAGTTGACCCGATGCAAGCATTCATCTCTCGAGAAGAGTTTGTGATGATTGAGGAACCACTGAGGCCTCTTGGAAAGGACAGTCGCTTCACCTTTTTCTTTTGCTGTTTGATCAGATTACTTTATTCTTTGATGAGGATTTTCATTGGTAATCCTTTTCTCGCCTTTTAGGCTTTTCAATTTCCTTCTTGCTTTCCCTAATTTTTTCCTGGACAAATTCTTTTGAATTTCGATTTGGAAGTCCAGCGGGATGCCCCAACTTTTTCCTGAGCGACTTGTTTTCAAGTTTCGACTTAGCAGGGATTTTTGTTTATTTTTTATTCGTATTTTCCATTTTGAACAAGTCGTTGATCTTTGCGTTTTTTTGATTTGTTGGAAGTGATCGTGACTGCCTAAGTCTTTAGTAGATGATGGATATCCTTTATTGTATCGTCATTTGTTGACCTCCCGATGCGCGAGAGATACCCATTGAGATGTCGTTAGTTGACGCATGTTGTTGTTAGATGAGGGTTAACCATTGTTGTTTTGACTTTCTTCAATCTTTTACTAGATAACCATTTTTGTATCCTTGGATGCGCACTATTGATGAGTTCTGAACACTTGATTAGATTAACTGAACACTACCCGCCCCAGGGTTAAAATGAGGTTTTTTTCTGAACATAAAAGAAACTCCTACTTCGAAGGCTCAGAGGGGTTGACGAGGGTCTATCTCCCTTATATCTCCGGTGTTTAGGGATTGAAACAAGGCATGTACATCGTCAGCAGGGTCTTACTCAAAAGCATACCAACCAGAGATTTTGCATTTTTAGATTGTCGTCATCCTCCTTCCAATCTTCACCTAAGCATAAGACTTGGAAAATTGGCATCAATATGCAAGTAAAACATTTAAAGATTGATAACGAATGGATGAATAAAAACAAAAGAACACTTCAAGACAAGCATACTTATTGCATTAAGATTTTCATTCAAAAATAGACAAGTTTCTTATATACATGCAATGTTTAAACAAACAAGCAAGAATGCAAATGAAAATGCAGTAAAGAGAACTAATGGTTGCCATCGTTGAGGAGACTTGACTCCGTATGGACTTGCTGATTCTGACGAATTTCTGTAGTCTTGATGCTTGAGTGAGAGGGAGGATTCCCCTTCAGATCTGAAGTGAACACAGTAGTCTCTGGATTGAGCCTGTCTTGGACATTGTCTTTGGATAACATACCATCTTCAATCGATTGGCCAGGTGCCCCATTATAATATGCATAGAAGATCCTTTCTGGAGAACGAATGAATGACTTACCCAACGAATTAGTATAAACTGCATCACCAAGCATATCGTGTCTCAAAGTAATAATACGGTTCGTCTTCTCTCAAAACAACAGAGACATCCGACTTATGAGAAAGATCCTGGCAGTTGGCCAAATAGGAATTGGACTTTTGAAAGAGACGCCAGACAGGTGATGGGCTTTATAGTTCAACGCATTTATAGTCTTAGATATCAAAACCAGGTGTCTCAGAATAGGGGATACATCTAGCATGTGTATTGCAATCAGAAGAGATGTTTGTGGAAAGAGGACCCAAAAGATTAGAGTTGGAAAGAACATAATGTAATGCATTGGGCTCGCATTAATATGATCATCAGGCTTCTTCTGTCTTTGCAATTCCCAAAAGATGAGGAGAAGAGGGGACCTGCTGCAGTAATAAGTGCAAGATTATTAAAATCATTATCAGAGCTTTCATAACCTGGCTCATCGGAGTCTTTAATCAATTATCTTCCTGCTTGAAGAAGTTTCTGACTACGGGCCAAAGCTTGTATGTACCACTCGGAGTTATTCCGTAACTGATCCCTGAATAAGTGCAACAAGAAACAAGTTGAACCTTTGAGGAGAACACATGGTCTGAGTAAGAATCCCCAATCTCTAGGTACCTGTTATGAATGCATGAATATGCATGGGGTGCATGAATGAATTCCATGTCATGTTCTGTCATTTCCAAGGAATTTACGTGCTTTGATTTTGATTTTGCGCAAGCAAGAGATGGAAGAGTTTAGCACAAGACTTGCAAATGTGATTCCTTGGAGATAACAGAACATGTATGTTAAGCGTGTGGTTAACCATGTTATGTATGCAAAGGCATGAGATCAAATGGGATCAAGGTTCCATCATTTCTGAATATGATTATTGCACTATTCTAAACCATATGAGTATCATTAGATTAAAGGTCTGGCATAACTTCCGCATATATAAGAACCAAGTACCATGTAGATCTCCCATTGTACGAGATCAAGGCTTCTGGAACATCAGGTACTGTTGAGCATTTTCTGAACATGCTGGGAATACCAAGATTGAAGGCTCGAATGAATATCCAAGTGAACAAGTCAGGAGCTTAGAAAATAAATCTAAGAACCATACGGTCACCAACAGAATATAGCATCTACATAAAGTCATAACAGAAATCCAGAACATGGCCATTAGAACCAATAGTCATTGTCTGAGCATAGTCACCATCTGTACCTGTGATAAAAAAATCCCTCCCCACTCGCGGGTGAAGACTAGGTCTAGGTAAGACAATGGTAACTCAAAAATCATTGGTTCGCTTGAAAGTAAAATCATCGCAACACAGACGTGCATGATGAAAGTACCTCTAATTGAACCTCATCCGAGCGTGACATATGACATGACTGCACTAATCGGACCACGTCCTATAGCCGTAATTCCCCCACTTTATTCCTAGTGTCCTAGTGCACTCTGGCCTGGGTATTGGGCCTTTTACCTCAATAGTAACACCCACCCAATAAGAAGCAGATCATGTACAATAGTAGTATATGAAAGACAGTAAAATGCAATGCATGCATATGCTCAAGTATATACAAAATGAGTGAATAAACTGAAAGCATAAAGATAAACACCCAAAGAAAAGAAAGCAAGAGCTAGGAGCGACTCTGGGATGGACTAGCATTTGGTCGACCTATCCCAAGTGAAGTCGCTAGCTGAAACAACCGGCTAAAAATCATTAAACAATGAAGTCGCCATTTGTGATACGGTGGGAGAGAACTGACTGTTTTTTGGTATGCTGGTTCGCGTTTTGCGTTTGTTTTCGCAAAATGTCGCGGTAAGCAAGAGTTGCCACCGTCTTTTATTTTATCCAACAAGGAAGGGAAAAAAGCACAGAAAAATTCCTTTTTCGAAATGTTTCTTGGGTCCGGGGGGTAGATTGTAGAAAGGGAAGGTATTAGCACCCTTTCTATCCGTGGTTATCCACGGGCTCTTAGGTACTTGCTCAAAGTGTTTTCAAAAATTTCTTTTCTTTATGTTTGTGGGTTTGAAAGAAGTTTTTTGTTTGGAAGGTGTAAGTGCGGAAAGTTTTATTTTGAAAGAGCAAGTACTTAAGAACCATCTACCTACTCGAAAAAGGAATCAATCTGTGCTAATGTACTTTAGACAATGCTATCCCACTATTGATGAGTAGGTAACATCGTCATTGGAGTTTTAAGGGTCAATTTGATTAAGGGACGTGCGGTCACTAAAGCAATGTTAGGACGCCTTAGAGGTAACCCTAATGTCTTAAATCATTTTTCCGAGGCAACTGTTTCGAGGCAACTATGATCTTTGGACAAGAGGGTGACGTCTAAAACTTCTTATACTCAATGACCATGTTCGAAGGCAACCAAGCGAGGTGTACCCTAAGAGTGCGCATGTGCGAGTGTGTTGTTTTCAGTTAATTTTATCTTTGTACATGTCAATGGTTATCTATGTTGATTTTAGGTTAAAACATTTGATCTTGTCATACATTCCCTATTACCAAACATCTAACAGTTTATAAGTTACGGAATTTAAATTGCGGAAATTTAAACAAACTATTACAAGGCGTCGGGTATTTACATCGCCAAAAATAACCCTTGAAATTAAAATGCAGAAAGTAAATAAAGCGATAAAAATATTTAAAGTCCTATTAAACTATTACATTCCGGGAAATAGATACAATATTAAAACAAAATGGATCGCGTGCGGAAAATTAAATTGGGCGAGTTCTAGGGTTTCGACCCTTTGATTATTAAAGAAAAGATTTTTTGGTTGTTTTTGAATTAAGAAAGAAATTAGACCTAAATTAATTATTAAATTAAATAAGCTAATTAATTAATTAATGAAAATAATATTTTTTTTGGTTTTTTTGGTATTTAAAGAAATAAAAATAAATTAATCAAAGTTAATAAAACCTAATTATCTAAGTTGATTTTAATTATTACAAAAAAATATTAAAGTTATTCCTAATTAAACTAAATTAATTAATTGATTTTATTAACAAAAATAAATTACTGAAAATAAATTTAATAAAGAAAATATTTTTGGGTTTTGATTTTATTAAGAAAAAGTTTTAATTGGTTAATTAAATTATGAAAAATAAATAAAACAAATAAATCAGATAAATAAAAATAAAGAAATGGAATGACTTAGGGGGGTGTGGGCCTGGAAAAGGAGTGAGAATTGCAATTTGATGGCCCATTAACGTGCAGGCCTGTGTTGACTTTCTGATTCTCCACGTGCCCTTTGACCTGATCCCACCATAGGCCTTCATTCTGGACCACCAGATCTAGCCTGGGGCCATCTGGCAGATGATTGGGTGATGGAGTATGGTGAACCACACGCTTGGTTGTGTATTGAATAACCTAAAGAAAAATAATACAAAGCTTTTGGGGGACCTGGGATTCGAACCCAAGTCCTATTGGATTTTGAACGCTTGCCACTACCACTGCACCAACCTGTTTTAGTTGTTATAGTATTCAATAATAATAATAATATGAGAAACAAGTTAATGGATTAGAAAATATAAAAAATAAAGCACGAAATATGAATCAACCAATGGGGGAGGGCCACGTTTTCATCTTTTTCGTTGGACCCTGGATATTTACCTGCGGATTTATATCCGCAGCTAAATCCGTATGTCATTCCAAAAATCAAGCCTAGGCCATGAAAACGAACCCCAAGACCATGGTTCTATTCGTCTGGGCATCCTGAGTACACCTATACCATTCTTGGACCTTGATTTCACTTGTACAAGAAATACCTAAAAACACAAACCAAGAACCCTAGATTCGGCTAGGGGGCTAGAGGCCATATTAATGCAATCAAATAATGCAGAAAGTCCAGAAATTGCACAAGCATCATGAATATGTCAACGATGTGTCAAAAATATGCAAGAACATGGATTTTCGATTTCAAATATAGGGCGGTATTTTGAGACTTACAACGCTTTAGAACGTGTATGGGGATTGGTTTTGAGTTGGCTTCGCTTCAGTGGATGTCCAGCAATGGATTGGTGTTGAGATTTGACCTTGAAAACACCTCTATGCACGATTTCAGTTTCAAGCTTTTTGCCATTTTTTTCAAGCTTGCTTTTGATGATTCTGTAGCCTCTAGGTCCTGATCTCGTATGTTTTGGCTTGTATAACTAATGTGCAATGCATTAGGTCAACAATTTTGGACTGAATCCTTGTACATTATGGCTTGGAGATTTGATTTGATCCTCCATTGAAAACCTTCCAATTTTGCCAAAAATCCAATATTTTTGCACATATAATGGTTGATACGAATTTGATCCAATTGATGATGATGATGATTATGTCCTGAAATAGCCAAAAAGAGATCCAATAATCAATGTTTGGATTTTATTTGATTTAAATTGATTTAAAATGAAATAATTCATTAAAAAATCAAATTAAATAATAAAATTGACAAATGGTCACAAGGCTGAAGCTAGGACATGTGTGTAGTGTGACAAGATCAAATCAAGTGGAAAAGAATGGGCTCCTTTGACAAAATTTGAAGTTTTGGGGATAGTTGACTTTTGGCAATTTTGCAAAAATGCCCAACTTCAACAATGAATAACTTCTTCAATTTTGAACTTTTGGAGGTGTTCTTGGACGTTTTAGAAAGCTTGAGATGTCCTATAATCAACCCTTTTGGTCTCATCTCATTTTGATATTCCATGCTCAAGTTATAAGCTTTGGCAAAAAAGGTGTTTTTGTTGACTTTCAAAAATGACCTATAATGTCCAATTTTGTAATTTCTTGTGAGTTCATTTTCTGATCTTGGGGTATGCATATGGATTGTAGGAAATTGCATCCTCTTAAAAATGAGCTTTGGATGGGTCATTTCTCATAAAGTATGAGAAAGTTATGCTTGGTAAAAGTTGAGTTGACTTTTCCTGCAAAACCCTAATTTAGCAACTTTTGAGTCTTGATGAATTTTGAGCAATCCTTGATGAATCATGATCAAGCCTTGATAAAATGATTAAATATCCTTCAAAATGAGAATGTTGACAAAAAATATTAAAGTTTGACTGTATTTGTGTCACAGTTGACTTTTGCCTTAGCACAGTCGATTTTTGGACCCGTTGAGCAATTGACTGAGCAAACTTCCTCTGCAAGGCTTGAAATTTGACATGGATGGACTTGAGAAAATATTAAGACATTTGGGAGCACTTGAGGTCATTTGGATGCAAGGACATTGATGCAACACAAAACCCTAATTTGAGATTAACCGCCTTAGGAGATAGCTTGATTGTTCAACTCTTGAGCAATCTTGAACCACTTGGAGATTTTTCTTGCAATGTCTTGGGAAATATGAGAGGGGAAATTTTGGGGTACAACAGCTTCCCCTGTTCAATTTTCTTAAACCTGAGGATATAGATTGGCTTTCGGGCCTTTCGTGATCCGAAGGTGGAAGATGAATGAACACTAGAGTGCCCAGAAATTTGCACTCGCATGAAGTGGTATCAGCCTGGTGATGTCAGGAATGGGCTTACGGATGCCATTTGGAGATTGTTGATAGGTGGTCTGAACTTCGATTGGAATATGAATTAGGTAGATCTTATCGGAAATCTGACTGAAACAAAGGAGGTCTTGGATTAACTTTGACTGGACCGGCATCAGAAAAATCTTCGAATCGATTTAATTGGACCAGGAAAGAATCTTGGAATAACTTCAACTGGAATACGAATCAGGGAGATCTTATCGGCGATCTGACTGAACCAGAGGAGGTCTTGGATTAACTTTGACTGGATCGGAATCAGAAAAATCTTTAGGAATCGATTTAACTGGACTAGACAAGAGTCTTGGAATAACTTCAACTGGAATACAAATCAGGGAGATCTTATCGGCGATCTGACTGAACCAGAGGAGGTTTTGGATTAACTTTGACTGGATCGGCATCAGAAAAATCTTCGAATCGATTTGACTGGACCAGACAAGAGTCTTGGAATAACTTCAACTGGAATACGAATCAGGGAGATCTTATCGGCGATCTGACTGAAACAGAGGAGGTCTTGGATTAACTTTGACTGGATCGGCATCAGAAAAATCTCTGAATCGATTTAACTGGACCAGGCAAGAATCTTGGAATAACTTCAACTGGAATACAAATCACGGAGATCTTATCGGCGATCTAACTGAACCAGAGAAGGTCTTGGATTAACTTTGACTGGATCGACATCAGAAAAATCTTTAGGAATCAATTTAACTGGACCAGCCAAGAGTCTTGGAATAACTTCAACTGGAATACGAATCAGGGAGATCTTATCGGCGATCTGACTGAACCAGAGGAGGTCTTGGATTAACTTTGACTGGATCGGCATCAGAAAAATCTTTAGGAATCGATTTAACTGGACCAGACAAGAGTCTTGGAATAACTTCAACTTGGAATACGAATCAGGGAGATTTTATCGACGATCTGACTGAACCAGAGGAGGTTTTGGATTAACTTTGACTGGATCGGCATCAGAAAAATCTTCGAATCAATTTGACTGGACCAAACACGAGTCTTGGAATAACTTCAACTGGAATACGAATCAGGGAGATCTTATCGGCGATCTGACTGAACCAGAGGAAGTTTTGGATTAACTTTGACTAGATCGGCATCATAAAAATATTTAGGAATCGATTTAACTGGACCAGACAAGAGTCTTGGAATAACTTCAATTGGAATACGAATCAGGGAGATCTTATCGACGATCTGACTGAACCAGAGAAGTCTTTGACATAGTTGAGAATTTAACTGCATCTTTCCTGAAAGGTAAAGGTCAGTTATATGCAATGCATGATATGGATCAAGCAATGATGTTCTCAAAATAAATGAGATTGCATTATATGATGCGTATATGCATGTATCATGATGTATGGAATTGTAATGTTTCAGTTGGGGAAAATAAATCTCGGATAGCTGTTGGAGAATAGAGTGGAATTATTCGTTTCCGTTGGGGATGGTGAACGAAGATGATCGTGAGAATAGACCTGCAGAAGAAGAGAACTTTGTTGGGGAATATACTGATGAGGAGATTACTCTATGGGGAAGAGATGCTCTGCTGAGGATTCCACTGATAAACTCTACTGGGGATAGATTACTGTTGCTGGTGATACTAAATTTGTTGAGGATTGAACTCCTGTTTGTGAAAGGAAAGAACTTCGTTGGGGACGATCTTTCAGTTGCAACTTGCTGGGGATAACCCTGTTAGACTCTTGTGGGGATAATCCTTTGAGTTCTGCTGGGAATGATCCTTTGAACTCGACTGGGGAGATTTATTTTGTACTCCGCTGGGGATAGACTTCCAGAGTCTACTGGGAATGATGCTTCAACTCCGTTGGGGAAGCTTTTTCAGGCTGTGCTAGGAAAATTTTAACTCTACTGGGGGTATCTTGTGATCTGTCGGGGAACATTCTTATACTCTGCTAGGGAATATTAAGTCTGCCGGGGATATCAAGCCTTTCTAGTACTGATGGTAGATCAACTCTGCTTGGGGAGAGCATTGCTGATTTGCTCATAGTTGCAAGTCCCGGCTGGGGGAGAACTACCATTAATGTCTTACTCTGCGGGGAGTGAAGGCATCTTAGCCATATTCTTCAGCTGAATTTACCGCCGTACCTGGTGGACAGAGCAACTATACAGTTTGGACAATTCTATTGCCCCTATTTTTGATATTACCCGTAATCGTCTTTTGTTTCGCATGTAAATATTCATGAGCAGTAATTAATGTCAAATGCATATATCAAAAATGAACATTGGACGTGCTTTGCAAATCAAAACAGATAAAGAAAAACAGTTTGAAATTTCTTTGAAAATGAATTGTATTGATTTTGAAGTTTGGCCTGTAAATAAGCGTTTTTGTACAAGAGGCTGACGTCCTAGTAAGAGAACGCCGTCGAGCAGATAGAATTTACATAAATTGTGAAAAACAAAACAGCTATATGAATATCCCACTGGGTTCCAACTCTGATTTTTCCTTTATGTCTTCTAGCATCTCATCACTTAGCTACTTGGTTGAAGGTAGATCAGATTGATTAGTGTCGTTCGAGCTTGATAGTCGATACCGAAGTCTGGATGCGAGGTGATCCAATGAGACATAGTGTTACACTGATCTCTAATTTTTGCCTGGACCGCCCTTTCGGGTTTTCAGTCCACCGGGATACCCTTTTTTTCCCAAGCCGCCTTTTCAGGTTTTCGACTTGTCGAGTGTACAGATTTTCATTTTCATCCATTATTTTTTCCCGAACCCTTTTGGTTCGCCGGGAAGCCCTAATTTTTTCCTAGGCCAGTCAACCTAGCAAGTCTTTGATTATGCGTAGTATCTTTTTAATATGTCTGCATTGACGGGATGAGGAAGGTCGTCACCGTCCATGGTGGTTAGAATCATAGCTCCTCCTGAGAAAATGTTCTTAACCACAAATGGCCCTTCGTAAGTAGGAGTCCATTTTCCCCTGGGATCACCTTGAGGTAGGATAATGCGCTTGATCACCAGATCCCTAACTTGATACTCTTGTCGTCTAACTTTCTTGTTAAATGCCTTGATCGTCCGTTTTTGGTACGTCTGACCATGACAAATAGCAGTAAGTCTCTTTTCGTCGATTAGGTTCAGTTAATCAAGCCGGGTCTGTATCCAGTCATCTTTGCTCAAGCCTGCATCCTTCATGATCCGAAGAGAGGGTATCTGAACTTGAATAGGCAAGACTGCCTCAATGCCATATACCAAGGAATAGGGTGTTGCCCCCGTTGACGTCCGTGCTGAGGTATTGTACCCGTGAAGAGAAAATGGTAACATCTCGTTCCAGTCTTTGTATGTCACTGTCATCTTCTGCACAATCTTCTTAATGTTCTTATTAGCTACTTCGACAGCCCCATTCATCTTCGGCCGGTAGGGAGAAGAGTTATGATGTTGTATCTTGAATTGCTCGCAGAGCTCGGTGATCATCTTGTTGTTGAGATTGGTACCATTGTCCTTAATGATCCTTTCTGGTACACCATACCGACAGATCATATTATGCCGAATGAACCGTGCCATGACGTTCTTAGTTACGGTAGCAAAGGAAGCTGCTTCAACCCACTTTGTAAAGTAATCAATTGCTACCAGGATGAAACTATGCCCGTTGGATGCTGTAGGTATGATCTCGCCGATCATATCAATGCCCCACATTGCAAAAGGCCAAGGTTCCGTCAAGACATTTAGAGGAACTGGAGGTATGTGCACCTTGTCAGCATAGACTTGGCACTTGTGACATGTCCGAGAATGCTGATAACAGTCGGCTTCCATTGTGGACCAATAATATCCCGCCCGAAGGATTTTCTTTGCCATGGTGTGTCCACTGGAATGAGTTCCAAAAGTACCTTCATGTAACTCTTCCATGATCCTTTCTGCTTCACTCTTATCCATACAATGCAGTAAGGTCGAATCATGGTTACGCTTATAAAGAATGTCATTGCTGATGAAGAACTTTTCTACGAACCTCCTCAGAAACTTCTTATCATTAATAGATGCACCCTCAGGGTACTCTTGAGCCTCAAGGTACCTCTTTACTTCATGAAACCAGGGTTTATCTGCTACCTCTTCAGTCTCAATATCACAGCAATGTGCAGGTTCGTCTAATCTTTCAATGATGATCTGGGGAGCTTCGTTGTCCCAATTGACTTTGAACATAGAAGACATCGTAGCTAGCGCGTCCGCCAACTCGTTCTCATCTCTAGGGAAGTGTTCAAAGGTCATCTCCTCGAAATGGGGAAGCAACGTCAATACATACTCCTTGTAAGGAATAAGATTTGGGTGTTTCGTATCCCACTCTCCTTTGATCTGACTGATCACGAGAGCGGAATCTCCGAAAACACTTAGAAACTTAATCCTTAGGTCAATTGCTGCTCGAAGACCCATGATGCATTCTTCATACTCCGCCATATTGTTGGTGCAGTTGAAACATAGTCGGGCGGTGAACGGAGTTTGAGAGCCTTTAAGAGATATGATCACAGCGCCAATGCCATTACCCAAAGCGTTTGAAGCTCCATCAAAGTACATAGACCATCGGGATCCTTCCTCAGGTCCTTCATCCGGTCTAGGTGTCTCACAATCAGTTACCAACATGATATTCTCGTCCGAGAATTCAAAGTTCATAGACTGGTAATCATCCACTGCCTGATGCGCCAAATGGTCTACCAACACACTTCCCTCGATTGCTTTTTGGGTCGTATATTGTATGTCATACTCAGTCAAGATCATCTTCCATCTTGCTATTCTTCTGGACAAGGCAGGCTTTTCGAAGATATACTTGATTGGATCCATCTTTGATATCAACAGAGTAGTGTGAGTCAACATATACTGTCTCAGCCGGCGAGCAGTCCATGCCAAAGCGCAACAAGTTTTCTCAAGCAATGAGTATCGGGTCTCACAATCGGTAAACATTTTGCTAAGGTAATAAATAGCATGCTCTTTTCGGCAAGACTCATCATGCTGACCCAGCACACACCCCATTGAGTTGTCGAGCACTATCAAGTATAAGATCAAAGGTCTCCCTTCAACTGGTGGCATCAGAATAGGTGGCTCTTGGAGATACTTTTTGATCCTTTCGAAAGCGGCCTGGCATTCATCATTCCAATGTACCACTTGATCTTTCTTCAGTAGCTTGAAGATTGGCTCACAAGTAGCAGTCTGGTGCGAGATGAATCGGGCAATGTAGTTTAGATGTCCCTGAAAGCCTCTGACTTCTTTCTCTGTTCTGGGAGCTGGCATTTCTTGTATAGCCTTCACCTTGGCTGGATCCACTTGAATACCTTTGTCGCTTACGACGAAACCCAACAGCTTACCAGATCTTACCCCGAAGGTGCACTTGTTCGGGTTTAACCTTAGCTTTTACAACTTCAACCTGTCAAACAGCTTCTGCAGATGGTCAAGGTGTTCCTCCAAAAGGCATGACCTTGTAGCAAAAGGTACCCCCACTGAGTAACAAAAGTTGTCTTCTCCATGTCTTTGGGAGCCATTTTAATCTGATTATAACTAGAGAAACCATCCATAAAGGAGAATACCTTGTGCTGAGCTGTGTTGTCAACCAGAACGTCAATATGAGGTAGAGGGAAGTCATCCTTAGGGCTCGCCCTATTCAAATCCATGTAGTCAACACACATTCGAACCTTACCATCCTTCTTCGGCACAGGAACCACATTGGCCACCCACTGAGGATAAGAAGTAACTGCTAGAAAACCGGCGTCAAACTGTTTCATAACTTCTGCCTTGATTTTCTCAGACATCTCTGGGCGCATTCGTCGGACCTTCTATTTCACTAGAGGACAGTCTTCCTTGGTCGGCAGGCGATGAACCACAATATCGGTATCCAACCCAGGCATATCTTCATAAGACCAGGCAAAGATCTCAACATAGTCATGCAGCATTTGAATCAACCGTTGTTTCACACTAAGCTCCAGATTTGCACCAATCTTGACCTCTTTCTTGTCTACCTATGTACCCAGATTCACCAATTCCACCGGCTCTTCATGTGGCTGTATGGCCCTCTCCTCTTGGAGTAACAGTCTTGCAAGTTCACCAGGCACTTTGCAATCATCTTCACCTTCGTCTTCGGCTAAGTTGATCGGATTTTCGAAGTCATAATTGGCAGTAGCAGAGTCGTTACCAGTGAGATCCAGAGTGGATGTAGACCTGTATATGTGAGTATGTGTAAAATAGATGTTTTGCAATATGTAATAAAAGAAAAAAAAGGAGCGCAAAATTTGAAATGCAAGAAACGTCCAATGCTTTTATTAATGATATATGAAAATGACACACATAAAGCCCTCACAAATGAAGCCACGGTGCCCCGGGTAAGACATCGGGCCGTAAAGTTTAAAACATTGTTTGTTACATATTCAAAACAAAAAGTTTCATTACTGGGTAACAAAAGAAATAGGGATGAAGTCCTTTGCTGTACAGGTGCTTGGTCCACCGTCGGTCGTAGGATAGATCTAGTTGTCGAACTCAGACTCTTCAAAATCATCTTCAATGGCATTCACTCCCGAGTTGCTGATGAACACGGGAGGTCTTCCGATTCGTGCATTCTGAACAGCCTTTTGAGCTTCTGCAGTGAAACCCAAACCAAACTTTTTTGTCTTCTGTGTAAAATTAGTGAGTTGTCCCCAATTCGCACACCCACCTTTCTCAATAACAGCCCGGGCATCCTTGAGAGAATCCATCTTCATAGGAGAATCTTCAACAACAGTCTCAGCTGACGCCAATGTCTGGGGAACCTCTTCAAAGTGCTGTAACGGGGTCTCAATGAACTCCCCATCCATCTCTACATATCGGAAAGAGTTGATGTGGCTAACCATGTACTCTTCCTCTCCCTGCACTGTCACAATCTTCCCTCTGACCGGGTACTTCAATTTCTG
This sequence comes from Vicia faba, assembly GCA_948472305.1. Classification (NCBI taxonomy): domain Eukaryota; kingdom Viridiplantae; phylum Streptophyta; class Magnoliopsida; order Fabales; family Fabaceae; genus Vicia; species Vicia faba. The sequence goes on from OX451738.1 coordinate 1,199,796,144, forward strand.
GTGGAGCGTTGAGGTTACGGCCCCAGCTTTATGGATCCATGGGTGACCCAGCAAACAAGAATAAGATGGCCGAATGTCCATCACATAGAATGTAGATGCAAAAACCTGAGAACCAACCTTAATTGGGATATCAACTTCTCCATGCACCATTCTCTTAGACCCATCAAAGGCCCTAACAACAATATTACTTGGTTTCAGCTCCAACCCATCACAGTCCAACCGGTCTAGAGCTTTCTTCAGTAAAACATTCAATGAGGAACTAGTATCCACTAATATATGAGCAAGAGTAGTGCCCCTGCATTCAATGGAGACATGCAGGGCATCGTTGTGATTCTTCCCTTTAGCAGTCAAGTCGGCGTCAGAGAAACCTAACCCATTATCAGCAGTCAGATTGGCCATGCAATCTTTGAATTGATCAGTTGACGTCTCTTGCAGTACGTGTGCAGTCTTCAGAAATGTAATCAGAGCCTTGGCATGGGCCTCTGAGCATAGAAACAGTGACAGCATAGAAATCTTGAACGGGGTTTTCCCCAGCTGTTCAACTACATTGTAGTCACTCTTTTTGATAATTTTCAGAATATCTTCCATCTCTTGTTTAGAAGCTTCAACAGTAATCATCTTTGGTGCCTCCGTCTGGGCAGGCTCACTGGTGGTCCCTTTGCCCCGAGTGTCAGATGGCTCGGCGACAGGGGTAAGAATATGAACTTGAACAGGAATAGTAGCAGGTACACTGGTAGGTGTAATAACAACAGGTTTTCGGGTAGTTGGTGGAGAGATGTCAGGTGAGAAAAGTCTTCCGCTGCGGGTGACTTTAGCAGGTCCAACAATATTGCTGACGTCAGTATCAGCATCCAAATCTTGTTTAACTCCATGAAAATAAACATCAGCCCCGTAATGCCAAGGGACAGCTTTATCGGGGGTGTAGGGGATAGGCCCAGGAACAATGATGATCAATGGTGCGGTTCTTGGAACAGATGTAATTCTAACAAGCTTCCTCGAGGGAGCCTTGGAAGAATTGTCGAAAATGGTAATGATGGCAACTTCTTCAGTATGAGCTAAAGGAATAACAGTCTTCTCAAACAGAATCTCTTTACTATCCATCAGGCGTTGGACACCTGATTTCAAAAGTGGGCAACCGGTAGGTAGGACAGAACACATACGGCAACCTTCGTCACAGCCCGGAAATAAATTGGTTAGGAAAAGGTTCTTCTTCACAGTCAACAAAGGGGTAACAATGTCATTCACAGAAACCACAAACAAGTCTTCATCTATAACATTCACTCCATACTTGGGCATAGGAGCAGTCACAACATTAGGTCTTTCGGGCGCCTCGAACTCAATCTCTTTAGCATCAATTAAGTCTTGTACCTTTTTCTTCAAAGACCAACAATCATCTGTATCATGCCCCGGGCTATCAGAATGAAAAGCACAGCGGGCATTAGGGTTGTACTTCGGTGATGTTATATTTGGATTCTTCGGGGATTCCCTTGGAATCACCAGATTGGTTTTCAGTAACTGTGGCAGAATCTGAGATAAAGTCATGCTGACACGGGTGAATTGCCTTCAAGGTCTCTCGTCCTTTTGTTGATTGTTGTGCTGAGCAGCAACAGCAGGTCTTGAAATAACAACCGCATTAACAGCTTGCCGGCATTCAGGTTTATTCTGGTTTTTCGAACTGTAGACAGCACTGGACTCTTTCTTGAAAAGCTTTTTCTCGGTGCTTGATGAGGCACCCTTTTGTATCTTACCAGCCTTAATACCAGCCCCAATCCTTTCGCCGGTCATAATAAGCTCTGTAAACCCAGACGAAGAGCTTCCAATCAGATGGTTGAAAAAATGGACCAGACAAGGTCCCTAGAAACATATCCACAAGCTCCCGATCAACCAAGGGTGGTTGTACTCTTCCAGCGAGGTCCCTCCACTTCTGAGCATAATCTTTGAAACCTTCGCTCGTTCCCATTGACATAACCTAGAGTTGGATACGCATAGGAGCGAGGTCGGAATTGTACTGGTACTGCCTGTAGAAAGCAGTAGCCAAATCCTCCCAACTATGGATAATGGCTCCGTCCAACTGGTAAAACCACTCAACCTGAGTCCCTGAGAGACTGTCTTGAAAGAAGTGGATCCCTAGGTTCTTATCAGCAATGTACGGCTGAATCTTCCTTACATATGACCGGTGGTGCAGCTTCAGACAAGAAACTCCGTCATACTTAGCAAAGGCTGGTGCTTTGAATTTATGGGGAATCACTATCCCAGATGATAGACCCAGATCACCAAAGTCCAGACCAGGAACTTTCTGAACTTCCATCGCACTCAACCAATCATCCAATTGTTTGTATCTATCCTCAGCAGGATGATACTGGTCTTCGTCGAAGTCCATCTCGTTGTCGGAGACCACATGGCTAGGAGCCCTCCTTTCCTCTTGACTATCTTTCTCTCCAGATGAGGTGGTTAAATCAACTTCATCCCGTAGCCTATTTCCAAACCTGTGACATGTGTTAAACAGGGCTGTCCTCTTCTTCTTCTTCTTCTTCTTCTCTTTCAGAATCAGGGTCTTCAGATCTTGTTGACCCTTAGCTATATTCATGAACAGCTCTTGGAATTGGGCCTTTTGGGCCTGTAGGGCCTTGATTGCTTGCTCGGTTGATGGTTCAGCAGACATGATGAGTGCTGAAATAAACAACGAAGAAGATAAGAGACCTGTAATGGGTACCTGTTATGAAGTGCATGGGATGAAACGCGTATGATTATTATTTCAAAGACAATTGAGAGATTTAAATTTGTAAACAAGAAAGGAAACACACTTTTATTAGGTAAACTTGAAATTCAAATTCTTCAACAGATTGCCCTTAAGGCGTTACAAGAATGGAAATATTGAAAAGGAAATAAAAACTGGAAAGGAAATAATCAAAGGACAATCAGTGCTCCCATGGTCGCTTCTTGTCGGTGCGGACATAGTCATTGAGAATCCGCTCGTTCTCCAGATGCCTAGTAAACTTCTGGATCTTCTGCTCTTGCTCGTTGAACTTTTCTCGGTAAGCATCCCGCTCTTCTCTCAGTTGCATCCAAGACCTTTTCAGTGCCCCAATATCAGTGGGCATGTAAGGATGGAGGGTGGTCGGAAGAACCCCTTCTTCATTAGCAACTTCAATAATGATAGGTCGGACGGCTTCATACGGCATACCCAGCTTCTGGGCACGGATACGAACCCATCTGAGATATGGCTCCATTAGAAGAGAAGTCTTTGGACCCAACTCATGTGGATCATATCTGTGAACTCTATCCCAAGCCCTTATGAATCTGCGGCGTTGCTCGTCGCTATCCCCTTGAAAGTCAAAGATGATACTATGCATTAACAGCTCATGAGGTTCTTCTCTTCTGGCTCTCCCAAACTGACGTAAGGCCAAGCACGGGTTGTAAGAAATTCCTCCATTGGTTCCTATCAGTGGAACATTGGGGTATTCCCCACATCGATCAATGATAGCAATCTCATTCATACCCTTGAGAGTCCAGATGATGTTATTATGAGAGACGGACATAACCCTATAAGCCCAGCCCATGCCTTCTTTGTTCTTCAGCACTGACTTGGGGAGGTGCGAAATAAACCACCTCGCCAATAATGGAGTACAGCACATTAAGGTTCCCCGCTTTCGGGCGGTACAGGCATAAAGCTGATGAAGAATGTCACCCAAGAGAGTGGGTACAGGATTACGAGAGATGAAGATTTTCACCACATTCACATCAAAAAAGGAGTCAGAGTTCGGAAACAATACCAAGCCATATATCAGAAGAGCCAGAATATCTTCGAATGCCTTAAAGTCTAGACTATCCCAGAAATAGTTAGCCTTACTAACCAAAAACTTAGTCAGAAAGCCCTTTGCTCCACTTCTAGTCTCCCAATTAGTCATTACCTCTTCCTTGGTCATATGAAGGGCTGAAGCAATCTCTTCTGGCCTAAGGATCTTCTCCCAACCAGTAAATGGGGTCTTCTCCAGAATAGAGATACCGAGCAGCTCAGAGAACCCTAGTAAGGTGGGAACCAGCTGGTAGTCCTGGAAAGTAAAGCAATAGTACAGCGGATCATAGAATTGGACCAGGACACTCATCATCTACTCGTCCAATTTGGAGGTGACCAAACTGAGAAGATACCCATGTCTTCTGATGAATGAGGTAGTATCAGGCATCTTTGCAATCAACTCTTTAAGCATGGTGGGAACCTGGACAAAGTTGATCCGAATGCTATTCCTATGCATGGGAATCATGACCTACAAAACAGAACAAAGATGAATCCCTCATGTCTTTGAAATAGGTTAGTCCAATGCAAGATGTATGCAATGTTATGATGTCATGATGTCATGATAGTAAGAACATCACAAGTATCCACAAATAGCAAACATGGTAAAGGTACACAAGTCACACAAAGAGCCCTTAGATTTCAGGCTGGCAAGGAGCTTAGGTACTACCCACTTTCAGTTCAATTAGTTTAAACCAGTCCTAAAAATAGTAACCGGGTTCTAGAGGATCTGAATATCACTGACTACGCTCAATCGCTCATAATTCCAGTTTAGCAACCTTTTCTTGTGGCCGGAATCATCGCGAGAGTTGTCTCAATGAGTGTAGCATACTGCTACTGTTCTATGGCCAAGTTGGTCAATTTAAAGGTTCTAAGGTCAGTTGGTGCTTAATGACCCCTTAGATGACCCATATTCTCCTCGTTCCAACACAAGGGATATCGATACAATCTAAAGTGCCACACCAACGTAGCTACTGCTTCAACCGTATCGGTCTACGCTGTACAGTTCACTCACAGTTTATTGCTACTTACCTAAAGGGTATCCCCCAGATCCGGGTCAGGATCTATAGTAACTCTGATACAAGCCCACAAATATAAAGCATACAAAGCAAACAATTGAAAACACAATGATCTAATCCTAAGGTACACCACACTTATTAAGGCTTCCCCAGCAAAGTCGCCAGTTCTGTGATACGGTGGGAGAGAACTGACTATTTTTTGGTATGTTGGTTCGCGTTTTGCGTTTGTTTTTGCAAAATGTCGCGGTAAGCAAGAGTCGCCACCATATTTTATTTTATCCAACAAGGAAGGGAAAAAAGCACAGAAAAATTCCTTTTTCGAGATGTTTCTCGGGTCTGGGGGGTAGATTATAGAAAAGGAAGGTGTTAGCACCCTTTCTATCTGTGGTTATCCACGGGCTCTTAGGTACTTGCTCAAAGTGTTTTCAAAAATTGCTTTTCTTTGTGTTTATGGGTTTGAAAGAAGTTTTTTGTTTGAAAGGTGTAAGTGCGAAAAGTTTTATTTTGAAAGAGCAAGTACTTAAGAACCATCTACCTACTCGAAAAAGGAATCAATCTATGCTAATGTCCTTTAGACAATGCTATCCCACTATTGATGAGTAGGTAACATCGTCGTTGGAGTTTTAAGGGTCAATTCAATTAAGGGACGTGCGGTCACTAAAGCAATGTTAGGACGCCTTAGCGGTAACCCTAATGTCTTAAATCATTTTTCCGAGGCAATCGTTTCGAGGCAACTATGATCTTTGGACAAGAGGGCGACCTCTAAAACTTCCTATACTCAATGACCACGTTCGAAGGCAACCAAGCGAGGTGTACCCTAAGAGTGCGCATGTGTGAGTGTGTTGTTTTTAGTTAATTTTATCTTTGTACATGTCAATGGTTATCTATGTTGATTTTAGGTTAAAACATTTTATCTTTTCATGCATTCCCTATTACCAAACATCTAATAGTTTATAAGTTGCGGAAATTAAATTGCGGAAATTTAAAATAACTATTACAAGGCGTCGGATATTTACATCGCCAAAAACAACCCTTGAAATTAAAATGCGGAAAGTAAATAAAGTGATAAAAATATTTAAAGTCCTATTAAACTATTACATTCTGAGAAACAGATACAATATTGAAACAAAATGGATCCCGTGCGGAAAATTAAATCGGGCGAGTTCTAGGGTTTCGACCTTTTGATTATTAAAGAAAATATTTTTTGGTTGTTTTTGAATTAAGAAAGAAATTAGACTTAAGTTAATTATTAAATTAAATAAGCTAATTAATTAATTAATTAAAATAATATTTTTTTGGTATTTAAAGAAATAAAAATAAATTAATCAAAGTTAATAAAACCTAATTATCTAAGTTGATTTTAATTATTACAAAAAAATATTAAAGTTATTCCTAATTAAACTAAATTAATTAATTGATTTTATTAACAAAAATAAATTACTGAAAATTAATTTAATAAAGAAAATATTTTTGGGTTTTGATTTTATTAGAAAAAGTTTTAATTGGTTAATTAAATTATGAAAAATAAATAAAACAAATAAATAAGATAAATAAAAATAAAGAAATATAATGACTTAGGGGGGTGTGGGCCTGGAAAAGGAGTGAGAATTGCAATTTGATGGCCCATTAACGTGCAGTCTGATTCCTTAAATTTATTTACAAAAATATTGATGAATTAAAAATTAAATAAAACATATTTTTGTTTTTATGATTTCTGATTTTTTGTATTTTTATATTATGAAAATTAGTTTTATGGAATTAAATAAACAATTAACATAATTAAAATAAATAAAAGAAAAGGAAAAAAAGAGAGAAAGAGAGTGCACACATGGGGGGTTTTCTGACCCAATTAGGAGGTATATGCAAGCAATTTGGCCCATTGGAAATCTGGCTTTTTTGACTTTTCAGTGATTGCGTGTAGACCCATTGACCAAGGTGCATGATGGAATTCCTGTGTTGGCCATCAGATTGAGGTTATTGGACATGTGGCAAGCACTAGCGTTGAGCGTATGGTGTACTCTTGGAGAACATGCTGCATGGAAATACTTTGAGAAAAATAATATTGAAGAGGTGGGGGGACCTGGGAATCGAACCCAGGTCCCAATGCTTGCAACTATACCTGTCCACCAACTGAGCTATGCACTCGTGTTTGTTAGTATAATAAGATAGAAATAATATATGGAAGAAACGTCCACTATGCTGAGAAGCGCGCCAAACATTCAAACGGACCAACCACCTTCAGCCACGCCAGCATCTTCTTCGTTCTACCTGAAAATAAAAAATAGATAGCGGGGGTTTTAAACCCCCACTAAATGATACCTGCGAAAAATAGCGAACAGCACATAGTGAAAAAGAAAAAGGGTGCGATGGTTAGTTTCCATTCGTTGGAAGGTCCTGGTTTCAATGGTGCCAGTCTTATGGTATAATTTTTCTATATATGCAAAGCCCCAAATGGCAGCTTCTGAAACCCTAACCTGCGTCCATGGCAACTTCTCATACAGGCAAAATTACTTCAATTAAAATACATCAAAAGCTTCAGAGAGTTTATATTAGTGTAAATCCATATTCAAAATGTATGAAAAATGCATGTATATTGAAGCACGATTATGAAAAAAGTTTGAGAAAGTTTGACTTTATTCTACCACTTCTTTGCGCGTGGAGACTGGAAAAGGATTGAGGCACGTTCAAGCAAGCCCTAGCAAGCCTTTGGAATGAGTTTTAGGCTTTGAAACGTGCTCTATGTGGGAAAACAGTTTTCAGAATTTTGTGAAAAAAATGCAAGTTGTTCTTTGAGTTTTGAGCGCAGCTTGCTTGTTGTGGCATTAGGGTTATGTTCTTGCATATATGTGGAGTGAATTAGGTTACCAATCCAAACCCATAATCCTTTGCATTCATGTTTTTGAGATTTGATTTTTCAAGCATCTTTTTAAATCTTTTTCATACCTTTCTTATGCCAATCATTGAAGATTCTTGCCTTTTTGAGTGTGCACGAAATATTGAGGCCTTAATGAGAGGATATGCTGCACAAAAGGATTTGGAAAACATGTTTTAGCATTTTTCTTATATTTAATTTTAATTAAATGAATTAATAGGATAATAAACTCAATTAATTAATTAAAAATAAGAAAATAACTCCCCTTTGGGTCAATGGGTCGTGAATAGCTTTTGGGTGATGATTCTTGGAAGAAATTGTGGCCCATTAGCAATTTTGAGGCATTTGAAGCAAAGTTGACTTTTCAAAATTCCCAAAAATTTCCCAACTTCCACAAGGCATAGCTTGCTCAATTTTTAAGCTTTGATCATGTTCTTGGACATTTTGGAAAGGTCTTGAAGTTCTCTAACCAATTCCTTTGATCCCATGTCATTTTGATTTACCAATCTCAAGTTATGGTCTTTGACTTAAAGTTCCTTTTTGTTGACTTTTGAAAATGACCTATAATGTTGAGATTGATAACTTTTTGTGAGAGCATTTCTTGGACTTGAAGTGTGAAGAGGAGTTGTAGGAAATGTCATTCTCTTCAAAATGAGTTTTGGATGGAAATTTTCTGATAAACCATGTGGAAGTTATGCCTTAGTCAATTTGCAGTTGACTTTTCCAACTGTCCAAAAATAGAAACTTTTGCATCTTGAGACATTTTGAGCCATACCTTGAGAATCATGATCAAGAATTGATCAAATGATGTCTGTGGCTTCAAAATAAGATGTTGACCAAAATTTTTGACTTTTGACTGTCAAATGACCATTTTGCCCCTGTAGTTGACTGTTGAGCAATTAGGTTTTTTGACTGTGCAATTTTGTGGTGTGAGTCTTGAAACTTGGCATAAGGAAGCTTGACAATGTTTATGGGCATGTGGGACTTGTTTGGACCCTTGGAAACTTCAACTTCTTTGCCAGAACCAAAACCCTAATTTTGGACTGTTAGGAGGCAATTGGACTGTGCCACTCTTGGGAGATTTTGAAGCATGATCTTAGCAAACCTTGAAGAATATGGGAGGGCAAATTTTGGGGTACAACAGTTGCCCCTGTTCAATCGTCTTAGACCTGAGGATGTAGATTGGCTGGCGTGCCTTTCGTAATCCGAGGGTGGAAGATGATTGAACACTAGAGTGCCCAAAAATTTGCGCTCACATAGTAGTGTGATGGTGGGAATGGGCTTATAGATGCCATTTGGAGATTGGATAGGTGGATGGGCTTATAGATGCCATGTTGAGAGGTGATGGATATGTGGATGGGCTTATAGATTCCATCTGGGTGTTGATCGCGTAAGAGATTCCTTAGCGAGAACTTGCGTACCTGAAAAAGAAAATGATTACCTGGCCTATTACAGGAGCTGGTCTTCAGACTCTTTGTGTAGATGTGCCCTGACTGGTTACAGGAATTGAATCTTAAAATCTTCAGACGTTCCCTCGACGGGACGGTGAGAGAACCTTGGATGATTACTACCTCAACAGTAACGGTGAGAGAACCTTGGATGATTACTACCTCAACAGTAACGATGAGAGAACCTGGGGCGATTACTACCTCAACAGTAACGATGAGAGAACCCAGGGCGATTACTACCTCAACAGTAACGATGAGAGAATCTGGGGCGATTACTACCTCAACAGTAACGATGAGAGAACCTGGGGCGATTACTACCTCAACAGTAACGATGAGAGAATCTGGGGCGATTACTACCTCAATAGTAACGATGAGAGAACCTGGGGCGATTACTACCTCAACAGTAACGATGAGAGAATCTTGGATGTCTTCTACTGAGTCTTCATCAGGAAAATCTTTAGGAATCGATTTAACTGGACCAGAGAAGGCCTTTGACTGGATCGGCATCAGAAAAATCTTTAGTAGTCGATTTAACTGAACCAGGCAAGGTCTTGGAATCTTCAACTAGATAAGAATCAGAGAGATCTTAGGGTCGATCTGACTGAACCAGAGAAGGCCTTTGACTGGATCGGCATCAGAAAAATCTTTAGGAGTCGATTTAACTGATCCAGGCAAGGTCTTGGAATCTTCAACTGGAATAAGAATCAGGGAGATCTTAGGGTCGATCTGACTGAACCAGAGAAGGTCTTGGATTAACTTTGACTGGATAAGAATCAGAAAAATCTTAGAATCGATTTAACTGAACCAGGCAAGGTCTTGGAATCTTCAATTGGAATAAGAATCAGGGAGATCTTAGGGTCGATCTGACTAAACCAGAGAAGGTCTTGGATTAACTTTGACTGGATAAGAATCATAAAAATCTTAGAATCGATTTAACTGAACCAGACTAAAGTCTTGGAATCTTCTTTGATTGGATAAGAATCAGAAAAATCTTAGGGTCGATTTAACTGAACCAGACGAAAGTCTTGAAATAACTCCAACTGGATAAGAATCAAAAAAATCTTTAGGAATCGATTTAACTGAACCAGAGGAGGTCTTGGACATAGCTGAGAACTTAACTGGATCTTTCCTGAAAGGTAAAGGTCAGTCATATGCAATGCATGATATGGATCGAGCAATGATGTTCTCAACATAAATGCGATTGTAAGATATGATGCGTATATGCATGCTATAATGTATGGAAATGCGATGTTTATGAATGTATGTTTTCGTCTAGGAAAGTAGGTCCTTGACGGGTGTCGGGAAGTCACATCCTGGGCTGATGTTGGAGAATAGTGCTTTGTTGTTTCCGCTGGGGATGATAGTTGCAGGAATACCGGTAGGAGAAGATAACTCCGTTAGGGAATAAACTTGGCGAATGGATTACTCTGCGGGGAGAAAATTTATTCTAGTGATCTTGCGGGGAACAATACTCTGTGGGGAGAGAGGTACCTTGCTGGGATATTGATGGTAACTCCGCTGGGGATACCGTTGTTATGTTGGGAGTGTTAATAGACTCCGCTGGGGATAGGAAGACTTCGCCGAGGACGATCTTTCCGTGGCTTTTGGCTGAGGATAACCCAGTTATATCCTGGTAGGGAAATAACCTTTGAATAAAGCCGGGGGACGCGTTCGTGCTCTGTAGGGGAGAAGCTTCCAGAATCTAATGGGGATAAGCTTCCTGTTGGGGAGATGATTCAAACTTTCCTGGGGAAATCTTGAACTATACTGGACTCTCCTGGGGAAATTTCGAGATGTACTGGGAGTGACTCCGCTGAATGTCTGGTATACCGCCGGGGAACAATCTTGGATCAAGACTGTCGGGGATACTTGTTAAGAATGTCTACGTACTCTGCTGAGGAATGTTGAGATCTGTTGGAGGATACCCAACTTCCTTAAGGCTGACAGTAGATTAACGGTGCTTGGGGAGAGTGTATTGACTTGCTGACTCACTCTCTGGGGAATTAAGGTATACTGGTTGTGTTCTTCGGCTGAACTTACCTTGGTACCTTGGTGGATAGAACAATTAGATCGCTTAGACCACTCATTATTGCCCCTGTTTCTAAAGTTACCTGTAATTAATCCTTTGTTTCGTATGCAAATATTTATGAGTTAGCAATTAGTGTCAAATGCATATATCACAAATTGAACCTTGGACGTTCTTCACAAAACAAAACAGAAAAGGAAAAACAATTGGCAATTTTAACTGAAAAGTGATTTTTGTATTGATTTTTGAATTTGCCCGTAAATAGGCGTTTTATGTACAAGAGGCTGACGTCCTAGTAAGAGAACGCCGCCGAACAAAAAAGTTTATACAATTTGTACAAAGGGAAAACAAAACAGCTATGTGAAAAGAATAATCCCACTGGGTTCTAACTCTGCTATCGCCTTTATATCTTCGAGCGTCTCATCACTTGATGACCTAGCTGAAGATGAAGCTGATTGATTGATGCCGTCTGAACTTGATAATTGATACCGAATTCTGGATGCAAGGTGATCCAATGAGACATAGTATTACGCTTTATCCCTAACTTTTGCCTAGACCTCCCTTTCGGGTTTTCAGTCCATCGGGATACCCATTTTTGCCCAAGCCGCCTTTTCAGGTTTTCGACTTGCCGGGTGTACAGATTTTTTTCATTTCATCCCTCATTTTGCCCGAACCCTTTTGGTTCGCCGGGAAGCCCTAATTTTTGCCTAGGTATGTCAACCTAGCGGGTCTTTTTTCATGCGTAGTATCTTTTTACTATGTCTGCATTGGCGGGGTGAGGAAGGTCGTCACCATCCATGGTGGTTAGAATCATGGCTCCTCCTGAGAACACATGTTTAACCACAAATGGCCCTTCGTACGTAGGGGTCCATTTGCCCCTTGGATCACTCTGAGGAAGGATGATGCGCTTGATTACCAGATCCCCAACTTGATATTCTTGTGGTCTGACCTTTTTGTTAAATGCCCTGATCATCCATTTTTGGTACGTCTGACCATGACATATAGCAGCAAGTCTCTTTTCGTCAATTAGATTTAACTGATCAAGTCGTGTCTGGATCCAATCATCTTCACTCAGATCTGCATCCTTCATTATCCGGAGAGAAGGTATCTGCACTTCGATCGGTAAGACTGCCTCCATACCGTAGACCTAGGAGAAAGGAGTTGCCCCGGTTGACGTCCTTGCTGAGGTACGGTACCCATGTAGAGCAAATGGTAACGTCTCGTGCCAATCTTTATAAGTCACTGTCATCTTCTGCACAATTTTCTTGATATTCTTATTCGCTGCTTCTACAGCCCCATTCATCTTCGGCCGGTAAGGAGAAGAGTTGTGGTGCTGTATCTTGAACTGCTCGCAGAGCTCAGTGATCATCTTGTTGTTAAGATTGGTATCGTTGTCTGTAATGATCCTTTCTGGGACGCCGTATCGACAGATCAGATTGTGTCGAATGAATCGTGCCACAACGTTCTTGGTTACAGTGGCATAGGAAGCTGCTTCAACCCACTTCGTAAAGTAATCGATCGCTACCAGGATGAAGCGATGCCCATTGGATGTCGTAGGTTTAATCTCACTGATCATATCTATGCCCCACATTGCAAAAGGCCAAGGTGCAGTCAGGACGTTCAGAGGGACTGGAGGAACATGCACCTTATCTGCATATATCTGGCATTTATGGCATGTCCGAGAATGTTGGTAACAGTCGGCTTCCATGGTGGACCAGAAATACCCTGCCCGAAGGATCTTCTTTACCATAGTGTGTCCACTGGAATGTGTTCCGAAGGTACCCTCATGCAGTTTTGCCATGATCCTTTCTGCTTCAGTCTTATCCACACAACGCAGTAAGGTCGCATCATGGTTTCGCTTGTACAGGATGCCGTTGCTAAGGAAGAAATTCGCTGCGAATATTCTCAGAAACTTTTTATCATTGACAGATGCACCTTCAGGGTATTCCTGAGCTTCAAAATATCTTTTCACCTCATGGTACCAAGGTTTCTCAGTCACTACCTCAGCCTCAAGATCACAACAGTATGCCGGTTCGTCCAGTTTCCAGATGATGACCCGGGGAGCCTCATTGTCCCATTTGACTTTGAACATGGAAGACATCGTAGCTAACGCGTCCGCCAGCTGATTCTCCTCTCTTGGGAAATGTTCAAAGGTTATCTCTGTGAAGTGGGGGATCAATGTCAACACACATTCTTTGTAAGGAATAAGGTTTGGATGTTTCGTATCCCACTCGCCTTTGATCTGATTGATCACGAGAGCGGAATCTCCGAAGACACTCAGAAACTTGATCCTTAAGTCGATCGCAGCTTGGAGACCCATGATGCATGCCTCATACTCCGCCATGTTGTTGGTGCAGTTGAAACATAGCCGGGCAGTGAGTGGAGTATGAGTGCCTTGGGGGGATATGATCACAGCGCCAATGCCGTTACCCAAAGCGTTGGAGGCTCCGTCAAAGTGCATAGACCATCGGGATCCTTCCTCAGGTCCTTCATCCGGTCCAGGTACTTCGCAATCAGTCACTATCATGATGCTCTCGTCTGGAAACTCAAAGTTCATTGACTGATAGTCGTCTACTGCCTAATGTGCCAAGTGGTCTGCCAATACACTTCCTTTGATGGCTTTCTGAGTCATGTACTGGATGTCGTATTCTGTCAAGATCATTTGCCATCTTGCTATTCTCCCAGACAGAGCAGGCTTTTCAAATATGTACTTTATCGGATCCATTTTTGAAATCAACAAGGTAGTGTGAGTCAGCATATACTGTCTCAGCCGGTGAGCAGCCCATACCAAAGCGCAGCAAGTTTTCTCGAGCAGTGAGTATCGGGTCTCACAGTCGGTAAACTTTTTGCTAAGGTAATAAATGGCATGCTCTTTTCGGCCAGACTCGTCATGCTGCCCCAGCACACACCCCATTGAGTTGTCAAGTACGGTCAGGTATAGTATCAGAGGTCTCCCTTCAACCGGTGGCATAAGAACGGGTGGTTCTTGGAGATACTCCTTGATTCTGTCAAAAGTGGCCTGACATTCATCATTCCAACGTACTACCTGATCTTTCTTCAGCAGCTTGAAGATTGGCTCACAGGTAGCGGTTAGATGCGAGATGAATCGGGCACCGTAATTCAGGCGTCCTAAAAAGCCTCTGACCTCCTTCTCTGTCTTAGGAACTGGCATCTCTTGAATGGCTTTAACCTTGGCAGGATCCACTTGAATACCCTTATCGCTTACAACGAAGCCTAGCAACTTTCCAGATCTTACCCCGAAGGTGCACTTGTTCGGGTTCAACCTCAGCTTATACAATTTCAGACGGTCAAACAGTTTCTGCAGATGATCAAGGTGTTCCTCCTCTGTTTGAGACCTTGCAATCATGTCGTCGACATACACTTCAATCTCATGATGGATCATGTCATGAAACAAAGCAACTATGGCACGCTGATACGTTTCCCCAGCATTTTTCAACCCGAATGGCATGACCTTGTAGCAGAAGGTGCCCCACTGAGTAACAAAGGTAGTCTTTTCCATGTCTTCAGGTGCCATCTTGATCTGATTATACCCTGAAAAACCATCCATGAAGGAGAATACCTTGTGCTGAGCAGTATTGTCAACCAGAACATCAATGTGAGGTAGGGGAAAGTCATCCTTGGGGCTGGCCCTGTTCATATCCCTATAGTCAACACACATTCTGACCTTACCATATTTCTTTGGTACCGGCACCACATTAGCAACCCACTGAGGGTAAGAAGTTACTGCAAGAAATCCGGCATCAAACTGCTTCATAACCTCAGCTTTGATCTTTTCGGACATCTGTGGACGCATACGGCGGACCTTTTGCTTAACCGGAGGGCAGTCTTCCTTAGTAGGCAAATGATGGACCACAATGTCAGTATCCAACCCAGGCATGTCTTCGTATGACCAAGCAAAGATCTCCACATAATCATGTAGCATCTGAGTCAACCGTTGCTTCACGCTGAGCTCTAGGTTGGCACCAATCTTCACCTCCTTTCTATCTGCCTCAGTACCAAGATTTATCGTTTCCACCGGCTCTTCATGTGGTTGAATTGCCCTCTCTTCCTGGAGTAACAGTCTTGCAAGTTCGCCAGGCACTTCGCAATCATCTTCACCTTCGTCTTCGGCTAAGTTGATCGGATTTTCAAAGTCATAACTTGCAGTAGCAGAGTCGTTACCAGTGAGATCCAGAGTGGATTGAAACCTGTATGAGTGAGTGTGTGTAAATACAGTTGTTTTGCAATATATAAAGAAAGGAAAGAAAGAAAAGGAGCATAAGATTTGAAGTGCGAGAAAACGTCCAAGGTCTTTATTCATGATATATGAAATGACAATTAATATGCCCTCACAAATGAAGCCACGGTGCCCCGGGTAAGACACCGGGCCATAAAGTTTCAGTTCATTGTTTATTACAAATAACAAAAACAAAGGGATTCATTACTGCGTAACAAAAGTAACAGGTAGGTTGTCCTTTGCAGTCCAATTGCTAGGTCCACTGTCGGCCGTCGGATAAATCCAGCTGTCAAACTCAGATTCTTCCACCTCGTCATCATCCCTGATAGCATTCACTCCATGAGCAGGCAGGGGAGCTATCACTACATTGGGCTTCTCAGGTGCCTCAAATTGTACCTCCTTTGCATCAATAAGGTCTTGTACTTTATTCCTTAAGGCCCAGCAGTCATCAGTAGAATGCCCCGGGCTATCGGAGTGATAAGCATAGCGGGCATTTGGATTATACTTGGGAGAGGCAGTATTCACAACCTTCGGGGCCTCCCTGACAGTCACCAAATTGGTGGATAGCAACTGCGGAAAGATTTGCGATAGGGTCATACTCATCCGGGTAAACTCTCTCCTGGGTTTTTCAGCCCTTTGTTGATTGGTTTTCCGAGGAGCGGCAGCAGGCTTAGCAATAACCACCGCGTTGACAGATTGGCGGTGCTCTGGTTTATCTTGCCTCCTAGGCCCATACATAGCACTGGCCTCCTTTTTAAAGGGTTTCTTCTCAGAACTTGAAGACGCACCTTTCTGAATTTTACCAGACTTCATTCCAGCCTCTATCCTCTCCCCAGTCAGAATAAGGTCAGTGAACCCTGCAGATGAATTTCCAATAAGGTGATTGAAAAACGGCCCGGATAGGGTTCCCAAGAACATATCTACCAGCTCACGGTCTGTTAGTGGAGGCTGCACCCTGCCAGCCAGATCCCTCCACTTCTGCGCATACTCTTTAAAACCTTCGCTTGATCCTAGCGACATACCCTGGAGTTAGGTACGTGTAGGAGCAAGGTCGGCATTATATTGATACTGCTTGTAAAAAGCAGTAGCCAACTCCTCCCAGTTACGAACTTTGGTTCCATCCAGCTAATAGAACCATTCGAGATGAGTCCCTGAAAGACTCTCCTGGAAAAAGTGGATCGACAAGTTCTTGTCCACTGTGTAAGATTGAATCTTCCGCACATAAGATCTGAGGTGTAGCTTGGGGCAAGACGCCCCGTCATACTTGGTGAAAGATGGTACCTTAAACTTGTGTGGAATGATCACACCAGTAGATAAACCCAAGTCTCCGAAATCCAGCCCAGGCACTTGTTGAATTTCCATGGCATTCAGTCTGTCTTCCAACTGCTTGTACCGGTCTTCAGCTGGAGGATACTGTTCCTCATTAAAATCAGTCTCGTTGTCAGAGACTACCAGACTTGGAGCCTTTCCCCCCTTGGGACTGTCTTTGCCTATAGAAGAACCAGCTTCCTCATTCTGCAGAGTGTTACCAAACCTCCGGCCCGAGTTGAAAAGAACAGTTATCTTCTTCTTCTTCTCCTTCTTCAGGAGCAAAGCCTTCAGCTCTTATTGGCCTTGAGCCAAACCCATGATCAGCTATTGAAATTGTGCGTTCTGCACCTGAAGGGCCTTGATAGACATCTCGGTTGATGATTCAGGGTTCATGATGCTGAAATAAACAGCGAAGAACAGTAAGCAACCTGAAAAGAAGAGTACCTGCTATGCACATGATGAATGGAATGCGTATGATTTATGTTTTGAAAGACAATCGGGAATCAACTTTGTAAACAAAAAGGAACACACTTCATTATATTCAACTTTGAAATTTAAATTGTTCAACAGGTTGCCCTTAGGCGTTACATAAAATGGAAATATTGAAAAGGGAAATAAAACTGTAAAAGAACATCCAGAGCTCCTCATTGATCCTAGGGTCTCCTCTTCTCAGTACGGATGTAGTCATTCAGAGCTCGCTCATTCTCCAACTGCTTTGTCAGCTTCTGGATCTTCAATTCCTGCTCATTGAACTTTTCCCGATAAGAATCCCGTTCTTCTCGCAGTTGCGACCAAGACCTCTTTAATGTCTCATAATCAGTAGGTATCTGAGGAGGGAGGACAGTTGGAGGAGCCCCATCTTTGTCAGGATACTCAAGAATGACGGGTCTGACAGCTTCGTATGGCATACCTAACTTCTAAGCACGGATGCGAACCCATTTGTAGTAGGCTCCCATAGGTAGAGAAGTCTTTCGCCCCAACTCTTGTGGGTCAGCTTTATGAACTCTGTCCCAAGCTTTGATGAACCTACGACGCAGCTCATCACTATCCACCTGAAACTCAAAACTGATGTGAGGCACCAACATCTCATGGGGCCCTGCTCTTCTGGCCCTTCCAAACTGACGGAGCGCTAGACATGGATTGTAAGAGATTCCTCCTTGAGTACCAATCAAAGGAACATTAGGGTATTCTCCGCAACGATCAATAACAGTTATCTCATCCAAACCTCTAAAAACCCAAATGATGTCTTTATCAGTGAGAGACATTAACCTATGAGCCCAACCTCTTCCTTCTTGGTTCTTCAGCACGAACTTAGGGAGGTGCGAAATAAACCACCTCACCAACAAAGGGATACAACACCACAGAGTTCCTCATCTTCGGGCAGTACGAGCATAAAGTTGTTGCAGGATGTCGCCCAAGAGAGTGGGCACAGGATTCTGAGACATGAAGATCCTTATGGCAGTGACATTGATGAAGTTGTCAGGATTAGGAAACAAGACTACCCATAGATTAAGAGAGCCAAGATGTCTTCATATGCCTTAAAGTCCAAGTAATTCCAGAAACTGTTAGCTTTACCTATCAGAAACTTGGCCAAGAAACCCTTAACTCCGCTTCTAGTCACCCAGTTATCCATTACTTCTTGATGGGTCAAGGGAAGAGCCGCAGCAACATCCTCAAGCCTAAGGGCCTTTTCCCAACCAGTGAAGGGAGTCTGATCCAAGATAGGGATACCAAGAAAATCAGAGAACTCTTCTAGGGTAGGGACCAGCTGGAAGTCTTGAAAGGTGAAGCACTGGTACAGAGGGTCATAGAACTGGGTCAGGACACTCATCAACTGTTGATCCCGCTTTGCAGTGACTAAACTGAGAAGAGAACCATGCCTTTGGATGAAGGAAGTGGTGTTTGGAATTCTGCTAACCAATTCTTCAAGTAACTCAGGTGGGTGAACAAAGTTGAACCGGATAGTATTCCTTCGCATAGGCATCATGATGTCCTACAAAACAGAGCAAAGGTGAAACCCTCTTGTCTTTGAAATGGTCAGTCCTTATGCAGGATGCATGCAATGGCCATGATGTTATGATATTATGATAAAGCACACCACAAATATTTACAAAAGCAAACATGATAAGGCACACAAGTCACACAAGACAAGCCCTTAGAGTTTAGGCTAGCATAAGGTCTAGGTATTACCCTTTTTCAGTTTGTTGGTTCATACCTGTCCTATCAAAAGTAACCGGGTTCTTAGAGGATCCCAATATCACTGACTATCCTCAATCGGTCATAACTCCAGCATCGCAATCTTTTCTTGCAGCCAGAACCATCACGAGAGTTTAGCCTCAATGGGCGTAGCATACTGCTACTGTTCTATTGGCCAAGTTGTGTCATTTAAGGTTATAAGGTCTGTTGGTGCTTAATGACTCCTCAGAAGACCCATATTCTCCTTGTTGCAACACAAGGGATATTGGTACAGACCAAGGTGCCACACCAACGTAGCCACTGTTTCACCCATGTCGGTCTACGCCGGACAGGTCCCTCACAGCTTATGCTACCTAAACAGGGTATCCCCAGATCCGGGATAGGATCTATGTAACTCCGATGCAACCCACAATTTAAAGCAAACAAGTCAAAACAATTGAAAACACAGTTATGAACTATCCTAAGGTACACCTCACTTTATAAATGTCCCCAGCAGAGTCGCCAGTTATGTGATCGGTGGATCTGGAACTGACCGTTTAACGCTGGTTCGCGAAATGTCGCGGAAGCAAGAGTCGCCACCGTTGGGGGATATCTGCTTGGGGATATCTTTATACTCCGCTGAGGAATATTAAGACCTTATGGGGATACCAAACCTTTTTAGCGCTGATGGTAGGCTAACTCTGCTTGGGGAGAGTATTGCTGATTTGTACCTAGCTGCAAGTCTCAGCTGGGAGAGCTACCATTACTGTCTTGCGCTGCGGGGAGTGAAGGTATCTTAGCCATATTCTTCAGCTGAACCTACCTTGGTATCTGGTGGACAGAGCAACTGTATAGTTCGGACAATTCTTATGTCCCTGCTTCTGATATCACCAGTAATTTATCTTTTGTTCTGCATGTAAGTATTTATGAGCAGCAATTAATGTCAAATGCATATATCAAAAATGAACATTGGACGTTCTTTGCAAAACAAAACAGATAAAGGAAAAACAATTTGAAATTTGTCTGAAAATGAATTTGTATTGATTTTGAAATTTGGCCTGTAAATAGGCGTTTTTGTACAAGAGGCTAACATCCTAGTAAGAGGACGCTGCCGAACAAATAGAATTTTATGCAATTTGTGAAAAGAAAACAAAACAGCAATGTGAATGATCCCACTGGGTTCCAACTTTGCTATTACCTTTATATCCTCGAGCATATCATCTCTTTGATACTAGTTGAAGATGAATCTGATTGATCAGTGCCTTCCGAGCTTGATAGTTGATACTGAAGTCTGGATGCAAGGTGATCCGATGAGACATAGTGTTAAGCTTTGATCCCTAATTTTTGCCTGGACCGCCCTTTCGGGTTTTCAGTCCACCGGGATACCCTTTTTTGCCCAAGCCGCCTTTTCAGGTTTTCGACTTGCTGGGTGTACAGATTTTTTTTTCATTTTCATCCCTTATTTTTGCCCGAACCCTTTTGGTTCACCGGGAAGCCCTTATTTTTGCCTAGGCCAGTCAACCTAGCGGTTCTTTGATTATACGTAGTATCTTTTCACTATGTCTGCATTGACGGGGTGAGGAAGGTCGTCACCATCCATGGTGGTTAGAATCATAACTCCTCCTGAGAAAATGTTCTTAACCACAAATGGCCCTTCGTAAGTAGGGGTCCATTTGCCCCTAGGATCACCTTGAGGTAGAATAATGCGCTTGATTACCAGGTCCCCAACTTGATACTTTTGTCGTCTGACTTTCTTGTTAAATGCCTTGATCATCCATTTTTGGTACGTCTGACCATGACAAATAGCAGTAAGTCTCTTTTCATAGATTAGGTTTAGTTGATCAAGTCGGGTCTGAATCCAGTCATCTTCACTCAAAGCTGCATCCTTCATGATTCGAAGAGAGGGTATCTGAACTTCAATGGGCAAGACTGCCTCCATGCCATATACCAAGGAATAGGGTGTTGCCCCTGTTGACGTCCGTGTTGAGGTACGGTACCCATGAAGAGCAAATGGTAACATCTTGTGCCAGTCTTTGTATGTTACTGTCATCTTCTGCACAATCTTCTTGATGTTCTTATTAGCTTCTTCAACAGCCCCATTCATCTTCGGCCGGTAGGGAGAAGAGTTATGATGATGTATCTTGAACTGATCGCAGAGCTCAGTGATCATCTTGTTGTTGAGATTGGTACCATTGTCCATAATAATCCTCTCTGGTACACCATATCGACATATCAGATTGTGCCGAATGAACCGTGCCACGACGTTCTTGGTTACAGAAGCGAAGGAATCCGCTTCCACCCACTTTATAAAGTAATCGATCGCTACCAAGATGAACTGATGCCCGTTGGATACCGTAGGTCTGATCTCGCCGATCATATCAATGCCCCACATTGCAAAAGGCCAAGGCATTGTCAAGACGTTCAGAGGAACTGGAGGTATGTGCACCTTATCAGCATAGACTTGGCACTTGTGACATGTCCGAGAATGCTGATGACAGTCGGCTTCCATTGTGGACCAATAATATCCAGCCCGAAGGATCTTCTTTGCCATGGTGTGTCCACTGGAATGAGTTCCGAAAGTACCTTCATGTAACTCCGTCATGATCCTTTCTGCTTGATTCTTATCTACACAACGCAGTAAGGTTGAATCATGGTTACACTTGTAAAGAATGCCATTGTTGATGAAGAACTTCGCCGCGAACCTCCTCAGAAACTTCTTGTCATTAACAGATGCACCCTCGGGGTACTCTTGAGCTTCAAGATACCTCTTCAACTCATGATACCAGGGCTTTTCTGTTACTTCTTCAGTCTCAAGATCACAGCAATGTGCAGGTTCGTCCAATCTTTCAATGATGATTCGGGGAGCCTCGTTGTCCCAATTGACTTTGAACATAGAAGACATTGTAGCCAGTGCGTCCACCAACTGATTCTCCTCTCTAGGGAAGTGTTCAAAGGTTATCTCCTCAAAGTGGGGTAGCAATGTCAATACATACTCCTTGTAAGGAATAAGATTTGGGTGTTTCATATCCCACTCGCCTTTGATTTGACTGATCACGAGAGCGGAATCTCCGAAGACACTTAGAAACTTAATCCTTAGGTCAATTGCTGCTCGAAGACCCATGATGCAAGCTTCATACTCCACCATGTTGTTGGTGCAGTTGAAACATAGTCGGGCGGTAAACGGAGTATGAGAGCCTTTAGGAGATATGATCACGGCGCCAATGCCATTACCTAAAGCGTTTGAAGCTCCATCAAATTACATAGACCATCGGGATCCTTCCTCAGGTCCTTCATCCGGTCCAGGTGTCTCACAATCAGTTACCAACATGATATTTTCGTCAGGAAATTCAAAGTTCATAGACTGGTAATCATCCACTGCCTGATGTGCCAAATGGTCTGCCAATACACTTCCCTTAATTGCCTTTTGGGTCGTATACTGGATGTCATACTCAGTCAAGTCATCTTCCATCTTGCTATTCTTCCGGACAAGGCAGGCTTCTCGAAGATATACTTGATGGGATCCATCTTTGATATCAACAGAGTAGTGTGAGTCAACATATACTGTCTCAGCCAGCGAACAACCCATGCCAAAGCGCAGCAAGTTTTCTCGAGCAGTGAGTATCGGGTCTCACAGTCGGTAAACTTTTTGCTAAGGTAGTAAATTGCATGGTCTTTTCGACCAGACTCGTCATGTTACCCCAGCACACACCCCATTGAGTTGTCAAGCACTGTCAAGTATAAGATCAGAGGTCTCCCTTCAACTGGTGGCATTAGGATGGGTGGCTCTTGGAGATACTCTTTAATCCTTTCGAAAGCGGCCTGACATTCATCGTTCCAACGTACTACCTGATTGTGATCGGTGGATCTGGAACTGACCGTTTAACGCTGGTTCGCGAAATGTCGCGGAAGCAAGAGTTGCCACCGTCTTTTATTTTCTCCAACATGGAAAGGACAAAAGCACAGAAAAATTCCTTATTGAGATTAATTCTCGGTTCGGGAGGTAGATTTATAGAAAGGGAAGGTGTTAGCACCCTTTCTATCCATGGTTATCCATGGGCTCTTAAATACTTGCTCATTTGTGTTTTCAAAATGTTTGTTTGCTTTCCAAGGTGAGTGGGTTTGAAAAAGTTTCTTTGAAAGTTTCAGATTGACTCTTGTATCGACTCTTGCAAAGTGTCGGTGTGAAAAGAAGTTTTTGATTTGTTTTGAATTAGAGAAAGTATCTACGAGTCATCTACCTACCCTAAGGAATTAGTCTGTGTAAATGTCTTTAAAGTAGTGTCATCCCACCATTGAGAGATAGGTATCACCACCGTTGGAGGTGTTCGGGTCAATTCGAGGATTAGGGACAGTGTGGTCACCAGAGCAATAGTAGGACACCTTAGAAGCTACCCCCATACCATGTTCATGGACATGAGGACTTACTAAAACGTCCTCTACTCGACAACCACGTTTCGAGGGGTAAGGCAACAGTGAGGCGTACCCTAGGAGTGGTGTGTGAATTGTGTCATTTTCAGTTATATTTGTCTTGTCATGCATTGGGTGAGCTACGCTTGTTTTTATTTGGGCATTCATTCTTTCATGTGGTTAGCAATTAAAAGGTGCGGAATTTTAAAGTGCGGAAAATAAAAGTCCTACGCTATTACAAGGCGCGGGTCTACATCGCCAAATTAAACAAAGACCCGATTTGAATAAATAAAATGCGGAAAGTAAATGTCCTAATTATCTATTACAAGGCCTTGGGGAAAATACATTAATTTAAAACGAAAAATAGAAGCAAATGCGCGAAAAGAATTTGGAATAGAAAGTGCGAGGGCGTTGGACCCTTTAAAGAGATTAAATTGGAATTGAAAATAAATTAATGATTAAATAAGAAACAGAAGTTATTTTTTTGGTTTTTAGTATTTAATGAAAATAAAGAGAATTAATTGGAATTAAAAGTTAAATAAAAACCCTAGTTCTAAATTGTTTTTAATTTATTAAAGAAAAATGTTTAAGTTTGACCTAATTTAACCTAATTATTTAATGGCAAGTTTATTTACAAAATTGATTAATAATTAATAATGATAAAAAATAAAAATAAAAAAGATTATTTATTGAGAAAAAGAATAAAAAATGCTAAAAGACCTATTTTTATATTTTTTAATTATTTAAGAAAACGCATTAAAGTTAAAAACCTAAAATTAAAACTAAATTGATTATTAAATTTATTTACAAAAATATTGATGAATTAAAAATTAAATAAAACATATTTTTGTTTTTATGATTTCTGATTTTTTGTATTTTTATATTATGAAAATTAGTTTTATGGAATTAAATAAACAATTAACATAATTAAAATAAATAAAAGAAAAGGAAAAAAAGAGAGAAAGAGAGTGCACACATGGGGGGTTTTCTGACCCAATTAGGAGGTATATGCAAGCAATTTGGCCCATTGGAAATCTGGCTTTTTTGACTTTTCAGTGATTGCGTGTAGACCCATTGACCAAGGTGCTGACCAAGGTGCATGATGGAATTCCTGTGTTGGCCATCATATTGAGGTTATTGGACATGTGGCAAGCACTAGCGTTGAGCGTATGGTGTACTCTTGGAGAACATGCTGCATGGAAATACTTTGAGAAAAATAATATTGAAGAGGTGGGGGGACCTGGGAATCGAACCCAGGTCCCAATGCTTGCAACTATACCTGTCCACCAACTGAGCTATGCACGCGTGTTTGTTAGTATAATAAGATAGAAATAATATATGGAAGAAACGTCCACTATGCTGAGAAGCGCGCCAAACATTCAAACGGACCAACCACCTTCAGCCACACCAGCATCTTCTTCGTTCTACCTGAAAATAAAAATAAGATAGCGGGGGTTTTAAACCCCCACTAAATGATACCTGCGAAAAATAGCAAACAGCACATAGTGAAAAAGAAAAAGGGCGCGATGGTTAGTTTCCATTCGTTGGAAGGTCCTGGTTTCAATGGTGCCAGTCTTATGGTTCAATTTTTCTATATATGCAAAGCCCCAAATGGCAGCTTCTGAAACCCTAACCTGCGTCCATGGCAACTTCTCATACAGGCAAAATTACTTCAATTAAAATACATCAACAGCTTCAGAGAGTTTATATTAGTGTAAATCCATATTCAAAATCTATGAAAAATGCATGTATATTGAAGCACGATTATGAAAAAAGTTTGAGAAAGTTTGACTTTATTCTACCAATACTTTGCGCGTGGAGACTGGAAAAGGATTGAGGCACGTTCAAGCAAGCCCTAGCAAGCCTTTGGAATGAGTTTTAGGCTTTGAAACGTGCTCTATGTGGGAAAACAGTTTTCAGAATTTTGTGAAAAAAATGCAAGTTGTTCTTTGAGTTTTGAGTGCAGCTTGGTTGTTGTGGCATTAGGGTTATGTTCTTGCATATATGTGGAGTGAATTAGGTTACCAATCCAAGCCCATAATCCTTTGCATTCATGTTTTTGAGATTTGATTTTTCAAGCATCTTTTTCAATCTTTTTCATACCTTTCTTATGCCAATCATTGAAGATACTTGCCCTTTTGAGTGTGCACGAAATATTGAGGCCTTAATGAGAGGATATGCTGCACAAAAGGATTTGGAAAACATGTTTTAGCATTTTTCTTATATTTAATTTTGATTAAATGAATTAATAGGATAATAAACTCAATTAATTAATTAAAAATAATAAAATAACTCCCCTTTGGGTCAATGGGTCGTGAATAGCTTTTGGGTGATGATTCTTGGAAGAAATTGTGGCCCATTAGCAATTTTGAGGCATTTGAAGCAAAGTTGACTTTTCAAAATTCCCAAAAATTTCCCAACTTCCACAAGGCATAGCTTGCTCAATGTTTAAGCTTTGATCATGTTCTTGGACATTTTGGAAAGGTCTTGAAGTCCTCTAACCAATGCCTTTGGTCCCATGTCATTTTGATTTACCAATCTCAAGTTATGGTCTTTGACTTAAAGTGCCTTTTTGTTGACTTTTGAAAATGACATATAATGTTGAGATTGATAACTTTTTGTGAGAGCATTTCTTGGACTTAAAGTGTGAAGGGGAGTTGTAGGAAATGTCATTCTCTTCAAAATGAGCTTTGGATGGAAATTTTCTGATAAACCATGTGGAAGTTATGCCTTGGTCAATTTGCAGTTGACTTTTCCAGCTGTCCAAAAATAGAAACTTTTGCATCTTGAGACATTTTGAGCCATACCTTGAGAATCATGATCAAGAATTGATCAAATGATGTTTGTGGCTTCAAAATAAGATGTTGACCAAAAATTTTGACTTTTGACTGTCAAATGACCATTTTGCCCCTGCAGTTGACTATTGAGCAATTAGGTTTTTTGACTGTGCAATTTAGTGATGTGAGTCTTGAAACTTGGCATAAGGATGCTTGACAATGTTTATGGGCATGTGGGACTTGTTTGGACCCTTGGAAACTTCAACTTCTTTGCCAGAACCAAAACCCTAATTTTGGACTGTTAGGAGGCAATTGGACTGTGCCACTCTTGGGAGATTTTGAAGCATGATCTTAGCAAACCTTGAAGAATATGGGAGGGCAAATTTTGGGGTACAACACTGATCTTTCTTCAGTAACTTGAAGATTGGCTCACAAGTAGCAGTTAGGTGTGAGATGAATCAGGCAATGTAGTTCGGACGTCCCAGAAAGCCTCTGACCTCTTTCTCTATTCTGGGAGCTGGCATCTCCTGTATAGCTTTCACCTTTGCTGGATCCACTTGAATACCTTTGTCGCTTACGACGAAACCTAGTAGTTTGCCAGATCTCATCCCGAAGGTGCACTTGTTCGGGTTCAACCTCAGCTTGTACAACTTTAGTCTGTCAAACAGCTTATGCAGATGGTCAAGGTGTTCTTCCTCAGTCTGGGACCTTGCAATCATATCATCGACGTATACTTAAATCTCATGATGGATCATGTCATGAAACAAAGCAACCATGGCATACTGATATGTTGCCCCAACATTCTTCAGTCCAAAAGGCATGACCTTGTAGCAAAAGGTACCCCACTGAGTAACAAAGGTCGTCTTCTCCATGTCTTCGGGAGCCATTTTAATCTGATTATAACCAGAGAAACCATCCATAAAGGAGAAAACTTTGTGCTGAGCGGTGTTGTCAACCAGAACGTCGATATGAGGTAGAGGGAAGTCATCCTTGGGACTCGCCCTGTTCAAATCCCTGTAGTCAACACACATTCGGATCTTACCATCTTTCTTCGGCACAGGAACCACATTGGCCACCCACTGAGGGTAAGAAGTAACTGCTAGAAAACCGGCGTCAAACTGTTTCATAACTTCAGCCTTGATTTTCTCAGATATCTCTGGGCGCATACGGAGAACCTTCTGTTTTACTAGAGGAAAGTCTTCCTTGGTAGGCAGGCGATGAACCACAATATCAGTATCCAAACCAGGCATATCTTCGTAAGACCAGGCAAAGATCTCAACATAGTCTCGCAGCATATGAATCAACCATTGTTTCACACTAAGCTCCAGATTTGCACCAACCTTGACTTCCTTCTTGTCTGTCTCAGTACCCAGATTCACTGCTTCTACTGGCTCTTCGTGCGGCTGAATGGCCCTCTCTTCTTGAAGTAACAGTCTTGCAAGTTCACCAGGCACTTCACAATCATCTTCATCTTCGTCTTCAGCTAAGTTGATCGGATTTTCGAAGTCATAACCGGCAGTAGCAGAGTCGTTACCAGTAGGATCCAGAGTGGATGTGGACCTGTATATGTGAGTGTGTGTAAAATAGCTATTTTGCAATATATAATAAAGAAAGAAAAGGAACGCAAAATTTGAAATGCAAGAAACGTCCAATGCTTTTTATTAATGATATATGAAAATGACACACAAAAGCCCTCACAAATGAAGCCACAGTGCCCCGGGTAAGACACCGGGCCATAAAGTTTAAAACATTGTCTATTACAAATTCAAAACAAAAGTTTCATTACTGGGTAACAAAAGTAATAGGGATGAAGTCCTTTACTGTCCAGTACTTGGTCCACCGTCGGTCGTAGGATAGATCCAGCTGTCGAATTCAGACTCTTCCACGTCATCTTCAATGGCATTCACTCCCGAGTTGCTGATGAACACGGGAGGTCTTCCAATTCGTGCATTTCGAACAGCCCTTTGAGCTTCTGCAGTGAAACCCAAACCAAACTTGTTAGTCTTCTATGTAAAATCAGGAAGTCGGCCCCAATTTGCACACTCACCCTTCTCAATAACAGCCCGGGCATCTTTTAAGGAAGCCATTTTCATAGGAGAATCTTCAACCATAGTCTCAACTGATGCTAGTGTCTGGGGAACCTCTTCAAAGTGCTGAAATGGGGTCTCAATGAAATCCCCATCCATCTCTACGTATCGGAACGAGTTGAGGTGGCTGACCATATACTCTTCCTCCCCTTGTACTGTCACAATCTTCCCTTTGACCGGGTACTTCAACTTCTGGTGGATCGTTGAGGTTATGACCCCAGCTTTGTGGATCCATGGACGACCCAGCAAATAAGAATAGGATGGCCGAATGTCCATCACATAGAATGTAGAATTGAAGACCTGAGAACCAACCTTGATCGGGATATCAACCTCTCCATGCACCATCCTCTTAGACCCATCAAAGGCCCTGATAATAATGTTACTTGGTTTCAGCTCCAAACCTTCACAATCCAACCGGTCTAGAGCTTTTTTAGGTAAGACATTCAACGAAGAACCAGTATCCACCAATACATGAGCGAGAGTAGTGCCCCTGCATTCAATGGAGACATGCAGGGCATCATTGTGATTCTTCCCTTTAGTGGTCAAGTAAGCATCAGAGAAACCCAACCCATTATCAGCAGTCAAATTAGCCACACAATCTGTAAACTGATCAGCTGATGTCTCTTGTGGTACGTGGGCAGTCTTCAGAAAGGTAATCAGAGCCTTGGCATGGGCCTCTGAGCACAGCAATAGTGACAACATAGAAATATTGGATGGGGTTTTCCCCAGCTGCTCAACTACATTATAATCACTCTTCCTAATAATCTTCAGAATCTCTTCCATCTCTTGTTTGGAAGCTTCAACAGTAATTGTCTTCGGTGCCTCCGTCTGGGCAGGCACATCAGTGGCGACCCCTTTTCCCCGAGCGTCAGAGGACTCGGCGACAGGGGTAAGAATAGGAACTTGATCAGGAATAGTGACAGGTACACTGGCAGGTGTGATAACAACAGGTCTTCAGACAGTTGGTGGAGCAATATCAGGTGAGAAAAGTCTTCCGCTGCGGGTGACTTTAGCAGGTCCAACAATGTTGCTGACGTCAATATCAGCATCCAGCTCTTGCTTAACTCCATGAAAATAAACATCAGCCCCATAGTGCCAGGGGACAGCTTTATCATAGGTATAGGGGATGGACCCCGAAATAGTGATGACCACAGGTGCGATTCCTGGAACAGATGTAATTCTAACAGGCTTCCTCGAGGGAGCCTTGGAAGAATTGTCGAAAATGGTAATGATGGCAACTTCTTTAGAAGAAACTAAGGGAACAATAGTCTTCTCAAACAGAATCTCTTTACTATCCATCAGGCGCTGGACACCTGATTTCAAAAGAGGGCAACCATTTGGATGGGCAGAACACATACAACAACCTTCGTCACAGCCCGAAAATAAACCGGCTACCAAAAGGTTCTTCTTGACAGTCATCAGAGGGGTAACAATGTCATCCACAGAAACTACAAACAAGTCTTCCTCTACAGCATTCACTCCATGTTTGGGCATGGGAGCAGTCACAACATTAGGCCTCTCGGGCGCCTCGAACTCAATCTCCTTTGCATCAATTAAGTCCTGTATCTTATTTTTCAGACTCCAACAATCATCTGTATAGTGCCACGGGCTATCAGAGTGATAAGCATAGCAGGCGTTAGGGTTGTACCTTGGTGACGTTGTATTTGAATTCTTTGGGGCTTCCCTTAGAGTCACCAGATTAGTCTTCAGCAACTGTGGCAGAATCTGAGATAAGGTTATGCTGAGACGAGTGAATTGCCCTTAGGTCTCTCATCCTTCTGTTGATTGTTGTGCTGAGGAGCACCAGCAGGTTTTGAAATAACAACCGCATTGACAGCTTGGCGGTGTTCAGGTCTATCATGTCTTCTTGCACTGTAGACAGCACTGGACTCTTTCTTAAACGGATTCTTCTCGGTGCTTGATGGGGCACCCTTATGTATCTTCCTAGACTTTATACCATCCTCAATCCTCTCACTAGTCAAAATAATATCTGTAAACCCAGATGAAGAGCTTCCAATTAGATGGTTGAAAAATGGACCAGACAGGGTCCCCAAAAACATGTCCACAAGCTCTCGATCAGCTAAGGGTGGTTGTACCCTTCCAGCGAGGTCTCTCCACTTTTGAACATAATCTTTGAATCCTTCACCCGTTCCCATTGGCATACCATGGAGTTGGGTACGCGTAGGAGCGAGGTCGGAGTTGTACTGATACTGCCTGTAGAATGCAGTAGCCAAATCTTCCCAACTGCGAATACTGGCTCCGTCCAACTGATAGAACCACTCAAGCTGAGTCCCTGAGAGACTGTCTTGGAATAAGTGGATCCATAGGTTCTTATCAGCTGTATACGGCTGAATCTTCCTCACATATGAACAGAGGTGTAGCTTCGGACAAGAAACTCCTTCATACTTAGAAAAGGTTGGTGCCTTGAATTTGTGGGGAATCACTACCCCAGATGATAGACCTAGGTCATTTAAGTCCAGACCAGGCACCTTTTGAACCTCCATAGCACTCAACCGGTCTTCCAGTTGCTTGTATCTATCCTCGGCAGGAGGATATTGTTCTTCATCGTAGTCCATCTCGTTGTTGGAGACCACAGGGCTAGGAACCCTCCTTTCTTGTGGACTATCTTTCCCTTCAGATGAGGTGGTCAGATCAACTTCATCTCGTAGCCTGTTGCCAAACCTAGGACCAGTGTTGAACAGGATTGTTCTCTTCTTCTTCTTCTTCTCTTTCAGAATCAGGGTCTTCAGGTCCTGCTGACCCTTAGCTAGACTCATGAATAGATCTTGAAATTGGGCATTCTGGGCCTGGAGGGCCTTGATAGCTTGCTCAGTGGAAGGTTCAGTAGACATGATGATTGTTGAAATAAACAGCGAAGAAGATAAGCGACCTGTAAAGGGTACCTGTTTATGAAGTGCATGGGATGAAATGCGTATGATTATGATTTCAAAGACAATTGAGATTCAAATTTGTAAACAAGAAAGGAAACACACTTTATTAGATAACTTTGTAATTCAAATTGTTCAACTGATGCCCTCAGGGCGTTACAAGAATGGAAATACTGAAAAGTAAACAAAAACTGGAAAGGAAATCATCAAAGGTCCATCAATGCTCCCATGGTCTCTTCTTATCAGTGCGGACATAGTCGTTGAGAATCTGCTCGTTCTCTAACTTCCTAGTCAACTTCTGGATCTTCTTCTCTTGTTCATTGAACTTCTCTCGGTAAGAATCCCGTTCATCCCTCAACTGCATCCAAGACCTCTTCAGTGCCCCAATGTCAGTGGGCATATAAGGATGGAGAATTGAAGATGTGAAAAACACAAGAAGGGGGGTTGAATTGTAAAACTTAAATCAAATGTGCAGACAACACTGTATTTTTATCCTGGTTCGTTTGATCTTAAACTACTCCAGTCCACCCGTCAAGGTGATTTCGCCTCTCTCCAACGAGGTCTTAATCCACTATATTCACTGAATACAACAACTACTTTAACAACTGTTAAAGCCTTCTCGAGTCTAACCAAAGATTGGTTTATCTCAAGGAAATTCTCTTACAGATAATTGAACAAAAGTGTGTTTGATGGTTTCTAGTAAAACTATATATCACAACTATGATAATACACAATATTAAGCTTAGAATGAAAACAGGATTGCTAGAGCGATAGAGTAAGTGTGGTTGAAAGCTTTAGCAAATTGTATGAGTGCGTTCGTTTTCGTATGCGTGCGTGAAGAGTATTAGCCTTTTCTTTTCTCACACTGACTTGTTTAAATAACCAAGGAAGAGATACGTTGGTGTCCATAAATCACTTTCAATGATCATAATGTTCTTTCCTATTTGAGAAGATCTTGTCTTTGAATAAAGCCGTTGGTAATTAA
The DNA here is from genome assembly GCA_948472305.1 of Vicia faba. Lineage (NCBI taxonomy): Eukaryota > Viridiplantae > Streptophyta > Magnoliopsida > Fabales > Fabaceae > Vicia > Vicia faba. The sequence goes on from OX451738.1 coordinate 1,199,828,169, forward strand.
TCTGTCTTGAATGCATAGTAACGCTTCAGACTGTTCTGCTAATGATAATCAGAGTGTTCTTTCCTTTATGCTGACGCTTCTAAGTGTTGATGACTTGGTTAGGATCTTGATCAGAGTCAGAGTATTTTATGCGCAGATTCTGTTCATCAGGCTTCAGCGTATAGCACATGTTATTTGATCTTCTGATGCTGACATATCTTCTGATGCTGATGCTGATTCCATCAGAGTTTCTGTAAATACACAACATAATTTTAAGTAGCATATATGTCTTATATAAATCTTACAATTTATTTAATCTTGTATTTTGTTATCATCAAAACTCTAACTGAGGGTTGTAGAATCAAACTATGTTCTAACAATCTCCCCCTTTTTGATGATGACAAAAACCATATTTTTTTCAATTAAAAATAAGGAATAAAAGGTATCAGAGATTAAAGATAAGGAATAAAAGGTATCAGAGATAAACAAGTAATGAATAAAAGGCATCAGAGATAAGAATAAAGAATTAAGGTATTAGAGCTAAGAGGAGAAAAACTCCCCCTGAGTTGATTACTTCCCTTTAATTCCATGAGACTTTGAGCATCAGACCTTTACTGTGTCAAAGTGCATCAGATTCATCAGAGTTTTGTACCTGTAAGCTTTTCAGAAGAGAAGAAAATTAAATAGATCAGAATGTTTGAGACTTATGTCTCAGTAATCCGTTATTGAAAAATATCATTCTTTCTCCCCCTTTTTGTCAGTTATCAAAAAGCACAAATAATCAGAGCTAAAATGATTAGAGCTAAAAAGAGTTTGTATTAAACAGAAGCAATGAAAAGTTCATAACAGTGTAAAAATATTACAGACAAACATGTAAAGAAAACAAGGAAACCACAAGAAAATTCAAAGAGGGAGGTGGAAGACGTGTGAACAGAGCTTCCAACATGCTCTTGATTTGGGTGCTGGTTTCCTGTTGATGAGATACCATGTTTGCTATTGCATCAATTTTGATGGCCTGCTTATCCATTCTTTCATTCATCAACATATCAGATCTTTTCAAGTCCTCCAGAGTCTGTCTGTCAAGAGAGGAAGCTTGAGGATCTTCAGAAACAGGGTGCTTGTCAGAGCTTTCTTCATTATCTTCTTCTTGACCCAAGTCTTCATATGGAATCATTTGTTCTTCTGCAGGTTGAACTTTGTATGCTGGACGCTGTTTAGACCAAGGAGTAATATCCAGTGGGAGAACTTCTTCCTTAAGCAGCTTGCTCAGAACTAGACCTTCAATCTCTTTTAGCAGATTGCTGAAGTTCTGTTGAGCCTGTCCATAGCTCTGGTCTTGCAACTTAAAGGTTTCAGAGCATACCCATCTTCTGAATTTTGTCCATAGGAAATCTGATACAGCAGGATCAACCAGTTCCAGACTTGCTTGTTTCAAAGAAGTGATCCACTTCTGTATTTCTGTTTCAAAGTTCAATATGATGGAACCAACATCTGGATGTTTTGGTTTAGGGATAGCAGTTTTGTTGTTTATTGCAGCAAGGCGTTCAAAGACTGTTAGATCAATGACAGTCTTGTTGTGGTCATCTGAATTTGTCTTAGGTGAGGGAGTGGGAGAGTCAGGAATTACGATTGGACTTGATGGGGAATTTGGTGGAGTTATTTCTGGTGAAGAGGGAAGTTGAGGAATATTCATAGTGGTACCACAGGGCAATTGAATGGCCAAAGTTGTGGTTCAGGGGATTCTGAGTGTTGAGCCTCAGAGGTTTGAGTCTCAGGTTGTGGAGATTGTTCATGTTGAGGAGAGGGTGGATTAATTTCTGGTTGGGGAGACGAAGGTTGTGGGATTTCTGGTTCTGGAGAGAGTGGAATTTCTGGTATTGGTGAGAGGGGAATTTCTGTGTTTGGATTTGGATTTTCTGTTTCAGGAGCAGAGGTGTGTTGGTCTATATCAGAAAGAACTTGTGCAAGTTCTTGTTCTGGTATGGCTTCAGTATTTGGATTTTGTGGTTGGGAGCGGGATCTTCTGAGGGTTAATGACTCAAAAGGGTCAAAGTCAAGGTCAAAATGATCAAAGGTTTGAGGTGTTGGGATTTCAGATGGAGTGGGTATTGGAATAGATGTGGAAACAGCAATTGAATCTAAAACAGTGACACAAGAGAGATTACCTCTTTTCTTCGGAGTCTGCTGAGATGATCCTTCTGTAACAACTTTTCTTTTCTTTGTCTTCTTCAGAACAACCTCTGGAGCCTTCTGCTGAAGATCTTGAATATTCAGATTTGGTGTTGTACCATCAACTTTACACGCATCCAGATATCTCAGAATGATTTCAGGTTTGGAGTCAATTTCTGAGAACAGAGGGAAGTTGTCCAGAGGGACTCTTCTGCTGGAGATTTCAGCAAAAGGAGTGACGTTGGGCTCCTTCTTAATGTTCTCTATCAACTTCATTTTCTTCAGATTTTTGGCATTCAGCTGCTTGCCAACAGAAGGTTCCAGAGTGCTGATTTCTTGAGCCTCTGTCAGATGATCAATCAGCCTATTCTTAGTAAGAATATCTGATATCAGTCTTCCCAAGGGTATCCGATCCCTTTTTATACGTTCCTCTTCTCTTGTTTCCTTGACACTTGTTCTGAGATGGTTGAACAGAAGATGAGCCAGATTAATCTTGACCTTCTGAGACATGAAATAGATCAGAAATTGCTGATCTATATTAATGTAATCAGGAGAGCTGGTAGGCTTCATGTGGTTGAAACAGCCCAGAATGATCTTGGCCCAAATTCTGTGCTTGTCTTTCAAATCCCTTATCTTGCTGGAGGGAAGCCCCAGCGTGAAAATTTCCCTTGCAATCACGGCACCATCTGCACACCTTTCTGCCATATCAATACAACGAACACCACCACCATTGTAGCCTATCAAGCGAGCAATGAGGTCTTCAGTGATAACAATCTTCTTCCCCATGATATATGAAGTGACCTGATGGTTTGAAGAAGAAGCGTGAATCCAAAATTCCTTTACCAGAATAGGAAATGTTGGACCCACCAGCCTGTCAAAATACTTTTCCCAACCTTGAGTTTAACCTCTTCAGATAAATTAAAACCATTCTCCTTGAGACTGTTGAAATCCACTATTAATTCTGACAGAACCTCTAGGTTTTTGACTGGTGTTAGAAGAGTTCTGAAAGGTACTTCATATTGTTCAGATGAAATAGTTTTCTGGGATCCTGAAGAAGGAATTCTGGAAGAAGCCATGTTCACACGAGGTTTTTGTGAAAAAGATTGAAAGGGTTTCTTTAGAAAGAAGAACACAGAAATCAGAAATATTGAGTGAAAACGAAAGTGACGGTAGAAGTGTGCGAATGGTGTGAAGTGTTTAAATAGATTTCTAAAAAGGTTTTGAAAACATAAACGTTTAAGAGAGAGAAATTAATAATTATTATTAGCATTTAATGATAGCTGATTTTAGGGGATTCAGAAAGATATTTGGAACGGTTACCCATGACATGTGTCTCAATGCATCCAATCAGCGCTTTTCCTTTTCAGAAACGTGAACGCGTGTTCAATCTCAGAAAATAGCTGATGACTGGATGACACTTGTTTGCTTGAGTGAACAACACATTTCTATCCTTGAAATGAAGCGCTCAGATCTTCATGGATAGATGCTGATACAATCTGCATTTCTAAAGTTCTGAAAGAAGATTGATCAGTAGTTCACAGAAAACAAACATAATTCTGAAGGTTAATATATAAAATTAAAACAATTTTATTCTGGACAGAGCTTCATGCTGAGATGTTTCAGAATGAATTTGAACCTATCTTCAGAAAGTTGTTTTGTAAAAATATCAGCCCATTGATGGTCTGTGTTAATAAATTTAAAATTTAAAATCCCTTTATGAATATAGTCCCTAATAAAATGATGTTTTATTTCTATATGCTTAGCCCTAGAATGAAAAATTGGATTTTTACTTAAGCAAATAGCAAAAGTATTGTCACAGAAGATAGGAATTTTACTCTCAAATATCTGGAAGTCCTCAAGTTGACTTTTCATCCAGAGCATTTGTGTGCTGCATCCAGCTGCTGCTATGTATTCAGCTTCTGCTGTTGATAGAGCAATTGTGGATTGTCTTTTGATGGACCATGAGATCAGATTTTCTCCCAGAAACAGGAAGCTTCCAGAAGTACTTTTACGTTCTACTCTGTCTCCAGCAAAATCAACATCACAGTATCCTACTAAGCTGTAATCACTTGATTTTCTATAAAACAAACCCAGATTAGTAGTACCTTTCAGATACTTGAATATTCTCTTAACTGCTGTTAAGTGAGATTCTCTAGGATCTGATTGGAATCTAGCACAAATGCAAACACTGAATAAAATGTCAGGCCTTGAAGCTGTCAGATAAAGAAGAGAACCAATCATACCATTGTAGACTTTATGTTCTACCTTTTTACTTACCTCTTCTCTTTCCAGAATGCACGTGGGATGCATTGGAATCTTTGATGGCTTACATTCTGAGAGATCAAATTTCTTCAGTAGTTCTCTGACATATTTTCTCTGATGAATGTAAGTTCCTTCTGGGGTTTGATTGATCTGAATGCCCAGAAAGAATTTCAGTTCCCCCATTAGGCTCATCTCAAATTCTACCTGCATACACTTAGAAAACATTCTTCCCAGAGAAGGTTTAGTAGATCCAAATATGATATCATCAATATAAATCTGACATACTAAAATGTCATTCTTAACTGTCTTACAGAATAGAGTTGTGTCCACTTTCCCTCTGGTGAATTCCTTTTCTAACAGGAAGTTACTTAGTCTTTCATACCAAGCTCTGGGAGCTTGTTTCAGACCATAGAGTGACTTCTTTAGTTTGAAAACATATTCTGGATTTTTGGAACTTTCAAAACCAGGGGGTTGGTGCACATATACCTCTTCTTCTATATATCCATTTAAGAATGCACTCTTAACATCCATCTGATACAGAGTGATGTCTTTATTAACAGCAAATGAGATTAAGAGTCTGATAGATTCTAACCTGGCGACTGGAGCAAAGGTTTCTGTATAGTCTATCCCCTCTTGCTGACTATAACCTTGTGCTACCAATCGTGCTTTGTTTCTGATGACTTCACCTTATTCATTCAGTTTGTTTCTGAATACCCATTTTGTTCCAATGACGTTGAATCCTTTTGGTTTGGGAACTAGATCCCATACGTCATTTCTTGTGAATTGATTCAGCTCCTCTTGCATTTCTAGAATCCAGTCATTGTCCATAAGTGCTTCATCAATTGTTGATGGTTCAATTAGAGAAACAAGTCCCATGAGAGATTCTTCAGAGTTTCTGAAGCTAGCTCTTGTTCTGATTGGATCTTCCTTTCTTCCTAAGATTGTTTCTTCTGGGTGATCCATGCTGCTTCTGGATGGTCTTTTCTGAAGTTGATCAATAGAAGGTGCTGGATTGCTTGTAGTGCCTCTTTCTGATGTTGAGGGAGTGTTAAGAGCTTCTGATGACTTGTCTTCAGTACCTGTGAATTCAACTTCCATACCTGCAAATACTTCATTCTGCTTTGACTTTTGAGAGTCAAGCTTATCATCAAAACGAACACTGATTGATTCTTCCACAATCTGTGTTTCTGTATTGTATACTTTGTACCCTCTTGAGCATTCAGAGTATCCTAACATAATACACTTTTGTGCTTTAGAGTCAAACTTGTTCAAATAATTTTTTGTATTTAAAATAAAGCATGTACATCCAAATGGATGAAAATATGAAATGTTGGGCTTTTTGTTCTTCCACAATTCATAGGGATTCTTTTCCAGAATAGGTCTTATGGAGATTCTATTCTGAATGTAACACGCTGTGTTTATTGCCTCTGCCCAGAAGATCTTAGCAACGTTAGTCTCGTTGATCATGGTTCTGGCCATTTCTTGCAATGTTATGTTCTTTCGTTCTACAACTCCATTTTGCTGGGGAGTTCTAGGACAAGAGAAATCATGCAGAATGCCTTTGTCATTAAAAAATGATTCAAAATCTTTGTTTTCAAACTCTCCACCATGATCACTTCTGACTTTGACGATTCTAAGATCCTTTTCATTCTGAACTTGGTTGCAGAAGGTGACAAACACAGAGTGTGACTCGTCCTTATGTCTTAAGAACTTTACCCATGTCCATCTGTTATAGTCATCTACGATTACTAACCCATACTTCTTGCCACTGACTAAAGCAGTTTTAACTGGTCCAAATAAGTCAATGTTCAGAAGTTCTAATGGCTTGGAAGTGGAAACAACGTTTTTAGATTTGAAAGCTGGTTTTGCAAAATTTCCTTTCTGATATGCTTCACACAGAGCATCCGAATTGAACTTCAGGTTAGGAAGTCCTCTGACCAGATTGAGTTTGTTAATCTGAGATATTCTTCTCATACTAATATGTCCCAATCTTATGTGTCAGATCCATTTCTCGTTGTTAACAGACATAAGACACTTTACATTATGACTTTTTAGTTCATAAAGTTTTATTTTATAAATGTTGTTTCTCCTCTTTCCATTAAATAGGATAGTCCCATCTTTCTGACTAACAGCTTTGCATGAATTTTGATTAAAGATTATATCATAACCGTTATCACTTAATTGACTTATGGATAACAGGTTATGCATTAATCCATCTACTAATAAAACATTACTTATAGAGGGAAGATTTCCATTACCTACTGTTCCAGAGTCAATGATCTTTCCTCTCTGATTGCCTCTAAAGCCTACGCGGCCTCCAGGCTTAAGTTTCAGGCTTTGGAACATATGCCTTCTTCCCGTCATGTGTCGTGAGCAGCCAGAGTCCAGGTACCATGACTGGTGTTTCTTCTTTGCTGCTAAAGATATCTGCCACATGTATTATTTTATCCTTAGGTACCCATATTTTCTTGGGTCCTGGTTTGTTAGTTTTACCAAAACTCTGGTTGAAATTTTGTTTGACAGAATAATTACTACTAGTGTATTTGATGTCATGTGTGTGCCCATATACAAAGTGTGAATCAAGTGAAGTGCGTTTTATAACTAAATCCATGGCATTCTTTGGTGTAGGTACCTTACCTTGGTATCCTATTCCCTTTCTGCCATTTCTGCTAACTCCATAGATCATTGAAGCCATTTTGCTTCTATCTATGTTTTTAGCTAGAAACTTCTGAAAATTGTGATCATACTCCTTGATGATCTCATCAGCACTGCTGGGAGTTTCAGGGATTGTTTCCTTCTGAGAGTTTTGCAATAGATTTTCTAATTTTGAAATTTTATCTTTCAACTCAGAATTCTCCAATTTGAGACTCTTAGTCTTATCAGTGTCAAAAGCAAGATTCCTTTTCAGGTTTCTGAATTTGACTCTGATCTGCTGATATCTTTCCAGAATTTCATTAAGGCTTTCAGCTAGTTCAGCCTTAGTAAAGTTAATAGCAAAGTCAGGAAATACCTCTTCTCTATCTGATTCAGAGTCTGACTCAGAAGCTTCGTTGTCTTCTGTTATGTTTTCCATGAGAGCTATGTTTGCTCTTTCATCATCTGATTCTGAGTCAGCTTCAGATGTGTCAGAATCATCCCATGTAGCCATGAGACTTTTCTTCTTTTCCTTGCCAAACCTCTTTTTGGGATTTTCCTTCTGAAGCTTTGGGCAATCACTTTTGTAGTGCCCTTGCTCGTTACATTCATAGCAGATGATGTCTTTGTTGTTTGGCTTTCTGCTTCCTGAAGAACCTTCAGATCTTCTGTGTCTAGAGGAGGATTCTGACCTTCTGTATCTGGAGAAAGATTCATTCTGACTCTCTGATCTTCTGGGATTCCTGAACTTGCTTTGCCTATGCTTCGACAGTTGGTTCACCCTTCTGGAGAGGAGAGACAGTTCATCTTCTTCTGATGAGGACCCATCAGAGGTTTCTTCAACAGCCTGCAAAACTTTGGAGTCATATTTTCTGTTAGATTTTAAAGCTAATGGCTTACCTTTCTTTTGAGGTTCATCTGCTTCTAGCTCTATCGTGTGACTTCTGAGGGAGCTGACAAGTTCCTCCAGAGAGATTTTGTTGAGATCCTTTGCTAGCTTAAGCGTTGTGACCATTGGCCTCCACTGTTTTGGCAAGCTTCTGATGATCTTCTTAACATGATCAGCAGTGGAATACCCTTTGTCAAGAACTTTGAGACCATCAACCAGAATTTGAAATCTTGAAAACATAGTCTCTATTGATTCACTTTCTTCCATCTTGAATGCCTCATACTTCTGAATGAGCGCAAGAGCTTTGGTTTCTTTGACTTGAATGTTGCCTTCATGCGTCATTCTCAGAGAGTAAAACATATTCTTTGCAGTGTCTCTGTTTGATATCTTTTCATATTCAGAATAAGATATGGCGCTGAGAAGAATTGTTCTAGCCTTGTGATGATTTCTGAAATCACGCTTTTGTTGATCAGACATTGCTTTCTTGTCAATCTTCTGACCACTTCCATCCACTGGGTGCGTGTATCCATCAGTCACCATGTCCCACAGATCAGCATCATGGGCCAGAAAGAAGCTTTCAATTCTGTATTTCCAGTAGTCAAAGTTCTCTCCATCAAAGACTGGAGGTTTGCCACTGAATCTGTCTCTTTCTTCATTGTTGTCATTGCTGATGTTTTGATGTGGTCCTGCCATTGTGTTTTTCTGACGCTGGATCGTGTACTGACACGGTTAAGTGTTATAAGCTCAGAACCAGGCGCTCTGATGCCAATTGAAGATGTGAAAAACACAAGAAGGGGGTTGAATTGTAAAACTTAAATCAAATATGCAGACAACACTGTATTTCTATCCTGGTTCGTTTGATCTCAAACTACTCCAGTCCACCCGTCAAGGTGATTTCGCCTCTCTCCAACGAGGTCTTAATCCACTATATTCACTGAATACAACAACTACTTTAACAATTGTTAAAGCCTTCTTGAGTCTAACCACAGACCGATTTATCTCAAGGAAATTCTCTTACAGATAATTGAACAAAAGTGTGTTTGATGTTTTCTAGTAAAACTATATATCACAACTGTGATAATACACAATATTAAGCTTAGAATGAAAACAGGATTGCTAGAGCGATAGAGTAAGCGTGGTTGAAAGCTTTAGCAAATTGTATGAGTGCGTTCGTTTTTGTATGTGTGCGTGAAGAGTATTAGCCTTTTCTTTTCTCACACTGACTTGTTTAAATAGCCAAGGAAGAGATACGTTGGTGTCCATAAATCACTTTCAATGATCATAACATTCTTTCCTATTTGAGAAGATCTTGTCTTTGAATAAAGCCGTTGGTAATTAATCTGTCTTGAATGCATAGTAATGCTTCAGACTATTCTTCTAATGATAATCAGAGTGTTCTTTCCTTTATGCTGACGCTTCTAAGTGCTAATAACTTGGTTAGGATCTTGATCAGAGTCAGAGTATTTTATGCGCAGATTCTGTTCATCAGGCTTCAGCGTATAACACATCTTATTTGATCTTCTAATGCTGACATATCTTCTGATGCTGATGTTGATATTGATATTCTGATGCTGATTCCATCAGAGTTTCTGTAAATACACAACATAATTTTAAGTAGCATATATGTCTTATATAAATCTTACAATTTATTTAATCTTGTATTTTGTTATCATCAAAACTCTAACTGAGGGTTGTAGAATCAAACTATGTTCTAACAAGAATGGATGGAAGAACCCCTTCTTCATTAGCAACTTCAAGAGTGACAGGCCGGATAGCTTCATATGGCATACCTAGCTTCTGGGCACGGATGCGGACCCATCTGAGATATGGCTCCATTGACAGTGAAGTCTTTGGGCCCAGCTCATATGGATCAGATTGGTGAACTTTGTCCCAAGCCCTTATGAATCTACGACGTTGCTCGTTGCTATCCCCTTGGAAATCAAAGATGATATGAGGCATTAGCATCTCATGAGGTCCTTCTCTTCTGGCTCTTCCAAATTGACGGAGAGCTAAGCATGGGTTGTAAGAAATTCCTCCATGTGTTCCTATCAATGGAACATTAGGATACTCTCCACAGCGATCAATGATAGTCACCTCATCCATACCTTTGAGAGTCCATATAATGTCATTATGAGAGAGAGACATCACCCTATAAGCCCAGCCCATTCCTTCTTTGTTCTTCAGCACTGACTTAGGGAGGTGCGAAATAAACCACCTCGACAATAAAGGAGCATAGCACATCAAGGTTCCCCGCTTTCGGGCAGTACGAGCATAGAGCTGATGAAGGATGTCACCCAAGAGAGTGGGTACAGGATTCTGGGAAATGAAGATCTTTATGGCATTAACATCAACAAAAGTGTCAGGATTCAGAAACAGTACCAAGCCATATATCAGGAGAGCCAGAATATCCTCGAACGCCTTAAAGTCTAGGTTATCCCAGAAGTAGTTAGCCTTGCCAACCAAGAACTTAGTCGGAAAGCCTTCTGCTCCACTCCTAGTTTCCCAGTTAGCCATTACCTCCTCTTTGGTCAAATGAAGGGCTTCAGCAATCTCTTCGGGCTTAAGAGTCTTTTACCAACCAGTAAATGGGGTCTGCTCCAGAACAGAGATACCGAGCAGCTTAGAGAACTCTTCTAGGGTAGGAACCAGCTGGAAGTCCTGGAAAGTAAAACAATGGTACAGCGGATCATAGAATTGGACCAGGACACTCATCATCTGCTCGTCAAATTTAGAGGTGACCAAACTGAGAAGAGAACCATGCCTCCTGATGAAAGAAGTAGTGTCAGGCATCTTGGCAACCAACTCTTTAAGCAAGGTAGGAACTTGGACAAAGTTGATCCGGGTGGTATTCTTACGCATGGGCATCATGATGACCTACAAAACAGAACAAAGATGAATCCCTCCTGTCTTTGAAATAGGTTAGTCTAATGCAAGATGTATGCAATTTTATGATGTCATGATGTCATGATAGTAAGCACACCACAAGTATCCACAAAAAGCAAACATGGTAAGGCACACAAGTCACACAGAGAGCCCTTAGATTTCAGGTTGGCAAGGAGCTTAGGTACTACCCTCTTTCAGTTCAGTTGGTTTAAACCTGTCCTAGAAATAGTAACCGAGTTCTAGAGGATCTCAATATCACTGACTATCCTCAATCGGTCATAATTCCAGTTTAGCAACCTTTTCTTGCGGTCGGAATCATCGCGAGAGTTTAGTCTCAATGAGTGTAGCATACTGCTACTGTTCTATGGTCAAGTTGGTCAATTTAAAGGTTCTAACGTCAGTTGGTGCTTAATGACCCCTTAGAAGACCCATATTCTCCTCGTTCCAACACAAGGGATATCGGTACAGACTAAAGTGCCACACCAACGTAGCTACTGCTTCAACTGTGTCGGTCTACGCCGGACAATTCCCTCACAGTTTATTGCTACTTACCTAAAGGGTACCCCCAGATCCGGGTTAGGATCTATAGAAACTCTGATACAAGCCCACAAAATTAAAGCATACAAAGCATACAATTGAAAACAACAGTGATCTAATCCTAAGGTACACCTCACTTATATACATCCCCAGCAAAGTCGCTAGTTCTATGATCAGTGGGAATGAGAACTAACTGTTTTTGAAATGCTGGTTCGCGTTTGCGTTTGTTTTCGCAAAATGTCGCGGTAAGCAAGATTCGCCACCGTCTTTTATTTTATCCAAGAAGGAAAGGAAAAAAGCACAGGAAAATTCCTTTTTCGAGATGTTTCTCGGGTTCGGGAGGTAGATTATAGAAAGGGAAGGTGTTAGCACCCTTTCTATCTGTGGTTATCCACGGGCTCTTAGGTACTTGCTCATTGTGTTTTCAAAAGTTTGCTTTTCTTTGTGTTTGTGGGTTTGAAAGAGTTCTTGTTTTGAAAGGGGTGTAAGTGCGCAATGTTTTGTTTTGTTTTAAAAGGAGCAAGTACTTCAGAACCATTTACCTACTCAAAAAGGAATTAATCTGTACAAATGTCCTCTAGACAATGTTATCCCACTATTGAGGAGTAGGTAGCACCGTCGTTGGAGTTTTCGGGTCAATTCGATTAAGGGGCGTGTGGTCACTAAAGCAATGTTAGGACGCCTTAGCGGTAACCCTAATGTCTTAGATCATGTTATCCGAGGCAACCATTTCGAGGCAACTTATGATCTTTGGACAAGAGGGCGACCTCTAAAACTTCCTATACTCAATGACCATGTTCGAGGCAACCACGTGAGATGTACCCTAAGAGTGTGCATGTGCGAGTGTGTTATTTCGGTTAATTTTATCTGTACATGTCATGGGTGAGATATGTTGATTTTAAGTTCATACATTGGATCTTGTCATGCATTCCCTATTTATCAAACATCTAACAGTTAATAGTTGCGGAATTTAAATTGTGGAAATTAAATCTAAACTATTACAAGGTGTCGGGTATTTACATCGCCAAAAACAACCATTTAATTTAAATTGCGGAAAATAAAAATAAAGCGGTAAATAATTAAAGTCCTAATTAAAAAACTATTACATACTGGGAGCAATTACAATATTGGAAATATAGATCGCGTGCGAGAAAATTAAATCGGCGCATTATTAGGGTTTTGACCCTTTTTGTTAAAGAAAGCATGTTTTTGTTATTTTTGAATTTAAAGAAATTAAACCTAAACTAATTATTTATTAATTAATAAAAAGAGATATTTTTGGATTTTTTTTTAATATTTAAGGAAATAAAATAAAAATGATTAAAAGTTAATTAAAAACCTAATTCTACATTAGTTTTAATTTATTGCAAAAAATGTTAAAAGTTAAACCTACTTAAAACTAAATTATTTATTAATATTTATTTACAAAAATAAAATAATGAAATTAGTTTTAATAAGAAAAAATAATATTTTTTGTTTTTTCTGATTTTATTAGGAAAATTATTAATTAGTTAATTAGCAATAAAATAAAAATTAGAACAAAATAAATAAATGAAAACATAAAGAGTAAAAGAAATAACCCAGGGGGTGTGGGCCCAATTTGAAGGTGTGATTTGAAATTTTGAGAGGCTCACCCATGTTGGCCTGATTGACTTTTGCCATCCCATGCATGCCTGTTGACTTGAGTATATGATAGACCCTCATTCCTAACCACCAGATCTGGCCTGGAGGTCATCTGGCATCTGGAGATCTGAAGTCCATGGTAGTCCACATGTTGGAATTTGCACTGGAACAACTATGAATAAAATGCAACAAATATAGAGGGGACTTGGGATTTGAACCCAGGTCCCAAGGAGTTTTCCACTAGCGCGCTTGCCAACCCAGCTGACTTGCTTCTTTGTTATTAGAACACAAAACAAATATAATATAGGAAAATAAATTAATATGCCAAAAATATTAAAAAAAAGTGGCGCGCTGTTTTGAACCAGCCAATGAGAAGAAGACACGCTTTCGTCTTCTTCGTTGAAAAACCAGGGTTTTTACCTGCGGATTTTATCCGCAACAGAATCCATGGCTGCCATCTAAAATCACCTGTAGGCCTTGGAAATCAGTTTTAAGAGCATCATCATACTCGTTTCTTTCCACTGAACACAACCATGGTCCTGGTTCGTCCTAATTGTTCCTGCAAAATAAAACCCCAAATGCAAACCTCCAAAACCCTAGGTTCGGGTAGGGAGATATAGGCTACAAAAATCCAATTGAATAATGCAGAATGATTGGAAATTGAATGGCAAACATGAATGTACAAACGATTTGGAAAAAAAATGCAAGAACATGGATTCACGATTCCATGTTCAGAGCTATGTTCGTGGGCACTTACAGCGCGATTTAGGAGGTCTTAAGGCTTGGTTTTGATTGCTTTAGCTCTACTGGATGTTAGGTAAGGAAGTAGCGTTGAGTTTTTGGACTGAATCGAGCTCTAAGTATGATTTCAGTTTTCAACTTTCCAAGCTTTTTCTCCAATTTGGTTTTTCCGTTTCTGTAGCTCTTAGGTCGTGTTCTTGATGTGTATCGCTTGTGTGAGTAATAAGGAATGCATTTAGGTTAAACTTTGGGCTTGAATCCATGGGAATTGATGAATCATGATTTGATATGATCTTCCATTAACAAACTTCCAAAAATGGCTCAAATCAAATATTTTGTGCAAAATAAGGCTTGATAAGAATTTGTTTGGGTGTATCTTGTTAATTGAAAGCTGTAATGATCAAAAAGATACCATCCCATCAATTTTTGGATTTTATTTGAATTAATATTGATTTAAAATGAATTAATTCAATAAAAATTAAATAAAATAGAAAAATTAATGAATGGACATGAAATTGAAGATGGGACACGTGTGTGGTGTGACAACATCATATCAAGTGGAAAGAAGTGGGCCCTTTTGGCAAAATTTGATGTTTTGGGGATGGTTGACTTTTGTCAATTTTGGAAAAATGCCCAACTTCAACAATGCATAACTTCTTCAATTTTGAACTTTTGGAAGTGTTCTTGGACGTTTTAGAAACCTTGATATGTCCTATAACCAACCCTTTTGGTCTCATATCATTTTGATATTCCATGATCAAGTTATAAGCTTTGGAAAAAAAGGTGGTTTTGTTGACTTTCAAAAATGACCTATAATGTCCAAATTTGTAACTTTTTGTGAGAGCATTTCTTGATCTTGGGGTGTGAAGATGGATTGTAGGAAATTTCATCCTCTTCAAAATGAGATTTTGATGGGTCATTTCTCATAAAGTATGAGAAAGTTATGCTTGGTCAAAGTTGAGTTGACTTTTCCTACAAAACCCTAATTTAGCAACTTTTGAATCTTGATGAATCTTGAGCAATCCTTGATGAATCATGATCAATCCTTGATAAAATGATGAATTATCCTTTAAAATGAGAATGTTGGCAAAAAATCTTGAGGTTTGACTATTTGTAGGTCACAATTGACTTTTGCCCTAGCATAGTCGATTTTTGGGCCTCTTGAGCAATTGACTGACCAAACTTCCTCTGCAAGGCTTGAAATTTGACATGGATGAACTTAAGAACATATTAGTACATTGGGAAGCACTTGAGGTCATTTGGATGTAAGGACCTTGATGCAACACAAAACCCTAATTTTGAATTGACCGCCTTAGGAGATGGTTTGATTGTCCAACTCTTGAGCCATCTTGAACACTTGGAGATTATTCTTGACATGTCTTGAGAAATATGGGAGGGAAAATTTTGGGGTACAACAGACACTAGACTATTTCTACACCTAATATTATTATGCAATGGTGGTCCTAAGATTTGGATAAAAGGGGGAATTTCTACCTAATGTTAGCATGCATAGTTGGCAGTAAAGCCCTGTTTCTCATGATATCTAGAAAAAGCAGTAAAGAAATGTAATAAAGTGTGAAGAATTATGTAGGTAATAGCAGCGACTACCAAAGTGAGCAAATCATCAAGAGCAGACCAAAGCAATGGAGAAGCAGGGTACGCGTCGAGCAAGCTTCACCAAGAAACAAACAAATTCATAAATAATATCCCACTAAGATAAAGGCAAACGTGTGTTGCGAATGCAATGTACAATCAGAAGTTCCTTGCATAATGAACAAACGCGTCAAAAATAATATGGCAAAGCGGCATGAAGATATGAATAAGAATTAAAGGAAAAAGTATTTTTTATTAGTTTTTTTAATGTAAGGAAAATTCTAGAAAATTTAAAGAATTAATTCCTAAAAATTTCTATTTTTATTCTATCACATTTTTTATTGTTTTCATTACATTTTTGCTATATATAAAAAAATGAAAGAAGAAATTAAAGCTAAAAAAAAATATAAAAGAAAAATAGAGAAGACATGGGGTGTTAAGTTAATTCCCAGGGGATGCTGCAGCAAGTTGATGCTAAGTCTTTCAAAAAAATGGCCCAATAACATTTTTTGTCCAGCTCAGACACATAGCTTTATACAAAAAAACAAGGAGACAGGCTTAAGATGAAGAGTGTCGTTGGCCCATCAAACTAACCATAATCCAACCTTTTGTTTTCCATTTCTACTGTTCATTCCCTTGGATAAAAAGAAAACACAATGAAATTAAGAGGGATGGGTCATGAAATTAGGTTACAGTAACGCCTATTCGACTTCTTTTGCACGAGAATATCTCTTTCTCCTTTCTCAATCCCCGCCGTGGTCGATCTCAACATTCTTCTCCGATCATATCGACAATATTCTTCCACCATACTTATCGATTCCACCACCATCTCCTATCCCCAAATCTAACGGACCAACTACTGAAACCCTAGGCATCAAAAGTTAAATTGAATTACCTCATGGGACATTGGAGAGCATAACGTTTAGGGTTCGATTATCTTCACCAAAATCTACAGATCCGAATGAAGGATTTCGTTCTCTTCTCCCCTTCTTCTCTCTTCGTTCCTCTTTATTACTGCAACAACCTTGCACTACAAGCTCCACCATCTTCCATAATCCTTTGTTGCGTCTCTCAGTTTGCAACAAGAACAGACTCAAGCAAGAAATGGAAACGCGAAAAAATGAGATGCGAACCTTACCAACCGGAGAACATCTGGTGCTCCTTCAACTCTAGAAAGACGAGAAATCCGGCGGTAAAATCAGGTACGTCTACGACCTATTACTTCTGCGATCCACTTATTCTTCATTTTTTTCTCCTTTGATTCGGTTTCTCTGTGTTTCTGCGATACATTGTCGCAATCTTGTGATTCGATAACACTGAAGTTTTGTTGTATTGAAATAGATACAGATGCGTCAATGCGTCGCTGAAGTAGAGGGATGCAGAGTTGTTGTTGTTTCTACGCGTGGCGAGAATGAAAATTTGGTGACCAAGATGACGAGGATGGTTAAAGGTTGTTATTGTTGTGTTCTTGCAGAGAAAGATGAATATTGGCGGCTCATTGATTGAAGCGTTCTCTCAAGAAGATGATGGAAAAAAGGTTGTAGAAGATGCAGAGACTCTGAGATGAAGGTTGCAGAGAGATTGAAGAGTTCTAAGATATTTTTGGTGGTGATTAGAGAATGATAAAAATCTGAAAGTGAGTTTTTTCTTTCTGTTATCTCTTCTGTTGTGAATCTATGAAGTTTGTTAGTTGTGTAGAAAGTTGGTTAAAGGTTTTTGTTTATGAAGTTCTGTTAGAAGTTGGTTATGTAATTGGTTAGGAGATTGGTTATCAGTTGGAAACTGGAAGTTGCAATTCGGTTATGATTCTGTTTTTGACAGTTAGAGGGTTGGTTAAAACAGTTGGTTTTCTATTACAGCCTCCTTCTTTTTCTGTTATTTTGTTACAGCTCGGTTAGAAAATTTTGTTATCCTTTTTTGTTGTAAGTTGGTTTTTTTTTTAGTTAGGAAGAATTTTGTATGGAAGTTGTTATGGAATTGGCTAATAGGTTGTTTTGAAATTATGTTAGGCTGATTAGAAGTTAGTTATAGAGAATGGTTAAAAATGGTTAAAGGGTTGTTTGGAATGGGCTGCTTAGAAGCAGGTTCAGGGTTGTTAAAAACATTTAGTTTTCGGTTGCATTTCCTGTTATTTTGAGTTGGGTTGGTGAATGGAATATGTTTGTCCTGGTGAACTTACTTTGATATCGGTTTGATGTTTCAAATTTGTGTACTAGCAATGGTGTAATCGATTTATATGTGTATGACAGTTTATTTAATATATTTGCAGGTTTGGTTTATATCATAGCAGCTTGGACACAGTAGCTTGGAACATGGGGCATAATTGGGGCATGGAGTCATGGAAGATTATAAATGAAGCAAGGCTTGAGGATTAGGACAATCAGTTTAAAATGTACCCTTTGGAGTAATGTAGTGTAGTGTAATAGGAATTGTAATGTATAATGGCAATTGAATATGGCTTGAGCATAATTGTAATGACTCTGACTTTTCCAATTGGATTCAAATATGTATCTTCCCTCCATTGCTTCAAATTTAAATTCCCAAAATATTATTCAATTGTGATATTTGAATGAGCACAAATGAGATAAAGAACCAATGAATGGATTAAGAAGTACTTTCGGTGAATATCTTCATCATTTGAGAATGATCCCCTGTAACCAAACATTTCACCTTAGCTTACTGCATCAAGTTCCAACATGAATAGCTTGTGATCTAAGTAATAAAACAATCCCTGAATTAGTGATAATAAACTCAATTGAACCAAACTTACAATGATGATAAGAACCAAGCGAGACCTTAATATGTTAAACTAAACCCTATGATAATTATGGCTAGACAAAATTGAATTCACTTGATAACATAAGCACACTGAAAAGAACCCCAATCCAAATGGTGATTGCGACACAAATATTGCTTCTCAATCCCTGGTCCCCAAGAATTTCCATGCATAATGCAAAGTATTTTGAATGAAGTCCAATTGAGTGACTTACACTATAAGCAACAAATAATAACAATGTCTTGATCACCCTATGATCCCACAACAACATCTTTGTGTCATAACTCAAAGCTTTTGTACCTCAATCTTCAAAGATATCTTGACTTGCAGGGCCCACAATATAACTGGATTAAAGAACTCTTGGAGATAGATGATAAAGCTCGAAATAGTGAAGAAGACCCAAACCCTAGCTCAAAGAAATCTCTACTAGAAAACCGATATTGAAACCCTAATTCCTGAAGGTTCTCGACCCCTTGCGAAGTTATGTTGTTAGTGAATGTATGCAATGTTAAATGACCTAATGGAGTTATGTACATGAGAAAAGAACGACAATGCATAAGCTAGATAAAAGTAAAAGGGTAGGACAAATTTGGGGTATTACACTCGTCTCTATAAGAACGCGTACAAAGTGTTTGTTTTGAAAATAGTTCAAAGATGTGTTTGTGAAATGTGTTTTTGAAAGTGATTTTGAAAAGGTGTCTTTGTAACGGTTCTCTTCTCTATAAGAACGTGTACAAATTATTGTCTTTCGAAAATGTTTCAAAATGAGAGTCTTTGTGTATAAAATGTTTTTGTTGTGAGCAAACGAGCAACTAGGAGCGAATCTACCTACTCAAAAGGTCTTAGATATTCTTTTCCTCCTCCTTTAGATGCTGCTATCTTACCATTGATTTGGTAAGAAGCCCCATCGTTGGATGTTGAGGGACGAGTGTGGGTCATTTGTATAGTCATAGAAGGCAACCTATGGGACGTTTTAGCAATGTCATTTTTAGGGACTAGATCGTTTACTGAAGGCAACATCGAGGGTCATCGAGGGACTACGATCTTTTATCGAGGGTCTTTTGCTAAAATGTCCATGTTCAAGGGACATGACTAGTTTTCCGATAGGCTACAAAGTGGGATTACCTTAAAGGTGCCAGTGTGCAAGTGTGTTTGATTGCATGCATTTTAGTCTTGATTAAGGTGATCAATTTGTCGATTCCATATCTTGTCATACACACCCTAGTTACTAGCAATATATGAAAGCAATAAAAGGTACGAAAAGTAAATATCCTACGCTATTACAATCATTACGGGATGGGGTGTACAGATTTACAAATGGGGATTGCAAATTAAATCCTAAGTTACTATTACAACCATATCGAATGGATAAGAATGTACGAGAAAGAAAAAAGGACTTGTTTTTATAAAAAAAAAAAAGTTTTTTGTCTTAATGAATTAAAAAAAGGAAAATGAATTAGCTAGTAAGAAGAAAATATTGTTATGCCTTTTTTATATTGATGAAAAGAGTATTAATATTGAAAGTAATAAAAAGGAAAATAAATGAGATGTAGAATCAGCGTGCTGCTGTCAGCAAAACAACAGGAATCAGAAGTTCTGATGCCAGGAGTGTTGTGACTCAGTAGGAAACGTCAGTGGGCATCAGAAGTTCTAGATCGGTAAACTCTGAGGTCCTGCAACAAACGTTAAAGGGGAAACACAGAAGTTATGGGTTGTTACGTGCTAAAGTTCTGCATGTGAGAGCAGTGAGAAAACCTTAGAAGCTCTGTGCATGTTAAAACAATAGGAAGAACTCAGAAGTTCTTTATTGTACTAAGATAGTGAATGAACAATCAGCAGTTCATCCTGTTATCAACGTGTGAAAATCAGAAGTTCTAAGTGTTAAAACAGTGAGAGGATCATAGAAGTTCTGTGTGTTATCATCATGTGAAAATCAGAAGTTCTATGTCAAGTTTCAAATCTTTTCTCATATTAATCAGCACATTAGTAATTTACTCAATTTTCTAAGAAACAGCAAATCAGAAGGATAAAAGCACAACAGTTTATAGAAGTTCTAATCCTAATCCTGAGCCTAGCCTTAGTCAAGAAGTTCTGATCCATAATTTTTTTTACTTATGCAATAATATAGACAACATCAATACTACGATATTTACATGTCTAATGATGTTCTGAATGAAAAGATGCAAAGTCAGAAAGACTTACCTTGAACCTGGAGCGTGTGTTTGGAACTTGAACTGCTGCCTTCAGATGTTCTGGAGTCAGTAAGAGCAACGGAAGAGAAAAATGACAAGTTCTTTTATTCAAAGGGAAGAACAAAGGTTTGGTTTTCTGTTTGGGATTTTTGGATTTTTATGAAGGGTTTCACATGTTTCTTTTCTCTCTTTTGATGATTCTCTCTCTCTCCAAAAGCCCGCCCCTTGAACATGTGATGGAGCATATTATTTATAGGTGAATTTGATGTAGTTTTTGGGGGGAAAACAAATGGGATTCAAACCTTTTTGGTATACTATTCCATTGCTTTTTAATCATAGTTTTCGTATGCTAATTTTATGCAAATATGGGGTTTGAGAAAGTGCAGGCATGGACTAGGTCAGTAGCTAATTACAGGACTGTGATGCAGCAGTACAGCAGGTTGTTTAAACGAGGTTTTGGGATTTGGTGATGTTCTGATCGCAGAAGATCAAAGACGTAACCTCCATGCACTGAAGAGTCATATTCTGATTGAAGAACTATGTTCTGAACCATGTTTGCAACTTCCGATTGCACTTGCGTGGAGGCTGACTCAGAAGTTCTGAAGTATCATATTCTCTTAACACTTAGAAAATTTTCTAAATGTTTAGAAATTTGATTTTTTCAAAGTAATTTCTGACTTCTGATTTTGATGAACTAGTTTCATATCTCGATGAAATATAATTGTTGAAACTTGATTTTTGATTTAAAAGTCAAAGTTTGACTTTTTTCAGTGTGCTTTTGACCATTTTGCCCTTATGGATGATTTTCTTGAAAAGTGATAATTCAAGACTTGGAGATCCAAGGGCGCGTGGTGGTCTTAAGCACATGGCATGCACTGGATCTGGGATTTTAGTTTCAGAAAATGCAAAAGGTCTTGACCTGGGATCGAACCCAGGTCCTCCCTCTCACATGCCTTCTTTCCTTACCATCTACGCTAGTTGGTTAGTCATTTATATAATCAAACAAAATAAATATAATACAAACTGAACACTTGGCCTAAAAAAATGCGTGAATTTCAAATCGTCCACTCATGCAATGACACGCCTTCATCCTCTTCCCCAGGGATTGTTGCCTTAGAGGGGACTTTTACCTACGGCCAAATTCTTCATTATAGATTATAGTGACGATCTTTAAGCATGGCTGCAAACCTACAAATTTAAAAAATCTACCACAAGCAATATAAATCAGTTCCAAGCATACAGATCAATTCATTTTGATCTCACGAGTATGATGGCATCCTTCTTTTTGCCTAATTGTACCTGTATTAAGAAACCCTAAAATACAACCTCAAACTCTAGCAATGGTAACTATCAATATATGCGCTCAAACATCAATTAAACCAATCCAATATGTTGCAAACTGTTTACAGTGATTTCTGGTAAACAACCGCTAGTCCTCCAAACTATCAAATAATCTTAATGACTGTTATTTAATCTCTCTGGTAACTTGCAGGATCGACTAGATTGATCCTATGGGTTATTGGTCGTTTGGATAATTCTAATTGTAAAACTGATATTCATGGTTAGGATTTGTATTTGGAATGTTTTATAGACGTTCAACTGACTTGGATTACCATATTAAAAGGATCTAATGACATGATCAAGTAAAGACGTGCGAAACTAAGTTGCATGAATAAAGATTCGATTGCAAAGAAATATAAAACTGCAAGAAACAAGTAAATAACTTTGAAGTATAAAAGCGTGAAATGTAAAAGAATTTCTGAAATGTAAAGGATTCGAAATAGAAAGAAAACGTTTAAATGCAAGAGATCAGTAAATGACTTTGAATGTAAAGGTATTCGAATAACAAAAGCATGAAGATAAAAGCATGAAATGTAAAAGAGTTTCTAAAATGTAAAGGATTTGAAATAGAAAGAAAACGTTTAAATGCAAGAGATCAGTAAATGACTTTGAATGTAAAGGCTTTTGAATGATATTGACATGAAGACAGAAGATAAATTAGAAATGATAAAGAATTTTACTGAATCATAAATATTTGGTGTTATCATACGTACATTGTTCGAGCATTCGTTTCCCTAGCCATGTGGTTTTTGAATGTTTACTGAATTTTGTACAATAGATATGACACACGAAATCCTAACGCTAAGACTTCTATTTATGCTACTTCGACCATAATGGTCTTGCCTATAAGATTCTGCCACGTTCAGAACATGCAGGGCACTGCTTCTCTCTAGCTTCCACGCGTCTTCGAACTCCAGCGCATATATTTTAAGTTTCGAACATCCCGCTTGCGTTTGAATTTCAAATGTTCTGGCACTCTTCGCTTCGAACTCATTTCTTAAACATAGTCTCATTACCACTTCGAGGCTTCTTTTAAATATATATTCACAACTGTCACTCGAAGCTCCAAGCTTTGACATGTTCGTTCGAAGAACTGCTTCTACCATTCCGAACCATAACATCTTGCTTTATTCCAACGAAACATCTAACTTGCTTTGTTTCGAACCGTGTCATCAAAATCTTCAGCCAACACAAACATGATAACAAACACATACATACCATTAAAACATGTTTATGATGCAAGAATCGTGGTAATTTAATTTTGAAAGAGAAGCAAACTGTGACGGTCGTGTAGCGCGTTTCTGGGCTTGTGAAGGCTTGGTGATGCTTGCAATCGCTTCAGAGGATATCCAGGAGTGGATTGGCGGCTTTGAATCATCTTGAATTGTCCTCTAAATTGAAAACCGATCCAGACTTTTTCTTCAAAAATTTGAGTTTTCTTGATGACTTTCACGACCTCAATCCTTGTTCTCTTGCCTTGGATGCGTTATGTATTTGTACTAGAGTGAATTAGGGTTGTAAAAAACAACTTGTATCTTGAAATTTATGGAGATTTGATTTGGTTTTCATGTGGTATGATATCCTTCCAATTTTGGTCTAATCATGCCATTCTTGTGCCAATTAGCTTTGATATGATTTGATTCTGATATGCCAGCATAATGAGCTTGTGATTCTGTCCAAAATTCCAATCAAAACAAATCTTTGCTATTATTTACCAATTATTTGATTTAATTTAATTTTTAATAAATAAAAAATAAAAATATAATAAATAATGAAGAAAATAAGATGTGAGTAAACATTTGGGTCGTGTACCATGTTATAAGTGAGGTGAAAGCATAAAACGTTAGGCCCATTTGGCAAAAAATGCAATTTTGAGCAGATTTGACTTTTGGCAATTTTGCAAAAAAAAGGTCAACTTTGATAAGGCATATCTCTTCCAATTTTAACCCTAGAAAGGTGTTCTTGGACTTTTTAGAAATCTTAGGATGCCCCCTAAGCAACCCTTTTGGTCTCATCTCAATTGGGCCTTCCATGTTCATATAAGAAGCTTTGACCCAAAAAGTGTTTTTGTTGACTTTTCAAAAGGACCTATAATGTGGAAATTCATATCTTTTTATGAGTGCACATTTTGAACTTGAGGGCTGAAGATGAATTGTAGGGAATTGCATCCTCTTCAAAATGAGTTTTGGATGGAAAAATTCTGATAAAGTATGAGGAAGTTATGCTTGGTCAAAATTTGGTTGACTTTTCCTAAGAAACCCTAATTTGGCAACTTTTGGGTTTTGATGAATTTAGGGCATTCCTTGAGAAATCGTGATCAACCCTTGATAAAATGATGGATATAACTTTAAAATGTTTATGTTGACCAAAAAACTTAAAGTTTGACTGTATATGGGCCACAGTTGACTTTTGACCTAATACAGTCGATTCTCAAGCATCTGAGTAGTTGACTGAGCAAACTTCTTGTGCAAGGCTTGAAATTTGACTAGGAGGGTATTGAGAACATATTAATACCATGGAGAACATATGAGGTCTTTGGATTTCACCCATCTTGATAAAAATGGAAACCCTAGTTTGAGACATATTGCCTTAGGAGAGAGTTTGTCTGGTCAACTCTTGGGCAACCTTGAGCAAATTGAAGACCTATAGGAGTATGTTTTGAAAAAAATGAGAGGGAAAATTTTGGGGTACAACACCATCACTTCTATGCAAAATGGAATTGTTGACCCAAAGATTAGGTCTATATAAGAATCAGCTAAAGTTATGCTTTCTGCTAAGCAATTACTGTAAAGCGGTGGGAGAACCTACTTGGTGTATTTTGCGTTTGATCGCAAATGTTGAGGTTAGCAAGAGTCGCCACCTACTTTTCTTTTATCCAAAAGGAAAGGTTGAAAAGAACAGGAAAGAATTTTGAGATGTTTTCTTGAGTTCGGGGGGTAGATTATGAAAATGGAAGGTATTAGCACCCTTTTCATTCGTAGTTACCTACGGGCTCTTAGTTGCTTGATAGATCACTTGCTTTTGTTTGAAAATGTGCTTGTGTTGTGGGTTATGAAAGTATTTTGAAAATGTCTTTGTAATGGTTCTCGTTTCTATAAGAACGCGTACAAAGTGTTGTTTTAAAAATAGTTCAAAGAGGTGTTTGTGGAATGTGTTTTTGAAAGTGATTTTGAAAAGGTGTATTTGTAATGGTTCTCATTTCTATAAGAACGCGTACAAAGTGTTGTTTTGAAAATAGTTCAAAGAGGTGTTTATTTTTGAAAATAGCAAGGATGTTTTTGGTTTGAAAATGAGCAAGCAACTAGGAACATTCTACCTACTCAAAAGTCTTTCTTGTTTATTTCGTCTTTCCTTTGACATTGTTATCTTACCATTGATTTGGTAAGAAACTCTATCTTTGGATGTAAAAAGGGACGGGCAAGGGTCATCGTATTGCCATGATTAGCAATGTTGTAAGATATCTTATCATTTTTTTAGGTATTGAGATCATTCTTAAGGCAACATTTGTTAGCATCATCGAGGGACTATGATCTTGTATTTTTGCTTGTTTTTGCTAAGACATCTTACATGCGTATTATGACCATTTATTTCTCAAGGCAACAAGTGGATTTACCCTAAGAGTGTAAGTGTGCAAGTGTGTCTTTTCCATGCTTGATTTGTCTTGATTAGGGTTTTCTAATTTGTTAATTTTTATCTTTCCATGCAAACCCTAATTTACTAGCATTTATATATAAAGCATTAAATTGCGGAAAATAAAAATACTAAGCTATTACATCAATAGGGGAGGGGGTGTACAAACTTACAAATGGGGAAATTGCAAGAAAATTAAATCTAAATAATTATTACAACCATATTGAATATTGTACAAAAAATATACAAGAATATAAATGGAGAAGGGAATGAATTTTGTTTTGGATTTTATTTGTTAAGAAAGATAGTTTTGACTTAATTAACTTAAAAGAAAAATAATTAGCTAGAATAAGAAAATTAAAGTTAACTTAATAAACAAAGAAATTAATTTAATTAAAGAAAACAACTTTTTAGGGTTTTGTTTGTGAAAAGTTTTAATTAAGTTAAACTAGTATAAAAATTAATTTAATTAAAAGAAAACCTAGGTTCTAAGTTAATTTTTAATATAAAAAAAGCAAACTTGGTTCTAATATTAATTTATTTTGAGGAAAAAGGAATTAATTTGTTTTAAGAAAATATTTTTAATGTGTGAAAATAGTAAACAAAATCCTAAATTCTAATTAATTTACAAATTAATTATAAAAAATAAAATGTGATTAAAATAATTTTATTTTTATGTTAAAAATTAATTTAATTAAATAAAAAACCTAAATCTATTTTTCAATAATTTTTTTATGATTTTTGGTATTAAGTAAAATAATTAAAAGTAAATAATGGTATAAAAAATATTAAAAAAAGAATGGGCCATGTAACAAAAGTGAGCAGGGGGTAGAAGGTCAGCAAAAACAAAAAGCCCATCAAAGGAGGCCCAGACGCTGGCTGAAACAAACAAAAACGAGAAAAATGTGTGAAAATTGCAAAATGGCAGCATTGGGGCTCGAACCAACACCCTCTGCATAATACGTGTGCTGCCTTACCACTTGGATGGCTATACATCTATTTTTCTAGAAAGTTCGGGTCCAAAATTCTCTCTACTCAGACCATATAAATGAAATCTATAGATACGTACAATTTCAGGTCAATGATATCCATATTTTATCTTTGAAAATGCAAGCTTAAATAATGAGATGAAAAGTCAGAAAACTCACCTTGCAGCTGGAGATCGTGTTTTGAGTTAGAGCTACTTTCAAAGTGTTTTGGTGATTGGGTTAGCTTCCTTGAACCTCCAGGAAGCTATTGCAAAGCTTATTTTGTGTTGAGAGTTCTTGAATCAAGCTGAAGAAGTAAATATATAATGCCCTGTTTTTGAAAATGGAGGATGGTGCAAATGGTATTACAGTTTGAAAACAGGGGTTGGGGTAGCTTCTATATGTGCATTATAAGCTTTGTGGGTGTTTTGGCCAAGAAACGCACGCGGAGAATTGGAGATTGGATTCAAAAATTAGAAATGACAAGTTTTTGTGCTTGTATGGCAATTTCTGGTTTTGGGGAGTTTGAGGGAGTTTGATAGCTTGTAAAATCGTTCGTTAAGTTGCATAAGAATGTCCTAACACATAGGAAAAGGTTTGGAGACTTGTAGAAGTCAGAAGTACAAAATCACATGCTTGTGGATTTTGACTTGTTTTTGAAGAAACATGGACAAACATGGTTTCAAGGCAAGGTAGGGTGGTTGATAACTTTAAACATACTTCTTCTGATCTTATAGACTTAGTGTGTGTAGAAGGAACAACTACAAAGCACAAGAACTGATTTTGTGCATAAAAGCTACTTTTCCAAAATGGCAATGTGCACTTTCTTCCCTAAATGACATTAAGCATGGGCAATGCATTGAATGCTTGAGTTGAAGCCTCTAACAGCTGTTCCAAACATTAATTATGGAGTGCCAAGCATGTTTGAGGCCTGCAAAGCAAAGATTGTGCAGCCTAGCAAGGATTTGCATTCTTGTTCATCATGAAATTCTGCCTTGTAAAACAACTTGAAACCCTAACTTCTGACCTTCGATTCTCCATGCTCACAAATGATCTCAAGGAGTTATTTGACATTTTAGAAAGCTTGTAATGTGCTATACAACCCCTCTTTGAATCACTTTTAAAAATTCCCCTTGGAACTATGTGAAAAATTGCCATGAAATTAGGTCAAAATCCTGCCTAAACTAGGGCAAAATTTCACTAAGTTTCCAAGTTTCATGAACATGTATTCACAAAATCATAACTTGAAATCCATGCATTTCTAAGAGAAGTTGTGTAAATAAAATTTTTCTATCTCATTGAGATCTACAACTTTCATGTTGAAAGTTTCCTTTGAATCATCTTGCATCTTAGTGAAACATTGGCTCAAAGTTGTGAAAAAATATGAAATTTTCAACACTTAGAAAAATTTCTAAGTTTGGAAACTTTGACTTTTCAAAATGAAATCTTGACTTTTTTATTTATTTATGAATAATTTTCATATTTTAACATGTTTTGATGAATTATGATCTTTGACACTTGATTTTGACCAAAAAGTCAAAGTTTGACTTTTCAGTGTACAATTGACTTTTGATCAGTTCACTGAAAATCAACTATCAATCAATTGATCTTGAGGGAAGTTTTGAGTCATAACATTAGGTATTTGAATCCTTGAGATCATGTCTCAAACCAAATAACCATTTGTTAGGTCAAAAATCAGAAATGGCCCTTTCTCTATCAAAACCTAAATTTTGACCATTTTGCCCTTTTGATGATCTGATCAAATTTCTTGAGGAATTGTGGTCCAAACTTGATCAAGTGACATATAGGAGTCCACAATGTTGATATGGATCAAAAATTATGATGTTTGACTATAAATTGACCATAATTGACTTTTTCCCCAATACAACTGATTTTTAGGTCAACTGATCAATTGACTGAGCAAATATGTGATCCAAGACTTGAAACTTGACATGAGCAATCTTGAGGGTCCAAAATGATCCATGAAAGTCATATGAGGCATTAAAAGTTCAATTATCCTTGTGCAATCTCAAACCCTAATTGCAGTCATCAGTGCTTAAGGAGGTGTCTTGAGCTGATCAACCCTTGTGCAGTCTTGAACCAAAGGAGATCTTGTGAGAAAATACTTGATAAATGAGAGGGAAAATTGTGGGGTACAATATTTGCCCCTGTTCCATCTTCTTAAACCTGAAGAGTTAGATTTGCGGATCCGCCATTCGTGACTTGAAGGTGGAAGATGATTGGACAATAGAGTGCCCAGAAATTTGCACTCGAAGATGGATTAGGAAGGGGCTTATAGATGCCACTTGGAGGAATGATGGAGATTTGTCGGAGATGGGCTTGTAGATGCCTTTCAAAGGTGACTGAAACTAGAAGAAGCCTTGTATTTTGTTTTACTGGGAAGAATCAGAATAAATCTTGGAGCGATTTATCTGAACCAGAAATTTAAATTGTTGAGAGATTTAAACTGAACCAAAAGAGGTCTTGAACATTCTTTAACTGGAGAGAATCACAGTAGATCTTTGAGCGATTTATCTGAACCAGAGAAAGTGCCTACTAGGAAAGAATCAGAATAAATTATTGAGATTTATCTGAACTGGTAGGGATCTGGAGAAGAATCAGAATAAATCGGTGAGAGATTTATCTAAACCAGAGAAGATGTCTGCAGGAAAGAATCATAATAAATCATTGAGAAATTTAACTTGAACCAGTAGAGGTTTTGGATATTCTTCAATTTATGATGGGCCTGTGTAGGGCTGCTTCATGATGAGTCCGTGTAAAACTACATTCGGAATTTTATGAGTAGGAACCTGGGTGGGATTACTTCATGATGAGTTCGTGTAAAATTGTATCTGGGAAAAAGGAGGAACCTGTGTAGGGTTGCTTTATGACGAGTCCGTGTAAAACCTCATATTCAAAATAAGAGGAACCTATGTAGGGTTTCTTTATGAGGAGTTTGTGTAAAACCTCATCTTGAAAGTAGGAGGAACCTGTGTAGGGTTGCTTTATGATGAGTCCGTGTAAAACTTTATCTTGGAAATAGGAGGAACTGTGTAGGGTTACCTTATGACGAGTCCGTGTAAAACTTAATCTTGGAAATAGGAGGAACCTGTGTAGGGTTGCTTTATGACGAGTCCGTGTAAAACCTCATCTTGAGAATAGGAGGAACCTGTGTAGGGTTGCTTTATGATGATTCCGTGTAAAACTTCATCTTGGAAATAGGAGGAACCTGTGTAGGGTTGCTTCATGACGAGTCTGTGTAAAACTTCATCTTGAAAATAGGAGGAACCTGTGTAGGGTTGCTTTATGATGAGTCCATGTAAAACTTCATCTTGGAAATAGGAGGAACCTGTGTAAGGTTGCTTCATGACGAGTCCGTGTAAAACTTCATCTTGGAAATATGAGGAACATGTGTAGGGTTGCTTGATGATGAGTCCATGTTAAACTTCATCTGAAATTTCCTGAGACGGAACCTGGGTAGGATTACTTCATGATGCGTCAGTGTAAAACTACATTTGGAATTTCCTGAGAAGGAACCTGGGTAGGATTACTTCACGATGAGTCCGTGTAAAACTGCATCTGGAATTGTCTGAGAAGGAACCTGGGTGGGATTTCCTCAGCTGATCGTGTAGATAATTGCCCTGGCTTTTTGCTGGTATTAATTTCTGACCTTTTGAAGATTATTGACAATAACCATCTATTGATTAACCTTTTTCCTGAAAAAGGTAAAACGTTAGTTGTATGCAATATCATGATGTATCAAATGCATGGTGGAATGATGTTCTCAAAATAAATGAGATTGTGTCGTATGCATTTTTCATGTACGTAATATGATGCATGAAGGGTGAAATGTTATTTGAATGTATCTTTGTCTGGGAAAATAAATCCTTGACAAATGTTGGGGAGTCATTAAATCCTGGACTGCTGGTGAAGAGTGGGTGAGTCTTCAAACTTTTCTTGGAATATTTCCAACAAGGATTCCTATTTTTTTGTTTGAGGAGAGCTCCGCTGAGGAATGTTGAAACTTTTGTGGAGAGTGTTGATCCTTGCTTGGGAAAAAAGAGTTCAGGAGTCTCAATTATTCGTTGCTCTACTTGGGAGTCGAAGACGAACTAATGTCTGGTTGGGTCCAGGCTTCATAGTAACTTGTTGGGGATTATAGAGTAGTCTACTGGGGAAGAGGAGTTGTGGTCCTTTGATTTGTAGTGGTCCGAGAGGCCACCTCAAGCTAGGGAATCCTGCTGTTTGTTGGGGAAATAAACCCTGTTGCTTAGTCTGTTGGAGAGGCGGCGACATCACTGGCAGAAATCCTCGAGGATTCTTAAAGTTGACTCAGTTGGGAAGAGGTTTTCAGAGATTGAAAATATGGCTGGGGAATCATCGTATGAGAAGGATTCTGGGGAGATTTGTCACTGCCCCTAGTAGCAAGTGTTTGTGGAACTGCCAAGAGATGTTGGAATGTACGTAACCCATTCAATGCCCCAAGTGATAAAGATGGTGACCTTCCCCAGGTGTGCTGGATAGTGATATGTCATTCCCCCTTGTTTATAGGAGATCTGTCATTGGAAGTGTCATCTCATTTGAAGTGATTTTGTTCACCGAGAGAGCTTTCATTCACTGGTCATTCATTGTGTGAATTTCTCCGCTGCCCAACAAATAGCCATATGCAAACAACAATATTCAAATAATGCAAAGTTTATGCTTGTCTTGAAATTTTCAAAATGCGTTTTAGCAAGTAAAGAAATTTTGTAAGAAAATTCAAACTCAGGATTTAGAATAAAGCCTTACCGGAGTCAGGATACCTTTTGTAACAGTATGCTTTCGAACTAACCCATGCTTCAATTAGGACTTTTAAAGGGTTGTAACGTGGCTTGGTTCAAGGTTTAATAAACAAAGGATAAAGGCTCAAAGTGTATTTATACCTGCCCGTTCTTTGTGATGTCCTTCAGTCCTAAACTCAGCTAATTGTATGTTTGAACTCCAATTGATTCTGGAATGACGTTTTGGTGATGGTTCAGACAAGTTTAGTTTATCGGAAGGAAGTCATTTTTTGCAACATTTTTCATGTTGTCGAGGATTTGTAGTGTCCTCTTTCTTTTGATTTGTTATCCTTAATTTTTGCCTGACAATTCTTGTTTTGAGATTACAGTCAGCGAGATGCCACAATTTTTCTTAGGTCTCCTTTGTAGTTTTTGACCTAGTGGGCTTTTTTTAGAGATAATGACTTCCTATGTGATAGGGAACCATCACCGCCTTTTGATTCCAGAGGAATGTTTTTTATATCACTCGTTGTATACGAAGTGAACGCGCATTTGAATTAACTGAGAGACTACCATGCCCCAGGTTTTGATTAAAGGTTTCAATTTGTGTAAAAAAGGAAAGCTTCTACTTCTTTGGCTCGAAGGGGTTGACTAGGGATTATCCTCCTTATAACTCCAGTGTTTGGGATTTGAAAGAACGCATGTACATCATCAGCAAGGTCTGTTCAAAAGCATATTGTGTGAGATTATGGCATTGTTTTCGTCATCCTCCCTCTAAAGGCTTGCAACTTTTAAAAAAAGAGTTGAATATCATAAAAGGAGTAAAAAGCATAATTTAAATAGAATGAAAATGAATGGATTAATTCAAGACAAACATATTCAATGCATTAATGAAACAAAGTTTGACATTAATAGATAATTGTTTGAATAAAAGAAATTACAAATGAAAAATCAAAATGAACAAGACACTCTCAATGATTCGGCATAGGAGAAGTGATCACGTTTGGAGTCTCCAGAGGGTCAAACTCGATCTCCTTGGCGTCAATAAAATTATGAATCTTGTACTTCAACACCCAACAATCGTTAGTATCATGCCCAAGACTACCGGAATGATAAGCACACGTTGCATTAGGGTTGTAGCTAGGAGAAGAAGTTTTGGGGTGTGGATGAGGTCCTATCAACGTAATCAGATTCATCTTCAACAAGTGTTGTAGCGCTTGAGACAGCGGCATGTTGATGTTGGTAAACTATCTTTTTGGCTCGTCTGACCTTTGTTGATTTCCCATTTGCTGTTGTCAGTGCGACACAGAACCAGAGATCAGGACTGCCCCTACGTGTTGGTCATGACGACTCTTTTGACCATACACAACATTGGACTCTTTCTTCCCATTGCATGGCTTTTTTTTTAGCATCAGAAGGTGTAGCTCTTTGGATCTTTCCACTTTTGATGCCAACTTCGACTCTTTCGCCAATCAGTATTAGCTCGGTGAACCCGACCGAGGAGCTTCCAATTAGGTGTTTGAAGAAAGGTCCCGTCAAGGTTCCCATAAAGATGTCAATCAGCTCCCTGTCAGTTAAAGGGGTTTGCACCCTACCAGCCAGATCTCTCCACTTTTGGGCGTGTCCTTTGAAGCTCTCGTTGGAACCCATGGTCATGTTCTACAATTACACACGAGTTGGTGCAAGATCGGTGTTATACTGGTACTTCTTGTAGAAAGCAGCAGTTAAATCCTCCCAGGTGTGGATGCGAGAACTCTCCAATTGATAGAACCATTCAAGTTGAGTCCCTACTAGGCTCTCTTGGAAGAAATGGATCCAAAGCTTTGGATCGATTGTGTATGGTTGAATCTTGCAGACATAAGACTTTAGGTGCATCTTAGGGAAAGATACTCCATCGTACAGGACAAAGGTAGGGATTTTGAACTTTGGAGGGATGACCACTCCAGAAACCAAACCCGTGTCTCCTAAATCCGAGCGAGGTATCTACTGAATTTCCATAGCAATGAGGTGATCCTCTAACTGTTTGTACTTGTCATTAGCGGGAGGATCTTGTTCCTCAGAATAGTTAGCTTCGTCTTCATCAATCTCTAGACTGTTGTCTTCTTCATGACTATCCCCCATGTTGGATGGAGTTGGAAGATCTAGAGCCCCCTTGAGTGGTCCTTTAAGTCTCCTTCCCAAGTTCAGGACGCCTACTGACTTCTTGGACTTTTTCTTCTTGTCTTTGAGAAGAAGAGTCTTTAGGTCCTCTTGCCCCTTAGCTAAAGCCATGAACATTTGTTGGAATTGAGAATTTTAAGCTTGGAGATCTTTCACCGTTTGTTCCATATCCATCTTACTGAAATAAACAGTAGGAAGATAAGGAGGCCCGTATGGGAGAATCATGTCATGATATGATGCATGATATGTGGATGCATGTTTTCAAGGATCTCGTGGGGTAAATGTTAGTAGTCACTTACAACTTTGATTGGAGAACCTTGTATCGATGAATGTCTTTCCACGAGAATTAAGCTCACCATGTCAAGTGGGTTGTAGCCCTTGACTCAAGTTTGTTGTACTTTGATCTTTGACGATGTTTGGTTAGAGGAAAATAAATCCTCTTGCCCCTTGATAGACGTCTGGTTCAACGTGACTATGCATCATAGGCCCTTGAGATCCTTGAAACAGTTATTGAAAATGCTATGGTATGATGTTATGTATAAGTATGCAAAGTAAGCAAGTTTATATGCAAATATATACACACAAAGCAGACAAGTCCTTATGTTTAGGCTTTCATGGAGTTTGTAGGTAAGTACCCTCTTGAAGTTTAGTTGTCCAAAACCTGTCCTAGTTAATAGTAACCAGGTTCTAAGGGATCTCAATATCACTGACCTTTCTTTTAGGCATTGTCCCAGCATAATTAATCTTTTCTTACAGTTGGGATATCTCAAAAGTCTAGTCTCAATGAGTGTAGCTTCGAGTATCAACCAATTTTCAGCTTTCCACCGAAACCGGTTATCTCACTATGTCCTAATTGGCCAAGTTTGTTTAATTAAGGTTCTAAAGTCAGTTAGTGCTTCATGACGCCACTCAGCGGCCCCGTATTCTCCTCGAATCAACACAAGGGATATCAGTACCCACAAATGCGTCACACTAATGTAGCCATTATTTCAACCATATCGGTCTACGCCGTACAGTTTCCATAATCTATTGCTACTTACCTAACAAGGTGTCCCAGATCCGGGTGGAGGATCAAAGCAGTCGCAAACAAGGAACCATAATGTAAAGCAAACAAATCAAACAATGAAAGCACGTAAATGTGATCTAGCCCTAAGGTAACCCCAATTTTAAAATAGTCCCCAACAGAGTCTCCAGTTCTGTAATGCGGTGGGAGAATTGACTTGGTGTATTTTGCATTTGATTGCAAATGTTGCAGTTAGCAAGAGTCGCCACCGAATTTTCTTTTATCCAAAAGGAAAGGTTGAAAAGAACAGGAAAGACCTTTGAGATGTTTTCTTGAGTTCGGGGGGTAAATTATGAAAAGGTAAGGTATTAGCACCCTTTTCATTCGTATTTATCTACGGGCTCTTAGTTGCTTGCTAGATCACTTGATTTTTGTTTGAAAATGTGCTTGTGGTGTGGGTTTTGAAAGTATTTTGAAAATGTCTTTGTAATGGTTCTCGTTTCTATAAGAACGCGTACAAAGTGTTGTTTTGAAAATAGTTCAAAGAGGTGTTTGTGGAATGTGTTTTTGAAAGTGATTTTGAAAAGGTGTCTTTGTAATGGTTTTCGTTTCTATAAGAGCGCGTACAAAGTGTTGTTTTGAAAATAGTTCAAAGACGTGTTTGTTTTGAAAATAGCAAGGATGTTTTTGGTTTGAAAATGAGCAAGAAACTAGGAACGTTCTACCTACTCAAAAGTCTTTCTTGTTTATTTCCTCTTTCCTTTGACATTGTTATCTTACAATTGATTTGATAAGAAACCCTATCTTTGGATGTAAAAAGGGACGGGCAAGGGTCATCGTATAGCCATGATTAGAAATGTTGTAAGATATCTTAGCATTTTTTTGAGGGACTGAGATCATTCTTAAGGCAACATTTATTAGCGTTATCGAGGGACTATGATCTTGTATTTTTTGCTTGTTTTTACTAAGACATCTTACATGCGTATTATGACCATTTATTTCTCAAGGAAACAAGTGGATTTACTCTAAGGGTGTAAGTGTGCAAGTGTGTCTTTTCCATGCTTGATTTGTCTTGATTAGGGTTTGCTAATTTGTTGATTTTTATCTTTCCATACAAACCCTAATTTACTAGCATTTATATATAAAGCATTAAATTACGGAAAATAAAAATACTAAGCTATTACATCAATAGGGGAGGGGTTGTACAAACTTACAAATGGAGAAATTGAAAGAAAATTAAATCTAAATAATTATTACAACCATATTGAATAGTGTACAAAAAAATATACAAGAATATAAATGGAGAAGGGAATGAATTTTGTTTTGGATTTTATTTGTTAAGAAAGATAGTTTTGACCTAATTAACTTAAAAGAAAAATAATTAGCTAGAATAAGAAAATTAAAGTTAACTTAATAAACAAAGAAATTAATTTAATTAAAGAAAACAAGTTTTTTAGGGTTTTGTTTGTGAAAAGTTTTAATTAAGTTAAACTAGTATAAAAATTAATTAATTAAAAGAAAACCTAGGTTCTAAGTTAATTTTTAATTAAAAAAAGCAAACTTGGTTCTAATATTAATTTATTTTGAGGAAAAAGAAATTAATTTGTTTTAAGAAAATATTTTTAATGTGTGAAAATAATAATCAAAATCCTAAATTCTAATTAATTTACAAATTAATTATCAAAAATAAAAGGTGATTAAAATAAATTTACTTTTATGTTAAAAATTAATTTAATTAAATAAAAAAACTAAATCTATTTTTCAATGATTTTTTTATGATTAATGATATTAAGTAAAATAATTAAAAGGAAATTATGGTATAAAAAATAAAATAAAAATAATGGGCCATGTGACAAAAGTGAGTAGGGGGTGGAAGGTCAGCAAAAACAAAAAGCCCATCAAAGGAGGCCCAGGCACTGGCTGAAACAAACAAAAATGAGAAAAATATGTGAAAATTGCAAAATGGCAATGATGGGGCTCGAACCCACGCCCTCTGCATAATACGCGCGCTGCCTTACCACTGGGGTGGCTATACATTCGGTGTTTAATACCAAACCATTGTATTATATTTTAAGACACTTCATGAAGACAACTTCATCTTCAACCTCATGCCTGTCTGAACTCCTGCATCTCATTCATCTCTCAAACAAATTGAAAATGTGAACATGAAACTTGTGGCAAATTCCATCACGATTCCAGAAATGTAAAGCATTAAAACTATGAATCTAAGACAAGCATGAATTTTGAACAGTGCCAAATTTAACATAAATTTTCTAGAAAGTTCAGGTCCAAAATTCTCTCTACTCAGGCCATATAAATGAAATATATAGATATGTACATTTTCAGGACAATGATATATACATTTTGTCCTTGAAAACGCAAGCCTAACAATGCCTAAATAATGAGATGAAAAGTTAGAAAACTAACCTTGTAGTTGGAGATTGTGTTTTGAGTTAGAGCTGCTTTCAAACTGTTTTGATGATTGGGTTAGCTTCCTTGAACCTCCAGGAAGCTATTGCAAAGCTTGCTTTGTGCTGAGAGTTATTGAATCAAGCTGAAGAATTCAATGTGCAATGCCCTGTTTTTGAAAATGGAGGATGGTGCAAATGGTATTATAGTTTGAAAACAGGGTTTGGGATAACTTCTATATGTGCATTAGAAGCTTTGTGGGTGGTTTGGCCAAGAAACGCATGAGGGGATTTGGAGATTGCATTCAAAAATCAGAAATGACAAGTTTTTATGCTTGTATGGCAATTTCTGGTTTTAGGGAGTTTTATGGAGTTTGATAGCTTGTAAAACCGTCTGTTAAGTTTCATAAGAGTGTCCTAACATATAGGAAAAGGTTTGGAGACTTGTAGAAGTCAGAAGTACAAAATCACATGCTTGTGGATTTTAACTTATTTTTGAAGCAACATGGACAAACATGGTTTTAAGGCAAGGTAGGGTGGTTGAGAACTTTAAACATACTTCTTCTGATCTTATAGACTTAGTGTGTGTAGAAGGAACAACTACAAAGCTCAAGAACTGATTTTGTGCATAAAAGCTACTTTTCCAAAATGGCAATGTGCAATTTCTTCCCTAAATGGCATTAAGCAAGGGCAATGCATTGAATGCTTGAGTTGAACCCTCTAACAGTTATGCCAATCATTAATTATAGAGTGCCAATCAAGTTTGAGGCCTGAAAAGAAAAGATTGTGCAGCCTAGCATGGATTTGCATTATTGTTCATCATGAAATTCTGCCTTGTAAAATAACTTGAAACCCTAACTTCTGACCTTCAATTCTCCTTTCTCACAAATGATATCAAAGAGTTCTTGGAAATTTTATAAATCTTGTAATGTGATCTACAACCCCTCTTTGAATCACTTTTGAAAATTCCCCTTGGAACTACGTGAAAAATTGCCATGAAGTTAGGTCAAAATCCTGCCTAAACTAGGGCAAAATTTCACTAAGTTTCCAAGTTTCATGAACATGTATTCACAAAATCATAACTTGAAATCCATGCATTTATAGGAGAAGTTGTGTAAATAAATGTTTTAGATATCACTGAGATCTACAACTTTCATGTTGAAAGTTTCCTTTGAATCATCTGGCATCATGGTAAAAAAATAGCTCAAAGTTGTGGAAAAATATGAAGTTTTCAGCACTTAGAAAATTTTCTAAGTTTGGAAACTTTGAGTTTTCAAAATGAAATCTTGACTTTTTGATTTCTTGATGAACAAGTTTCATATTTTGACATGTTTTGATGAATTGTGATCTTTGACACTTGATTTTGACCAAAAAGTCAAAGTTTGACTTTTCAGTGTATAGTTGACTTTTGATCAGTTGATTGAAAATCAACTATCAATCAATTGATATTGAGGGAAGTTTTTAGTCATACCATTAGGTCAAAATGATTCATTTGAAACCTTGAGATCATTTCTCAAACCAAATTACCATTTGTTAGGTCAAAAATTAGAAATGGCCCTTTCTCAATCAAAACCCTAATTTTGACCATTTTGCCCTTTTGATGATCTTATAAAATTTCTTGAGGAATTATGGTCCAAACTTGATCAAATGACATATAGGAGTCCAAAATGTTGATATGGATAAAAACTTATGAAGTTTGACTGTAAATTGACCATAGTTGACTTTTCCCCAATATAGTTGATTTTTAGGTCAATTGATCAATTGACTGAGCAAATATGTGATCCAAGACTTGAAACTTGACATGAGAAATATTGAGGGTCCAAAATTATCCATGAAAGTAATATGAGGAATTAAAAGTTCAATTATCCTTGTGCAATCTCAAACCCTAATTTCAGTCATCAGTGCTTAAGGAGGTGTCTTGACCTGATCAACCCTTGTTCAATCTTGAACCAAAGGAGATCTTGTGAGAAAATACTTGATAAATGAGAGGGAAATTTTTGGGGTACAACAATTACCATTGGAGTTTTGGGTTGAAGCTATGAGTATTGCTTGCTACATTCATAATAGGGTCACCTTGAGAGAAGGTACTTCAACTACTCTCTATGAGATATGGAAAAGAATAAAGTTTGCAGTCAAGTATTTTCATACCTTTGGAAGTAAATGCTATGTCTTGGTGAACAAAGATAAAAAAAGGTAAGGAGGATCTCATGAGGAATGAAGGGATATTTCTTGGTTACTCTTTAAACATAAGAGTTTATAGAGTTTTTAACTCCATAACTAAAAAATGTTATGGAACCAACAAGTGTGATAATTGATGATTCATTCACTGAAAGGGAGAATGATGTCAAAGACAATGTTGACACATCTTCTATGCATACTGGGGATACAGTAAAAGAAGCAATATGTGAGTCTACAAGTGTTGATCCAAAAGTTATAGTTTAGACATAACAACTTAAGAAGATCAATACAAGATACTCTAATGAAGCAGACATTACAAAATTCAATAA
Source organism: Vicia faba (assembly GCA_948472305.1). Taxonomy (NCBI): domain Eukaryota; kingdom Viridiplantae; phylum Streptophyta; class Magnoliopsida; order Fabales; family Fabaceae; genus Vicia; species Vicia faba. Next base: position 1,199,867,224 of record OX451738.1, read on the forward strand.
AGAAATATCAAATGTATGTCTTGTTTCAGAGCTTGAACCAAGGTTGTGTTCTACTTTTCAATAAAGAAGAATCTTGAATGGAATCATTGGGGAATAATGGGTCAGTAGGTATTTGTATCTAAGAAACAATTTAATAAGAAGCAAATGTGTGCCTCGGGAAATACCACTGTTTTTTAGTACGGTGGAACAAGAAGAAGTTGTTCTCAATTGATATGGATTGACCAGATGTTGAAGGATCATAATGTCAAACATGATGTCATGACATTTGTAACGCCCATAATTTAATTAATTATTTAATTAAATTATTTTTGGAATATTTGTGAAGATGTGTTATGATTATTTGGATTTATTTTATTAAGTGGAGAAATAATATTAGAATTATAATATTATTGGATGTGGGCTTGTTTTTGAAGGAATAAAATTAATAAGGGGGTGTATTAATTTGAGCCCAATAAGGAATAAAGAATAATAGGGTTATTTTATTGTTGTTAGAAAGCAAGAAGTAGTAGAAGAATAAGGATTGAGAGGAGAACGTGCAAGCTGTTGGAAAAGTGGAAAAACGGCAGAACGAGAATTCAACCGGAAGATTATAGAGCGACCATCAATCCAAGGTAAGGGTGGGGTTCCGACTTTATAATTTGGTTCATGATGTTTAGGGATGTCAATGGGGCGGGGCGGGGCCGGGGGGACACTTCCCCATCTTTTTCCCCGCCATCAAATTCATTCCCCGTCCCCGTCCCCGATCTCCGTCACGGGGGAATTTCTATCCCCATCCCCGTTCCCCGCGGATCCCCGTTCCCCGCGGGGATCCCCATAGATCCTACATTTATTCATTAATATTTTATTTTTTTAAAATGTTTATATTTTCTATAAAAATAAAAAGAACAAACAATTCACATATTTATTATGTTATTAAAAAATACTAGTATTTGACATTTATTATTTTTTATTAAAAATACTAATGGAACACAAAATAATAATATTTTTTTTATAAATTTCTATAAAATGCTATAAAATTCAACAAAATGAACTATAATACTTTTTAAAGTAACAATATGCCTAAACAACTAAAAAAATCCAACAACATAAAGGAAATGACTAAAAAACCTAATCTAAAATATATATATTAAATTAACTATATTAAAATAATAGGCGGGGCGGGGGGTGTATTCCCCGTCCCCGTCCCCGAAATGCTCTCGGGGGAATTTTTCTCCCCATCCCCGCCCCCACGGGGGAAAATTCCCCATCTTTGGGGCCCCGAACGGGGCGTTCCCCGCGGGGATCCCCATTAACCGGTCCAAACTGACATCCCTAATGATGTTTGATGTGTGGGATTAGGTATGTGAATTTTTCCATGGATCAATTATTGTTTCTGGTTGTGTTTGATTGCTTTGGATTGATATTGAAATTATTGAGGTTAATTGATTATCGAAAAAATTGTTTTGGGTTAGTATAATTATTAAGTTTCTGTAAAATATATGTGGTATTGGTTGAAATTAAGAAGGAGATTGGTAATCGGGACTACGTGAAGGATAACAGAGAAAGTTAATTAATTCAGGTTATGGGTTTCACGTACCTTGTATTGATATCAGGTGCTACTGTATTAGAACAATAAATTAAATTGTGGATAGAGTTTGTCATACTACTTTTAGTTAAGTTGATATCAGGCTAAGAATCAAAATAGTAGGATTAGTAAAAAGTAGAAGTTCTGATGGTAGAAGTTGTGTTGGTTAGAAGTTGTGTTGTCAGAAGTTGTGTTGTTAGAAGTTGTGTTGTCAGAATTGTGTTGGTCAGAAGTTGTGTTGTCAGAAGTTGTGTTGTCAGAAGTTGTGTTGTCGGAAGTTGTGTTGGTCAGAAGTTGTGTTGTCAAAAGTTGTGTTGTCAGAAGTTGTGTTGGTCAGAAGTTTTGTTGGTCAGAAGTTGTGTTGTCATAAGTTGTGTTGGTCAGAAGTTGTGTTGGTCAGAAGTTGTGTTGTCAGAAGTTGTGTTGTCAGAAGTTGTGTTGGTCAAAAGTTGTATTGGTTATAAGTTGTGTTGTCAGAAGTTGTGTTGGTCAGAAGTTATGTTGGTCGTTACGTTGGTTTTGTACAGAATAATGAAGATTAGATGCCTAGAGGCTGCTGTTAGAATTATAACAGTAGGATTAGTGACAGTAACGATGTAAGAATTACAGAATAGCAGTATGAACTAGTGTGGTATTAATGTACATATGAGTTGTTAGTGAGAAGTTATTAATGATGTTGTGTTGATGATTTATAATAAATAAATGATGTTTGATGAATTATTATGATGATATAAGATGTTGATGAAGAGATGTTGAGATGCTTTTGAGATGTTGTTAATTTGAGATGCTTTTGAGATGTTGTTAATTTGAGATGTTGTTAACTTGGGTATTGTTATTAAATTCATGGTTGTGTCGCATACATTGCATTTTTGAGTGGAGCTTATGCTCATTGAGATGGCTTGTATTGGCGAATTTTGAGATGAAGACGTATGCTGTGTTGATGCCTCTATTAATTGGAAAATTTTTGAGACGGGAGTTCTGCTCCAATGGTACCACATGAATTTGCATAGTATTGAGTCACATTATATGATTGCATAAAGAAGTGTATTTTGATGTTGATGAATGTGTATATACGTTGTAATTATTGTTGATTATGAGATGAGAAGTGGTGATGTTATTGATCTAATTTAATATATTAATTATCATGCGCTTTATTATATAGTTAGATATCTCACCCCTTCTGTTTGAATGTTGCCCTTATGTTGGTAACGTGCAGGTAATCAAGAGTGAAGTCTGTATTCCCTCGGTAGTTCGAGTCGGTGTCATTGCTCTGATATGTAACACTCGGGGGGATGAACGCTTGCTATTTTGATTGTTGATTATTATTAAATTGTGTTGTTTTGAAGTTGTTGTATTGTTGATAAAATTGTTATTGAGAACTCCGCTGTGTAGATGTTGAGTTATTTAATTAAAGATGTTATGATGGTTCATCCGATGTTTTGAAAGTGTTATATATCCACGATGAATGCAATGAGTTTTATAGAAGAATTTGTGACGCCCTGGTTCGTTTTGCATGATTGAATTTTATAACTCTGATTTATTTATATAATTTTTCGGGGTAGAATTGGGGTGTTACAAAGTTGGTATCAGAGCAAAAGGTTGGTCTGACCTTGTCATCGAGTCTTAGTTGTCTAACAATCGAGTATTGTTATTTGAGTTATAATCGTTGTTTATGTTGTAGTGAGAAGTTGAGATTGTTGGAAGGAATGATGTTGCACTTACTGCTGCTTTAGCAGCAATGGCTCATGCGATGGAGAATCATCTGAATGCTGACGCGAATGCTGGCTCTTGTAGCTTGGCGACCTTCCAGAGAGATAATCCACTTATGTTCAAGGGAAAGTATGATCCTGACGGAGCATTGGAGTGGTTGAAAGAGATTGAGAGAATCTTCCGTGCGATGGACTGCACTCCAGTGCAGAATATTCGTTATGGTACTCATATGATAGCAGTCGAGGCTGATTACTGGTGGCTAGAGACTTGTCAGAAGTTGAAAGTTGCAGGTGAGAATGTCACTTGGACCGTGTTCTGTAAGGAATTCCTGAGAAAGTACTTTCCTGAAGATGTCCGTGGTAAGAAGGAAATTGAGTTTCTTTAGCTAAAGCAAGGAAATATGTCAGTTGTTGAGTATGTTGCCAAGTTTGCTGAGTTGGCTAAGTTTTACCCGCATTATACTGAAGCAAATGCTGAGTTTTCGAAGTGCATTAAGTTTGAGAACGGGTTACGCCCGAAGATTAAGAAGGCGGTTGGATACCATAAAATCCGTGTCTTTGCTGATTTGGTTGATAGCTGCAGGATTTATGAAGAGGATAATAATGCTCATTACAAGATTATCAATGAGAAGAGGGGTAAGCACCAACAAAATCGTGGTAAGCCTTATGATTCCCCAGCTGGTAAAGGTAAACAAAAAGTTGCTCAGAGTTAGAGGACTAGTGGGGGAGATGCTCCTGCAGGTGTGGTTTGTTTTAAGTGTGGGAAACCTGGACACAAGAGTAATGTGTGCACTACTGAAGTGAAGATGTGTTTCCATTGTGGAAAGAACTGACATGTTGTATTTGAGTGTGAACACAAAGATGTGATTTTTTTCAATTGTAGATAAGAATGGCACATTGGTAGCCAGTGTCCGAAACCGAAAATAGCTCAGTCTAGTGGAAAGGTGTTTGCTTTAGTGGAGGATCAGACTGCTGTTGAGGACAGACTTATCAGAGGTACATGTTTCATTAATAATACTCCTTTAATTACTATTATTGATACCGGTGCTACGCATTGTTTTATTGCTATTGATTGTGTTGAAAGATTGGGTCTTGTGTTGTCTTCTTTGAATGGAGAAATGGTCGTCGATACTCCAGCCAAGGGGTCGGTGACTACTTCTTTTGTGTGTTTGAAGTGTCCCTTGTCGATCTTCGACAGAGACTTTGTTGTTGATTTGGTTTGTTTGCCGTTAAAAAGTTGGATGTGAAACTAGTAGATTTGATGGTTGGGATTGATCAGTCCGAGAATAGTGATTTTGAGCTAGATGCACAAGGTGTGTTGAGATTTCGTAATCGGATTTGTATTCCTGATGATGTTGAGATGAAGAAAGTGATACTTGAAGAGAGTCATAGAAGTAAGTTGAGTATTCATCCAGGAGCTACAAAGATGTATCAATATTTGAAAGGTTTGTTTTGGTGGCCTGGGATGAAGAGTGATGTGGCTCGGTTTGTGTATGCATGTTTAACTTGTCAGAAGTCGAAAGTTAAACATCAGAAGCCTGCAGGATTGATGCAACCGTTGGAAGTTCCAGAATGGAAATGGGATAGCATTTCAATGGACTTTGTGACAGGGTTGCCTAATACTTTAAGAGGACATGATTCGATTTGGGTGATTGTTGATAGGCTTATGAAGTCAGCTCATTTTATTCCTATTAACATCAGTTTTCTAGTGTCGAAGTTGGCTGAGATTTACACTAGTGTGATTGTGAAGTTGCATGGTGTTCCTTTGTGCATTGTGTCAGATAGAGATCCAAGATTTACTTTTGATTTTTGGAAGAGTTTGCAAGAAGCGTTCGGTTCTAAGTTGAGGTTGAGTTCAGCGTATCATCCTCAGACAGATGGTCAGACTGAACGGACTATTCAACCGTTGGAAGATTTGCTGAGGGCATGTGTTCTTGAGCCGGGAGGTTCGTGGGATACTTATCTTCCGTTGGTAGAGTTCACGTATAATAACAGTTACCATTCTAGTATTGGGATGGCACCTTTTGAAGCGTTGTATGGTCGAAGATGTAGAACTCCTTTATGTTGGCATGAATCTGGAGAAAGTGTAGTACTTGGACCTGACTTGTTCATGAGGCTACCGAGAAGGTAAAGTTGATTCGAGAAAAGATGAAAGCTGCCCAAACTAGATAGAAAAGTTATCATGACAAGCGAAGGAAGGATTTAGAATTTCAAGCTGGTGATCATGTGCTTTTGAGAGTTACACATGTGACTGGTGTTGGGCGAGCATTGAAGTCTAAGAAGCTCACTTCTCATTTTATTGGACCATATCAGATTTCAGAGAGAGTGGGGAATGTTTCTTATAGAGTGGCTTTACCGCCTAATATTTCGAATTTGCATGATGTGTTTCATGTGTCGCAACTTTGGAAGTATATTTCAGATCCATCTCATGTGATTCATATGGACGATGTGCAAGTACGGGATAATCTTACGGTGGAGACGATGCCTGTACAGATTGCGGATCGTGAAATGAAGACTCTGAGGGCCAAAGATATTTCCTTGGTTAAAGTGGTTTGGCTAGGAGCTACTGGTGAAAGCATGACTTAGGAGTTGGAGAGCAAGATGCAAGACTCCTATCCTGAATTGTTTAATTGAGGTAAATTTTCGAGGGCGAAAATATTCTAAGTGGGGGAGAGTTGTAACGCCTGTAATTTAATTAATTATTTAATTAAATTATTTTTGGAATAGTTGTGAAGATGTGTTATGATTAATTGGATTTATTTTATTAAGTGGAGAAATAATATTAGAATTATAATATTATTGGATGTGGGCTTGTTTTTGAAGGAATAAAAGTAATAAGGGGGTGTATTAATTTGAGCCCAATAAGGAATAAAGAATAATAGGGTTACTTTATTGTTGTTAGAAATAAATAAGCAGTAGAAGAATAAGGATTTAGAGGAGAACGTGCAAGCTGTTGGAAAAGTGGGAAAACGGCAGAACGAGAATTCAACCGGAAGATTATAGACCGACCTTCAATCCAAGGTAATGGTGGGGTTCCGACTTTATAATTGGGTTCACGATGTTTGATGTGTGGGATTAGGTATGTGAATTTTTCCATGGATCAATTGTTGTTTCTGGTTGTGTTTGATTGCTGTGGATTGATATTGAAATTATTGAGGTTAATTGATTGTCGAAAAAATTGTTCTGGGTTATTATAATTATTAAGTTTTTGTAAAATATATGTGTTATTGGTTGAAATTAAGAAGGAGATTGGTAATCGAGACTACGTGAAGGATACCAGAGAAAGTTAATTAATTTTGGTTATGGGTTTCACGTACCTTGTATTGATATCAGGTGTTGCTGTATTAGAACAGTAAATTAAATTGGGGATAGAGTTCGTCATACTGCTTTTAGTTAAGTTGATATCAGGCTAAGAATCAAAATAGTAGGATTAGTAAAAAGTAGAATTTTTGATGGTAGAAGCTGTGTTGGTTAGAAGTTGTGTTGTCAGAAGTTGTGTTGTCAGAAGTTGTGTTGTCAGAAATTGTGTTGGTCAGAAGTTGTGTTGGTCAGAAGTTGTGTTGTCAAAAGTTATGTTGTCAGAAGTTGTCTTGGTCAGAAGTTGTGTTGTCAGAAGTTGTGTTGTCATAAGTTGTGATGGTCAGAAGTTGTGTTGGTCAGAAGTTGTGTTGTCAAAAGTTGTGTTGATCAGAAGTTGTGTTGGTCAGAAGTTGTGTTGTTAGAAGTTGTGTTGTCAGAAGTTGTGTTGGTCAGAAGTTGTATTGGTTAGAAGTTGTGTTATCAGAAGTTGTGTTGTTCGTTGCGTTGGTTTTCTAAAGAATAATGAAGATTAGATGCCTAGAGGCTGCTATTAGAATTATAACAGCAGGATTAGTGACAATAACGATGTAAGAATTACATAATAGCAGTATGAACTACTGTGGTATTAATGTACAGCTGAGTTGTTAGTGAGAAGTTATTAATGATGTTCTGTTGATGATTTATAATAAATAAATGACGTTTGATGAATTATTATGATGATATGAGATGTTGATGAAGAGATGTTGAGATGCTTTTGAGTTGTTGTTAATTTGAGATGTTGTTAACTTGGGTGTTATTATTACATTCATGGTTGTGTCGCATACATTGCATTTTTGAGATGGAGCTTATGCTCGTTGAGATGGCCTGTATTGGCGAATTTTGAGATGAAGGCTTATGCCTTATTGATGCCTCTATTAATTGGCAAATTTTTGAGATGGGAGTTCTGCTCCAATGGTACCGCATGCATTTGCATAGTATTGAGTCGCATTATATGATTGCATAAATAAGTGTATTTTGATGTTGATGATGTGTATATACATTGTAATTATTGTTGATTATGAGATGAGAAGTGGTGATGTTATTGATCTAATTTAATATATTAATTATCATGCGCTTTATTATATTGTTAGATATCTCACCCCTTCTGTTTGAATGTTCGCCTTATGTTGGTAACGTGCAGGTAATCGAGAGTGAAGGTTGTATACCTTCAGTAGTTAGAGTCGGTGTCATTGCTCTGATATCTAACACTCGGGGGGATGAACGCTTGCTGTTTTGATTGTTGGTTATTATTAAATTGTGTTGTTTTGAAGTTGTTGTATTGTTGATAAAATTGTTATTGAGAATTTCGTTGCGTAGATGTTGAGTTATTTAATTAAAGATGTTATGATGGTTCATCCGATGTTTTGAAAGTGTTATATATCCACGGTAAATGCAATGAGTTTTCTATAAGAATTTGTAACGCCCTGGTTCATTTTGCATGATTGAATTTTATAACTCTGATTTATTTATATAATTTGCCGGGGTAGAATTGGGGTGTTACAACATTAATTGGTGAAGATCTAAATGATATCACATATCTTATTCAACATGGCTGGAACAAGAACCTTGATAATCATAATCAACTTATCAAGAATCTTGCTGAAGGAAACATTATTATTCTAGAGCATATGAACAACAAGAAAAAAATTTAATGTTATGTTTAAATATCAGATTGATAACATAAGTAGTGGGATTGGAGCTTATACTATTGAAGAGTTATAGAAATTACATATATGGAGGAGTGCAACTGATATTACATCTCTCTTCTATGTTATGATGCTTGGTGAGCCTAAGCAAGTTGCTATTAAATGGAACAAAGGGTCTCTACATAGTAGAATGGCTGGTGACAACACCAAGGATTTCAGGAGGATCATTGATAGGGGAAAGAGGTGGATGATCATATGAAGTTGTTTAAGTTTATGTGTTTCCATATGCTATATGTGCTTTCATCTGTGTTGTACGCTTGTGTGCATTGTGTGCTTCCATTTTGTGTTTACATTTACTCTATTTTGGCAATTATTGGCTAAAAGTGGGGAGTAAAGTGTTAGTGTGTTTTGTGTGTCCTGATGTTTTGAAACATATCTTGACATGTTGATTAACATGTCGATAGGATTTTGTTATTGCTAAGGGGAGAGTAGTGATTATAGTTGTTTGATGTGTGCAATTATTTAGGGGGAGCATGATTTCCTGCCATACTTGTTTGGTGTTTCTGTTGTTGCTGCTACTATTGATGTGGTAGGATATCTTACCATATGTTCTAACATCCTGCCTGTTAGAGCTATGTGAAAATCATGATGTGAGGATACTTTATCTTCTGATGTTGTTGCCTCTAATGTGTGAACTTGGGTAATTCATATTTGGTATTTTTGATTTTCTGGTGATTTGGATTTTCCCTTTAAGGGGGAGTCATGATCATGTGTGACAGAGGGAGTTTGGTCCTGTCTGAGATATCAAAACTCATGTTTGGACATTTGTCTTCTGAAGTATTGGAGGTGGTGATTTGTAACTGCATGCATTCTCTAATATATGTTTCTATTGCAGTTTGTACAATGTTTACATGTTTAAATGTATCTTGTGTTGTGGTTTTATTCCTCTCTCAAGGGTTATTGTGCATTGGTTGTTTTAACCAAAATTTGCCAAAGGAGGAGATTGTTAAATCCATGGTTTTAGTTTTGGAATAAATTTTTCTAAAACACGGTTTTGGGCTGATGTTGAGCAAGATATCACAACATCTTGACCAACTGTCGTTACTGGTTCTGCTGTCATGTGTATCAGCTAGATGTTGAACCAGATGTCTTGACATCTTAGCCTATTATGTAGCAGGCTTTGTTGTTTTAATCTCATGACATATTTGATTTGTTTTTTAGAGATCATTTTGGATATATATCATTATTATTCGCAGGTCACTGAGATTTATTAGGAACAAGTGCAGATTTGAATTTTTTTTTCATAAAAAGGATCCTGGAGACTTTTTAGGAAACTTTAAAAGATTTGTTCCTTTTTTATGTGAAGATCTTGCAGCTGATTCAAAAAGTGATGATTGGATTTGATTTTAATAGTCCAAGCCCATACTGCAAGAGTCTATAAATAATGACTTGCTAGACCTAAAAATAACAAGCATTCATATTGAAGAAATTGCCAGTGAAACATAAGGATTAGGGTTTTGCGAGTCTTTTAAGATCTTTGTGTTTGTGTTCTCTGTATGTCTCTCATGTATCTCTTGATGCCTTGAGTTTGACTGATTATTACTTGATTTTATATCAAGTTATTGTTCTCACTCATGAGCTTTTAAGTAAAGAGCTGAGTATTGTTCTTAGTTGAAGCCTTTAATAAAAACTAAGTATTGTTTATTTGAAGTGTAATCTTCTATTTAGTTCTTTGGTCTAGTCACATGTTTTGCGACTGTAGGTATCACTACGGTGATTGGAAATGAGAGGGGAATCTCATATCTAGAGGTGTCTAGGTAGAAGTTACACAAGGTAGTGATTAGGCGAGAAGTTGTAAACTAGGGTTGTTTAGCTTTGAACTAATATTATTATAGTGAATTTTCTTCCTGGCTTGGTAGCCCTTAAAGTAAGTGACGTTGCACTGGCATGGGTTAAAAATTGATTATGTTGTTTAAATTTTTTCAATTTAACTTTCTGCATAATCTCCTGTTTTAGCTAGTTTTTGTTAACATATGATGTGATAGCATTTGTCTTGACATTGTGTTTTGTGTTGAGACATCAGTCTTGACACCAGTATTCCAAGTTCCATAATTTCAATAACCACTTTTAATTGTAAGAACATTGTATCTATATCTATACCCTTAGAACTATATCACATCAATTTATTTGGTCTAGTTGGTACTGCATCAATAATGGAAAAATATATGGATTACTCATAGTTGATGACTATAACAAATGGACTTGCGTTAAATTCCTTAGATCTAAAGATTAGGCATATGATGTGTTCAACATCTTCTGAATACAAGAATAAAATGAAAAAGAATAAAAAAAAATTAAAAGTCTAAAGTGATCATGGAGGAGAATTTGAAAATAAGCCATTTGAAAACATGTGTTAAAAAATTAGAATTCTCCATGAGTTTTATTCTCCTAGAAGTATACAACAAAATGGAGTTGTAGAGAGAAAGAACAGATCTTTAAAGGAAATGGATAGAACCATGATTCATGAAAATAATTTACCTAAGTACTTATGCGAAGAAGTTGTAAACACAACATGATATGTTTAGAACATCATTTATATCATACTTATTCTGAACAAAACATCATATGAGCTCTTCAAAGGGAGATAGCCAAGCATTTCTTATTTTCACCAGTTTAGATGTACATGTTACATTCTGAACAACAAAGTCTATCTAATGTAATTTGATGATAAATCTCGAAAAGGTATCTTCTTAGGATACTCTGAATACTCTAAGGCATATAAGGTGTATAACTCTGAAATCAAAATGGTTGAAGAGTCATTGCACATCAAATTTGATGACAAAGAGCCTAACAAAAAATGTCAGAGCTTGTTAAAATTTTGCAGAGATTCGGGAATCTTAAGACACCTCAGAAGCTTACTATTCATAAGCTTCTCAACCTTCAGTAGCTGGATATCCATAAGTTGATTGTTCAAAAACCAACCAACCTTCAAAAGATGGTGCTCCATAAGCCAATCCAACCTTTGAAGCTCATCTAAATGTAGAAAATTATGAAGAAGCTCATGATGATTCTCAAGAAGCAACACAATCCAAGAATCCCTTCAAGTACAAGTCTTCATATCCAGGAGAGCTGGTTATTGGAAGTAAAGATAGTCCTTTAAAGACAAGTTATGCATTTAGAGGAGAACACTCAATGCTAGGACTCATCTCCATGATTGAACCTACTTCTATTTACAAAGCACTATCAGATGATGGATGGATTGTGGCAATGCAAGAAGAGCTGAATCAGTTTCAAAGAAATTATGTTTAGGATGTGATACCCAAACCTCATCAGAAGAACATTATTGGAACAAAATGGGTCTTCAAAAACAAGCTGAATCAACAAGGCAAAGTGATAAGAAATAAATCCAGACTTGTAGCTCAAGGCTACAATTAACAAGTAGGTATTGATTTCCCTAAAACCTTTGCACCTGTTGGAAGGTTAGAGGTAATCAAATTACTCTTATATTATGCTATTAATCATAATATAATTTTATATCAAATGGATGTTAAGAGTGCATTTTTAAATGGTGTCACTTTTTGAATAAGTGTATGTAAAACAACCACCTGGGTTTGAAGATTCTATCCACCCAGAATATGTTTTTAAACTTAAAAAATCACTCTCTCGACTCAAACAAACTACTAGAGACTGGTATGACGTACTGTGTAATTTCCTATTAGAAATCATTTTCAAAAAGGTCGAGTGGAAACTACACTATTCATAAATACATTAAAAATTATATCTTAATTGTTCAAGTATATGTTGATGATTTTATTTTTGGTTCTACTAATGCTGCTCTTTGCAAGGAATTTTCTAAATAGGCGGAATTTGAGATGAGCATGAGGGAGAGCTGGAGTTCTTGTTTGGAATACAAATCAACCAATAGAAGGATGAAGTCTATGTTCATCAAACTAAATACACAATGGAGCTTCTGAAGAAATTTAAACTAGATGATTTCAAAATCATGACCACTCTTATTCACCCAACATGTAATCTGAGGAAAGTCACAACAAGGACAGTCATAAGTTGTACAGAGGTATGATATGTTCTTTACTTTACCTAACAACTTTTAGATCTAATATTTTAACAGTGTGTGCTTGTGTGCAAGGTTCCAATCAGATCCTAGAGAGACTCACTTAACTGTTGTTAAGAGGATCTTTAGGTATCTGAAGGGAATAGGTAATGTAGGGCTGCTTTATAAAAAATCCCAAGATTATAAGCTAGTTAGATTTTGTGATGCTGACTGTGGTGGGGATAGAATTCAGAGGAAATCCACTAGTGGAAATTGTCATCTCATAGGTGAAAAACTTACATTATGGGATGTTAAAAGACAAGCAACTAATGCTTTGTCTACAATAGAAGCAGATTATGTCTTTGTTGCTAGATGTTGTACATAACTCCTCTGGATGAAATATCAGTTGGAAGATTATCAAATTTGTGGTAGCAGTATTTCAATTTTCTGTGATAATACGAATGTTATCTGTTTGACAATGAATCCTATAAAAAAATCTAGAACCAAGAACATAGAAATGAATCATCATTTTATTAGAGATTATGTTACAAAATGTGTAATAGATATACAATTCTTTGATACTGATAACCAATGAGCTGGTATATTTATTAATCCTCTTGCTGTTGAAAGGTTTTATTTCATTAAAGATAAATTGAACATGAAGTTTGTAAAAAAGAATAAGTGACTGCTTCTGAATGGAGGAACATAGTCTGATGGTGATCAGAGATCACTATATTCAAAAGCTCTGAGTGAGCTTCTGATGAATAGTATCCCCTAAAGCATCTCATCCTCTGATTCTTGGAATCTGATTAATATGTCTTTGGTAGCATATACGTGAAAATTTTATTTTCAAAGTTCTTTTTTGTCTCATGTCCACTTATGTGTCATGAATTTTAAAAGGCATTTGACATGTGGTTTTTATTAACTGTTGGGCATATATATATTTCTGATTCTGCTTGATCTGCTTGAAACTATGAGATATATTAAACTTGGGAATTATTATGTTTCTCTGGTAAAATAAAATCATGTCTTGCTTCCCCTAAGTCAAATATTTTCAACTATTTTTTCTTATGTATGTTTAAAACTATTTTTTTTAAATGGTTGAAATGGTTGTAAACTACTCTGCGGCTTCTCTATCAGTGGATCAAGATTCATAAAAATAAGCAATAAGAATATGAGATATTTTTATTGATAAAGGAAACAAGTATAGATTCAGAATCATTCTCAAGATGTCAGATGCAGTACAAAAGGTTACAATTTTAAGTATTAGTCATCATGCCAACCACCTGATCTGAGGAAGAGAACCCATTCCTCTTCATTATCTAAGTCAAATTCAAATTCTTCAGTAGGATCCTTCTTCTTCTTGAGTTTCTTCATTCTTGACACTAAAGTCCTTCCTATCTTTGATGCTTCAATAAATGTGTTTGCACCTTTAGAAGATTTGATTTTATCATCCTTCTAGGAGGAGTCTCTCTTAGAAGAAGTGGTCCCAATGGCCTTGTTGACTTCCTTGGAGGAACCACTCTTAGAATTCTATGAACTCTTTCTCATTATGTATGATAGAAGAAGAATGGAAGAAAGAGGGATGTGCTCTTGCTTGTAACAAATTCTACTTATGTAGAGAGTGTAGATTTAAGAAAAAAAATCAATGTTGATTATTGTGAACCAATGGAAAATGAATAGAGAAATATTATTGGTATTAAAGCATAACTCCCTAGCCTTGACTAATTTTTTTCTCTCATATGTTATGTTGTCAGAACTAGACTTAACCATCTCGAGAATTGAAGAACAATTCACATCCATTCTAGCCATATTTCACCTTCTTTTTTTAAAAAATTCATTATTTTCAATTCTTTATACAAAAAAAGGGGGGGAAAGGACATGGTTTTGATTCATTTGTATTCAGATTTAACACAATCCTAAACATTTAATTCAGAGGATTTGTTTTTTTAGAGATTTGTGATTCTAACAATTCTATTTTGTGTTTTTAACTTGTTTTCTTCATAATATTTTCTTATTTCCATTCTCTTTTTTGTTGATGACAAAAAGGGGAGTATGATAATAAATATTTAAGCATCTGAATCTGACAGTGTAACACCCTCTAAAACCCAGCGGAATAATACGTCATAAATCAGATTAATATAACATGCATATCAATTGAGGGTGTCACACATAATTCAAACATCACACATACACTTTTCATGTTCAATAACAATTAATTAAAATTCATGCTTTCCATACACTTTCACATAAGCATGTAGCAGTAAAATCAATTTCATTCATAATGAATATAATAATTAATCTCACAATCAACTCATCCATTTCACCACTTAGGCATAAAAGTCAATTCACCACATAATTCAAATAAATCATAACCAAATAAAATATAGTATACAATGTATCCCTCAAAACATGAATTCAAAATGTTCCCCCATGTTACATAATTAGAGCATGACTCAACCACAATACAAAAATAAAATAAGCTAACTCCTCCAGCTACTCTCTTTCTAGAAGCAACTTTAATCTTCAGTACCTGAGCGATATCATATAAAACATCATTCCAACATAAGGGTGAGAATTCACATAATTATCAAAATCATATAATATTACATAATGGGTAACATACATGCATAAATATAAATATTCTCACACTTCATATGCTTTACATATTTAGCATCACCTAATTATTCATATTATTCACAAGTATATAATCAAAATCCACAATTCCACAAATACAACCATTTTCACATAGTAGTATCAATTTGTAGACCCACAACAAACTATCAACAGTTTATAATCTACTCACTTAATCACTATCCATACTTAACTTCTACCTAAGACTCACCTAGGTATGAGACCCTTCTCAAATCCCTTACAGACACAAACAATGACAAGAACACAATTCAAATGAATTAGAAGACAGACTTCAAAAACACACAATCACTCTATACTTAGAAGCTTAAGAGTGATTGACAATACTTTACAACTCAAAAGAGACAGTCCAACTCAAGTATCAAATCAATACAAAAGTGGCTCACAATAAACAATAAACAGACGAAGCCCTAAAGATTAACACTTTTACAACTCTGGCTCGTATCTTTTTTAGGTATAAAGTCTTCTTTTTATAACCTTTTTCTAGGATGGATAGGGCTTCAAAAATGTAGCAAAGAGACTGCACAAAGTCTAAAAAATCTTCTCCATGAAAATAGGTCTTCAATTATAACTTTCCTAAAATGTCTCAACATTTAGAAAACTTGAATAACTTGAATAACAACATATATCTCTGATTTCTCAATCTTGGACGCTACATATGATTACTAAATATTCCTAAAATATTTAACATTTGTAATAAACTAACAGAATCTAAAAGTCAAGCTCTAATAGATACAATGTCAAATGATCAGGATAGGATATCTTGTTCAACATGTTTTCTCTGCATGTTAGAACATCTTATTTAACATGTTATTGTCAAATTTGTTTTACTAAAATTAGTGTCAATCGTAAAATAGAGAGTTAACAATCTCCCCCTTTAGCAAATTTTGGCTAAAACAAATAAACAAATTACAATTTGGATTTCAGCAACAACAGGTTAAAAAAAACACAAATCAGAAGTCCAACAATGATCATACACTCATCAAATATATCTCTTAACTTGGGACATTAGCAGCAGAAATAAATGTCAAAGAGTTAGTCTTTAAAAGCTACGAAACACAGCAACATAGAGAAATCATATTCTCAGTCTGGATGATGTCAGGACATCATGTTTGACATCTCTTCACATCATTCCAAACAACTCTATTACAGAACATCAAACTCAACACCACAACATAACAAACTCAGAATGAAAGGAGAAGAAATTCTTTAAGTCATTTGGTGTACATGAAGAAGAAGATAGCTGACACTCCCCCTCAACCCATGACCTTTTATTTTTCAGTGAGGGATGAATCTTCCTCTCAGGGTGCATAATAGAACCCTTAAGAAGCAACCAAACACTAACCCGCCCTATCTAGATGATAACTCAGGGGTGAAAATTCTAGCTTCGGGTAACTCAGAACGCATGACACAACTGTGTTCATAACTCAGATCATAAGACACAAAAAAACAAGGAGCAGACTCAGATACGAGTATCCTACCCAATATCCTTGCAAAACAAAAATACTGGGAATAGACTCCATACTTAAAACAAGAAGAACAGAAATAGAACCTTTCTCCCCCTTTTTAGCCAAAATTTGACAAACATATCCACCACAAAACCATACCCAAACAATACTCACCCATACCCGGGCAAAATCATAAGTACTATTTTGAAAGTATCCAAATATAAGATGATAGAATGGAAGGGATGACCTCTTTAAATAACTGAGTAGTTACTTAGGAATTAATGATCCTAGATTGTGACAATGATCTTGGTCATTGAGAATATTAATTAAGGAAGATAACTGCACCAAAAATTAATGTGCACCATCCAAGTCAGTTTTGAATGCCTTTATTGACTCTGGACTGATTCTCCTAAAATGATAGTTCCAATAAATATGCATGCATAGTCAAAAAACGTTTCATATTTTCTGCTGACATGTAATTGATTACACCGTCCTAAATACTCCCTTGTTAGTCTCAAAAGAAACAAGTCCTGAACAATATCCGGACATTCAGTCAAACATTGTCTACTTTCCCTTGTCTTCTCAAACTAGATCAAAACTTCTTCATCCATCAGTAAAAGATGTTTCACAAAATTATCCACATGTTCTGAAGCATAATCACAATGCCTTCCACTAGACTCTAAGTAAACTCCTTTCATCCAGAATTAGTGAAACGTACAAAGATATCAAGACATCATGTGTGACATCTCCCATTCATCAACCCAGACATCCATTGAGTCTCACCTAAATCTGTAGAGAAAAATAAATTCCCCCATTCAAAAACATTGTCTCTCATAGTACACCTAAGAGGCATGTGCACACATGATTCAATCAATCAACTTCACATGGCTAGAACCATACATACACTATCAAGAGCACAAAGAACCGCATCTAGTAACCATATGCCAGGACATATTGTCTGACATCATAACCTCACAAGAGGTATATAATCTCCACAAGCTTAAACAACACGCAAGCTTCATAAGGGTTGCACCATTGCAGCGACAATCCATAGAAAAGTACTTAACTTCCCCTATCATGGATAAATAGTGCTTCTACTGAAGATGAACACTTGAGCACCAGATGAAATCACATGAAGTACTTTACATTATCATAGTAGGGGGCTACATCTTCACACACTTTCTGGACACATTCACACACTATAAAATCAATCCTGATCCAAATACTCTAGCTTCTTGAGAGCACATCCAACCACCCCGACTTATTCACTTAACAAGGACATATCTGATAAATGGACTTACAAATTCACACATGTTTCCATGACTCTTTGGATGGACAAGATGTCATGCACATTGGGTTTGACATTACTCACATAAAAAAATCTCAGTTTGCTTGCTTCACAAGATCCAGGCTGACACAAGCTTTTCTAGAGATACTTGTAGTAGAAGAATCCACCTCCTCATAAGCAAACAAATCATATCACTTTATATGACACTCTTCCCTTGCAACAACTAGTAATTATTGGTAAAAGTGAAATCTTCAACATGATGCTAGTCATGCACTTACCATACACACCACTGTAGATATGGTCAGAAGCTTTACATCCTACTTCACCATAGTTAGAAAAGTCACTTCTGAAACTAATGTTGAGCATCAAGTTTCACATTCATAATCTCAGGCATCTTCCAAAGACAACCATATCCTCCTTCTTTGGTATTGCCCGTCTTAAACATAATGCATACCCTATAATACACAAAACCAGAACAGAGTGCCTACTCTGATGCCAATTGAAATTTTGTTTGACTAGTAACAAGATGTCTCACACAATGTTGAAACAACGTGTGAGAAAATATTGCCTTAATTGATGAATAATAAAATGAATAGTAAGTAAAAGACACAAGAATTGGTAACCCAATTCGATGCAATCGTTACTTACATCTAGAGGGCTATAACCCTCGGGAAATAAAATTCATTAATTATAAGTAGTCAATAGCACACGATGACCTCATTTGAACTATCCTACTTCAGTACCCTTTTCCTATTACTATACTTAAATTTCAACTCAATCCCCCTGAGTTTGTGATCCCTTCACTTTCACTAAAATCCTCTTTTTTAAATATAGACCAAAAACTCCATCTCTCTTTTAAATAAGAACGACTAACAAGAATAGAGTTCTATAAAACACAATACAAAATACTCAAATCAAAAACTTATATTGCCTATCATTTCTCTCTTCAAACGTGTCTTCAAATACATAGGATGATCTCTTTATCTAGATACCTCGATCCATCCAAAAAGCTCAATAGAGTAAAAGCAAATTTAGACCAGATCAAATCTTATGCAAACCAAATATTTTCTTAAGAGCAAGTCTAGTTAAATCTTTACAAAAAATATTAAGATAATCGGGAGTGAAATAAATCTTTCTGAATTAAAACTAAATTTAATCTTCTAAAATAAATATGATTTAAAGGAGCAAAAAGAAATCTTTCTAAAAGAAAAACGCGTCAGCGGATAACCGAGAAACCCAAGACATGATGTCTCAATAATATTTGAGACATCATGCTATTTATTATATCTTACACCCATATCTTGTCCATCATCCATACACCCAGACGTAACTTATGGGTCATAAGACAAAAGACAACCACTATATATCCTTAAAAAACAAAAGTTAACCACCGTAATTATGCCGAGTCTTGGCTATTTATTACAAAAGAAAATAGCAATAGTTTTATTTTTTGAAGTGTCGTGTGTATAAATAACACCCACATCTGCCATTAAAAGGTATGCAACATAATAAGTCTCTTATTCCATTAATACTTTCCAAAATGCTTCAGAAAATTATGTTTTTAGCAATGGCGTGCCTTCTTTTTACTATGTGCTTTGATGTGAAAGTGTGGCGTTATATTCGATTCAGGAAAGCAGAAAATTCTGAATGGAAAGCGAAAGTAAGTTGCGAAAGATCTCAGCAGTATTGTGGTAAGTTGAATGTTAATGTGTTTGGGGGTAACATGTTTTGTTATCCTGAAAATTGCTTGAGGACAAGCAACAAGATAAGTTTGGAGTTGTGATCGACCATCATTTTTACTATGTTTCTATCACTTCTCCGATGATAATCAAGATAATTTGCAGCACTTTGTTTCGCCTTTGTTACCGTTTGAGTCAATGTCATTTTCCTTAAGTTATTACTGCATTTTATTATTTTAAGTTTTATTTTAAGTTATTTCCGCATTTTATGCTTGGGTTGACTGTTTGTGATTGTCTCCAGGTTCAGGTAAAAAATCCAAAGAATTCAGTGCGAGAAAGTGAAGAAATCGGAAGTTTCAAGGAAGAAAAAGTTATGTTACAGGAGACCTGACACGAGCCGATTCAGGAGGAAGGTCTTGGAAAACATTGAAAAAGTGGAAAGATAAGGGGGCTGACATGGGCCGTGTCAGCAAGTCTAGGAGTTGATAAGAAATTGGAAAAGACAAGGGGCAACACGGCCACCCGTGTCAGCTAACACGGGCAATGTTGGCTCAGGCGCTGATTTTTCTTGCTTTGCTGATTTTTTACTATGTGTTGACCCGTATGAGTGATTCCGGCATTTCCGATCGAGACCAATGAATTTTTACTATATAGAAGAGTTTTCACGAAAGAAAGAGGGTCTGTTTTTAGGAGCGAAGAATTTCACGACTAATGATCGGAGCATATGAGATTATTGAAGAACAGTGACTTTTCATGAGGGGAAGCAATTGAAGATCAAAGTGCACTGATAATTTGTAATGTCTAAACTTTATGTTATTGAAATTACTTTGAACTATATGAGTAGCTAAACCCCCAATGTTATGGGGGTGTCCCTGATTTGATTCTGTAAACGAATTTGATTTTGAATTTCATTAATATATTTGTTTTTCATATTTAATTTGATTGTCCAGGGTTTTTAATGCTATCTTTATCGTACCAATAAAGATTGAATTATGGTTAACAATTAAGTTGGACCGCCGTTGTTAATATTTTTGTGCAATTAAACTATGGTAGATATCTCCTAGGACTAGGGATACCCTATAGTTACCAGTTAATTCTTGATAAAACAAATGCTTGATTTCATCATAATTCTCTAAGGATTTAGAATTTATGATGAATAATCAAAGATTTTCCCACTAAGGTTTTAGGGGAAAATAAACTAAAGATCTGGTAGTCGAGTATTTTGAACTTGTTGAAGAAATTAGGATTCAAGGTTATTACAGGGCAAATCATACACTTTACCCTAACATGTTCATCATATCTGTGAAAAAGCCAATTTTATATTCTGCTTAATTTTACTCATTGTTAATTATAATCTCAAAACAAAACCCACTATAGTTTTTATTTGATTGGACCACGCATTAAACTCAAAATCTATACGCAGTCCTTGAGATCGACATTCGGGGAATTTATCCCTTATTACTGTAGAGGCAAAAATAGTACACTTGCTATTTTTTCTATCAATAACGCCATTTGTGATACTGTGCAAAAAAAAAATCATCTCAAAATGATGAAAATTAAAAGAGTTACGGTCCGTAAAAGTTGGACGAAAGTTACTTGAAATTAGGTCAAAGTCACAAAGCGACCTCTAATGTATTTAAAAATTTGATGACCTTTCACACATAATTAGCTCTTGACTTGTAAAGAGAATTTGGAGAGGATGTCAAAAGGAATCACATGCCCAAAGAATCACTAAAAAATATTGAATATTGAAGAAGTTATGATCATTTGACCTTGAACTTGAAAATGTTGACCTTTTGGTCCTAGTGCTTTGAACCAACTTGTATTCTTGATCTTTTATTGGAATCCAAGGCATGTTTAAGCACATATGAACTTGAGATGATTAAATCTTTATTAAATCATGTTGACACTTGCCAAAAATTGAGGTTATTTGTTGAAGAAGGCATGGAAATAAACATATGAACCTATCTTAATGAGTCTTAAGAATGAAACAACCAAACTTGCATTTGCCATGTTAAATGAATCTTGAGGATAGTGTGACCTAAGATTATAGATATCAACTTTGAAAAATTGGCCTTTGAGAAACAGTCTTTGGCCTGAGTGACTCATAACCCAAATTGGGGAACCATCACCTAAACTTCTTGATCAGAAGCTCTGTCCTCTAAAAGAAACAAAACAAACAAGACGTATTTTTTTGGATTTTAGTTAGAGGTTAGCATACAATATATACAAAAACAAATGGGTGCTTGATGATCCATGTAAATGCAAACTGAAAGAGAGATATGGAAAGTAGTCAAGCTGGTAATCTTGATGTGATGTATGATGCAAAATGACATTGGATCTTAGGAGTAAAAATTAGGGTATGACAGCTGTCTTATTTAAGTGTATTATATCCGGAGATATGAAGATTGAAATCTTCGTTTCGACGTGATTGAAGATAATTAAATATAAGAAGACCCAATTTTTGATCCTAAGATGCCAAATAATGCTTATGATTATGAATGAAAAAGAAAGACTCCACAAGGGAAACAAGATACTACTGGGAATAACAAAAGAATGTAGACAAAGCTACGACACAAATCAAACTAAGAAAGAGGGTTTAACCAGGGAGATAACTCATAAGGGGAATAACACAAATCAAACCAAAGTCACATGCAAAGTAAGATTCCAATGAAGAAATACTTAACAATGTAAGCAACAAGCCAACAAGGAAGTAATCTTTAAGAAAGGATTACCGACTCAACTGGGGAAAGAAACTTAACTCCATACATTTATATGATTTTAAAGAATTACAAACGTCAAATAATTTTAAATTCAAGTAAGTAAATCAAGTTTATTTATAAAAACATATGAATTTTATTTAATGTTTTTAATTGATTATATTATGTCACAATGATTTAATAGTACTATAATTATTTTTTTTATAATGTAATATATGATGTTCTAAATCTATCTATTATCAATCTATTAAAAGTAAAGTACCTGGAAATTCCAAGTCTAACCTTTTGATTAGATGTTATAACTTTTCTTATTCCAAGGGTATAATAGACTAATCAACACTATGCTGTTACCATATTCATTTGGCATTTAATTTTGCTGACATGTCAATCTATCATAATTTTACACTATTTTTTATTTATTTGATTTATTAATTTATTTTATTTATATTTGAATTTTATTTATATTTGAATTCCAATTCCAATGTTTCATTCACGGTTAATTTATTTATATTTGAATTCCAATGTTTTTTTTTTACAGAATTTGAATTCTAATGTTTGACTCACGGTTAATGAGGAAAGAATTGGAATGGCTAAATTAGATCTATTATAATTAAATGGAATATTATTCATTGCATGATTTAAAAATACCCACTATTTATCATTACACTACAAGATTAAATGTATATTATTGGAATTAGAATGAATTATTTTGATATTCCAAGATATCACAACTTCCCATGCATTCTAAACCCTATATATAGTCATTCTAAACCCTTACTCTTTCACTCCTCAATCTTCTTCATTCTCCATTATTTTCAAAAAGTTATGTATTATTTTCCAATTCTTCTTCATTCCCATTTTTTGAATCTCTGTGTCCATTTTAATACAGATTTTGTAACAGGTCTAAATAGTAACATCAATGGTGCGACCGATTGAAGCTGTGAAAGACATCAATGACTCAAAGGATTTGTGGAAGATTGCTGTTCGTTGTAAACATATGTGGACTGTGACAAGTTCATCCAACAAACAACACTTGGAACTCATTTTGGTTGATTCAAATGTATAAATATTAGGTTTTTTTTGTTAATATATGATGTTGGAGGTTTAAATTAATCGTTCTAATTTCCCACGATTAATTTTACATTTTGCAGCTGGATATGATTCAAGCCATTGTCCCACCGCCTTTGGTGTCAAGATACTTGGCTAAACTTGCTATTGGAGGGTCATACATAATGCAGAATTTCAAAGTCTCGAATAATGATTTCTCATTCAAATCAAGTACTCATGGTTTCAAGTTGGTCTTTTGTGGTTCAACTTTTATTAGGAAAACAGAATTACCAGACATTCCTGTAAATTTTTTAAACATTATTGGGTTGGACACCATTGTTGATGAAGAGTTTCAGTCTAATTTGTTGGTTGGTACGTTTATTCATATCTTTATATTACCTTATTTCGTTGATTCCTTGGATGTTTGATAACTTTTGAAATTTAATCTTGCTTAGATGTTGTTGGAGGAGTTAATGAGATTGTGCAAACTCAAATCAATGCTGATAATAACAAAAGCAAGGCTGTGTTTATAATAACCGATATGAGGTATGGTTATAGTTTTTTTTACATACTGTGCAATTTTATTCTTTGACTTCATTTTTATTGGATCTGTTTTCCTGGCAGCAAATCTTTCGTTCAGTGTACTTTATGGGGACAGCTGGCTTTGCAGTTTTATGAATATTACAAGACTCATAATGAAGAAGGAAATGTTGTTGTTCTATTGCAGAATGCAAGGATAAAGGGCGCCCAAGGTAGTGTTAATTGGGCTGCATAATATTTATTTACTGATGTATTAAATTGATTACAAATTAAATCATCTCCATTGAAGTAATATGTGGATTGATCACGTGCTTACGATATTGTTTTTTTATATATCAAAGGTGGTTTCCCTTTGAATGTATCCAACGCATGGAATGGCACTAAGTTAACTATCAATGATGTTAGCGTCGTTGAAATTAGTAAGCTGAAAGAAAGGTAGTTAATTTTTTGTTGGTCAAATCCTGTTCCTGTATACAATTTTGATATCCATTATAACCGCTAATAACATTTTCCGTATTGTTTTTTTCACTGTGTTATACATCACAGTCTTCAAAATGATTTGCCAAAGTTATCGCAGTCTACCTTGCAAGTTGAAACCACCCAAAACTCACAGTATACTGAATTTGATAAGTTTATATGGAAGGCAGAAATTCTTAGTCTGGCTGAAATCTCAAGTCTTCAATATGTAAGCTTAAATTAAGTAAATATTTTATTTATCTCATAACTTTGTATATGATATATTTATTTCGCATTCTTTATTCCATAGGAGACAACCTGTGTGACCGTTGCGGCATTGGACAAATTTGAGGCTGGCCAGGTGGGGTGGTATTACGATGGTTGTGGTGTCTGTACTAAAAGTGTGTCTCTGAAGGAAGGAAATTTGAAGTGTTATACGAATCATATAACGACTGAAACCGTACCGAGGTGTGAGTTAAAACATTATGTTATGTACCTATTTGAATAATGTAGTCCATTGTTGTTCACTATGTAATATTGTTTAATTACCTACTTTAATTCTTATAGATACAAGCTTGAGATTATGGGAATTGATGGGAAATTCAAGGCCCGATTCATCTTTTGGGACAGCGACTGTGTGAAATTAATCGGAAAGTCTGCTTTGCAAATTAAGACTGAATTGATAGAGGTATTATTCATTTGAATCATTTCTCCAACCGTGGATTTTAGTTACAATTTGACGTTGCCCATTACATGTTGCACTTTTATTATTTTAGTTATAATTTTATCATTTCTCCAACTGTTAATCAATTTTAGCTATTAATTTTATATTTCCTTTGGATGAATTAATTTAGGAAGGTGAAGACAATCCTTGGGAATTCCCATATGAACTTGATGCTTTATTGAAAAAGGAATTAGCTATTAGAGTTGTTTTTCAGCCAAAGTTTGGAAGACTCTCAGTTATTGGGTTCAAAGACGATGAAGAAACACGTAAGAAAATACGGGACAATTTCAAATCTGAAGAGGTATGTTTTGTTTGAAGACTAAATTAATTATGCCGCTGAAACAACTTTGGTATAATAAATCGTTTTTCTGATTCAATTATGTCTTGACAGGTAGCATCGAAGCTTGGCGTATCGGAGCCTTCCTCGCAAGAGGATTTGAGGAGTTTTTCTGTAAGTATATACTTTTGTCTTTGATTACATTAAGTACAACATTGCTTGCTGCATATTATCATTAATCAATGTTTCTTAAAATATTGCAGGAACCATTGTCCGCATCTGCAGATTATGATCCTTCTGTTGCGAATTCGGGGCTGACACCGTCGAAGAGAAGAATAACCAATGTAGCAGAAGATGTTGAAAGTGTTCAACTTTCCTCAACAAAGATGACAAAACCAATCAAGGAGGAAAATTTGATATAAAGATAGAACACAAACTGCTGTTTATTAAGCTTTAGTTTATCATGGAAACAACTTAATTTTATTATGCTAAGTATTAGTTTTGGTTTATTTTATTTCACGCAGCCGCAACATCAACTGTTTGATTTATGTTCAATGTATTTCAACATCACGACAGCAGTTGCATCATATATATGTAATTATATAGAAAACTAATGAAATTTTTTTAACAGAATTGCAGCTATCGGACAATGAGTTAAAGAATCTCATACTAATTGAGATTGAGAACATGATGCAATCGAATCGAAGAAGTTTGCATGAATTTAAGTGTATGCCGTATCCAGATTCATACATCACAAAACATGTTGGCAATAGGCTTATTTATGACGAACTTAATTACGATGCCGATACCGAGAAATAGAAATTCCATGAACTTTTTCATGCCCTTACAGGTGATTTATTTTCTTTATACTATGAATTACAAAAATGATTTTTATTGTCCTTGCACTTATAATTCTTAGTTTGTATTTTATAGATGAACAACGTTTGATATTTGAGAAAATCATGGATGCTGTTAACAAACAGAGTGGAGGGGTATTTTTCTTGCATGGTTACGGAGGGACTGGTAAAACTTTCATGTGGAGAACACTATCAAGTGCACTTAGTTCTCAAAAAAAAATTGTTCTTACTGTTGCTTCAAGTGGGATAGCTTCGTTATTATTGCCGGGTGGAAGAACAACACACTCAAAGTTCAAAATACCTGTGGCAACGCTTGACAACTCAACTTGCAACATCGACAAAGACACCGAAAATTCTCAATTATTTGAAGCAACGGATGTGATAATATGGGATGAGGCACCTATGTCTCACAAGAACTGCTTCGAAGCATTGGATAAAACCCTTAAAGATGTAATGAGCAAAAAGGGTGTTGAGAATACTATTTTTGGTGGAAAAGTTGTTGTATTTTGAGGAGATTTTAGACAGATTCTTCCTGTTGTTCCAAGAGCTGGGCGTTCTGATATTGTTCATGCATCAATTAGTTCATCTTATGTATGGGATTATTGCCAGGTTTTAACACTATCAAAAAATATGAGACTTCAAGAGGGAAGAGACAACACAAGTTCTAATGAACTAGCAGAATTTTCAAAATGGATTTTAAATGTGGGTGATGGTAAGATTTGTGAACCCAATGATGGTTTGGTTGATATTGAAATTCCTCAAGAGCTATTAATATCAAATTTTGATGATCCTATAAGAGCAATTGTTGAAAACACATATCCCAATTTGTTGGAAAAATATCAAGATGTTGAATTCTTACAAGGAAAGGCTATTCTTGCTTCAACCATTGAAGTTGTGGACAAAATCAATCATTATGTATTAGACTTGATACCAAGTACATGTGTTTTATATTTACTGTATTATTACATTCATAATATATATATATATATATATATATATATATATATATATATATATATATATATATATATATATATATATATATATATATATATATATATATATATATATATATATATATATATATATATATATATAAAAGAACATAGTTTTACTAATTTATTTATGTTTTGCTTTTAAACTTTTTTTTAGGAGAAGAGAAAGAGTATTTGAGTTTTGATTCCATTGATAGAACAGATTCAAGTTATACTAAAGCATATGAAGTTCTAACTCCTGAATTTCTCAGTAAATTAAGAACGTTAGGGCTTCCCAATCATAGGATCAAATTGAAGGTTGGTACACCTATTATGCTAATGAGAAATTTGGACCAAGCCGATGGGTTGTGCAACGGAACAAGATTAATTGTTACAAGATTTGCAAATCATGTCATTGAGGCAAAAATCATGTCTGGAAAGAACATAGGTAACATTTTTTACATTCCACGAATGTCTATGTCACCTTCTGATTCACCTTGGCCATTCAAGTTGATTAGGAGACAATTTCCTATTATTGTCTCCTATGCAATGACAATTAATAAGTCACAAGGTCAATCTCTTGATAGTGTTGGATTGTATTTGTCTACTCCTGTGTTTAGTCATGGTCAATTATATGTTGCAATTTCAAGAGTTAAGAGCAAAAGTGGGCTAAAAATCCTAATTCATGACAAGGAGAATGTACCGTGTTCTACTACTACTAATGTTGTGTACAAGGAAGTCTTTCAAGCACTTTGATAGTTGGTAAACTTTATATCTTATACTTTACGATTCAAATTAAAAATCTATTTTGAATTAAAATATATAGTATGTACATTTTCCATGTATTTCAAGAAGTATAAAATTTTTCCTATTTGTTCATGCAGACGTGATTTGTTGATAGGACCGACACTTACTACAAATATGGAGTTAAATGCCAACATGGTTTACATGAGACATATACTCAACTGAAAACATGGTAACATACTTAATAATTTAATAATCTATAAATGTAATGTGAATCCAGACGAGACTCGTGCGATAGCACGGGTTTGTTACTAGTTTATATTTAAAAATACTAATCATTAATAATTAATTTCCAAAGTAAAAAATGTTAAATTTTAAAAGTTTCACTTTAAATCTATGTACAACTGAGATAAAAGAATTGTAGTAAATTTTACAATCACTTATCTATTTGATCATTCTTATATTTTTGTGTATATTCAAAAACAACTTGATTTGTCTCTTTTAACACTCACATTACCTCAATAGAATTCTCGTTATGATAATTTGTATAAAAAAAATATGAAACTGACTATATAACCTTAATTAAAGAGGTTAATAAAAGTTGTTACAAATAGAAAAATTTACACCCATTGTTTCAACTTTTTTTTAATGATTTCATAAAATAAAACTATAAAGCAATTATATAATGTAAGTCAAAGAAATTAGTGAAACCAATAGAAAGATTTAAAATAGCCTGCTACCCCAGCTCAATGACTTGCGCCATACATTTGCTCCCGTGTTGGAAAAATGAATATTAAATATATAAACAAAAAAACAAAAGTTGAAGACCATAATTTAGCTCAGTCTTTGCTATTACAAACAAAAAAAGCAATAGTTGATTGAAGTGTCGTGTGTATAAATATCAGCCACATCTGGCATTAAAAGGCATGCAATATAATAATAGTTTCCAAAATGGTTGAGAAAATGATGCTTTTAGAAATGGCATGTCTTGTTTTGTGCCTTTGCATGTTTGTAAATGGCACACACCATATTGAAGGCAGTGAGGCAGATGCTCTATTGAAGTGGAAAGCAAGCCTTGACAACCAAAACAAGACTCTGCTCGCTTCGTGGACTGGTAATAACCCATGTCGTTGGGAAGGAATTGAATGTCATCATGACTCTATATCCATCTCTAAGGTAAATCTCACCAATATTGGACTAAAAGGTACGCTTCACACTCTCAATTTCTCATCACTTCAAAAACTCCATACTTTAGTTTTAAAAAACAACTTGTTCTATGGTGTTGTTCCACACCTTATTCGGGTAATGTCCAACCTAGACACTCTTGATTTTTCACAAAACAATTTCCATGGTAGTATTCCCAACACTGTTGGTAATCTCTCCAGACTCTCCTTTCTTGATTTCAGTTCCAATAATCTCACTGACACAATTCCAAGTGAGATAACCCATTTGGTTGGTCTTTATACACTTTCAATGAGTCACAATTCTTTTCTTAGTGGTTATCTTCCTCGAGAAATCGGTAGACTGAGGAATTTGACACTGCTTGATATTTCTTTTTGCAATCTCATAGGGACTATTCCAATCTCGATAGAAAAGATAACCAACATGTCACACCTTGACTTTGCAAAAAACAGCCTTTCTGGAAACATTCCTCATGGGATTTGGAAAATGGACTTAAAGTATTTGTCACTTCAAAATAATAACTTCAATGATTCCATCTCACAAAATATTTTCAAGTCACGGAACCTAGAGTTTCTTCATCTTCAAGAAAGTGGCCTTTACGGTTTCATGCCTAAGGAGTTTGGGATGTTGGGTAACTTAATAGATCTTGATATTAGTCACTGCAATCTCACAGGGTCTATCTCTATTTCTATAGGAAAATTGACCAATATATCAAGTCTCTTGTTAAATAACAACCAACTTTTTGGCCAAATTCCTCGTGAAATTGGAAATTTGGCTAAGCTCAAGAATCTTTTTCTTGAACATAATAGTCTTTCTGGCTCTATTCCTCGTGAAATAGGGTTTCTAAAACAACTTGACCTTCTTGATTTGTCTACGAATGTTCTCTCTGGCACAATCCCTTCATCAATTGGAAACTTGAGCAATTTACAATTTCTGTACCTTTATGCAAACCATATCATTGGAAGCATTCCTAGTGAAATTGGAAACCTCAATTCCCTCACCACAATACAAGTGGCCGGAAACGGTCTTTCTGGACCAATCCCATCTTCCATTGGTAACTTGGTCAATTTGGATACTATTTATCTTTCACAAAATAAACTTTCTGGACCAATTCCTTCCACCATCGGAAATTTAACAAAACTAACTGCAATACTTTTTGACTCAAATGCTCTCACCGGACAAATCCCACATTCAATAGGTAATTTGGTCAACTTAGAAGCTATTTATCTTCCACAAAATAAACTCTCTGGGCCAGTTCCATCTACTATCGGAAATTGTACAAAACTAACTATATTATCTCTTTTCTCAAATGCTCTCACTGGGAATATTCCAACCGAAATGAATAGGGTCACTGATTTAGAAACACTCCAGTTAGCTTACAATAATTTCACAGGTGATTTACCTCACAACATTTGTGTTGGTGGGGAGTTGATTTATTTTAGTATTAATAATAACCAATTTACGGGCCTAATTCCATATAGTTTAAGAAATTGCTTTAGCCTTCAAAGAGTTAGACTTGATCAAAACAGATTAACTGATAATATAACAAATGGGTTTGGTGTGTATCCGAATTTGGTCTACATGGAATTAAGTAATAATAATTTTTATGGACATCTATCATCAAATTGGGGAAAGTGCAAGAATCTCACAAGCCTTAAAATCTCTAATAATAATTTAACAGGAACCATACCACCAGAATTGGGTGATGCAGTTAATTTAGGTGAACTTAACTTGTCTTCAAACCATCTTACTGGAAAAATTCCAAAGGAGCTAGGGAACTTATCTTTTTTGTACAAACTCTCGATAAGTAACAATCATCTTTCGGGAGAAGTTCCTGTACAAATTGCATCATTGCGTGAACTAACTTCCTTGGAGCTTGCAACAAATAATTTAAGTGGCTTCATCCCTGAAAAACTTGGAAGGTTGTCAGCATTATTGCAGTTGAATTTGAGTCACAATAAATTTGAAGGAAACATTCCTGATGATTTTGGCCAATTGAAAGTTATTGAACAACTTGATCTAAGCAAGAATTTTTTAAATGGAACCATACCATCGATGCTGGGACAATTAAATTCTTTAGAAACATTGAATCTCTCACACAATAATCTTTCTGGTACCATTCCCTTGAGCTATGGTGTCATGTTAAGCTTGACAAATGTTGATATATCATACAATCAATTGGAGGGTCCAGTTCCAAACATTCCAGCCTTCCAAAATGCCTCATTTAACCAACTCAGAAATAACAAAGGCTTGTGTGGTAATGTCTCTGGCCTTAAGCCTTGCTCAACATCAGGTGGAAACTATCATAGTCATAAGAATAACAGAGTCTTGGTGCTTGTTTTACCCCTCACTCTAGGCACATTATTGTTAGCATCATTTGTTTTTTGGATCTCATATCATCTATATCAAATGTCAAGAAAAAAAGATTTAAAGGCTCCTGAAGAATCAGACAATGTAAATCTTTTTTCTATATGGAGTTTTGATGGGAAAATGGTGTATGAGAATATTATTGAAGCCACAGAAGAGTTTGACAACAAGCATCTCATTGGAGTTGGAGGGCATGGAAGTGTTTACAGAGCTGAATTGCCCACAGGTCAAGTTGTTGCTGTGAAAAAAATCCATTCATTACAAAATGAAGAAATGTCCAATCCGAAAGCTTTTGAGAGTGAGATTCGTGCTTTGACAGAGATTCGACATCGGAACATTGTGAAGTTATATGGGTTTTGTTCACATTCACTACACTCATTTTTGGTTTATGAATTCTTGGAAAAGGGTAGCATGGACAACATTTTGAAGGAGAATGAAACATCTGGTGAATTTGATTGGAAGAGGAGGGTGAATATCATTAAAGATGTTGCAAATGCTTTATCTTATATGCATCATGATTGCACACCTCCCATTGTTCATCGTGATATATCTAGCAAGAATGTTATTTTGAATTTGGAATATGTCGCTCATGTTTCGGACTTCGGAACATCTAAGTTTCTAAATCCCAATTCATCCAATATGACTTCTTTTGCAGGAACGTTTGGATATGCAGCTCCAGGTCATTTACCTTTCTTTACATTAATCTATTTTAAATCTTTTTTTATAGTTTATCATTTCATGTTTTGTTTTTGTAATCCAAATTTTCACATAATAACTCTTTTTTCAATTCCAACAGAACTAGCATACACAATGGAAGTAAATGAAAAATGTGATGTGTATAGTTTTGGAATATTAACTTTAGAGATACTTTTTGGGAAGCATCCGGGAGATATTGTAACTTGTTTGTGGCAACAATCTTCAGAAAGTGTTATGGACCTCACACTTGATACTTTGCCATGGATGGAGAAGTTGGACCAACGTCTCCCATATCCCAGAAACAATGTTCAAAAGGACGTGAGTTTGATGATAAAGATAGCAATTTCATGTTTAACCGAAAGTCCAAGATCTCGCCCTACCATGGAGCAGGTCTGCAAAAAGCTTGTAATGTAAAAACCATCTTCAAAGGGTTATTTTCATATATACTGTTTGATATATAGCCTAAATATACTTTACAATTGTAAGACTTTTTTTTCTCCTAAATATGGTCGTGTAAAACTACATGGAAAATTCTATACTTAAGTCTTAAAATGTCACATAAGACTGTATCATTTATGCCATTTAATGTGGTAATTTTATAGTTATGAATATTGCAATTAAGTCTCTAACATATTAATATTGTTTTTAAATTTTAATGTTAATAAACAAAATCAATTAAAATAATATTAATTAGAACAACTTTAATTTAATCTTCCTCACTACGTCAACATCATATTCATCTTCACTATCTAACCTGAAATCTTAATTTTGTTTTCGTCCCCCATTTTTGAACAACCTGATATTATTCATCATGTTTGTCCGTCATTCATCTTGTCCGTCCGCCATTCATCGTTTGCCAACACTGCAGACGAACATCAGCATAACATTCATCGTGTTCGTCCCTATTTCTTTGAGGTTGTCCCATTCAATCGCTCACCAAACATAACACGACTAAAAATCTGATTGTGTTCGTATTGAGCACGCGGTTGCTAAGGTAAATTCGAAAATGTTTGTTATATTTGTTTGAAATTAATGATTAAGATTAATTGATTTCAAATAAAGAATAAATGGAAGTGTTAAGTTCGATTTCAAATTGGAAATTAGAGTTTATGCTTGAATTTGTTTTATTTACATGGATTTAATAATTGATGATTTCGAATTTTCAAATTTGGTGGTTACCGTTGAATCAGGTCCCTTGATTTAATTAAGAAATAAGAAATTGAGAATGATGTTGAGTTTTATTGTGTTAAAAATTGTGATAATTCATATTTGGTGTTAAATTTGATTTAAATTTTATGAACTAAGTTCTATGCTTGATTTGAATAGGAAATTAGGTACTGTGATTTATGTTGGGTTTTGGTGTGTTAGCAAATGTGTTAATTCAGGTTTACTATAGAAAACTACGACCATTATGATTCCAACGACGTTCGATGTCGTGATAGTGATACATCTGATGCTAAATCAGACTATGCTCTGGATGACAACAATTCGGTATCTAGTGCGTTCCAAAGTTCAGATGATGGTGATGGCGATGATAATAGTCACAACACAGATTCTATTGAAACAAATGCAGTTGTAGGTGATAGAAAAGTGAATATTAATGTCCTTACTGCTGATGAAATTCGTGCTATGGAATTCAGTACAGTTGATGAAGCTAATGAATTTTATTTTAAGTATGGTAAATGTAAAGGGTTTTCCATTAGGAAAAGTGATGTTAGGACAAAAGGGACTAACAGTGGTAAAATAATAGTAATAAGGCAGTTTGTATGCAATAAACACGGTTTAAGAGAGATGAAACACTTTAGGAGAATTAATAGGAAAAGAGAACACAGACCTACGACCCGTACTAAATGTCCCGCTAGGCTTCGTGTTGTAATACGGTGGCAGAACCGACTGTTAACACTGGTTTGCATTTTGCGTTTTTTGTTCGCAAAA
Organism: Vicia faba; assembly: GCA_948472305.1. Taxonomy (NCBI): domain Eukaryota; kingdom Viridiplantae; phylum Streptophyta; class Magnoliopsida; order Fabales; family Fabaceae; genus Vicia; species Vicia faba. The sequence goes on from OX451738.1 coordinate 1,199,901,119, forward strand.
TGTCGCGGTAAGCAAGATTCGCCACCGACTTTTATTTTATCAAATCATGGAAAAGGAAAAAGAACAGAAAAAACCTTTTTTCGAGATTTCTTGTGTGTGTGCTTGTTTTGAAAAGTTTTACTTCGTGATAACCCTTGTATCAGTCATCAAGGATGTGACAAAGTCGTTTTGGAAATTGTTTTGAAAAGTGTTTGTGTGAAAAGTTTTGTTGAGCAAGTACTTAAGATTCTACCCACTCGAAAAAAAGATTGTTCATTCTCGTTTCCTTTAGACAGCGCTATCCTACTATTAAGGAGTAGGTAGCCCCGTCGTTGGAGTTTGTAAGGGACGTTCGAAAGGGACAAGTACAATCACCAAAGCAATGGGTAGGAAACTTTAGTAGTAACCCTAGAGTCTTAAGATCTTTCCGAGGCAACATTTATGAGGCAACATTCGAATGGGACATTTGATCTTTTAGACAGGAGGGCAACCACTAAAATCTCCTATGCTTAATGACTGTTTTACCGAAGGCAACCGAAGTGAGGCAAACCCTAGGAGTGAATATGTGTATGTGAATTTTTTCAATTAATTTAGTCTTTGCATATTAGGTGATCTACCGTTTTAATTTTCACACAATCTTTCCATACAATCCTATTAGCCATGCATCTAGACAGTTAAAGATTTGCAGGAATTTAAAGTGCGAGAAAATAAACCTAGCTATTACAAGGCTTCAGGGATATGGATTAATTACATAACCAAAATCAGGGACATAGTGATAAATGAAAACCCTAATTTAACTATTACAAACCATTGGCAGTTACAAAGATATGAAAAGGATTAATTTATCGCGCGACGAATTAAATGCGAGGACGCTTAAAAAATAACCTAAAACCCTAATTGAGAAAAAAAATTGTATGTTTTTTATTTGAGAAAAGAATTTAATTGCGCATTAATTAAACCCTAATTTCTAATTGTTTTTAATTATGAAAAAAAAGTAAATTAAATTAACCTAATTTTCTAATTAAATTAAAGTAAATATTTTATGAAAAAATGATCTTTTTGTGATTTTGTGATTTGTTGATTTTATGATTAATAAAAAAGTAATTAATTTTTGTGGAAAAATAATTAAACAAAATAATTAAATAAAGGAAATAAAAATAAGAAAGAATTGAAAATGGGCCTGTGTTTAGTAGCAAATCTGGGGGGTGCGCTATTGAAATTGTTGGGCCCAAGGTTGTTGGCCCATCCTACCAGCGCCTGATCCAGTGTGATCATCTCTTGAGGGTCCATCATGTTCTTTCCTGGCTGGAACCGTTGAATCTGATGTTATAATGATCCAATGGCTGAATGTTGATGGCACATAATAGACGCTTGAGGGATTGATGCACTAGATCTGTGAATAAAAATTGAGAAAATAATGAAAATTGCTTGGACCTGGGATCGAACCCAGGTCCTTATGTTTCCCACCAACACGCTTCGCCACTAGACCAATCTGCTTTGTTGTGCATAGAATGAAAACAAATATAATATAACAAAATAAATGAGTTAGTGGGAAACGCGCGCGAGATTTCAAATGGTCCACTGATTGGCTGCCACCTATTCTTCTTCTCCAAGGCTCTGTCATCTTAGCTATATACCTTTTACCTACAGTCACATGTTCGTAGCCATATCCCCTGCAAATTTCCAAAATGCACAAGACACATGATAAATTACTTCCAACTACATGGATCAATTCATCTTGATCTCGTGAACATCATGGTGTTCTTCTCTTTGCCCAATTTAACCTGTGTGACAAACTCCTAAAATGCACATGAAAACCCTAATAATGTCAGTTGCATATATAGGTGTCAAAAACTCAACTAAATCATCCAGTCAGGTTGCAAACATGTCAATGATCACAAATATATCACTTAAATATGCTAATGATGCAGGAAATTCAGTAATCGATTTGGAAAAAATAAGCAAACCGTGATAGTTGTAGCTTGGGTTTCTGCACGTGTTATGGCTTACAAACGATTGGGATAGCTTCCTGAGACGTCCAACAATCGATTGACAATGCTAGGATGGCTTGAGATGGACTGTATGACTGAAACCGATTCACACTTTTTGTCAAGATTTTTGAGTTTGTTCTTGCTCATTCACGACTTCCAACCCCTATTTTATGCTTTGTTCTTGTTCATTATATACCCTTGAGTGAATTAGGGTTGCAAAACAGATTGAATCTTGAAGTTTTGAGAAGATTTGATTTGGTTCTTTAGCCATATGCAAACTTTCTAAATTGAGCCAAATTATCCCATTTTTGTACCAATCATGCTTGATTCGATTTGGTCTTGATATCTCAGCATTATTTGATTGAGATCCTGTCTAAAAATCATATCAAAAAATATTTTTGATATTATTTACCAATTATTTGATTTTATTCAATTTTTAATAAATAAGAAATCAAAATAAAATAAATAATGAATCAAATAACATGTGAGTGAACATTTTGGTCGTGGAACATGCTACAAGTGAGGTGCAATCATGAAATGCTAAGCCCATTTGGTAAAAAATGCACTTTTGAGCATATTTGACTTTTGGCAATTTTGCAAAAAAAGTCAACTTTGACAAGGCATATCTCCTCCAATTTTAACCCTAGAGAGGTGTTATTGGACTTTTTAGAAAGATTATGATGTCCCCTAAGCAACCCTTTTGGTATCATTTCAACTGAGTCTTCCATGTTCATGTATGAAGCTTTGATCCAAAAGGTGTTTTTTTTACTTTTCAAAAGGACCTATAATGTAGAAATTCATATCTTTTTATGAGTGCATATTTTGAACTTGTGGGCTGAAGATGAGTTGTAGGGAATATTCAAAATGAGCCTTGGTTGGAAAATTTCTGATAAAGTATGTGGAAGTTATGCTTTGTCAAAGTTTGGTTGACTTTTCTTGAGAAACCCTAATTTAGCAACTTTTGGGTTTTGATGAATTTAGGGAATTCCTTGATGAATCATGATCAACCCTTGATCAAATGATGGATATCACTTAAAAATGTTTATCTTGACCAAAAATCTTGAAGTTTGACTGTATGTGGGCCACAATTGACTTTTGACCTAATACAGTCGATTCTCAAGCATTTGAGCAGTTGACTGAGCAAACTTCTTGTGCAATGCTTGAAATTTGACACGGAGGGTCTTGAGAACATATTAGGACCATGGAGAGCATATGAGTTCTTTGGAGTTCACCTATCTTGATGAAAATGGAAACCCTAATTTGAGACACACTGCCTTAGGAGAGAGTTTGTCTGGTCAACTCTTGGGCAAACTTGAACAAATTAAGGATCTCTAGGAGTATTGAGTAAAATGAGAGGGAAAATTTTGGGGTACAACAACTGCCCCTGTTCAATCTTCTTAAACCTGAGGATGTAGATTGGCTCGTCTGCCTTTCGTGGGTGGAAGATGATTGAACACTAGAGTGCCCAGAAATTTGCACTCGCATGAAGTGATACTTGATTTGTGATATCGAGAATGGGCTTATAGATTACATTTGGAAGTTGCTAGATAATTGTCGGTGATGGGCTTAAATATGCCATCCAAGATGTGACGGAGTACCGTCGGAGATGGGCTTAAAGATGCCATCTAGAGGATGTTGATTTCCTGGGATATTCCTTTGATGAGAGTCCCTGCTCCTGTCGTTGAGGAGGAATCTGCTAAGGAATATTGGTATCTGTCTTGGGAGAAATAGAATTTTAGGAGCTTCAGTTGTCAGTTACTCTACTGGGGAATTAACTCCGGAGGTGAACTGCATATCTGGTCAGTGTATAGGCTGTATTGCGACTTACTGGGGAAAGGTGAAATTGACTGAAACTGGTCAGGTCCAGGTTTTACCGTGTTGTAAACTGTCGTCTGGAGGTAAGAGAGAAGAAACCTAGATGGTAAGGTTATGAGAAGGAACATGGGTCGTAGGGTTACTTCTAAACGAAAGCCTGGATAGTAGGGCTATGAGAAGGAACCTGGATCGTAGGGTTACTTCGATATGAAAGCCTGGATAGTAGGGTTGTGAGAAGGAACCTGGATAGTAGGGTTACTTCGAAATGAAAGCCTGGATAGTAGGGCTGTGAGAAGGAACCTGTATCGTAGGGTTACTTCAAGATGAAATCCTGGATAGTAGGGCTATGAGAAGGAACCTGGATAGTAGGTGTGATACGGTGGGAGAACTGACTTGAGGTTTTGCGTTTGTTTTTGCAAATGTTTCGATTGAGCAATAGTCGCCACCGACTTTTTATTTTATCCTAAGGAAAGATTAAAAAGCACAACAAAAACCTTTGAGATGTTTTATTGGGTTCGGGGAGTAGATTATAGAAAGGGAAGGTATTAGCACCCTTTCTATCCATGGTTATCCATGGGCTCTTAGTTACTTGCTTAGATCAACTTTCCTTTGATTTTCAATTGTTTGAAATGGTGCTTTGTGTGTGGGTTTAAAAATGTTTTTGAAAAGAGGCCAATGTGGTGGCAACCTTTGCAATGATCCATGTTGGGATGTATACAAAGGTGTATGTCTTTTGAAAAGTTTTCAATGTTTTTGAAAGTTGTTTTGAAAGTGTATTGTGGATTGTGGTTTTGAAAAGTAGGCAAGTGTTTTTTGCAAGTTTGATCAAGTAACCAAGAGTTTTGTCTACCCCTAAATTTACTCAAAGGCTTTTCCTATGTTTTTAACCCTTTTAACAATTTTGTTCCACCATTGTATTTGGTGGACAATCTTGTGTTAGGATGTTAACGGGACGGGCGCGGGTCATCGTTTAAACCATGATTGCAATGGTGCCAAGTGTCTTTGGCAACTTTTTCCTTTAAGGGACTTGATCATTTTTAGGCAACTTTCGAAAGCGTCATCGAGGGACTATGATCATTTGATATTGTTTTGTTTTTCCAAGGACACTTAACATGCAACATGGCCCATTATTGAAGGCAACAAGTGGAGTAACCCTAGGGGTGCAAGTGTGATTGGTGTTTGTTCATTTTCATGCTTTGTTATCTTTTGTTAGGTCAAGCTATTTGTTATTTTATTTTTGCATACAAAACCCTAATTCTATCATGGCATATTTAGAAAGCTTTTAAATGCGGAATTTAAAGGTCCTAAATTATTACAACACAAATTATGGGATGGGGGGTACAAATGTTCAAATGGGGGATATTTAGCAAGAAAAATTAAATCTAAACTATTACATCCAAATTGAATTATACAAATTATTTAATATACAATAATTAAATAAAATACAATAAATATGCAAGATGCAAAAAGTGATTTTTATGTGTATGTAAAAGTGTTTTTCATGTGACAAATAAACAAAAATAAAAAGGTTTAATTTTTGGATTTTTTAGGGTTTAGGGCAAAAACCCTAATTTGCTAATAAAATGTATTAATTATTTAATATGTACAATATTTGTTAATTATATACAAAAAATAAATAAAAAGGAGGTATATTGTAAAAAAGTATTTTTGAGGTCAAATATTAATAAAAATAAAAATGTATTATTTTTGTATTTTTATCCTAAATATTATAATAAATATATAAGTATTTATATTATTTACTAAATATATTAAATATGTACAAAAATAGAATATTTATTATTTACAAAAAAAGTATATTTTTTTAGAAAATGTTTTCAAAATATAAAATAAAATAAAATCAGAAAATAAAAGTGTTTGTATTATTTTTTTGTATTTTAAAATAAAAGGTATTATGTATTTATTTACATATATAACTAAATGAAACAAATAAATATAAAAAAAAATGAAAAAAATGTGAGAAAAATATTTTTAATGTTTTTTCATGCTTAAATAAAAATATAGAATCCAAATCAAAAGGAAAAAATAAAAAATGACAAATATATCAAGCAATGGGCTAGGGGGTGTATGTGAAAAATGAAGGTGCAAAAAGAAAGAACAAGTCAGGCCCAGCCCAAGAAGGCTTGTCTTCAACCTCCAGCCAATTTCAAACACAAAGCGCGCGTTTTCCCTTGTCAAGCATAGATCCTGATTCTTTGACTTTCAACAAAAACTTACAACAGCAATGTTATAGAGCATCATGTCACGATTCTAAACATGTAAAGAAATTGTTCTAACTCTCAGAAATGAGAGAGAATTTCTCCTCCCCCAATTCCTGACCTAACTTTTTTCAAATGTTCATGTCCAAAATTCGTGCAGCACACACAATATAAATGAAAAGTGAGGATACAGGTAGCTTCAGGGACATGAGTAGAGCATGACTTCTTCACAAACCTAAGCCTAGATATGCATGGATAGAGAGATAGAAGTTCAAAAACTTACCTGTTCAGCTTGAAACGTGTACAACAATGGAGGCACTTTCAAGGCAATGTGAGGACTTGTACAGCTTGCTTGAAGTCCAGGGATGTTATTCCAATGCTTGGTGTGCTTTGAATCTTGCTGTATCAAGCTACAGAAGTCAACCTGCAAGAGAGAAAAATGAAAATTGCAAAACTGGTTAGAGGTGTTACAGTTTGTGTCCAATGCTTGGGATAGTTTGTATGGATGTTATGGAAGGTGTATGAAGTGGTTTGGATGAAAATGCACGATGGAAATGAGCTGTGCCACTCAAACTGCAGGGATGCCCTGTTTTGTGCAGCAAAATGGTGTTTTGATGTTTGGGGAGGTATTGAAGATGGTTGGCTCGTGTTTCAGCTCAGTTATGATGTTTGGAATGTGTTCAATAAGTTTGCTTAGGCTTGTTGTTACAGGAATGAGAGATGTTGTTGTATTTGCAAAGTTTCTTCTATCTTAAGTTAAAAATGCCAAGTTGAGTTACAAGCTTATGCAGGCCCCCTAAACATGCTGCAAAGCTTTGTCTTGATCAGTGGGATATGTCTAATAACTTATGCCTCAGATTTTCCTTGTACCTCTTGGATTGTAAACTTGACATAAAGTGTAACTTTAGAAAAATGGATAACTTGCTTTTTCTAATTAAGGCTTAATTCTTCATGCAATGACCAAATGCACAAAATAATGCCTTGGCACAATGGATTGGCATTTAATTATCAAGTGTAAATGAGATTAGAGGCCTGTAATGTAGCTTGCACATGCTGATTTCAAAAATGCACAAGTTATGAACATGGAAATGGCTCATGAACAAAGTGACTTTTGCCCATATTGACAAATTCGATTCTCTCTAACCACAAGGGTGTTTGAGAAGTTCTTGGACAATTTGGAAAGCTTGGAATGTGTACTACAATCCATCTTTGTAATTCAAGTTGAGATTCCAAGTGGAAGCATGTGAAAAGTGGCCATGAAGTTAGGCAAAAATCCTGCCTAGAATAGGTCAAAATTTTTCTAAGTTAAGAATGTTTTGCACCCCTATTCCAAAAATTGTAACTTGAGCTACAAGCTTCTTTTGAGGAAACTTTGTGAATCAAAGTTGTAGATTTTGCAATGGAATACAACTTTCATATTTTGAGTTTTGTTTGAATCCAAATGTATCTTGATGATAAGATGGGACAAAGTTAGGAAAAAATAAGGGAATTTCATAACTTAGAAAAATTCTAAGTTATGAAATTTCTTCATTTTAAACCCTAATTTGTGATTTTTGATTTCTTGATGAACAAGTTTCACAATTTGACATGTCTTGATGAAAAATGAATCTTGGCACTTGATTTTGACCAAAAAGTCAAAGTTTGACTTTTCAGTACACAGTCAAATTTTGCTCAGTTGATTGGAAAATTCAGCTGTCAATCTTGTGCATTTGGGATCTTTTGAATTTGTTGAACATGTCAAGATAATTCCATTGAGTCCTTGAGTCCATATGTGAGCTTGGTTTGCCATTGGCTAGGTCAAACAGTCAAAAATTGCCTTTGTGCAGTCAAAACCCTAAAAATGACCATTTTGCCCTTTTGGTGATCTGATCAAATTTCTTGTGGAATTGTGATCCAAACTTGACCAAATGGTCCATATGAGTTCATAATGTTGATGTGGGTCAAAAATCATGAGGTTTGACTGTCAATTGACCACAGTTGACTTTTCCCCGAATACAGCTGATTTCTAGGTCAACTGTCCAATTGATTGGGCAAAGATTGGAATCAAGGCTTGAAACTTGATATGGATAAACTTGTGGGTCCAATATGAAGCATGAAAGTCACTTTGGGCCTTTTAGGTCAAAACATCTTTGTGCAAACACAAACCCTAATTTGGGTCAACAGTGCAAGGAGGAGTCTTGAGCAGAGCAAACCTTAACTTGATCTTGAGCTCCAAGGGTCTTGTGCTGAGAAAATGTTGAAGAAATGGGAGAGAAAATTTTGGGGTACAACAGTTGCCCCTGTTCAATCTTTTTGAACCTGAAGAGTTAGATTGGCAAGTTTGCCTTTCGCGACTCGAGGGTTAAAGGAGATTGGACACTAGAGTGCCCTGAAATTTGCACTCGCATGGTAGAGTATCAGCAATGTGATGGCGGGAATGGGCTTATAGATGCCATTTGGAGATAGGATGGATAGAAGGATGGGCTTATAGATGCCATTTGGAGGTGTGACAGAACCTTGTCGGGAATGGGCTTATAGATGCCATTTGGAAGTGTTGATTGCGTAAGAGATTCCTTAGCGAGAACTTGCGTATTTGAGAAAGAAAGATGGTTTCCTGGCTTGTTACAGGTGTTGATCTTCAAACTCTTCATGCAGATATGCCCTGGCTGGATACAGGTATCGAATCTACAATTAGTTGCTCACAGATGTGCCATGGCTAGATACGGGAATCGAATCCGGAACTTCAAAAGGTTGCTTACAGACGTGCCCTGGCTGGATACAGGTATCAAATCTCTAAACTATTCGTGCAGATGTGCCCTGGCTAGATACAGGTGTCGAATCCACAATCAAATACTCACAGATGTGCCCTGGTTGGATACAGGAATCGAATCTGGAATTGGTCGTCTACAGATATGCCCTGGCTGGATACAGGTATCGAATCTGGAATTTGTAAAAGGTTGGTAGAGATAGCTTTCCTGGCTGGATACAGGTGTAAACCTCTAACCTGAGAATGAAAGATAGTTTCCTGGCTTGTTACAGGGGTTGATCTCCAAACTCTTCATGCAGATATGCCCTGGCTAGATACAGGTATCGAATCTACAATCCATCACTCACAGGTATGCCCTGGCTAGATACAGGTATCGAATCTGGAATTGTGATAGTTGATAGTAATCATCTTTGGATTGATCTTTTCCTGAAAAGGTAAAGCATCAGTTATATGCAATGTCATGATGTATGAGATGCATGATGTCATGATGTTCTCAAGAATGAATGAGATTGTGTGATATGATGCGTATATGCATGCGTCATGGTGTATAAAATATGGAATGTCTATGAATGTATTTTCGTCTAGGAAAATAAATCCTTGACGAATGCCGGGAATTTGTTGAATCCTGGGCTGATGTTTTAGAGTGGAGTTCTTCGCTTCCGCTGGGGATGATGGTTGCAAGAATGACTCTGTTGGGGAATAAACTTGTTGGAGAGATTACTCTGAGGGGAACAAAATAGGTGAAGAGATTACTCTGCGGGGTATTACTCTGTGGGAAGAGATACTTCGCTGAGGTTTTGATGAGAGTTCCGCTGGGGATTCCACTGATAAGTTATGTTGGGGAACTTGATGAACTCCGCTGGGGAATAGGAAGAACTTCGCCGAGGACGATCTTTCCGTGGTAATTAGCTGAGGATAACCCAGTTGTTGTACCCCAAAATTTGCCCTCCCATATTCTTCAAGATTTGGCAAGATCAAGCTCCAAAATCTCTCAAGGGTCACACAGTCCATTTGCCTCCTAACACAGTCAAAATTAGGGGTTTGGTTCTTGCAAAGAAATTGAGGTTTTCAAGGGTCCAATCAAGTCCCATATGCCTATATACATTTTCAAGCATCCATATGTCATGGTTCAGAGACTTACAGCATCAAGTTGCACAGTCAAAAACCCTAATTGCTTCACAGTCAACTGCAGGGGTAAATTGGTCATTTGACAGTCAAAAGTCAAAAATTTTGGTCAACATTCTAGTTTAAAGCCACAATCATCATTTGATCAATTCTTGATCATGATTCCACAAGCATGGCTCAAAAATCATCAAGGTGTCAAAAGTTTCTATTTTTGGACAGTTGAAAAGTCAACTGCAAATTGACCAAGGCATAACTTCTTCATGGTTTATCAGAAAAATCCCATCCAATTCTCATTTTGAAGGGGATGACATTTCCTACAACTCATCTTCACACTCCAAGTCCAAGAAATGCTCTCACAAAAAGTTATCAATTTCTACATTATAGGTCATTTTCAAAAGTCAACAAAAAGGCACTTTAAGTCAAAGACAATAACTTGAGATTGGTAAATCAAAATGACATGGGACCAAAGGCATTGGTTAGACAACTTCAAGAACTTTCCAAAAAGTCCAAGAACATGTTCATAGCTTCAAAATTGAGCAAGATATGCATTGGAGAAGTTGGGAAATTTTTGGGAACTTTCAAAAAGTCAACTTTGCCTAAAAAGCTTCAATTTTGCTAATGGGCCTCAAATTCTTTCTTGAATCATTACCCAAAGCCTATGCACGACCCATTGAGCTCAAAATAATTTATTTTCTTATTTTTAATTAATTAATTGAATTTATATTTATATTAATTCATTTAATTGGTTTTAATTATAAGAAAATTCAAAAGATGTGCTTTTTAGATCTTTTTGTGCAGCAAATATGACTAGGGCAAGCTGGCAACTCGTTTCTCAATCAACAAGGCAAAATATCCATGATTGGCAAAGTTTCATGAAAGAAAAGATTGAAAAAAGATATGATTGGTAATCAAATATTCAAGTCATAATGCCATGGACTTTTGGGCTTATTCTTGACCTAATTCACATCACATACATATGCTGAGTGAAACCCTACTCAAGGACACGCACAATTGCTGCTGAAACCATAGAATAAAATTGCAAAAAACTCAAAAACATTGAGAAACTGAAATCCTATTTGCAGGACAATTCAAGGCCAAAAATCGTTTCCAATACATTGCTGACATTGCCAGGGAGCCATTGCAATCAAGAACGAAGCTTAATACGCAAAGAATCAAAGAACACGAGTCATTCGGTTTGTCTTGTTTTTCAAAATTGCATAACACGATTCATGCGTTTTTAATCTATTTTATTGTTTGATTTATGCTAATAGGGACCTTCTGAAGCTGTTGGTATAATCCAATTGAGTTATAACTGCCTGAATCAAAATCCACCATGAATGACATTTAGGGTTTCTGAAGCTTGCAATTAGGGCTTTAGGCATAAGGGAAAATTGGACCTTGAGACAAGCATGGTTGAATTCGTCAAGGCCATACGAATTCAACCAAACCCTCGCGCTCAATTTATGTGATCCACAGGGCTATTCGCTATTTTTGAGACTTTTGCTTTGTGGGGGTTTAAAACCCCCGCTATCTTGTTTACAGTTGCAGGTGAAACGAAGAAGACAGCATGCATGGCATTATGTGACTGGAACATTCAAATCTGCGTGCGTATTTTTGTTTGAATCATAATAATTGTTGGTATTTTATATAATATTTGTTGTGTAGATATTTAACAAATGCGCTTCATAGCTCAGATGGTGGAGGACGTGTCTTGCAAGCATTGGGACCTGGGTTCTATTCCCAGGTCCCCCATATAATTGTTGATTTTTGTTTTAAAGCGTTCCAATGCAGCATTCACCAAATGTCCCACCATACGTACCCACGTCTAGGCTTGCCAAGTGGCCTTGATGGACAATCTGAAGGCCACAGAATGAAGTCCATGATGCACTCCAGTCAACCAGCATGCACACAACCTGAAAGGTCAACGAGGCTTGTCTTCAATGGGCCTGAATTGCTTCACAAAAACCTCCCCTTTGGGTCAGACACCCCCCTTGGTTTGCTTTGCATTTTTAATTTTTATTTTCTTTTCTTTTTAATTTCTTTCAATTGTTTTTTTTATAATTATTATTAATTCACCATAAAATAATTTTTCTAATAAAAATCAGAAACTCAAAATTGTAAATATTTTTAATTATTTATTAAATTTACCATTAACCTGTTTTTGTAAATAAATGTTAACAATTAACTTTAGTTTAATTTAGGTTTAAAATTTAATCTCTTTTCTTAATAAATAAAAAATACATAGAATTAGGTTTTGACACTTTTATCTTTTTCTTAATTAATTATTATTATTAATTATTATTATCATTATTAATTACTATTATTTTTGTACATAAATATGTAAATTAATTAATTAGTAAATTAGGTCAACTTTGGTATTTTCTTTAATAATTAAAATAATCTAGAATTAGGGTTGTTTGCTAACTTTTAAATTCTCTTCTTTATTTCCGTAATAAAATACAAAAACATAAAAAACACTTTCTTTTCTCTAAATAATTAATTAGGTTTTAATTTCATTTAATTTCAAGCAAAGGGTCCAAAACCCTCGGACGTTCAGTTTAATTCTTTTCGCGCATTATTTTTTTATTGATTATTATGTAACTGCTTCCCGGATGTAATAGTAATTAGGTTTATTCTTTTTTACTTTCCGCATCTTTATCAAAAACGGGTCTTTGTATTTTGGCGATGTATAGACCCGCGCCTTGTAATAGCGTAGCTTTTATCTTTCTGTATTTTAATTTTCCGCACTCCTAACTGCTAAACTCGCATGAAAGAATGTATGATAACTAAAAACAACACGTAGCTCACAATGCCATGATCAAAGATAAAACATAACATGAAAACAACACACAATACACACACCACTTCTAGGGTACGCCTCACTCGTTGCCTTCGAAACGTGGTCGTCAAGTATAGGACGTTTTAGCGGTCGCTCTTGTGTCCAAGATCCAGTTGCGTCAAAACAGTTGCCTCGAAACGGTTGCCTCGGATTAAAAAGGATCTAGGACATTAGGGTTGCTTCTAAGGTGTCCTACTATTGCTTCGGTGACCATACTGTCCCTACAATCGAATTGACCTGAACACCTCCAACGGTGGTGCTACCTACCTCTCAATGGTGGGATGGCACTACCTTAAGGACTTTTACACAGCCTAATTCCTTAGGGTAGGTAGACGACTCATGGGTACTTGCTCTCTAAAAAAACAAACAAAACAACTTTTCACACTGACACTTTCAAAAGCTTTCAAAACAAATTTTTCAAACACTCTTGAGGACAGATACAAGAGTCATTCAGAAATCTTTCAATGAAACTTTTTCAAACCCACTCACATTTTGAAAAGCGAACATTTTGAAAACATAAGAGCAAGTACCTAAGAGCCCGTGGATAACCACGGATGGAAAGGGTGCTAACACATTCCCTTTCTTATGCTACCTAACAGGGTATCACGAACCAGCTTTAAACAGTCAGTTCTATTTCCACCGATCACAGAACTGGCGACTCTGCTGGGGAAATCTTTAAAGTGAGGTGTACCTTAGGATAGATCATACTTATGTTTTTAATTGAATGTTTTGTTTGCTTTATTATTGTGGGCATTGTCTTGGAGTTTCATAGATCCTAACCCGGATCTGGGGATACCCTGTTAGGTAGCATAAGCTGTGAGGGACCTGTCCGGCGTAGACCGACACGGGTGAAGCAGTGGCTACGTTGGTGTGGCACCTTGGTCTGTACCGATATCCCTTGTGTCGCAACGAGGAGAATATGGGTCTTCCGAGGAGTCATTAAGCACCAACCGACCTTATAACCCTAATTTGACCCAACTTGGCCATAGAACAATAGCGGTATGCTACACCCATTGAGGCTAAACTCTCGCGATGGTTCTGGCCGCAAGAAAAGATTGCGACGCTGGAGTTATGACCGATTGAGGGTAGTCAGTGATATTGGGATCCTCTAGAACCTGGTTACTTTTGATAGGACAGGTCTTAACCAACAAACTGAAAGAGGGTAGTACTTGAACTTCATGTTGGCCTAAACTTTAAGGGTTATCTTGTGTGACTTGCGTGCCTTATCATGTTTGCCTTTGTGAATATTTGTGGTGTGCTTTATCATGACATCATACCATCATAGACATTGCATGCATCCTGCATAAGAACTGACCCATTTCAAAGACAAGAGGGTTTCATCTTTGCTCTGTTTTGTAGGACATCATGATGCCTATGCAAAGGAACACTATCCGGTTCAACTTTGTTCACCCACCTGAGTTGCTTGAAGAGTTGGTTAGCAGAATTCCAAACACCACTTCCTTCATCCAGAGGCATGGTTCTCTTCTCGGGTTAGTCACTGCAAAGTGGGACCAACAACTGATGAGCATCCTGACCCAGTTTTATGATCCCTTGTACAATTGCTTCACCTTTCAAGACTTCCAGCTGGTCCCTACCCTGGAAGAATTCTCTGATTTTCTTGGTATCCCTATCTTGGATCAGACTCCCTTCACTGGTTGGGAAAAGAATCTTAGGCTTGAGGAGATTGTTGCAGCCCTTCCCTTGACCCACAAAGAGGTAATGGACAACTGGGTGACTAGAAGTAGAGTTAAGGGTTTCTTGGCCAAGTTTCTGATTGGTAAAGCTAACAGTTTCTGGAATGACTTAGACTTCAGGGCGTATGAAGACATTCTGGCTCTCTTAATCTATGGTCTAGTTTTGTTTCCTAATCCTGATAACTTCATTAACGTCACTGCCATAAGGATCTTCATGTCTCGGAACCCTGTACCCACTCTCTTGGGTGATATTCTACAACAACTCTATGCTCGTACTGCCTGAAGATGAGGAACTCTTTGGTGTTGTATTCCTTTGTTGGTGAGGTGGTTTATTTCGCACCTCCCTAAGTTCGTGCTGAAGAACAAAGAAGGAAGAGGTTGGGCTCATAGGTTAATGTCTCTCACTGATAATGACATCATTTGGACTTTCAGGGGTTTGGATGAGGTAGCTGTTATTGATCGTTGCGGAGAATATCCTAATGTTCCTTTGATTGGTACCCAAGGAGGAATCTCTTATAATCCATGTCTAGCTCTCCGTCAGTTTGGAAGAGCCAGAAGAGCAGGGCCTCATGAGATGTTAGTGCCTCACATCAGTTTTGAGTTTCAGGTAGATAGTGACGAGCTGCGTCGTAGGTTCATCAAGGCTTGGGACAGAATTCACAAAGCTGACCCACATGAGTTGGGACCGAAGACTTCTCTACCTATGGAATCCTACTATAGATGGGTCCGCATCCGTGCTCAGAAGTTAGGTATGCCATACGAAGCTGTCAGACCCATCATTCTTGAATATCCTGATAGAGATGGGGCTCCTCCAACTGTTCTCCCTCCTCAGATACCTACTGATGTTGATACACTAAAGAGGTCTTGGGCGCAACTACAGGAAGAACGGGATTCTTATCGGGAAAAGTTCAATGAGCAGGAATTGAAGATCCAGAAGCTGACAAAGCAGTTGGAGAATGAGCGTGTCTTGAATGACTACATCCGTACTGAGAAGAAGAGACCCTGGGATCAATGATGAGCTTTGGATGTTCTTTTACAGTTTTTATTTCCCTTTTCAGTATTTCCATTTCATGTAACGCCTAAGGGCAATCTGTTGAACAATCTAAATTTCAAAGTTGAATCTAATAAAGTGCGTTTCCTTTTTGTTTACAAATTTGAATCCCGATTGTCTTTGAAAACATAAATCATACGCATTCCATTCATCATATGCATCACAGGTACTCTTCTTTTCAGGTTGCTTAATGTTCCTCGCTGTTTATTTCAGCAGTAATTATGAATCCTGAATCATCTACTGAGCAATCCATCAAGGCCCTCCAGGCTCAAAACGCCCAGTTCCAAGAGCTGATCATGAGTTTAGCCCAAGGTCAAGAGGAATTGAAGGCTCTGCTGGTCAAGAAGAAGAAGAAGAGAACTGTAATATTCAACACTGGCCGGAGGTTTGGCAACACACTGCAAAATGAGGTTGATCAAGCTAGTTCTTTTGTAGGGAAAGGCAGTCCCCAAGGGGGAAGGGTTCCTAGTCCTGTGGTCTCTGACAACGAGACTGATTTCAATGAGGAGCAGTACCCTCCAGCTGAAGACAAGTACAAGCAGTTAGAGGATCGTCTGAATGCCATGGAAATTCAACAGGTGCCTGGGTTGGATTTTAGAGATCTGGGGTTATCTTCTGGGGTGGTAATCCCACATAAGTTCAAAGCACCATCTTTCGCAAAGTATGACGGGGCGTCCTACCCTAAGCTACATCTCAGATCTTATGTGCGGAAGATCCAGCCGTATACTGTGGACAAGAACTTATGGATCCATTTCTTCCAGGAGAGTCTTTCAGGGACTCATCTCGAATGGTTCTATCAGCTGGATGGAACCAAGGTTCGTAACTGGGAGGATTTGGCTACTGCTTTTTACAAGCAGTATCAGTACAATGCCGACCTCGCTCCTACACGTACCCAACTCCAGGGTATGTCGCTAGGATCGGGAGAAGGTTTCAAAGAGTACGCGCAGAAGTGGAGGGACTTGGCTGGCAGGGTGCAGCCGCCGTTAAACGACCGTGAACTAGTGGACATGTTCTTGGGGACCCTATCTGGTCCATTCTTCAATCATCTCATTGGCAATTCTTCTGCAGGGTTTACAGACCTCATTCTGACAGGAGAGAGGATAGAAGCTGGTATGAAATCAGGGAAGATATAGAAAGGTGCATCCTCAAGTTCTGAAAAGAAGCCTTTCAAAAAAGAAGCCAGTGTTGTGTATGGTCCCAGTAGACAAAATAAACCGGAACGCCGCCAAGCTGTCAACGCGGTGGTGATTGCAAAGCCTGCTGCCGCTCCTCGGAAACCTAACCAACCAAGGGGTGAGAGACCCATAAGAGAATATACTCGGCTTAGTATGACCTTGTCGCAGATCTTGCTGCAACTGCTATCAACCAACTTGGTAACTGTCAGAGAAGCTCCAAAGGTGGTAAACACAACCTCTCCGAAGTACAATCCCAACGCCCGCTGTGCTTATCACTCTGATAGCCCGGGGCATTCTACTGATGATTTCTGGGCCCTGAGGAATAAGGTTCAAGACCTTATCGATGCTAAAGAAGTTCAGTTCGAGGCGCCCGAGAAGCCTAATGTGGTGACTGCTCCCATGCCCGACCATGGAGTAAATGCTATTGGGGATGGTGACGAAGTGGAGGAATCTGAGCTCAACAGCTGGATCTACCCAACGACCGACAGTGGACTGAACAATTGGACTGCCAAAGATTTCATACCTGTTACTTTTGTTACTCATTAATGAACTCCTTTGTTTTTAAATTTGTAACGAACAATAATTTGAAACTTTATGGCCCGGTGTCTTACCCGGGGCACCGTGGTTTCGTTTGTGAGGGCTTATTACTTGTCATTTCCATATATTATGAATAAAAACATTGGACGTTTTTCGCATTTTGAATCTTGTGCTCCCTTTCTTTCTTTATATATTGCAAAACAGCCATATTTACACACACTCACTTATACAGGTTCCAATCCACTCTGGATCTCACTGGTAACGACTCTGCTACTGCCAGTTATGACTTCGAAAATCCGATAACTTAGCCGAAGATGAAGGTGAAGATGATTGTGAAGTGCCTGGCGAGCTTGCAAGACTGCTGCTCCAGGAAGAGAGGGCCATTCAGCCACATTGAGGCAGATAGAAAGGAAGTCAAGATTGGTGCCAATCTGGAGCTCAGCGTGAAACAACGGTTGATTCAGATGTTGCATGATTATGTGGAAATCTTTGCCTGGTCTTACGAAGACATGCCTGGGTTGGATACTGACATTGTGGTCCATCACCTGCCTACCAAGGAAGAATGCCCTCCGGTTAAACAAAAGGTCCGCCGTATGCATCCAGAGATGTCCGAGAAAATCAAAGCTGAGGTTATGAAGCAATTTTACGCCGATTTTCTTGCAGTAACTTCTTACCCTCAGTGGGTTGCCAACGTGGTGTCGGTGCCGAAAAAAGACGGTAAGGTCCAAATGTGTGTTGACTACAGGGATCTGAATAGGGCGAGCCCCAAGGATGACTTCCCCCTGCCTCACATCAAAGTTCTGGTTGACAATACTGCTCAGCACAAGGTGTTCTCCTTCATGGATGGTTTTTTAGGTTATAATCAGATCAAGATGGCTCCTGAAGATATGGAAAAAACTACCTTTGTTACTCAGTGGGGCACCTTCTGCTACAAGGTCATGCCTTTTGGGTTGAAAAATGTTGGGGCAACCTACCAACGTGCCATGGTTGCTTTATTTCATGACATGATCCAGCATGAGATTGAAGTATACGTCGATGATATGATTGCAAGGTCTCAAACTGAGGAGGAACACCTTGACCATTTACAAAAGCTGTTTGACCGGTTGAAGTTGTACAAGCTAAGGTTGAACCCGAACAAGTGCACCTTCGGGGTAAGATCTGGGAAGTTGCTAGGCTTCGTCGTGAGCGACAAAGGTATTCAACTGGACCCTGCCAAGGTTAAAGCCATACAAGAGATGCCAGTTCCCAAGACAGAGAAAGAAGTCAGACGCTTTCTAGGACGTCTGAATTATATTGCCCGATTCATCTCGCACCTAACTGCTACTTGTGAACCAATCTTCAAGCTGCTGAAGAAAGATCAAGTAGTACGTTGGAACGATGAATGTCAGGCCGCTTTCTACAGAATCAAAGAGTATCTCCAAGAACCACCCATTCTTATGCCACCAGTTGAAGGGAGACCTCTAATACTATACTTGACGGTACTTGACAGCTCAATGGGGTGTGTGCTGGGGCAGCATGACGAGTCTGGCCGAAAAGAGCATGCCATTTATTACCTTAGCAAAAAGTTTACCGACTGTGAGACCCGATATTCACTGCTCGAGAAAACTTGCTGCGCTTTGGTATGGGCTGCTCGCCGGCTGAGATAGTATATGCTGACTCACACTACTCTGTTGATCTCTAAGATGGATCCAATAAAGTATATCTTCGAAAAGCCCGCCTTATCCGGAAGAATAGCAAGATGGCAGATGATCTTGACAGAATATGACATCCAATATACGACTCAGAAAGCTATCAAAGGAAGTGTATTGGCAGACCATTTGGCACACCAGGCAGTGGATGACTACCAATCAATGAATTTTGAATTTTCTGACGAGAACATCATGGTAGTGACTGATTGTGAAGTACCTGAACCAGATGAAGGACCTGAGGAAGGATCCCGATGGTCTATGCACTTTGACGGAGCCTCCAACGCTTTGGGTAACGGTATCGGCGCTGTGATCATATCCCCAAAAGGCACTCATACTCCACTCACTGCCCGACTATGTTTCAACTGCACCAACAACATGGCGGAGTATGAGGCATGCATCATGGGTCTTCAAGCTGCAATTGACTTAAGGATCAAGTTTCTGAGGGTCTTCGGAGATTCCGCTCTCGTGATCAATCAGATCAAAGGCGAGTGGGATACGAAACACCCAAACCTTATTCCTTACAAAGAGTGTGTGTTGACGTTGATCCCCCATTTCACAGAGATAACTTTTGAACACTTCCCAAGAGAGGAGAATCAGTTGGCGGACGCGCTGGCTATGATGTCTTCTATGTTCAAAGTCAAATGGGACAACGAAGCCCCCCGGATCATTATCTGGAAGTTGGACGAACCTGCATACTGCTGTGATCTTGAGGCTGAAGTGGTAACTGAAAAACCTTGGTATCATGAGGTGAAGAGGTACCTGGAAGCTCAAGAATACCCCGAGGGTGCATCTGTCAACGACAAGTTCCTGAGAAGGTTCACTGCAAAGTTCTTCCTCAGCAACGACATTCTCTACAAGCGAAACCATGATTCAACCTTACTGCGTTGTGTGGATAAGACTGAAGCAGAAAAGATCATGGCAGAGCTGCATGAAGGTACCTTCGGAACGCATTCCAGTGGATACACTATGGCAAAGAAAATCCTTCGGGTAGGATATTTCTGGTCCACAATGGAAGCCGACTGTTACCAACATTCTCGGACGTGTCACAAATGCCAGATCTATGCTGATAAGGTGCACGTTCCTCCAGTCCCTCTGAATGTCTTGACTGCACCTTGGCCTTTTGCAATGTGGGGCATTGATATGATCGGCGAGATTAAACCTACGGCATCCAAAGGGCATCGCTTCATCCTGGTGGCGTTCGATTACTTTACAAAGTGGTTTGAAGCAGCTTCCTACGCTACGGTAACCAAGAACGTCGTGGCACGGTTCATTCGACACAACCTGATATGTCGATACGGTGTGCCTGAGAGGATCATTACGGACAACGGTACCAATCTCAATAACAAGATGATCACTGAGCTCTGCGAGAAATTCAAGATACAGCACCACAACTCTTCTCCTTACCGGCCGAAGATGAATGGAGCTGTAGAAGCAACTAATAAGAATATCAAAAAGATTGTGCAGAAGATGACAGTGACCTATAAAGATTGGCACGAGATGTTACCGTTTGCTCTGCATGGGTACCGTACCTCAGCAAGAATGTCAACCGGGGCAACTCCCTTTTCCTTGGCCTATGGCATGGAGGCAGTCTTGCCGATTGAAGTCTATATACCCTCTCTCTGGATAATGAAGGATGCAGGTCTGAGCGAAGATGACTGGATCCAGACTCGACTTGATCAGTTAAACCTAATTGATGAAAAGAGACTCACTGCTATTTGTCATGGTCAAACGTATCAAAAACGGATGATCAGGGCATTTAACAAGAAAGTCAGATGACAAGAGTATCAAGTCGGGGACCTGGTAATCAAACGCATCATTCTTCCTCAAAGTAATCCCAGGGGCAAATGGACCCCTACGTACGAAGGGTCATTTGTGGTTAAACATGTGTTTTCAGGAGGGGCCATGATTCTAACCACCGTGGATGGTGACGACCTTCCTCACCCCGCCAATGCAGACATAGTAAAAAGATACTACGCATGAATAAAAGACCCGCTAGGTTGACACACCTAGGCAAAAATAAGGGCTTCCCGGCGAACCAAAAGGGTTCGGGCAAAAATAAGGGATGAAATGAAAAAAATCTATACACCCGACAAGTCGAAAACCTGAAAAGGCGGCTTGGGCAAAAATGGGTATCCCAGTGGACTGAAAACCCGAAAGGGCAGTCCAGGCAAAAGTTAGGGATTAAAGCGTAATACTATGTCTCATTGGATCACCTTGCATCCAGAATCCGGCATCAAACATCAGGTTCAAACGGCATCAATCAATCAACTTCATCTTCAACTAAGCAGCCAAGTGATGAGACACTCGAAGATATAAAGACGATAGCAGAGTCGGAACCCAGTGGGATTATTCCTTTCACATGACTATTTTGTTTTCCTTTTCCACAAAATTGTATAAACTCTGTTTGTTCGGCGGCGTTCTCTTACTAGGACGTCAGCCTCTTGTACATAAACGCCTATTTACAGGCAAATTCAAAAATCAATACAAATTCACCTTTCAGACCAATTGCCAATTGTTTTTTTCTTTTTCTGTTTGTTTTGTAAAGAGCGTCCAATGTTCAATTGTGATATATGCATTTGACACTAATTGTTAACTCATAAATATTTGAATACGAAACAAAGGATTAATTACAGGTAACATCAGAAACAGGGGCAATAATGAGTTGTCTAAGCAATCTAATTGCTCTGTCCACCAAGGTACCAAGGTAAGTTCGGCTGAAGAATGTGACCCAGATACCTTCACTCCCCGCCAAGTAAGACAAGATTCAACAATTCTCCCCAAGCAGTTGGTCTCCAATCAGCCCTAAAAGGCACAGTATCCCCTAGAAAGTCAGCAATACTCTCCCCTCAAGCAGAGTTAGCCTACAGTCAGCCTCAAGGAAGTTGGATTATCCCCCAGAAGATCTCAACATTCCCCAACGGAGCATACAGACATTCCTAACAAGCATCCCCAGCAATCTTGATCTAAGATTGTTCCCCGGCGGTATACCGGACCCCAGTAGAGCCACTTCCCCAGTGCAATCTCAAAAGATCTCCCCAGGAGAGTTGAATCAATCTACCCAGTAGGAAGCTTATCCCCAGTAGATTCTGGAAGCTTATCCCCTGCAGAGTACGAACGCATCTCCCCGACTATATTCAAAGGTTATTTCCCCACCAGGATATAACTGGGTTATCCTCAGCCAATTGCCACGGAAAGAT
Organism: Vicia faba; assembly: GCA_948472305.1. NCBI lineage: Eukaryota > Viridiplantae > Streptophyta > Magnoliopsida > Fabales > Fabaceae > Vicia > Vicia faba. The sequence continues at coordinate 1,199,923,172 of OX451738.1, forward strand.
CGTCCCCGGCGAAGTTCTTCCTATCCCCAACGGAGTTCATCAAATTCCCCCAACAAAAACTTATCAATGGTATCCCCAACGGAGTTATCACCAAACCTCAGTAAAGCATCTCTTCCCCACAGAGTAGTTCCCCGCAGAGTAATCTCTTCAGTAAAATTTATTCCTCAACGGAGTCATCTTCTCCACGGGTTTATTCTCGCAACCGTCATCCCCAGCAGAAACAAAGAGCTCTACTCTTCAAAGCATCAGCCCAGGATTCGACAAGCTCCCGGCATTCGTCAAGGATTTATTTTCCTAGACAAAAATACATTCATAAACATCACATCTTCATACATTATAGCATGCACGTACGCATCATGAACATAAAATCTCATTTATTTTGAGAACGTCATGCATTTCATACATCATGACATTGCATACAACTAACGTTTTGTCTTTTCAGGACAAAGGTCAATACAAAGATGATTACTATCAACTGTCGCAAATTCTAGATTCGATACCTGTATCTAGCCAGGGCATATTTGTGAGCGACTATTTCCAGACTCGATTCCTGTATCCTGCCAGGGCACGTCTGAAGAGTTTGAAGATTCGATTCCTGTATCCGGCCAGGGCATATCTGTTGACGACTAATTCCACACTCGATTCCTGTATCCTTCCAGGGAACGTCTGAAGAGTTTGAAGATTCGATTCCTGTATCCGGCCAGGGCATATCTATTGATAACTATTTCCAGACTCGATTCCTATATCTTGCCAGGGCACGTCTGAAGAGTTTGAAGATTCGATTCCTGTATCCAGCCAGGGCATATCTGTTGACGACTAATTCCGGACTCGATTCCTGTATCCTGCCAGGGCACGTCTGAAGAGTTTGAAGATTCGATTCCTGTATCCGGCCAGGGCATATCTGTTGACGACTATTTCCAGACTCGATTCTTGTATCCTTCCAGGGCACGTCTGAAGAGTTTGAAGATTCGATTCCTGTATCCAGCCAGGGCATATCTGTTGACGACTAATTCCGGACTCGATTCCTGTATCCTGCCAGGGCACGTATGAAGAGTTTGAAGATTCGATTCCTGTATCCGGACAGGGCATATCTGTTGACGACTATTTCCAGACTCAATTCCTGTATCCTGCTAGGGCACGTCTGAAGAGTTTGAAGATTCGATTCCTGTATCCGGCCAGGGCATATCTGTTGACGACTATTTCCAAACTCGATTCCTGTATCCTGCCAGGGCACGTCTGAAGAGTTTGAAGATTCGATTCCTGTATCCGGCCAGGGCATATCTGTTGACGACTATTTCCAGACTCGATTCCTGTATCCTGCCAGGGCACGTCTGAAGAGTTTGAAGATCTGATTCCTGTATCCAGCCAGGGTGTATCTGTTGACGACTAATTTCAGACTCGATTCTTGTATCCTGCCAGGGCACGTATGAAGAGTTTGAAGATTCAATTCCTGTATCCGGCCAGGGCATATCTGTTAACGACTATTTCCAAACTCGATTCCTGTATCCTGCCAGGGCACGTCTGAAGAGTTTGAAGATTCGATTCCTGTATCCGACCAGGGCATATCTGTTGATGACTATTTCCAGACTCGATTCCTGTATCTTTCCAGGGCACGTCTGAAGAGTTTGAAGATCCGATTCCTGTATCCAGCCAGGGTGTATCTGTTGACGACTATTTCCATACTCGATTCCTGTATCTTGCCAGGGCACGTCTGAAGAGTTTGAAGATTTGATTCCTGTATCCAGCCAGGGCATATCTGTTGACGACTAATTCCAGATTCGATTCCTGTATCTAGCCAGGGCACATCTGTGAGTAACTGATTGAAGATTCGATACCTGTATCCAGCCAGGGCACATCCACATGAAGAGTTTGAAGATCACCCCCTGTAATAGGCCAGGTAATTATCTTTCTTTTTCAGGTATGCAAGTTCTCGCTAAGGAATCTCTTACGTGATCGACACCTCCAGATGGCATCTATAAGCCCATACCCCTATCCACCATCTCTCCAAATGGCACCTGTAAGCCCATTCCCTACATCACACTGCTAACATTCTACTATGTGAGTGCAAATTTCTGGGCACTTTAGTGTTCAATCATCTTCCACCTTCGGACTACGAAAGGCACGCCAGCCAATCTACATCCTCAGGTCTAAGAAGATTGAACAGGGGCAACTGTTGTACCCCAAAATTTGCCCTCCCATATTCTTCAAGATTTGGCAAGATCAAGCTCCAAAATCTCTCAAGGGTCACACAGTCCATTTGCCTCCTAACACAATCAAAATTAGGGTTTTGGTTCTTGCAAAGAAATTGAGGTTTTCAAGGGTCCAATCAAGTCCCATATGCCTATATACATTGTCAAGCATCCATATGTCATGGTTCAGAGACTTACAGCATCAAGTTGCACAGTCAAAAACCCTAATTGCTTCACAGTCAACTATAGGGGTAAAATGGTCATTTGACAGTCAAAAGTAAAAAATTTTGGTCAACATCCTATTTTGAAGCCACAATCATCATTTTATCAATTCTTGATCATGATTCCACAAGCATGGCTCAAAAATCATCAAGGTGTCAAAAGTTTCTATTTTTGGACAATTGAAAAGTCAACTACAAATTGACCAAGGCATAACTTCTTCATGGTTTATCATAAAAATCCCATCCAATGCTCATTTTGAAGGGAATGACATTTCCTACAACTCATCTTCACACTCAAAGTCCAAGAAATGCTCTCACAAAAAGTTATCAATTTCTACATTATAGGTCATTTTCAAAAGTCAACAAAAAGGCACTTTAAGTCAAAGACATTAACTTGAGATTGGTAAATCCAAATGACATAGGACTAAAGGCATTGGTTAGAGGACTGCAAGACCTTTCCAAAAAGTCAAAGAACATGTTCATAGCTTCAAAATTGAGCAAGATATGCATTGGAGAAGTTGGGAAATTTTTGGGAACTTTCAAAAGTTAACTTTGCCTAAAAAGCTTCAATTTTGCTAATGGGCCTCAAATTCTTTCTTGAATCATTACCCAAAGCCTATGCACGACCCATTGAGCTCAAAATAATTTATTTTCTTATTTTTAATTAATTAATTGAATTTATATTTATATTAATTCATTTAATTGGTTTTAATTATAAGAAAATTTAAAAGATGTGCTTTTTAGATCTTTTTGTGCAGCAAATATGACTAGGGCAAGCTGGCAACTCGTTTCTCAATCAACAAGGCAAAATATCCATGATTGGCAAAGTTTCATGAAAGAAAAGATTGAAAAAAGATATGATTGGTAATCAAATATTCAAGTCATAATGCCATGGACTTTTGGGCTTATTCTTGACCTAATTCACATCACATACATATGCTGAGTGAAACCCTACTCAAGGACACGCACAATTGCTGCTGAAACCATAGAACAAAATTGCAAAAAACTCAAAAACATTGAGAAACTGAAATCCTATTTGCAGGACAATTCAAGGCCAAAAATCGTTTCCAATACATTGCTGACATTGCCAGGAAGCCATTGCAATCAAGAACGAAGCTTAATACGCAAAGAATCAAAGAACACGAGTCATTCGGTTTGTCTTGTTTTTCAAAATTGCATAACACAATTCATGCGTTTTTAATCTATTTTCTTGTTTGATTTATGCTAATAGGGACCTTCTGAAGTTGTTGGTATAATCCAATTGAGTTATAACTGCCTGAATCAAAATCCACCATGAACGACATTTAGGGTTTCTAAAGCTTGCAATTAGGGCTTTAGGCATAAGGGAAAATTGGACCTTGAGACAAGCATGGTTGAATTCGTCAAGGCCAGACGAATTCAACCAAACCCTCGCGCTCAATTTATGTGATCCACAGGGCTATTCGCTATTTTTGAGACTTTTGCTTTGTGGGGGTTTAAAACCCCCGCTATCTTGTTTACAGTTGCAGGTGAAACGAAGAAGACAGCATGCGTGGCATTATGTGACTGGAACATTCAAATCTGCGCGCGTATTTTTGTTTGCATCATAATAATTGTTGGTATTTTATATAATATTTGTTGTGTAGATATTTAACAAATGCGCTTCATAGCTCAGATGGTGGAGGACGTGTCTTGCAAGCATTGGGACCTGGGTTCGATTCCCAGGTCCCCCATATAATTGTTGATTTTTGTTTTAAAGCGTTCCAATGCAGCATTCACCAAATGTCCCACCATACGTACCCACGTCTAGGCTTGCCAAGTGGCCTTGATGGACAATCTGAAGGCCACAGAATGAAGTCCATGATGCACTCCAGTCAACCAGCATGCACACAACCTGAAAGGTCAACGAGGCTTGTCTTCAATGGGCCTGAATTGCTTCACAAAAACCTCCCCTTTGGGTCAGACACCCCCCTTGGTTTGCTTTGCATTTTTTAATTTTTATTTTCTTTTCTTTTTAATTTCTTTCAATTGTTTTTTTTATAATTATTATTAATTCACCATAAAATAATTTTTCTAATAAAAATCAGAAACTCAAAATTGTAAATATTTTTAATTATTTATTAAATTTACGATTAACCTATTTTTGTAAATAAATGTTAACAATTAACTTTAGTTTAATTTAGGTTTAAAATTTAATCTCTTTTCTTAATAAATAAAAAATACATAGAATTAGGTTTTGACACTTTTATCTTTTTCTTAATTAATTATTATTATCATTAATTATTATTATCATTATTAATTACTATTATTTTTGTACATAAATATGTAAATTAATTAATTAGTAAATTAGGTCAACTTTGGTATTTTCTTTAATAATTAAAATAATCTAGAATTAGGGTTGTTTACTAACTTTTAAATTCTCTTCTTTATTTCCGTAATAAAATACAAAAACATAAAAAAAACTTTCTTTTCTCTAAATAATTAATTAGGTTTTAATTTCATTTAATTTCAAGCAAAGGGTCCAAAACCCTCGGACGTTAAGTTTAATTCTTTTCGCGCATTATTTTCTTATTGATTATTATGTAACTGCTTTCCGGATGTAATAGTAATTAGGTTTATTCTTTTTTACTTTCCGCATCTTTATCAAAAACGGTTCTTTGTATTTTGGCGATGTATAGACCCGCGCCTTGTAATAGCGTAGCTTTTATCTTTCTGTATTTTAATTTTCCGCACTCCTAACTACTAAACTCGCATGAAAGAATGTATGATAACTAAAAACAACACGTAGCTCACAATGCCATGATCAAAGATAAAATATAACATGCACCACACTGTCCCTACAATCGAATTGACCCGAACACCTCCAACGGTGGTGCTACCTACCTCTCAATGGTGGGATGGCACTACCTTAAGGACTTTTACACAGCCTAATTCCTTAGGGTAGGTAGACGACTCATGGGTACTTGCTCTCTAAAAAAAACAAACAAAACAACTTTTCACACTGACACTTTCAAAAGCTTTCAAAACAAATTTTTCAAACACTCTTGAGGACAGATACAAGAGTCATTCAGAAATCTTTCAATGAAACTTTTTCAAACCCACTCACATTTTGAAAAGCGAACATTTTGAAAACATAAGAGCAAGTACCTAAGAGCCCGTGGATAACCACGGGTAGAAAGGGTGCTAACACCTTCCCTTTCTATAAATCTACCTCCCGAACCAAGAAACAATCTCATAAGGAATTTTGCTGTGCTTTTGTCCTTTCCATGTTGGAGAAAATAAAAGACGGTGGCGACTCTTGCTTCCGCGACATTTCGCGAACTAGCTTTAAACAGTCAGTTCTATTTCCACCGATCACACCGGTTATACCCTGGTGGGGAAATAACCTTTGAATAAAGTCGGGGAGATGCATACGTACTCTGCAGGGGATAAGCCTCAAGAATCTACTGGGGATAAGCCTCAAGACCTGCTGGGGATATGGATTCCACTCTCCTGGGGACACTTTTGAGATTGTACTGGGGAATGGTTCCACTGGATGTCCGTATTCCACCGGGGAACAATCTTATACTAAGACTGCCGGGGATGCTTGCTGAGGAATGTCTGTACTCCGCTGGGGAATGTTGAGATCTTCTGGGGATACCCAATTTCCTTAAGGCTGACAGTAGACTAACTCTGCTTGGGGAGAGTATTGCTGACTTGCTAGGGGAATAATGTGCCTTTTCGGGGCTGACGGGAGACCAACTCTTCCTGGGGAGAGTATTGCTGAATCTGGTCTTAATCTGTGGGGAGTTGAGGTAACTTGGTTACGTTCTTCAGCCGAACCTACCTTGATACCTTGGTGGACAGAGCAACTAGATCGCTTAGACAATTCTAAACTGCCCCTGTTTCCGATGTCATCTGTAATTAGTCCTTTGTTTCGCATGCAAACATTCATGATTAGCAATTAATGTCAAATGCATATATCAAAAATGAACATTGGACGTTCTTTGCAAAACAAAAACAGAAAAAGGAAAAACGATGGGTAATTCGTCTGAAAAATTGAACTTGTATTGATTTTGAAATTTGCCTGAAAATAGGCGTTTTATGTACAAGAGGCTGACGTCCTAGTAAGAGAATGCCGCCGAGCAAAATAGAGTTTATACAATTTGTGAAAAGGAAACAAAACAGCTATGTGAAAAATAATCCCACTGGGTTCCAACTCTGCTATCGCTTTTATGTCTTCAAGCGTCTCATCACTTTGCTGCTTAGTTGAAGATGAAGCTGATTGATTGGAGTCATCTGAGCCCGATAGTTGATGCCGAATTCTGGATGCAAGGTGATCCAATGAGACATAGTATTACGCTTTATCCCTAACTTTTGCCTGGACCGCCCTTTCGGGTTTTCAGTCCATCGGGATACCCATTTTTGCCCAAGCCGCCTTTTCAGGTTTTCGACTTGCTGGGTGTACAGATCTTTTCATTTCATCCCTTATTTTTGCCCGAACCCTTTTGGTTCGCCGGGAAGCCCTTATTTTTGCCTAGGTGTGTCAACCTAGCGGGTCTTTAATTCATGCGTAGTATCTTTTTACTATATCTGCATTGGCGGGGTGAGGAAGGTCGTCACCATCCATGGTGGTTAGAATCATCACTCCTCCAGAGAAGATATGTTTAACCACAAATGGCCCTTCGTACATAGGGGTCCATTTTCCCCTGGGATCACCTTGAGGAAGAACGATGCGCTTGATTACCAGGTTTCCGACTTGATACTCTTGTCGTCTGACCTTCTTGTTAAATGCCCTGATCATCCGTTTTTGGTACGTTTGACCATGACAAATAGCAGTGAGTCTCTTTTCGTCAATTAGGTTTAATTGATCAAGCCTAGTCTGGATCCAGTCATCTTCGCTCAATTCTGCATCCTTCATTATCCGGAGAGAGGGTATCTGGACTTCAATAGGCAAGACTGCCTCCATGCCATAGACCAAGGAAAAGGGAGTTGCCCCCGTTGACGTCCGTGCTAAGGTACGGTACCCATGAAGAGCAAACGGTAACATTTCATGCCAATCTTTGTAGGTCACTGTCATCTTCTGCACAATCTTCTTGATGTTCTTATTCGCTGCTTCTACAGCCCCATTCATCTTCGGCCGGTAGGGAGAAGAATTGTGGTGCTGTATCTTGAATTGCTCGCAGAGCTCAGTGATTATCTTGTTGTTAAGATTGGTACCATTATCCGTAATGATCCTCTCAGGTACACCATATTGACAGATCAGGTTGTGCCGAATGAACCGTGCCACGATGCTCTTGGTTACGGTAGCGTAGGAAGCTGCTTCAACCCATTTCGTGAAGTAATCAATCGCTACCAGGATGAAGCGATGCCCGTTGGATGTCGTAGGTCGGATCTTGCCAATCATATCAATGCCCCACATTGCAAAAGGCCAGGGTGCTGTCAAGACGTTTAGAGGAACCGGAGGAATGTGCACCTTATCTGCATAGATCTGGCATTTATGACAAGTTCGAGAATGCTGATAACAGTCGGCTTCCATTGTGGACCAGAAATATCATGCCCGAAGGATTTTCTTTGCCATGGTGTATCCACTGGAATGTGTTCCGAAGGTACCTTCATGTAGCTCTGCCATGATCCTTTCTGCTTCAGTCTTATCCACACAACGCAGTAAGGTTGAATCATGGTTTCGCTTGTAGAGAATGCCATTGCTGAGGAAGAACTTTGCCGCAAACCTTCTCAGGAACTTCTTGTCATTAATAGATGCGCCCTCGGGGTATTCTTGAGCTTCAAGGTACCTCTTCACTTCATGATACCAGGGTTTTTGTGTTACCTCTTCAGCCTCGAGATCACAGCAATATGCAGGTTCGTCCAACTTCCAAATAATGATCCGGGGAGCCTCGTTGTCCCATTTGACTTTGAACATAGAAGACATCGTAGCCAATGCGTCTGCTAACTGATTCTCCTCTCTTAGGAAGTGTTCAAAAGTTATCTCTTCGAAGTGGGGGATCAATGTCAGCACATACTCCTTGTAAGGAATAAGATTTGGGTGTTTCGTATCCCACTCGCCTTTGACCTGATTGATCACGAGAGCGGAATCTCCGAAGACACTTAGAAACTTGATCCTTAAGTCAATTGTAGCTTGAAGACCCATGATGCATGCCTCATACTCTGCCATGTTGTTGGTGCAGTTGAAACAAAGTCGGGCAGTAAGTGGAGTATGAGTGCCCTTAGGGGATATGATCACAGCGCCGATACCGTTACCCAAAGCGTTCGAGGCTCCGTCAAAGTGCATAGACCATCGGGATCCTTCCTCAGGTCCTTCATCCGGTCCAGGTACTTCACAATCAGTCACTACCATGATATCCTCATCTGGAAATTCAAAGTTCATCGACTGGTAATCGTCCACTGCCTGGTGTGCCAAGTGGTCTGCCAATACACTTCCCTTGATTGCTTTTTGAGTCGTGTACTGGATGTCATATTCTGTCAAGATCATTTTCCATCTTTCTATTCTTCCAGACAGAGCAGGCTTTTCGAATATGTACTTGATTGGATCCATTTTTGAAATCAACAGAGTAGTGTGAGCCAACATATACTGTCTCAGTCGGCGAGCAGCCCATACCAAAGTGCATCAAGTTTTCTTGAGCAGTGAGTATCGGGTCTCACAGTCGGTAAACTTTTTGCTAAGGTAATAAATAACGTGCTCTTTTCGGCCAGACTCGTCATGCTGCCCCAGCACACACCCCATTGAGTTGTCAAGTACTGTCAAGTAAAGTATTAGAGGTCTCCCTTCAACCGGTGGCATAAGAATGGGTGGTTCTTGGAGATACTCTTTGATTCTTTCGAAAGCGGCCTGACATTCATCGTTCCAACGTACTACTTGATCTTTCTTCAGAAGCTTGAAGATTGGCTCACAAGTAGCAGTCAGGTGCGAGATGAATCGGGCAATATAGTTCAGACGTCCCAGAAAGCCTCTAACTTCTTTCTCTGTCTTGGGAGTCGGCATCTCTTGTATGGCTTTCACTTTGGCAGGTGTAGCGGTGAAAATCGGAGATCAAGCTATTAATTAACTTGACTCACAAAAGCAAGAGTCGCCACCGCGCTTTATTATTTCCAAGGGAAAAGGGAAAAGAGCGAAATAAAACCCTAAAATATGCAATGTAAAATAATACTTAAAAGTAATAAAAATACAATGCGTTTTTGAAAGAGATCGAGAGTTCGGGGGTTGGTTATACAATGGGAAGGTATTAGCACCCAATGCATCTGCGGTATTCCGCAGGAACCTTTTGAAATATCTGTTTTTTGGTTAAAATTGTTTGTTTGATTAAAATGGTTCGCTTGGCTAAGAATCGGTGTTGGAGAGATTTTGAAGATACGACGACCTAGTGTCGAAGTTTTGATTTAAAAGGTGTGAGTTTGAAAATTGAATCTTTTGGAAAAATTATCTTAGGTTTAACAAAATAGTAAACAAACAAAAGATGCATGAGGGTATTCGCACGATTGGATGAGATATGCTCGATGACATGAAGTCAACAAATTTAATTCTTTCCCTTGGAGTAAGCAAAATAAAATAAACATCAAAATATAAACATTCAAAAGTTCACAAGAAAATAAATCTGACAAAAACAAATTAATGATCGAGAGGCACCGAGAAATTGAAATGACAGAAATATACAAATAAAAAGGAATATAACTAATTATCTAAAGAAGTTATTCGAACTAAATTAAAAATTACTTACTAAAATAATTCTAAACTAATTACAAATTCTAAGGTTATAAAAAAAATCTAGTATTATTGAATTTGATCTAAACTAAACTAAAGTTTTAAAATTTAGTAAGTTAAATCTAGATTAAATTAAAATCCTAAGGTTACTAAATTAAATCTAAAACAAATGAAATTCTAAAACTACTAAACTAAATTTAAATCAAATAAAAACTCTAAAGTTATTAAACTAAATCTAAATCAAATAAAATTGTAAAACTACTAAACTAAATTTAAATCAAATAAAAACTCTAAAGTTATTAAACTAAATAAAAATTATAAACTTATTAAACTAATTCTAAATCAAATACAAATTATAAATTTATTAAACTAATTCTAAATCAAATAAAAATTCTAAAGTCACTAAACTAAAACTAAACAAATAAAATTCTAAAGTTAACTAAATAAAATCAAATAAAATTCTAAAGTCACTAAACTAAAACTAAACAAATAAAATTCTAAAGTTAACTTAAACAAAATCAAATAAAATTCTAAAGTTATTAAACTAAAACTAAACAAATAAAATTCCAAAGTTAACTAAATAAAATCAAATAAAATTCTAAAGTTATTAAACTAAACTAAAACAAATAAAATTCTAAGATTTACTAAATGAAATAAAATTCTAAAGTTATAAAATAAAACTAAACAAAATATATAACTGTTAATTAATGATTAAGCAATAAAATTATAAGAATAGTTAAGTTAATTCTAAATATTAATAAGTCTAAAGTTAAACTACATTATTACCTAATCAATTAACTAATAAAATTAACAAAACAAAAAGAAAAAAATTAGTGCCAATAGACAAAATAAAATAATTATAAAAAAAAATGTAGCAAACAGTGGAGTTTGTAGGTGTTACGGAAAGAGGAAATGAAGGTGGGGGAGAGAAGTCGTGGCGGATTGATGGAGAGCAATTGGTTTGCAGCTTGTGGAAATTGGACAGGGGAGGTTGGGTTGTTTGAAGAAGAGGACTTGAATTGAAGGTTGGGTGACAAATTGAAGGTGGGTATGTGGCTGTAGGTATTAGGAAGAGAGAAGATGAAATTAAACGGAATAGAGAGTTAAAGAGAGGAAGTGATACTGCTAATGCTTTTGGTTGTTGTTTTTGTGGAGTAGACAAAGAGATAGGTGTCTTATATAGGAAAATGAAGACGAAAAATTTTCTGATTTTTTTCAATTTGGTTAGGAAATATTTTGTATCTATCCGCGATTTCTTCCAACAACCAATAGCAATAAAGTATAGTATAACCAATATATTTTTGTGACCAAAAAGCCCCTGAATGACAAAAATAAAATAAAAACATGAAATTATAAAAAATAACTCAATTTAAAATGATTTTTTTGAATATTTTATGAATAAAAAATAAAGACCCAAAATGACCGAAAATGATAAAAAACGGACGAAAATTTATCCGAAAAAATAAAATGAACACATTAAAATAATCTACATGTCACAAAGATTAAAGAAAAAATATTCAAGAGGTCAAAAATCAAAAATAAAATAATAATAAAAATATCAGACTAAACAGACGTTTAAGGTTAAAACGAGACTTCGAACTGTACCGAAAAAATAAAGCGAGTATACCGTCATAATCTACGCGAAGCGCAGATTCATAAAATGATCGGTAAAAGGTGAAAACTTGAAATATTTTTCTCGCTAATTTTTCGTACATTGTTGAGTCGCTTTTAACAGTTTGTCTATAAAACCAAAATATTTTTATTATCGACATATAAACAACTTGGAGCAATGCAAGAAAATAGTAAACAGGTAAAAATGAATGATGTGAAATGCCGGGTATTTTACAACTGAAAGACGATGCAAACTTTGATTTAAACTGACTTTTCTGGTCAACTTAAATACGACTAATGATGCAAAATATGATGAATGAAGATATTTACTAATGATTGTGACCAAATGACAAAATATGGTATGAATGTGCGACTGAAAAAATATTAGGGGCGAAATTAAGGGTGCAACGGTGTGCCTTGATGAATCAGTCTTCGAGAATCCACAATCAACCGTACTTCTGGCTTGGGAGAATCAAAACCTTAATTGAGGCGCGACACCTGATGCTCTTGATTCAGACCTGTCTCTGCACATGACACAAAAGAAAACATGAACATACACCTTTGTGTGCGATTAGAAATTAGTGATACATATGCTAAAAATGTTCAAAACACTTGACAATCTTCGCATGGTCAAAGCTCGAAGGTGAGACGTTAAAACCAACCGTATTTTGTGACCTTGGCTTATGTTTAAAAATGTAAAAATAAATATGGGATCTTAGGTCAAAAATTGGGGTACAAGAGCTGCCCCTATTTAAGTTTCTTCTATCTGGAGATATGAAGATTGAGATCTTCATTTCGACGAGATTGAAGGGACTTAAATATAGAATACACAATTTTTGGCCTTAAGATACCGCGATTATGTTCATGATATGATATGAATGTGATGTTTTGAATTTTATGGGGAATGACGCCATATGAGACAAACTATGCTGGAGAAACCAAGCATATTATAGTAATCCTACAGGGGAACAGATTATAACACCACTGGGGAAACAAAGTCATATACTTCAAATGAGACTCTTGAATGATTTACATCAGTATTGAGACTGGAAAAGGTAATGATTTACATCAGTAATGTGACTGGAAAAGGTAATGATTTACATCAGTACTGTGAATGGAAAAGGAAATGATGGACATCAGTATTGTGACTGGAGATAAACATCTCTGATTTCTGAAGTTTACCAAGAACGGTAACACATTTCTTCTTTAACCAAGATATCGCTTGAAAAGGATAAAATAACAAACTTCCCCACGGGACTTTTCCGAAGGGATGCCATTTGCTGAGTAAACATTATTGTTGGGGATACACAAGCTACTCAAATAAAGAGGCCGCCACTTGCTTCCTTTCAAAGGTGTCAATAACATACAAGCTGCTCATGAAGAGGCCGCCACTTGCTGGCTTCAAAGAATATTAAAGCACACAAGCTGCTCATGAAGAGTCCGCCACTTGTTGCCAAAAACCCACAAGCTGCTCATAAAGAAGCTGCCACTTGCTGTCTTCAAAGAATATCAAAGCACACAAGCTGCTCATGAAGAGTTTTCCACTTGTTGCCAATAACCCACAAGCTGCTCATAAAGAAGCTGCCACTTGTTGTCTTCAAGGGAACAATAACACACAAGTTGCTCAAATAGATAAGCTGCCACTTGCTGTCTTCCAAAAATACTAACGTACAAGCTGCTCATGAAGAAGCTGCCACTTGCCTTTTTCCGTACAAGCTGCTCATGAAGAGACCGCCACTTGCCATTTTTCAAAGATAACAATAACACACAAGTTGCTCATGAAGAGACCGCCGCTTGCTGTTTTTTTAAAAAGTGTTGATAACATACAAGTTGTCCATGAAGAGACTGCCGCTTACTGTTTTCAAAAAGTGTTGATAACATACAAGTTTTCCATGAAGAGACTGTCGCTTGCTGTTTTCAAAAGTGTTGATAACATACAAGTTGTCCATGAAGAGACTGCCGCTTGCTGTTTTCAAAAGTGTTGATAACATACAAGTTGTCTCATTAAGAGACTGCCGCTTGATGTTTTCAAAGGTGACAATAACATACAAGTTGCTCATGAAGAGACCGCCGCTTGCTGTTTGTCAAGAGTATCCATAACACACAAGTTGCTCATGAAGAGACCGCCGCTTGCTGTTTTCAAAAAGATACCCATAAAATATCGTGAAGATATTGCTGGAGGTGAGAATCAATAATTTCATCGAGGATGGACAAACTGCTCATGAAGAGACCGCCATTTGTCGTAGAGAAATCAGAAATAATCAAACTGCTCAAACAAAGAGTCAGTCGCTTGTTGTCATGTCGATATTCCAGAAAAAGGTTGTGATAACACTGCTGGGGAATAAAGTTCATCTTCAATGGGGAACCATGAATAAATCCTTCTTGAGGAGACCAAGTATTTACGTTGCAAAATAAATGCACCCTCCATCTAGGTTTCACAGCCTAGAGAGATCCACAGGGTATCGTTCACAAGAGACAAAGCTCAATCCAGGAATAAACTGGAGAGAAAATAGTCAAACAAGACTCCACCCAATGAGGAAACAACTCAAATGGGGATTTATCCTATCCAGAGATGGAAAAGGAAAGCTAAAGAAAGATTCTTCCACGAGAGTTAACTCAGTGGGGAATTAGAAAAGAGGCGCACTTTCTGCTTAAGTTGACACTCTATTTGGAAAGATCAAATATGCTATTTGAATAGACATAACCAAGGTATACGAACTCAAAGATATCAACAAATACAAATGTGCGTGCATGATGCAAGTATGAACGAATGAATGAATGTCATGTATATGTTGACAAAACAGACAGGGGAGATAGACAGAAGATGATAAGACGTCCTAGTACAACCCGACGCTCAGCTAATCTCAACAAAAGGGGAACATTACTGGAGATAAAAACAAAAGCCATCATTGGAGCAAAGTCCTTTTACAAGGCTTAAATCTCTTTGGAGAGGAAGATATTTTTCGGTAGAAAACCCAAAGTCTAATCTTCTAATGTCAATAATTCGTTGAAAGGATAACAACACGAACAATACTTCAGCTGGAAAAAAGTCTTGCTTAGCTAGAGATACTGGGAACACCACCCTCTGATAATGTGTGCAATACATATCACACATCTTGACAAATCTGGATTGCCCCTGGGACTAATTTTGGATGCCCCAAGTTTACTGTTGATAAGCTGGGTGATGCACGACAATTCTTGCGAATAACTTCACTTCTAAAATTCCCCAAGCTATATGGTTGATGAGGAGAAATCGTCTCAAGAGGATTTTACAAAAGACCTGGCATTCACCATGCTCTGGTGTCTTCAAACTCTTAGAGAGATTCATCGAATCTCGACGTGATTGCCCCAGATTAACTGTAGTTGGCACAACAAAGTCTTCAAATTTTGCCCCCAAACGAGCAAACAAGTTGGGAAAAGCATTAACTGGGAGGAGCAACATATTCGTGCTTACGGTCTTCAGGTGACATGCCCATGGATATGATTTTTTCTTGACGTGATTCGCCAATTACTCAACATAGTTTCAGGCCTTAAAAGAATAAACTCATCACTGGTGCTTATGTGAGCTTCCTTGATATCAAACAAATGTTTTGCAGTTAGAAAAAGTTTACAATGAGAATGAAAATTCTAATGCAACAGTTATGTAAGTCTTGAAGATTTTGAAAGATATCGCACAAATTTTGCGAGTTAGAGCACCATTTATTTTTGTGTAGGAAAAACATATGACACCAACATAACTATTTAGAACATTCATGGGAGTCAGGAACACTATCTCATTGAAGTATGCTTTCAAAATAACCTTGCTTCAATTAGGACTTTTGAAGGTTGTAATGTGGTCTGGTTCATGGTTTTTAAAAAAAAAAGATTTAAGGCTCAAAATATTTGGTGCCCACCCCCTTCATGATGTTCTCCAACCCTATGTTCAGTTAATTCAACATGAGTGTTCATCTCTCAAAAGGATTTTGTGACGGTCAAGGAAACAACGAGGCTTTCGGAGTAGAAACCACCCTCATGTCTTCGTGTTTGTAGTCACCAATTTGTTCTTTGCTGAGGACTTTTCTTTGCAGTCCTTTTCTTTGCAATTTTATTTTCCCTAACTTTTGCCTGAACTAATTCTTTTGAATTGATAGTCCAGCGGGATGCCTTAATTTTGCCTAAGTCACACGTTTTCATGTTTTTTTGACTTAGCAGGCTTTTTCTTTTTCTCGATTTTTGACTTTTTGAACAAAATGTGTGACATTAGCTTGTATTTGCTTGTTGAGAGGATTGTGATTGCCTCGTTTCTTGATGAATGAGGGATAACATTGTGGTTCCACATCCTCTAGATTCATTATACATGAAGGATAGCCCTCATAGTTTCTCTTCAAAAAACATCTTCCTTATGAATTTTGAACACTCAGTCAGATTAACTAAAAACTACCCTGCCCCAGGTTAAAATTCAAGGTTTTTTCGTATAGAAAAGAAACTTCTGCTTCAAAGGCTCAAAAGGGGTTAGCAAGGGATTATCTTCCTTATATCTCCAGTGTTTAGGGATTTGAAACAATGCCTGTACATCATCAGCAAGATTTTATCCAAAAGCATGCAACCAGAGATTTTGTGTTCTTTAGATCATCATCCTCCCTTCAATCTCTGCCTAGGCAAGAGAATGGGAAACAAGTTAGTATCATAATGCAAAAAGTAATTTAAAATTTGAAAACAAATATGAGTGAAACGAATGAATTTCTTCAAGACAAACATGCTCATTGTATTAAGATAATCATTCAAATGCAAACAAGTTCTTACATGCAAACAATGTTTTGATAAACAAGAAAAATTACAAAAAGCATGAATAAGTTAATAATCTAGGAAGGCTTTCCATCTGGACTTGAATTAATGAAAACATCATTCAAAACTTAAAGTGACCATCAATCATGTTTACTCTTCGGCACATACTTGATTTGAACTTCAAAACCAACGTCCTTGAATGACAAGATACCACTTCTGACCAACTTCTGAACCTCAATCTTCAAAGCAAAGTAACCCTCCAAGTCATGCCCAGGAGCACCTTGATGAAAGGTACGAGTTAAATCAGCTTTGTAGTACCAATGTATCTTCTCAGGAACCTTTGGTGGAGGTCGGGTTTGAACCAAATTCCTCTGCATCAGGATAGGGAACAACTCTGTATAGGTAATTGGAATTGGATCAAACTGGGTTTTCCTCTGATTAGGAACTTGCCGATTCTGTTGATGAATAGGAGAAACATGATGATTCTGACGATGAATATTTCTTCCTATGGTTCTCTTCTTGGAAAAGTTATTATCAAACTTCTTCACACCATTAGCTGAGCTACCATCTTCATATGAACATCTCTTCCCAACATCTTCTTCTAGACGCACTCCCACGTTCACCTTGTCAGGAAAGTCATTAGGTGCATTAACCATCACCTTCTCATGAGAGAATGATTTTAGAGTTTCAGTGAATACTTTTATCATCGCTTCCTCCCTCCTAGAAGGATTGACTTGGGCGGCAACCAGAATTTCAACCAAACCAGTTAAGTGCTCCATACTAGCTTTCAAAATAGTCATCTCTCTACGGAGTTCAGAAACCTCTTGCTTGATATTCTCCATTGTTCTCTTAGCGCGAGTGTTGTACTGGTGAGACCAAAGGAAAAATAAGACTCGGAAAAAGACCTTTGAAAGTGAAACAAAAAATGTAGAATGATGTATGATATGCAAAAGAGAGTTTCTATTTGATTTTCAAGGAACTCAAGATATTAAATTGTAAACATCAAAGTATGAAGATAAAAGATGAATTTTAAATTGGCTCCAAACATTGATCAAGTTATCATCAAGATCAATCATCCATTTTGGTGGATTAGGGATTTTCGCCCTATCAACACCCAAGATCCATTGAGCTTGACGAAACTTGTGATGTTTACAAAGAAAGACCTCCAAATTCCTTCAAAGTCAAGTGAAAAGGGTTTTATGGATGCATGAATGCATGGCTATGCAACAACCACAAGCAAGGTCATAAATAAAGTCGAAAGGTTCAACGTCACGAGCATGGAGTCAAGGTAAGGAACACCCCCAAGGTATGTACTAACGGTTTAATCACACCTGTAGAACAAGGTTCTAAGAGTTCCCGGAGTCTACATTTCTCCTTCGGATATTACCAACGTCTTGATTACTCAATAATCAGCAATATTCTCAAGAGAAACTCATCCGAGCGTAGCATCGCATAACAATTACTTCCGGATTACTCTGTTATAATCTCCGCGCTACACCTAAAAGGCCAAGATGGGTTAGGGTTCTACGGTTCCCAGCTTCTCTGGCTCCCAGGTCGAAAATAATAATGTCTTCCCGATTACTCGGTAAACAAATATTACGTTCAAAAGGGCCTTCCACTGAGTGGGGGATCTCATGCCTCCCTCTTCGGGATTACTCCCTCAAAGTTAACATGACTATACCGCCCGTCCTATTCCTAAGTGTAACTTAGTCCGGGTATAGTACTTGTCCTTTGTAAATATTATCAACACCCAAATAATCATAATATATACATATAATCAAACAATCAAATAATGATAAAACAGATAAAACAAATTAGGCTTAACCCACTTAGGGATGGACCAGCAAGAGGTCAATCTTTCCCCAGCAGAGTCGCCAATTCTGTAGCGGTGAAAATCGGAGATCAAGCTATTAATTAACTTGACTCACAAAAGCAAGAGTCGCCACCGCGCTTTATTATTTCCAAGGGAAAAGGGAAAAGAGCGAAATAAAACCCTAAAATATGCAATGTAAAATAATACTTAAAAGTAATAAAAATACAATGCGTTTTTGAAAGAGATCGAGAGTTCGGGGGTTGGTTATACAATGGGAAGGTATTAGCACCCAATGCATCTGCGGTACTCCGCAGGAACCTTTTGAAATATCTGTTTTTTGGTTAAAATTGTTTGTTTGATTAAAATGGTTCGCTTGGCTAAGAATCGGTGTTGGAGAGATTTTGAAGATACGACGACCTAGTGTCGAAGTTTTGATTTAAAAGGTGTGAGTTTGAAAATTGAATCTTTTGGGAAAATTATCTTAGGTTTAACAAAATAGTAAACAAACAAAAGATGCATGAGGGTATTCGCACGATTGGATGAGATATGCTCGATGACATGAAGTCAACAAATTTAATTCTTTCCCTTGGAGTAAGCAAAATAAAATAAACATCAAAATATAAACATTCAAAAGTTCACAAGAAAATAAATCTGACAAAAACAAATTAATGATCGAGAGGCACCGAGAAATTGAAATGACAGAAATATACAAATAAAAAGGAATATAACTAATTATCTAAAGAAGTTATTCGAACTAAATTAAAAATTACTTACTAAAATAATTCTAAACTAATTACAAATTCTAAGGTTATAAAAAAAATCTAGTATTATTGAATTTGATCTAAACTAAACTAAAGTTTTAAAATTTAGTAAGTTAAATCTAGATTAAATTAAAATCCTAAGGTTACTAAATTAAATCTAAAACAAATGAAATTCTAAAACTACTAAACTAAATTTAAATCAAATAAAAACTCTAAAGTTATTAAACTAAATCTAAATCAAATAAAATTGTAAAACTACTAAACTAAATTTAAATCAAATAAAAACTCTAAAGTTATTAAACTAAATAAAAATTATAAACTTATTAAACTAATTCTAAATCAAATACAAATTATAAATTTATTAAACTAATTCTAAATCAAATAAAAATTCTAAAGTCACTAAACTAAAACTAAACAAATAAAATTCTAAAGTTAACTAAATAAAATCAAATAAAATTCTAAAGTCACTAAACTAAAACTAAACAAATAAAATTCTAAAGTTAACTTAAATAAAATCAAATAAAATTCTAAAGTTATTAAACTAAAACTAAACAAATAAAATTCTAAAGTTAACTAAATAAAATCAAATAAAATTCTAAAGTTATTAAACTAAACTAAAACAAATAAAATTCTAAGATTTACTAAATGAAATAAAATTCTAAAGTTATAAAATAAAACTAAACAAAATATATAACCGTTAATTAATGATTAAGCAATAAAATTATAAGAATAGTTAAGTTAATTCTAAATATTAATAAGTCTAAAGTTAAACTACATTATTACCTAATCAATTAACTAATAAAATTAACAAAACAAAAAGAAAAAAATTAGTGCCAATAGACAAAATAAAATAATTATAAAAAAAAATGTAGCAAACAGTGGAGTTTGTAGGTGTTACGGAAAGAGGAAATGAAGGTGAGGGAGAGAAGTCGTGGCGGATTGATGGAGAGGAATTGGTTTGCAGCTTGTGGAAATTGGACAGGGGAGGTTGGGTTGTTTGAAGAAGAGGACTTGAATTGAAGGTTGGGTGACAAATTGAAGGTGGGTATGTGGCTGTAGGTATTAGGAAGAGAGAAGATGAAATTAAACGGAATAGAGAGTTAAAGAGAGGAAGTGATACTGCTAATGCTTTTGGTTGTTGTTTTTGTGGAGTAGACAAAGAGATAGGTGTCTTATATAGGAAAATGAAGAGGAAAAATTTTCTGATTTTTTTCAATTTGGTTAGGAAATATTTTGTATCTATCCGCGATTTCTTCCAACAACCAATAGCAATAAAGTATAGTATAACCAATATATTTTTGTGACCAAAAAGCCCCTGAATGACAAAAATAAAATAAAAACATGAAATTATAAAAAATAACTCAATTTAAAATGATTTTTTTGAATATTTTATGAATAAAAAATAAAGACCCAAAATGACCGAAAATGATAAAAAACGGACGAAAATTTATCCGAAAAAATAAAATGAACACATTAAAATAATCTACATGTCACAA
The DNA here is from genome assembly GCA_948472305.1 of Vicia faba. Taxonomy (NCBI): domain Eukaryota; kingdom Viridiplantae; phylum Streptophyta; class Magnoliopsida; order Fabales; family Fabaceae; genus Vicia; species Vicia faba. The sequence continues at coordinate 1,199,943,705 of OX451738.1, forward strand.
AGATTAAAGAAAAAATATTCAAGAGGTCAAAAATCAAAAATAAAATAATAATAAAAATATCAGACTAAACAGACGTTTAAGGTTAAAACGAGACTTCGAACTGTACCGAAAAAATAAAGCGAGCATACCGTCATAATCTACGCGAAGCGCAGATTCATAAAATGATCGGTAAAAGGTGAAAACTTGAAATATTTTTCTCGCTAATTTTTCGTACATTGTTGAGTCGCTTTTAACAGTTTGTCTATAAAACCAAAATATTTTTATTATCGACATATAAACAACTTGGAGCAATGCAAGAAAATAGTAAACAGGTAAAAATGAATGATGTGAAATGCCGGGTATTTTACAACTGAAAGACGATGCAAACTTTGATTTAAACTGACTTTTCTGGTCAACTTAAATACGACTAATGATGCAAAATATGATGAATGAAGATATTTACTAATGATTGTGACCAAATGACAAAATATGGTATGAATGTGCGACTGAAAAAATATTAGGGGCGAAATTAAGGGTGCAACGGTGTGCCTTGATGAATCAGTCTTTGAGAATCCACAATCAACCGTACTTCTGGCTTGGGAGAATCAAAACCTTAATTGAGGCGCGACACCTGATGCTCTTGATTCAGACCTGTCTCTGCACATGACACAAAAGAAAACATGAACATACACCTTTGTGTGCAATTAGAAATTAGTGATACATATGCTAAAAATGTTCAAAACACTTGACAATCTTCGCATGGTCAAAGCTCGAAGGTGAGACGTTAAAACCAACCGTATTTTGTGACCTTGGCTTATGTTTAAAAATGCAAAAATAAATATGGGATCTTAGGTCAAAAATTGGGGTACAACAGCAGGGTCCACTTGAATGCCTTTGTCGCTTACGACGAAGCCTAGCAACTTTCCAGATCTCACGCCAAAGGTGCACTTGTTTGGGTTCAACCTCAGCTTGTACAACTTCAGACAGTCAAACAGCTTCCGTAGATGGTCAAGGTGTTCCTCCTCAGTTTGGGACCTTGCAATCATATCATCGACATACACTTCGATCTCATGGTGGATCATGTCATGAAATAAAGCAACCATGGCACGTTGGTAGGTCGCCCCAACATTTTTCAACCCAAAAGGCATGACCTTGTAGCAAAAGGTGCCCCACTGAGTAACAAAGGTGGTCTTCTCCATATCTTCAGGAGCCATCTTGATCTGATTATAACCGGAGAAGCCGTCCATGAAGGAGAAAACTTTATGCTGAGCAGTGTTGTCAACCAGAACGTCGATATGAGGCAGAGGGAAATCATCCTTAGGGCTTGCCCTGTTCAAATCCCTGTAATCAACACACATTCGGACCTTACCATCCTTTTTCGGCACTGGAACCACGTTGGCAACCCACTGAGGGTAAGAAGTCACTGCTAGAAACCCGGCATCAAATTGTTTCATAACCTCAGCCTTGATTTTCTCGGACATTTCTGGACGCATACGGCAGACCTTCTGTTTTACCGGAGGGCAATCTTCCTTGGTAGGCAGGTGATGAACCACAATGTCGGTATCCAACCCAGGCATGTCTTCGTAAGACCAGGCAAAGATTTCCACATAGTCATGCAGCATCTGAATCAACCGTTGTTTTACACTGAGCTCTATATTGGCACCAATTTTGACTTCCTTTCTGTCTGTCTCAGTACCCAGATTTACCGTTTCCACTGGCTCTTCATGTGGCTGAATGGCCCTCTCTTCCTGGAGTAGCAGTCTTGCAAGTTCACCAGGCACTTCGCAATCATCTTCACCTTCGTCTTCGGTTAAGTTGATCGGATTTTCGAAGTCACAACTGGCAGTAGCAGAGTCGTTACCAGTGAGATCCATAGTGGATTGGAACCTGTATAAGTGAGTGTGTGTAAATATAGCGGTTTTGCAATATATAATAAAGAAAGAAAAAGAGCGCAAGATTTTGAAATGCAACAAACGTCCAATGTTCTTATTGATGATATATGAAAATGACACACAAAAGCCCTCACAAATGAAGCCACGGTGCCCCGGGTAGGACACCGAGCCATAAAAGTTTCAACATATTGTTTGTTACAAATTTAAAACAAAAGAGTTCATTACTGAGTGACAAAAGTAATAGGTGTGAAGTCCTTGGCAGTCCAGTTGCTTGGTCCACCGTCGGTTGTTGGGTAGATCCAGCTGTCGAATTCAGATTCCTCCACGTCATCTTCAATAGCATTTACTCCCGGGTTGGTGATGAACACAGGAGGTCTTCCAATCCTTGCCTTACGAACAGCCTTCTGAGCCTCTGCAGTGAAACCCAGACCAAACTTGTCAGTCTTCGGAGTGAAATCAGGAAGTCGGCCCCAGTTTGCGCACTCACCCTTCTCAATAACAGCCCTGGCATCCTTTAAGGAAGCCATCTTCAAAGGAGGGTCTTCAATCACAGTTTCAGCTGATGCCAGTGTCTGGGGCACCTCTTCAAAGTGCTGGAATGGAGTCTCAATGAATTCCCCATCCATCTCTATGTACCGGAACGAGTTAAGGTGGTTGACCATATACTCTTCTTCCCCCTGAACTGTAACAATCTTCCCTCTGACCGGGTACTTAAGCTTCTGATGTAGTGTGGAGGTCACAGCTCCAGCCTTGTGGATCCATGGACGACCCAACAAACAAGAATAGGATGGTCGGATGTCCATCACATAGAAAGTAGAATCAAAAACTTGAGAGCCAACCCTGATTGGAATGTCAACTTCCCCATGTACCATCCTTTCCGAACCGTCAAAGGCCCGGACAACAATGTTACTTGGCTTGAGCTCTAAACCCTCACAATCCAGCCTGTCTAGAGCTTTCTTGGGTAAGACGTTCAATGAAGAACCAGTGTCTACCAACACATGGGCAAGAGTAGTGCCCCTGCATTCAATGGAGACATGCAGGGCATCATTATGGTTCTTTCCTTTGGCGGTCAGATCGGCGTCAGAGAAGCCCAATCCATTATCGGCAGTCAAGTTGGCCACACAATCAGTAAATTGATCAGCAGACGTTTCTTGTGGCACATGGGCCATCTTCAGGAAGGAAATCAGAGCCTTGGCGTGAGCCTCTAAACACAACAACAGTGATAGCATAGAAATTTTTGATGGGGTGTGCCCCAGCTGCTCAACTATGTTGAAATCACTTTTCTTGATAATCTTGAGGATCTCCTCCATCTCTTGCTAGGAAGCCTCAACAGTGGTTGTCTTCGGTGCCTCCGTCAGGGCAGGCAAATCAATAGCAATCCCTTTGCCTCGAGCGTCAGATGACTCGGCAGCAGGGGTAGAAACAAGAACTTGAAGGGAAGCAGGCACACTTGCAGGTGTGATGATAAGAGGCTTCTGAATAGCTGGTGGCGCAATATCTGGTGAGAACAGCCTACCACTGCGAGTAATCTTGGCAGGCCCGGTGATGTTGCTGACACCGGTACTAGTATCAAACTCTTGCTTTACTCCAAGAACATAAACATATGCCCCATAGTGCCAAGGGACAGCTTTGTCAGATGTATAAGGGAGAGGCCCCGGAACAGTGATGATGATAGGAGCAATCTTCTGAGCGGACATGATTTTGACAGGTTTCTTTGAGGGAGCCTTAGGAGGTTTGTTGAAAATAGTGACAATAGAAACTTCTTCAGCGGGGACAGCAGTAACAGCAATCTTCTCGAACAAGATCTCTTTGCTATCCATCAGGCTTTGGATACCTGATTTCAGCAAAGGACAACCAACAGGTGAAACAGCACATAGAAGGCAACCTTTGCTACATCCTGGAAATAAACCGGCCAGCACCAGGTTCCTTTTGACAGTCAACAACGGAGTAACAATCTCTTCCACGGAGGCTACATACCGATCTTCTTCCACAGCATTCACTCCATGCTAGGGCATGGGAGCAGTCACAACATTGGGCCTTTCAGGCGCCTCAAACTGTATTTCTTTAGCATCAATAAGGTCATGGACCTTATTCCTCAGAGCCCAACAATCATCCGTAGTATGCCCCGGGCTATCAGAGTGATAAGCGCAACGGGCGTTGGGGTTGTACTTCGGAGAAGTTGTGTTCACTACCTTCGGAGCTTCTTTGACAGTTACCAGATTGGTTGACAGCAGTTGCGGCAATATCCGAGACAGGGTCATACTGAGCCGAGTGTACTGCCTTTTGGGTCTCTCACCCCTTTGTTGGTTATACTGCTGAGGAGCAGCAACAGGCTTTGAAATTACCAATGCATTGACAGCTTGGCGGCGTTCCGATTTAACTTGTCTTCTAGGACCATAAACCGCACTGGCTTCCTTTTTGAAGGGCTTCTTTTCAGTACTCGCATAGGCACCTTTCTGTATCTTCCCTGACTTGATACCAGCTTATATTCTCTCACCAATCAAGATCAAATCTGTAAACGCAGCAGAAGAATTACCAATCAAGTGGTTGAAGAACGGACCAGACAGGGTCCCTAGGAACATGTCAACAAGTTCACGGTCAGTCAGCGGTGGCTGCACCCTGCCAGCCAGGTCTCTCCAATTTTGCGCATACTCCTTGAATCCTTCGCCCGTCCCCAGTGACATACCCTGGAGTTGGGTACGTGTGGGAGCAAGATCAGAATTGTACTGATACTGTTTATAAAATGCAGTAGCCAAGTCCTCCCAGTTTCGGATACTGGCTCCATCCAGCTGATAGAACCACTCGATTTGGGCCCCTGAAAGGCTATCCTGAAAGAAATGGATCCAAAGGTTCTTGTCTGCAGTGTAAGGTTGGATCTTCCTTACATATGATCTGAGATGCATTTTTGGGCAAGACAGCCCGTCATATCTTGCAAAAACTGGTACTTTGAACTTAAGGGGGATGACAATTCCAGCAACTAATCCCAAATCTTCAAAATCTAAGCCGGGAACTCTCTGCAGCTCCATAGCTGCCAACCTGTCTTCCAAGCTCTTGTACTTGTCATCGGCGGGCGGATATTGCTGCTCAGAGTAGTCTTCGTCTTCTTCAGCCTCTCCTTCTTCAGCTTCGGATTCGGAAGGTACCGCAGCCGCATTCCCTTTACTGGTTCCCTCTTCAGAAGTAGGGGAAATTTAAGCACTCTTCTGGCTTCACCCTCAAACCTTCTTCCTAGGGTAGCCACCCCGATTCTTTTCTGCTTCTTTTTCACTTAGTCTTTGTTCCCCAGCAGGGCTTTCAGATCCTCCTGACCCTTTGCCAAGGTCATCAGGAGTTGTTGAAACTGTGAGTTTTGAGACTGCAAGTCCTTGACCGTCTGTTCGAGATCCATCTTACTGAAATAAACAGTAGAAAGATAAGGAAACCTGGTGTGGAGACCTGCTTATGCACATGATGAATGATATGTTTATGTATGCAATGCATTCAAGGATTTAGAAAATTCAAAATTGTTGCAGACAAAAAGAACGCACGTCATATTAATAAGAAGAAATTTGTCAGTACATAAATTCCCCATGGGCCAAATATTACAAAAACTTCTCAAGGTAGAAAGACGTTGCGCATCCTCTTTGGTGCGATGTAGGTGTTGAGGGTCTCTTCCTCGTGGAGTCGGCGGGTAAGCTCCAAAACCTTCTTCTCACTGGCGTAGAAGCTGGCTTCAAAAGTGTTTCGTTCCTCCTTGAGTTGGATCCAACTCTTCTGCATCTCCTCCCACGATGTAGGCATGTCAGGATATAGGATGGTGTAGGGAACCTCTCCTTCCTTAACGGGCTCTTTAATCACAGGGAGAACATAAGGATAAGGCATCATTAGACTCTGGGCTCGGGTTCGTACCCACTTGAGATAAGGCTCAAGAGGGATGGAGTTCTTGTGCCCCAGTGTCTTGCTGTCTACCTTGTTAGGCATCCTCCAAGCTCTGATGAATCTTTGGCGAAGTCCTTGCGCAACGTTGTCGAAGTCAAAAACTAGGTCAGGAATCAACATGTCGTGAGGGCCATCCCTCCGTACATATCCAAATTGTCTCAAAGCTAGACAAGGTTTGTAGGTAATGCCTCCTCTAATGCCAAGTAATGGAACATTAGGGAACTCTCCACAACGATCGACGATGATGACATTTTCTCTGGACCGAGAACACCAATGTACATCGGAGTGAGTGAGGGTCATCAACCGTTGTGACCACCTTAGGCCTTGGTCATTATTCAAAACAGATTGTGGAAGGTGCGAAATAAACCACCTTGCAAGGAGAGGAGTACAGCACATGAGAACACCCCTCTTTCTCATTGTTCGTGTGTAAAATGAGTGAAGAATGTCCCCAAGCAATGTTGGTATGGGATTCCTGGATAAGAAGATCTTGACGGCGTTGACATCTATAAGCTGGTCAGGGTTTGGGAACAAGACCAACCCATAAATGAGGAGTGCCACAATTTCTTCAAAGGCTTGTAGGTCCAATGAATTCCAACACTCTTGTGCTTTCTCAAACAAGAATTTTGCCAAGAAGCCTTTGACACCGCTTCTAGTTTCCCAATGCCCCTTGATGTCAGATGGTTGCAAGTGTAGTGCTTGAGCAACATCTTCAGGCTTTGGTTCTTTTTCTGTACCGTTGTAGGGTAGTTGATTAAGAATAGGAATTCTCAGGAGTTGAGAAAATTCCTCTAAAGTGGGCACCAATTGGTAGTCGGGGAAAGTGAAACAGTGGTGAAGGGGGTCAAAGAACTGGAACAACACCTTTACCATGTCCTCTTCAATGTTGGTGTTGACTAGGCTGAGCAGTCTACCATGTCTTTCACTGAAGGGAGAGCTTTCCGGAATTCTGGATGTGAGCTCCTTGAGTTGAGGAGGGATTCTCACAAGGTTGACTTGGATAGCTTTCCTACGAAGAATTTCCATGACCTACAAAACAAGAACAAATATGAAGATCTAAACCCTTGAAATGGTTAGTGAATGCATATGATGCTTTATGATGCTTATGATGTATGCACAAACATATGTACAAGCAAAATCACACAAAACCCTAGTTTCAGGCTTGCATGGGGTCTCACAGGTAAGTACCCTCTTGAGTGAAGTTGGCTTAAAAACCTGTCCTATAAATAGTAACCGGGTTCTAAGGATCTCAATGGTTTAGCCAGTTAACTAGCGACCAAAATATCCCAAGAAAACAACCCTCAATGAATGTAGTATCGAGTATCTACCAACTTCGGACTGCACCAAAGCTGGTCATCTCACTACCCCTAATGAAAGGCCAAGATGGTCAAGTAAGGTTCTAGGTCATTAGTGCTTAGTGACATCACTCAGCGGCCCCGTACTCTCCTTGATTGAACTCAAGGGTTACCGGTACTCACAAATATGTTGCACTAATATAGCTATTGCTTCAACCGTGTCGGTATACCCCGCACAGTTTCCACAACGTATTGCTATCTATGAATGTTTCCCCAAATCCGGGTGTAGGATTTCAAGCCCAAACAAGAGAACCAAGATATAAAGCAATCAAAGCAAACAATTAGTCATGCAAGAGGGTGATCTAAGCCCTAAGGTTACTCCACTTTAAAATATTCCCCAGCAGAGTCGCTAGTTCTGTGATACGGTGGGAGAACTGACTTGAGGTTTTGCATTTGTTTTCGTAAATGTTTCGGTTGAGCAAGAGTCGCCACCGACTTTTTATTTTATCCTAGGGAAAGGTTAAAAAGCACAACAAAAACCTTTGAGATGTTTTCTTGGGTTCGGGGAGTAGGTTATAGAAAGGGAAGGTATTAGCACCCTTTCTATCCATGGTTATCCATGGGCTCTTAGTTACTTGCTTAGATCAACTTGCCTTTGATTTTTAATTGTTTGAAATGGTGCTTTGTGTGTGGGTTTAAAAATGTTTTTGAAAAGAGGCCAATGTGGTGGCAACCTTTGCAATGATCCATGTTGGGATGTATACAAAGGTGTATGTCTTTTGAAAAGTTTTCAATGTTTTTGAAAGTTGTTTCGAAAGTGTATTGTGGATTGTGGTTTTGAAAATTAGGCAAGTGTTTTTTGCAAGTTTGATCAAGTAACCAAGAGTTTTGTCTACGCTTAAATTTACTCAAAGGCTTTTCCTATGTTTTTAACCCTTTTAACAATTTTGTTCCACCATTGTATTTGGTGGACAATCTTGTGTTAGGATGTTAACGGGACGGGCGCGGGTCATCGTTTAAACCATGATTGCAATGGTGCCAAGTGTCTTTGGCAACTTTTTCCTTTAAGGGACTTGATCATTTTTAGGCAACTTTCGAAAGCGTCATCGAGGGACTATGATCATTTGATATTGTTTTGTTTTTCCAAGGACACTTAACATGCAACATGGCCCATTATTGAAGGCAACAAGTGGAGTAACCCTAGGGGTGCAAGTGTGATTGGTGTTTGTTCATTTTCATGCTTTGTTATCTTTTGTTAGGTCAAGCTATTTGTTATTTTATTTTTGCATACAAAACCCTAATTCTATCATGGCATATTTAGAAAGCTTTTAAATGCGGAATTTAAAGGTCCTAAATTATTACAACACAAATTATGGGATGGGGGGTACAAATGTTCAAATGGGGGATATTTAGCAAGAAAAATTAAATCTAAACTATTACATCCAAATTGAATTATACAAATTATTTAATATACAATAATTAAATAAAATACAATAAATATGCAAGATGCAAAAAGTGATTTTTATGTGTATGTAAAAGTGTTTTTCATGTGACAAATAAACAAAAATAAAAAGGTTTAATTTTTGGATTTTTTAGGGTTTAGGGCAAAAACCCTAATTTGCTAAATAAAATGTATTAATTATTTAATATGTACAATATTTGTTAATTATATACAAAAAATAAATAAAAAGGAGGTATATTGTAAAAAAGTATTTTTGAGGTCAAATATTAATAAAAATAAAAATGTATTATTTTTGTATTTTTATCCTAAATATTATAATAAATATATAAGTATTTATATTATTTACTAAATATATTAAATATGTACAAAAATAGAATATTTATTATTTACAAAAAAAGTACATTTTTTAGAAAATGTTTTCAAAAGATAAAATAAAATAAAATCAGAAAATAAAAGTGTTTGTATTATTTTTTTGTATTTTAAAATAAAAGGTATTATGTATTTATTTACATATATAACTAAATGGAACAAATAAATATCAAATAAAATGCAAAAAATGTGAGAAAAATATTTTTAATGTTTTTTCATGCTTAAATAAAAATATAGAATCCAAATCAAAAGGAAAAAATAAAAAATGACAAATATATCAAGCAATGGGTCAGAGGGGTGTAGGTGAAAAATGAAGGTGCAAAAAGAAAGAACAAGTCAGGCCCAGCCCAAGAAGGCTTGTCTTCAACCTCCAGCCAAAATTCGTGCAGCACACACAATATAAATGAAAAGTGAGGATACAGGTAGCTTCAGGGACATGAGTAGAGCATGACTTCTTCACAAACCTAAGCCTGGATATGCATGGATAGAGAGATAGAAGTTCAAAAACTTACCTATTCAGCTTGAAACGTGTACAACAATGAGGCACTTTCAAGGCAATGTGAGGACTTGTACAGCTTGCTTGAAGTCCAGGGATGCTATTCCAATGCTTGGTGTGCTTTGAATCTTGCTGTATCAAGCTACAGAAGTCAACCTGCAAGAGAGAAAAATGAAAATGGCAAAACTGGTTAGAGGTGTTACAGTTCGTGTCCAATGCTTGGGATAGTTTGTATGGATGTTATGGAAGGTGTATGAAGTGGTTTGGATGAAAATGCACGATGGAAATGAGCTGTGCCACTCAAATTGCAGGGATGCCCTGTTTTGTGAAGCAAAATGGTGTTTTTATGTTTGGGGAGGTATTGAAGATGGTTGGCTCGTGTTTCAGCTCAGTTATGATGTTTGGAATGTGTTCAATAAGTTTGCTTAGGCTTGTTGTTACAGGAATGAGAGATGTTGTTGTATTTGCAAAGTTTCTTCTATCTTAAGTTAAAAATGCCAAGTTGAGTTACAAGCTTATGCAGGCCCCCTAAACATGCTGCAAAGCTTTGTCTTGATCAGTGGGATATGTCTAATAACTTGTGCCTCAGATATTTGCCTTGTACCTCTTGGATTGTAAACTTGACATAAAGTGTAACTTTACAAAAATGGATAACTTGCTTTTTCTAATTAAGGCTTAATTCTTCATGCAATGACCAAATGCATAAAATAATGCCTTGGCACAATGGATTGGCATTTAATTATTGAGTGTAAATGAGATTAGAGGCCTGTAATGTAGCTTGCACATGCTGATTTCAAAAATGCACAAGTTATGAACATGGAAATGGCTCATGAACAAAGTGACTTTTGCCCATATTGACAAATTTGATTCTCTCTAACCACAAGGGTGTTTGAGAAGTTCTTGGACAATTTGGAAAGATTGGAATGTGTACTAAAATCCATCTTTGTAATGCAAGTTGAGATTCCAAGTGGAAGCATGTGAAAAGTGGCCATGAAGTTAGGCAAAAATCCTGCCTAGAATAGGTCAAAAATTTTCTAAGTTAAGAATGTTTTGCACCCCTATTCCAAAAATTGTAACTTGAGCTACAAGCTTCTTTTGAGGAAACTTTGTGAATCAAAGTTGTAGATTTTGAAATGGAATACAACTTTCATGTTTTGAGTTTTGTTTGAATCCAAATGTATCTTGATGAAAAGATGGGACAAAGTTAGGAAAAAATAAGGGAATTTCATAACTTAGAAAAATTCTAAGTTATGAAATTTCTTCATTTTAAACCATAATTTGTGATTTTTGATTTCTTGATGAACAAGTTTCACAATTTGACATGTCTTGATGAAAAATGAATCTTGGCACTTGATTTTGACCAAAAAGTCAAAGTTTGACTTTTCAGTACACAGTCAAATTTTGCTCAGTTGACTGGAAAATTCATCTGTCAATCTTGTGCATTTGGGATCTTTTGAATTTGTTGAACATGTCAAGACAATGCCATTGAGTCCTTGAGTCCATATGTGAGCTTGGTTTGCCATTGGCTAGGTCAAACAGTCAAAAATTGCCTTTGTGCAATCAAAACCCTAAAAATGACCATTTTGCCCTTTTGGTGATCTGATCAAATTTCTTGTGGAATTGTGATCCAAACTTGACCAAATGGTCCATATGAGTTCATAATGTTGATGTGGGTCAAAAATCATGAGGTTTGACTGTCAATTGACCACAATTGACTTTTCCCCCAATACAGCTGATTTCTAGGTCAACTGTCTAATTGACTGGGCAAAGATTGGAATCAAGGATTGAAACTTGATATGGATAAACTTGTGGGTCCAATATGAAGCATGAAAGTCACTTTGGGCCTTTTAGGTCAAAACATCTTTGTGCAAACACAAACCCTAATTTGGGTCAACAGTGCAAGGAGGAGTCTTGAGCAGAGCAAACCCTAACTTGATCTTGAGCTCCAAGGGTCTTGTGGTGAGAAAATGTTGAAGAAATGGGAGGGCAAATTTTGGGGTACAACAGTAGGGTTACTTCAAAATGAAAGCCTGGATAGTAGGGTTACTTCGAAATGAAAGCCTGGATAGTAGGGTTGTGAGAAGGAACCTGTGTCGTAGGGTTACTTCGAGATGAAAGCCTGGATAGTAGGGCTATGAGAAGGAACCTAGATAGTAGGGTTACTTCGAAATGAAAGCCTGGATAGTAGGGCTGTGAGAAGGAACCTGGATAGTAGGGTTACTTAGAAATGAAAGCCCTGGACAATAGGGCTTATGGGAAGGAACCTGGGTAAGGTTGCTTCGTGAGGAGTTTGGGTAAAACTGCATCTGAACTGAGAAGGAACCTGGGTATGGTTGCTTTGTGAGGAGTTTGGGTAAAACTGCATCTGAACTGAGAAGGGAACCTAGGTAAGGTTGCTTCATGATAAGTCTGAGTGAAACTTCAAAAGAAACTTGGGTAAGGTTGCTCGTGATGAGTCTGTGTAGGGATTTGGGAGGAACCTGGGTAGGGTTCACGATGTTTGATGTGTGGGATTAGGTATGTGAATTTTTCCATGGATCAATTGTTGTTTCTGGTTTTGTTTGATTGTTGTGGATTGATATTGAAGTTATTGAGGTTAATTGATTATCGAAAAAATTGTTCTGGGTTAGTATAATTATTAAGTTTCTGTAAAAATATATGTGGTATTGGTTGAAATTAAGAAGGAGATTGGTAATTGAGACTACGTGAAAGATAACAGAGAAAGTTAATTAATTCTGGTTATGGGTTTCACGTACCTTGTATTGATATCAGGTGCTGCTGTATTAGAACAGTAAATTAAATTGGGGATAGAGTTCGTCATACTGATTTTAGTTAAGTTGATATCAGGCTAAGAATCAAAATAGTAGGATTAGTAAAAAGTAGAAGTTCTGATGGTAGAAGCTGTGTTGGTTAGAATTTGTGTTGTCAAAAGTTGTGCTGTCAAAAGTTATGTTGTCAGAAGTTGTGTTGGTCAAAAGTTGTGTTGGTCAGAAGTTGTGTTGTCAAAAGTTGTGTTGTCAAAAGTTGTGTTGGTCAGAAGTTGTGTTGTCAGAAGTTGTGTTGTCAAAAGTTGTGTTGGTCAGAAGTTATGTTGGTCAGAAGCTGTGTTGATCAGAAGTTGTGTTGGTCAGAAGTTGTGTTGTCAGAAGTTGTGTTGTCAGAAGTTGTGTTGTCAGAAGTTGTTTTGTCAGAAGTTGTGTTGGTCAGAAGTCGTGTTGGCCAGAAGTTGTGTTGTCATAAGTTGTGTTGTCAGAAGTTGTGTTGTCAGAAGTTGTGTTGGTCAGAAGTTGTGTTGTCAAAAGTTGTGTTGTCAGAAGTTGTGTTGGTCAGAAGTTGTGTTGGTTAGAAGTTGTGTTGTCAGAAGTTGTGTTGTCAGAAGTTGTGTTGGTCAGAAGTTGTATTGGTTAGAAGTTGTGTTATCAGAAGTTGTGTTGGTCAGAAGTTGTGTTGTACGTTGTGTTGGTTTTGTACAGAATAATGAAGATTAGATGCCTAGAGGCTGTTGTTAAAATTATAACAGCAGGATTAGTGACAGTAACGATGTAAGAATTACAGAATAGCAGTATGAACTACTGTGGTATTAATGTACATCTGAGTTGTTAGTGAGAAGTTATTAATGATGTTGTGTTGATGATTTATAATAAATAAATGATGTTTGATGAATTATTATGATGATATGAGATGTTGATGAAGAGATGTTGAGATGCTTTTGAGATGTTGTTAATTTGAGATGTTGTTAACTTGGGTGTTGTTATTACATTCATGGTTGTGTCGCATACATTGCATTTTTGAGATGGAGCTTATGCTCGTTGAGATGGCCTGTATTGGCGAATTTTGAGATGAAGGCTTATGCCTTGTTGATGCCTCTATTAATTGGCAAAATTTTGAGATGGGAGTTCTGCTCCAATGGTACCACATGCATTTGCATAGTATTGAGTCGCATTATATGATTGCATAAAGAAGTGTATTTTGATGTTGATGAATGTGTATATACGTTGTAATTATTGTTGATTATGAGATGAGAAGTGGTGATGTTATTGATCTAATTTAATATATTAATTATCATGCGCTTTATTATATTGTTAGATATCTCACCCCTTCTGTTTGAATGTTTCCCTTATGTTGGTAACGTGTAGGTAATCGAGAGTGAAGGCTGTATACCTTCAGTAGATCGAGCCGGTGTCATTGCTCTGATATGTAACACTCGGGGGATGAACACTTGCTGTTTTGATTGTTGATTATTATTAAATTGTGTTTTTTTGAAGTTTCTGTATTATTGATAAAATTGTTATTGAGAATTCCGCTGCGTAGATGTTGAGTTATTTAATTAAAGATGTTATGATGGTTCGTCCGATGTTTTGAAAGTGTTATATATCCACGATGAATGCAATGAGTTTTATAGAAGAATTTGTGACGCCCTGGTTCGTTTTGCATGATTGAATTTTATAACTCTGATTTATTTATATAATTTGCCGGGGTAGAATTGGGGTGTTACAACATTACTTGGTGAAGATCTAAATGATATCACATATTTTATTCAACATGGCTGGAACAAGAACCTTGATAGTCATAATCAACTTATCAAAAATCTTGCTGAAGGAAACATTATTACTTTAGAGCATATGAACAACAAGAAATTTTTTTAATGTTATGTTTAAAGATCATATTGATAACATAAGTAGTGGTATTGGACCTTATACTATTGAAGAGTTATATAAATTACATATATGGAGGAGTGCAACTGATATTACATCTCTCCTGTATGTTATGATGCTTGGGGAGCCTAAGCAAGTTGCTATTAAATGGAACAAAGGGTCTCTACAGAGTAGAATGGCTGGTGACAACACCAAGGATTTCAGGAGGATCTTTGACAGGGGAAAGAGGTGGATGATCATATGAAGTTGTTTAAGTTTATGTGTTTCCATATGCTATATGTGCTTTCATCTGTGTTTTACGCTTGTGTGCATTGTGTGCTTCCATTTTGTGTTTACATTTACTCTATTTTGTCAATTTTTGGCTAAAAGTGAGGAGTAAAGTGTTAGTGTGTTTTGTGTGTCCTAATGTTTTGAAACATGTCTTGACATGTTGATTAACATGTTGATAGGATTGTGTTATTGCTAAGGGGAGAGTAGTGATTATAGTTGTTTGATGTGTGCAATTATTTAGGGGGAGCATGATTTCCTGCCATACTTGTTTGGTGTTTCTGTTGTTGCTGCTACTATTGATGTGGTAGGATATCTTACCATATGTTCTAACATCCTGCCTGTTAGAGCTATGTGAAAATCATGATGTGAGGATACTTTATCTTCTGATGTTGTTGCCTCTAATGTGTGAACTTGGGTAGTTCATATTTGGTATTTTTGATTTTCTGGTGATTTGGATTTTCCCTTTAAGGGGGAGTCATGATCATGTGTGACAGGGGGAGTTTGGTCCTGTCTGAGATATCAAAACTCATGTTTGGACATTTGTCTTCTGAAGTATTAAAGGTGGTGATCTGTAACTGCATGCATTCTCTAATATATGTTTCTATTGCAGTTTGTACAATGTTTACATGTTTAAATGTATCTTGTGTTGTAGTTTTATTCCTCTCTCAAGGGTTATTGTGCATTGGTTGTTTTAACCAAAATTTGCCAAAGGAGGAGATTGTTAAATCCATGGTTTTAGTTTTGGAATAAATTTTTCTAAAACACGGTTTTGGGCTGATGTTGAGCAAGATATCACAACATCTTGACCAACTGTCGTGACAGGTTCTGCTGTCATGTGTATCAGATAGATGTTGAACCAGATGTCTTGACATCTTAGCCTATTATGTAGCAGGCGTTGTTGTTTTAATCTCTTGACATATTTGATTTGTTTTTTAGAGATCATTTTGGATATATATCATTATTATTCGCAGGTCACTGAGATTTATTAGGAACAAGTGCAGATTTGATTTTTTTCATAAAAAGGATCCTGGAGACTTTTTAGGAAACTTTAAAAGATTTGTTCCTTTTTTATGTGAAGATCTTGCAGCTGATTTAAAAAGTGATGATTGGATTTGATTTTAATAGTCCAAGCCCATACTGCAAGAGTCTATAAATAATGACTTGCTAGACCTAAAAATAATAAGCATTCATATTGAAGAAATTATCGGTGAAGCATAAGGATTAGGGTTTTGCGAGTCTTTTAAGATCTTTGTGTTTGTGTTCTCTGTATGTCTCTCATGTATCTCTTGATGCCTTGAGTTTGACTAATTGTTACTTGATTTTATATCAAGTTATTATTCTCACTCATGAGCTTTTAAGTAAAGAATTGAGTATTGTTCTTAGTTGAAGCTTTTAAGAAAAACTAAGTATTGTTTATTTGAAGTGTAATCTTCTATTTAGTTCTTTGGTCTAGTCACAAGTTTTGCGACTGTAGGTATCACTACAGTGATTGGAAATGAGAGGGGGGTCTCATATCTAGAGGTGTCTAGGTAGAAGTTACACAAGGTAGTGATTAGGCGAGAAGTTGTAAACTAGGGTTGTTTAGCTTTGAACTAATATTATTATAGTGAATTTTCTTCCTGGCTTGGTAGCCCTTAAAGTAAGTGACGTTGCACTGACATGGGTTAACAATTGATTATGTTGTTTAAATTTTTTCAATTTAACTTTCTGCGCAATCTCCTATTTTAGCTAGTTTTTATTAACAGGTGATGTTATAACATTTGTCTTGACATTGTGTTTTGTGTTGAGACATCAGTCTTGACACCAGTATTCCAAGTGCCAGAATTTCAATAACCACTTTTAATTGTAAGAACATTGTCTCTATATCTATACCCTTAGAACTATATCACATTAATTTATTTGGTCTAGTTGGTATTGCATCAATAATGGAAAAAATATGGATTACTCATAGTTGATGACTATAACAAATGGAATTGCGTTAAATTCCTTAGATCTAAAGATTAGGCATATGATGTGTTCAACATCTTCTGAATACAAGAATAAAATGAAAAAGAATCATAAAATTTAAAAGTATAAAGTGATCATGGAGGAGAATTTGAAAATGAGCCATTTGAAAACACATGTTAAAAAATTAGAATTCTCCATGAGTTTTATTCTCCTAGAAGTATACAACAAAATGGAGTTGTAGAGAGAAAGAACATATCTTTAAAGGAAATGGATAGAACCATGATTCATGAAAATAATTTACCTAAGTACTTATGCGAAGAAGTTGTAAACACAACATGATATGTTCAGAACATCATCTATATCATACTTATTCTGAACAAAACATCATATGAGCTCTTCAAAGGGAGATAGCCAAGCATTTCTTATTTTCACCAGTTTAGATGTACATGTTACATTCTGAATAACAAAGTCTATCTAATGTAATTTGATGACAAATCTTGAAAAGGTATCTTATTAGGATACTCTGAATACTCTAAGGCATATAAGGTGTATAACTCTGAAATCAAAATGGTTGAAGAGTCATTGCACATCAAATTTGATGACAACGAGCCTAACAAAAAAATGTCAGAGCTTGTTAAAATTTTGCAGAGATTCAGGAATCTTAAGACACCTCAGAAGCTTACTATTCATAAGCTTCTCAACCTTCAGTAGCTGGATATCCATAAGTTGATTGTTCAAAAACCAACAAACCTTCAAAAGCTGGTGGTCCATAAGCAAATCCAACCTTCGAAGCTCATCCAAATGTAGAAAATTATGAAGAAGCTTATGATGATTCTCAAGAAGAAACACAATCCAAGAATACCTTCAAGTACAAGTCTTCACATCCAGAAGAGCTGGTTATTGGAAGTAAAGATAGTCCTTTAAAGACAAGTTATGCATTTAGAGGAGAACACTCAATGCTAGGACTCATCTCCATGATTGAACCTACTTCTATTGACGAATCACTATCATATGATGGATGGATTGTGGCAATGCAAGAAGAGCTGAATCAGTTTCAAATAAATTATGTTTAGGATGTGATACCCAAACCTCATCAGAAGAACAATATTGGAACAAAATGGATCTTCAAAAACAAGCTCAATCAACAAGGCAAAGTGATAAGAA
The DNA here is from genome assembly GCA_948472305.1 of Vicia faba. NCBI lineage: Eukaryota > Viridiplantae > Streptophyta > Magnoliopsida > Fabales > Fabaceae > Vicia > Vicia faba. The sequence goes on from OX451738.1 coordinate 1,199,961,149, forward strand.
ATAAATCCAGACTTGTAGCTCAAGGCTACAGTTAACAAGTAGGTATTGATTTCCCTAAAACCTTTGCACCTGTTGGAAGGTTAGAGGTAATCAAATTACTCTTATATTATGCTATTAATCATAATATAATTTTATATCAAATGGATGTTAAGAGTGCATTTTTAAATGGTGTCACTTTTTGAATAAGTGTATGTAAAACAACCACCTGGGTTTGAAGATTCTATCCACCCAGAATATGTTTTTAAACTTAAAAAATCACTTTGTTGACTCAAACAAGCTACTAGAGACTGGTATGACGTACTGTGTAATTTCCTATTAGAAATTATTTTAAAAAAGGTCGAGTGGAAACTACACTATTCATAAATACATTAAAAATGATATCTGAAATTCTGGCTGCAGATACTCAATGTCACGTTCAATGTTATGACACCGTATCTGACTTACTATATGATAGTAAATACAAAAGCAATAAAGAACACAGTCAATTGTTTACCCAGTTCAGTGTGCAATAACACCTACTCTGGGGGCTACCAAGCCAGGGAGGAAATCCACTATAAGAGATGTTAATTCAGGAATAAACCAACTAGTTTATCTCCTTCACTTAAGACCTACCCAATGCAATTTCAATCTAAGTACAACTTAAACCTGAGTTCCTACTCACTCCCCCTCAATCACAACAGTGATACATAAAACAATTTGACTAATGAATTGATGAAGACACTCTTCAAAAACTTACACTTGATTAAGCTTCACAGCTTTTTTAATCAAGCAACACAACCACTCTTGCTTCACAGCTTTGAGTGATACACACAACTGACTTGACTCTGCTTCACAGCTTTAGTCAAGAAACATTCAAACACTCTTGCTTCAAAGCTTTGAGTGCTACACAACCCTTACAATTAAAAACCTATTCCAATTCACTTATCACAATGATAATTGCTTGGAGTACAATAATCAAACCTATACAGTTTACAAATGATCTTCTGATCACCAAGGGATTACTTGCAAAACAGCAGCTCTGTTGAATATATAGCAGCTGCAACTTCATTTAGGGTTTCCAAAAACCTAGGGTTAATTCCGTTTGACCTTAAGACTAGGTCACAGGACTTTATTAACCAGGTTAGGGTTGAGCTAGGTTACCCCTCAGAAAACGCAGGATTCTGTTCTGGAAAGACTGAGTTATTTTCCTGAAAAAACTCAGAATTAACCAACCTGCAAACCTGTTAGTTCAGAACAGGATGTCTTAACATCTGTTATGACATCTGAGAAAACCTGTCCACTGATTTAGCAAAATGTGATCATTTTGCAAAATGCTTAGATACACACTTATAAACATCAGTTTCTAAATGACAATATTTTTCTGCAAAGGTACCTAATGAATCAGTACAAACTAAACTAGAATGTTATGACATCAGTCATGACATTCACATATACACTTGGGTTTTACCAAAAATGCAAGCCAATACCTAAACACCTACAAACTCCCCCTTTGGCAGATTTTTGGCTAAAGACCCTAAGCAATCAGAGATAGATAGCAGCAGAAATAAGTGACAGCAGAAAAATAGAATGTCAAGTACTAATTAAGTAAGTACCAAAATATTCTCCCCCTCTTTAGCCACAAATGGGCCAAAGATACATGTTCATAAAGATTTATACAGTTATCCAAAAAGATAATAAGAGCAGCAGCAGAAATAAAACTGAACACACTTCCAAACTCCACCAGGTACCAGCACCAACCAGCAACACCACCAAGCAGCAACCAACCTTTAAGCACTGTCATCAGACTCAGAGGAGCTAGTTTCTTCAATGTTGAGATGACCTTCAGCTTCTACACCTTCTTCCCTTCTGTTGCCTTCAGCTTCCTCCTTTTCTAACCTGGCAATTAGGATTTCTAGGGTCTTTTTCCTAGCATCCATCTCTTTGCAAGTCTCTTTTAAAACAGCTATGACATCAGATGTCTTGGACTGGGTCTTCACAGACGATGTCTCAGCTGATGTTATGACAATATCTGGAGCATGAGATCCCTGAAACAGTTTGTAGTGCAAGCCAAGGGCAGGAGCTCTTTTGCAGGCTGTATCTCTTGCCACAAGGATATCAGGGTATTGTGCAAGGACAATTCCACAAAGGAGGGAGGGAAAGGCGATTGGTCCTTTGACAGCATAACTGCCAGCATGCTTTAAAGTTTGTTCAAAGATGTACCTGCCATAGTCAAAAGCAGTCTTGGTTCCCACAGCATAAATAAATCTCCCCAATCCTATGGAGATAGTTGATTTATGATTTGTAGGCACCCAGTTGGCTGCACCTATTTTATGCAGGATGGCAAATTTCATGCTGAGTTTGCTGGCATTCAGCTTGCCTTTCAAGGGCCAGCACTTCACTTGCCTGGCTGTGATGGTTTGACAAACTTCATTGTCAGTGGCCTCCAGATCAGGACAATCCTCATTTGTTCTTTCAAGAAAGTTGTTAATTTCTGATGGAGAGAACTTGACCCTTCTCCCTCTAACAAAAACACTTTCAAAGTCAGCTGACCTTCCATCAGCACAATCATTAGACAAGTTCACTACAAACTCCTTGACCAGATTTTCATAACACTTGTTAAATTTTGTCACTGTCTTCATCAGTCCAGCATTCTTGATCAGGTCCATGATGTCTTTGCATTCCAAGGCATCATTATTGAGTTCTCTTTCTAAAGCTATTCTTTTTAAGCAAACATACTTCCATCTGTTTGCATTGTCAGGATGATGGAAAGAGATGTTGTCTGTTGGAACTTCAGGTACTCTAGCAATTTTGCTGGAGGGGAGCTTCCTTCTGATAGGAGTTTCTTCAGCATCAATCTCAAATTCTGATTCCTCATCAGAATCAGAGGATTCAGGTTCTTTTCTCTTCTTAGAGATTGGTTGTCTAGCAGTATGCACCTGGGCCTTCTTCCCTTTTGTCTGAATACTTTTCTCAGCCATGCCTTCAGCCTTGGATTTCTTAGCAGCAGGTTTATCTTTGGACACACATCTTGCATCATTCTGATTACTCTTTCTTTTCATCAATCTCCTAGCTATGCTAGGGTTTACATTAGCAATCAGATCATTATCTGAGTAATCCTCATCCACATCAATGATGGGTGGATCAGCAGCCTTTTCTGAAGGGTTTTGAATGTTGTCTTTTTGTGTCACAACATTCTCAGTGACATCTACATTCTCAGGGACGTCCACCTTTGGGCTTTCTGATTGATTTAAAGGGACAGAAATCCCCGGTACAGGTTGGTTTCCGCTCAGTATACTAGTAACAAGCCTAGCAATAGCTTGATGAACTTGAACTGATCCTTCTCTATTTGGTACAGAAGAAGAAGGATGAGAAGAATTACCAGAGGCTGTAGCTTGAGCTCTTCCTGCATGTCTAGTTCTTAGTTTTTTGATTTTGGCTGGGTCAGTTGCCATCTCTCTGAGAGGTGTGACCTCAAGAACTTCAGATTCTATGCATGTGGTGATTGCTCTAGAGTCTTTGTCAGATGATGAAGATGATGAGGATGATGAAGTCGCCTTGGTTGAAGACGATGTCTGAGACATTTTGATTGACTTTGAGTAACGGCAGCAATTTGAGAAAAATCTTTGATTGAGAGGAGGAAACAGATTGCAAGGACGGGAGAGGTAGGAGGCAAAAGGGAGTCTTTTCAACTTCTTAAGGATTTTGAAAGGAATGGGAAAGCATATGATTAACCCACTAAAGATAGACTTAATAAAATTAACTCCTTCAACCTTTGTTTTAAGCAAAATTAATTGCTATAACTTCTCATGTTGGTAAATACCCAACCTGCCCCTCAAATTTTCAAGTTTTTTTTCAACAAGAGCCTTGGTAGAAGAATCAGTCAGCTGAAGCTTAAAGAAACTATGTTCTAGTTTAAATGACTTCTTCTCAATGTGCTTGTTCCTGTTATGCTGAATAGGGTTCAAGGAAATATTGACTGTATTCAGATTGTCACAACACAATGTCACAACATCTTGTGAGACATTATACTCAGTGAGCATCTGTTTTGACCAGATATTTTGAGAACAGTTTTTCCTAGCAGCAACTATTTCCGCACAGAGTTGAGAAGGCATTCTTTTGATATGAATCATAGTTCTGGTTGATTCTTGAATGATTTTCTTTTTGTCCAGTCCATTTTGATGGAGAGTTATAGGAGAGGAGACTTCAAGCCTCATTTCTTCAGGGAAACAGAATTTATTAGACTTGTTATTTCCAACATCCTTGTCAAGATAACTTATGGTTCTGACAACACATCCTTCTTCAAGTTTATTTGCCACATCACAGACATTATCAACCTGTAGTTTTGGAGTTCTTCTGACTGCTTCCATAGAAATAGCTCTTTTCATTCTTTTTAGATGAAGAGGACCAAGCTTATGCTGCCACAGTTTCATCTCTTTTTCTTCTTTGGTAATTGGACACATAGTGGAGATATCAGTGTTCTCAGGCTGCCACAAGTAGCAGTTATCCTTGGATCTGATTCCTCTCATTACAACTTCTAGTTTTTCATTAATTACTAGACATTCAGATTTTGAGAAGTTGACCTTGAATCCTAGATCACATAATTGACTGATACTAATGAGATTGGCAGTCAGCCCTTTTACCAGAAGTACTTTATTCAGACTTGGAACACCAGGACAGTCCAAGTTACCAACTCCTTTGATTTTACCTTTAGCACCATCTCCAAAGGTCACAAAACTGGTGGTGTGAGGCTTAACATTATTGAGGAGGTTTTTGATTCCAGTCATGTGCCTAGAACATCCACTGTCAAAGTACCAGCCTTCCTTTGCAGACACTCTCAGGGAAGTATGGGCTATCAGGGCAGTAGCCTTTTTCTTCCAATGAGGAGTATGTGGTACCCTATTTGGCTTAGGTTTAGCACCTGATTTTTGATTAGGGTATCCATGCAATTTGAAGCAGAAGGGCTTTATGTGTCTATACCTCCCACAATGATGACATCTCCATCTTTGGTATTTTTTCTTCATGTATTTCTGATGTTGAGAGTTGTGTTGAGACATCTGCTTTGACAATTGTTTAACATGCCTGATCTTCTTGTCTGCACCAGATTTCTTAGCTTCCACAAATCCTAGACCAGATTTGTTTCCCACATTTTGTCCAACTTGAAGGATCTCTTCCAATTTGTCTGTTCCATTTGTCAACATCTTGACAGATTTGGTCATTTGATTCAGTTGTGAGTTCAGCAATTGAACTTCTCCTTCTAGATGACTTATAGTTTCAAGGTTTGCCCTTTTTTCAGCCTCCAGCTTTATAATGAGTTTTGATTGTTTCTCATTCTGCACACAGACTTCAGCACTCCTGATACACAATTTCTTGTAGGTATCAGCCAGTTCCTCAAATGTCACTTCTTCATCACTAGTGTCACTTTCAGAAGTACAAACACTAGTTAGAGCAGTAACTAGTTTGGCAGATTCTTCTTCAGAATTACTTTCTGAATCATAGTCAGACCAAGTAACAGTCATTCCTTTCTTTTGTTTCTTAAGAAAGGTAGGACATTCAGCTCGAATATGTCCATATCCTTCACATCCATGGCATTGAATACCTCTGCCTTGGTTTCCCTTTTCTTCTGACCTTGGTCTTCTGCTGGAACTGTCAATGTCAGAGGGAATGTTATGAACATTAGACCTTGACTTTGGATCCATTCTTTTGATGAGCTTGTTGAACTGTCTTCCAAGCATGGCAATAGCTTCTGAAATATTTTCTTCTTCATCCTCCTTGTTTTCAACATCAGTGTTGGATACAAGTGCTATGCTCTTGTTCTTCTTGTCACCATTATCAGTGATCCCCATCTCAAAAGTCTGAAGAGACCCAATAAGTTCATCCACTTTCAACTTGCTGATGTCCTGGGCTTCCTCTATGGCAGTTACCTTCATTGCAAATCTTTTAGGCAAGGATCTGAGAATCTTCCTCACCAGTTTTTCTTATGACATCTTTTTTCCCAGTGCTCCTGAGGTATTGGCAATCTCCAAGATGTTCATGTGAAACTCATGAATGGTTTCATCTTCCATCATTTTTAGATTCTCAAACTTGGTAGTCAACATCTGAAGTCTTGACATTTTTACTTTGGAAGTGCCCTCATGAGTAGTTTTGAGAGTGTCCCAAACTTCCTTGGCCAGTTCATATTGATGTACTAGTCTGAAAATGTTTCTATCAATTCCATTGAACAAGGCATTTAAAGCTTTGGAATTTCCCAGGGCTAACTCATCTTCTTCTTTACTCCAATCTTCCTCAGGCTTCAGACTGATTGTCCCATCTTTCTCAGTTATGGTGGGATGGATCCATCCTTTGTCAGCAGCTCTCCAAGCCTTTTTGTCCAGAGATTTTAGGAAGGCAATCATACGAGGTTTCCAGTAGTCATAATTAGTTCCATCCAGAATGGGTGGTCTATTTCCAAAAACTCCTTCTTTGTCCATAGTGCCAGAAAGTGATATCCCTAGATCTCACCCAGTAATACAGGCAGGGTGCCTGCTCTGATACCAATTGAAATTCTGGCTGCAGATACTCAATGTCACGTTCAATGTTATGACACCGTATCTGACTTACTATATGACAGTAAATACAAAAGCAATAAAGAACACAGTCAATTGTTTACCCAGTTCAGTGTGCAACAACACCTACTCTGGGGGCTACCAAGCCAGGGAGGAAATCCACTATAAGAGATGTTAATTCAGGAATAAACCAACCAGTTTATCTCCTTCACTTAAGACCTACCCAATGCAATTTCAATCTAAGTACAACTTAAACCTGAGTTCCTACTCACTCCCTCTCAATCACAGCAGTGATACATAAAACAATTTGACTAATGAGTTGATGAAGACACTCTTCAAAAACTTACACTTGATTAAGCTTCACAACTTTTTTAATCAAGCAACACAACCACTCTTGCTTCACAGCTTTGAGTGATACACACAACTGACTTGACTCTGCTTCACAGCTTTAGTCAAGAAACATTCAAACACTCTTGCTTCAAAGCTTTGAGTGCTACACAACCCTTACAATTAAAAACCTATTCCAAGTCACTTATCACAATGATAATTGCTTGGAGTACAATAATCAAACCTATACAGTTTACAAATGATCTTCTGATCACCAAGGGATTACTTGCAAAACAGCAGCTCTGTTGAATATATAGCAGCTGCAACTTCAGTTAGGGTTTCCAAAAACCTAGGGTTAATTCCGTTCGACCTTAAGACTAGGTCACAGGACTTTATTAACCAGGTTAGGGTTGAGCTAGGTTACCCCTCAGAAAACGCAGGATTCTGTTCTGGAAAGACTGAGTTATTTTCCTGAAAAAACTCAGAATTAACCAACCTGCAAACCTGTTAGTTCAGAACAGGATGTCTTAACATCTGTTATGACATCTGAGAAAACCTGTCCACTGATTTAGAAAAATGTGATCATTTTGAAAAATGCTCAGATACACACTTATAAACATCAGTTTCTAAATGACAATATTTTTCTGCAAAGGTACCTAATGAATCAGTACAAACTAAACTAGAATGTTATGACATCAGTCATGACATTCACATATACACTTGGGTTTTACCAAAAATGCAAGCCAATACCTAAACACCTACAATATCTTAATTGTTCAAGCATATGTTGATGATTTTATTTTTGGTTCTACTAATGCTGCTCTTTGCAAGGAATTTTCTAAATAGGCGGAATTTGAGATGAGTATGAGGGAGAGCTGAAGTTCTTTTTTGGAATACAAATCAACTAATACAAGGATGAAGTCTATGTTCATCAAACTAAATACACAATGGAGCTTTTGAAGAAATTTAAACTAGATGATTTCAAAATCATGACCACTCTTATTCACCCAACATGTAATCTGAGGAAAGTCGCAACAAGGACAGTCATAAGTTGTACAGAGGTATGATATGTTATTTACTTTATCTAACAACTTTTAGATCTAATATTTTTTCAGTGTGTGCTTGTGTGCAAGGTTCCAATCAGATCCTAGAGAGACTCACTTAACTGTTGTTAAGAGGATCTTTAGGTATCTGAAGGGAATAGGTAATGTAGGGCTGCTTTATAAAAAATCCCAAGATTATAAGCTAGTTGGATTTTGTGATGCTGACTGTGGTGGGGATAGAATTCAGAGGAAATCCACTAGTGGAAATTGTCATCTCATAGGTGAAAAACTTACATTATGGGATGGTAAAAGACAAGCAACTAATGCTTTGTATACAGCAGAAGCAAATTATGTCTTTGTTGCTAGATGTTGTACACAACTCCTCTAGATGAAATATCAGTTGGAAGATTATCAAATTTGTGGTAGCAGTATTTCAATTTTCTGTGATAATACGACTGTTATCTATTTGACAATGAATCCTATTCAAAAATCTAGAACCAAGAACATAGAAATGAATCATCATTTTATTAGAGATTATGTTACAAAAGGTGTAATAGATATACAGTTCTTTGATACTGATAACCAATGAGTTGGTATATTTATTAATCCTCTTGCTGTTGAAAGATTTGATTTCATTAAAGATAATTTGAACATGAATTTTGTAAAAAAGAATAAGTGAATGCTTCTGAATGGAGGAACATAGCCTGATGGTGATCAGAAATCACTATATTCAAAAGCTCTAAGTGAGCTTCTGATGAATAGTATCCTCTAAAGCATCTCATCCTCTGATTCTCAGAATCTGATTAATATGTCTTTGATAGCATATAAGTGAAAAGTTTATTTTCAAAGTTCTTTTTTGTCTCATGTCCACTTATGTGTCATAAATTTTAAAAGGCATCTGACATGTGGTTTTTATTAACTGTTAGGCATATATATATTTCTGATTCTGGTTGATCTGCTTGAAACTATGAGATATATTAAACTTGGGAATTATTATGTTTCTCTGGTAAAATAAAATCATGTCTTGCTTCCCCTAAGTCAAATCTTTTCAACTATTTTTTCTTATGTATGTTTAAAACTATTTTTTTTTAAATGGTTGAAATGGTTGTAAACTACTCTGCGACTTCTCTATCAGTGGATCAAGATTCATAAAAATAAGCAATAAGAATATGAGATATTTTTATTGATAAAGGAAACAAGTATAGATTCAGAATCATTCTCAAGATGTCAGATGCAATACAAAAGGTTACAATTTTAATTATTAGTCATCATGCCAACCACCTGATCTGAGGAAGAGAACCCATTCCTCTTCATTATCTAAGTCAAATTCAAATTCTTCAGTAGGATCCTTCTTCTTCTTCTTCTTGAGTTTCTTCATTCTTGACACTAAAGTCCTTCCTATCTTTGATGCTCCAATAAATGTGTTTGCACCTTCAGAAGATTTGATTTTATCATCCTTCTAGGAGGAGTCTCTCTTAGAAGAAGTGGTCCCAATGGCCTTGTTGACTTCCTTGGAGGAACCACTCTTAGAATTCTATGAACTCTTTCTCATTATGTATGATAGAAGAAGAATGGAAGAAAGAGGGATGTGCTCTTGCTTGTAACAAATTCTACTTATGTAGAGAGTTTGGATTTAAGAAAAAAATAAATGTTGATTATTGTGAACCAATGGAAAATGGATAGAGAAATATTATTGGTCTTCAAGCACAACTCCCTAGCCTTGAATAATTTTTTCTCTCATATGTTATGTTGTCAGAACTAGACTTGACCATCTCGAGAATTGAAGAACAATTCACATCCATTCTAGCCATATTTCACCTTCTTTTTTTTAAAAATTCATTATTTTAAATTCTTTATACAAAAAAAGGGGGGAAAGGACATGGTTTTGATTCATTTGTATTCGGATTTAACACAATCCTAAACATTTAATTCAGAGGATTTTTTTTTTTAGAGATTTGTGATTCTAACAATTCTATTTTATGTTTTTAACTTGTTTTATTCATAATATTTTCTTATTTCCATTATCTTTTTTGTTGATGACAAAAAGGGGAGTATGATAATAAATATTTAAGCATCTGAATCTGATAGTGTAACACCCTCTAAAACCTAGCGGAATAATACGTCATAAATCAGATTAATATAACATGCATATCAATTGAGGGTGTCACACATAATTCAAACATCACACATACACCTGTCATGTTCAATAACACTTAATTAAAATTCATGCTTTCCATACACTTTCACATAAGCATGTATCGGTAGAATCACTTTCATTCATAATTAATATAATAATTAATCTCACAATCAACTCATCAATTTCACCACTTAGGCATAAAAGTCAATTCACCACATAATTCAAATAAATCATAACCAAATAAAATATAGTATACAATGTATCTCTCAAAACATGAATTCAAAATTTTCCCCCATGTTACATAATTAGAGCATGACTCAAAACCACAATACAAAAATAAAATAAGCTAACTCCTCCAGCTACTCTCTTTCTAAAAGCAACTTTAATCTTCAGTACCTGAGCGATATCATATAAAACATCATTCCAACATAAGGGTGAGAATTCACATAATTATCAAAATCATATAATATTACATAATGGGTAACATACATGCATAAATATAAATATTCTCACACTTCATATGCTTTACATATTTAGCATCACCTAATTATTCATATTATTCACAAGTATATAATCAAAATCCACAATTCCACAAATACAACCATTTTCACATAGTAGTATCAATTTGTAGACCCACATCAAACTATCAACAGTTTATAATCTACTCACTTAATCACTATCCATACTTAACTTCTACCTAAGACTCACCTAGGTATGAGACCCTTCTCAAATCCCTTACAGACACAAACAATGACAAGAACACAATTCAAATGAATTAGAAGACAGACTTCAAAAACACACAATCACTCTATACTTAGAAGCTTAAGAGTGATTGACAATACTTTACAACTCAAAAGAGACAGTCCAACTCAAGTATCAAATCAATACAAAAGTGGCTCACAATAAACAATAAACAGACGAAGCCCTAAAGATTAACACTTTTACAACTCTGGCTCGTATATTTTTTAGGTATAAAGTCTTCTTTTTATAACCTTTTTCTAGGATGGATAGGGCTTCAAAAATGTAGCAAAGAGACTGCACAAAGTCTGCAAAATCTTCTCCATGAAAATAGGTCTTCAATTATAACTTTCCTAAAATGTCTCAACATTTAGAAAACTTGAATAACTTGAATAACAACATATATCTCTGATTTCTCAATCTTGGACGCTACATATGATTACTAAATATTCCCAAAATATTTAACATTTGTAATAAACTAACAGAATCTAAAAGTCAAGCTCTAATAGATACAATGTCAAATGATCAGGATAGGATATCTTGTTCAACATGTTTTCTCTGCACGTTAGAACATCTTATTTAACATGTTATTGTCAAATTTGTTTTACTAAAATTAGTGTCAATCGTAAAATAGAGAATTAACAATCTTCCCCTTTAGCAAATTTTGGCTAAAACAAATAAACAAATTACAATTTGGATTTCAGCAACAACAGGTTAAAAAAACACAAATCAGAATTCCAACAATGATCATACACTCATCAAATATATCTCTTAACTTGGGACATTAGCAGCAGAAATAAATGTCAAAGAGTTAGTCTTTAAAAGCTACTAAACACAGCAACATAGAGAAATGATATTCTCAGTCTGGATGATGTCAGGACATCATGTTTGACATCTCTTCACATCATTCCAAACAACTCTATTACAGAACATCAAACTCAACACCACAACATAACAAACTCAGAATGAAAGGAGAAGAAATTCTTTAAGTCATTTGGTGTACATGAAGAAGAAGATAGCTGACACTCCCCCTCAACCCATGACCTTTTATTTTTCAGTGAGGGATGAATCTTCCTCTCAGGGGGCATAAGAGAACCCTTAAGAAGCAACCAAACACTAACCCGCCCTATCTAGATGAGAACTCAGGGGTGAAAATTCTAGCTTCGGGTAACTCAGAACGCATGACACAACTGTGTTCATAACTCAGATCATAAGACACAAAAAAACAAGGAGCAGACTCAGATACGAGTATCCTACCCAATATCCTTGCAAAACAAAAATACTGCGAATAGACTCCATACTTAAAACAAGAAGAACAGAAATAGAACCTTTCTCCCCCTTTTTAGCCAAAATTTGACAAACATATCCACCACAAAACCATACCCAAACAATACTCACCCATACCCGGACAAAATCTATAAGTACTATTTTGAAAGTATCCAAATACAAGATGATAGAATGGAAGGGATGACCTCTTTAAATAACTGAGTAGTTACTTAGGAATTAATGATCCTAGACTGTGACAATGATCTTGGTCAATGAGAATATTAATTGAGGAAGATAACTGCACCAAAAATTAATGTGCACCATCCAAGTCAGTTTTGAATGCCTTTATTGACTCTGGACTGATTCTCCTGAAATGATAGTTCCAATAAATATGCATGCATAGTCAAAAACACGTTTCATATTTTCTGCTGACATGTACTTGATTACACCATCCAAAATACTCCCTTGTTAGTCTCAAAAGAAACAAGTCCTGAACAATATCCTGACATTCAGTCAAACATTGTCTACTTTCCCTTGTCTTCTCAAACTAGATCAAAACTTCTTCATCCATCAGTAAAAGATGTTTCACAAAATTATCCACATGTTCTGAAGCATAATCACAATGCCTTCCACTGGACTCTAAGTAAACTCCTTTCATCCAGAATTAGTGAAACATACAAAGATATCAAGACATCATGTGTGACATCTCCCATTCATCAACCCAGGCATCCATTGAGTCTCACCTAAATCTGTAGAGAAAAATAAATTCCCCCATTCAAAAACATTGTCTCTCATAGTACACCTAAGAGCCATGTGTACACATGATTCAATCAATCAACTTCACATGGCTAGAACCATACATACACTATCAAGAGCACAAAGAACCACGTCTAGTAACCCTATGCCACGACATATTGTCTGACATCATAACCTCACAAGAGGTATATAATCTCCACAAGCTTGAACAACACGCAAGCTTCATAAGGGTTGCACCATTGCAGCGACAATCCATAGAAAAGTACTTAACTTCCCATATCATGGATAAACAGTGCTTCTACTAAAGATGAACACTTGAGCACCAGATGAAATCACATGAAGTACTTTACATTCTCATAGTAGGGGGCTACAACTTCACACACTTTCTGGACACATTCACACACTATAAAATCAATCCTGATCCAAATACTCTAGCTTCTTGAGAGCACATCCAACCACCCCGACTTATTCACTTAACAAGGACATATCTGATAAATGGCCTTACAAATTCACACATGTTTCCATGACTCTTTGGATGGCCAAGATGTCATGCACACTGGGTTTGACATTACTCACATAAAAAAATCTCAGTTTGCTTGCTTCACAAGATCCAGGCTGACACAAGCTTTTCTAGAGATACTTGTAGTAGAAGAATCCACCTCCTCATAAGCAAACAAATCATATCACTTTATATGACACTCTTCCCTTGCGACAACTAGTAATTATTGGTAAAAGTGAAATCTTCAACATGATGCTAGTCATGCACTTACCATACACACCACTGTAGATATGGTCAGAAGCTTTACATCCTACTTCACCATAGTTAGAAAAGTCACTTCTGAAACTAACGTTGAGCATCAAGTTTCACATTCATAATCTCAAGCATCTTCCAAAGACAACCATATCCTCCTTCTTTGGTATTTCCCGTCTTAAACATAATACATACCCTATAATACACAAAACCAGAACAGAGTGCCTACTCTGATGCCAATTGAAATTTTGTTTGACTAGTAACAAGATGTCTCACACAATGTTGAAACAACGTGTGAGATAAGATTGCCTTAATTGATGAATAATAAAATGAATAGTAAGTAAAAGACACAAGAATTGGTAACCCAATTCGATGCAATCGTTACTTACATCTAGAGGGCTATAACCCTTGGGAAATAAAATTCATTAATTATAAGTAGTCAATAGCACACGATGACCTCATTTGAACTATCCTACTTCAGTACCCTTTTCCTATTACTATACTTAAATTTCAACTTAATCCCCCTGAGTTTGTGATCCCTTCACTTTCACTAAAATCCTCTTTTTTAAATATAGACCAAAAACTCCATCTCTCTTTTAAATAAGAACGACTAACAAGAATAGAGTTCTATAAAACACAATACAAAATACTCAAATCAAAAACTTATATTGCCTATCATTTCTCTCTTCAAACGTGTCTTCAAATACAGAGGATGATCTCTTTATCTAGATACCTCGATCCATCCAAAAAGCTCAATAGAGTAAAAGCAAATTTAGACCAGATCAAATCTTATGCAAACCAAATATTTTCTTAAGAGCAAGTCTAGTTAAATCTTTACAAAACACATTAAGATAATCGGGAGCGAAATAAATCTTTCTGAATTAAAACTAAATTTAATCTTCTAAAATAAATATGATTTAAAGGAGCAAAAAGAAATCTTTCTAAAAGAAAAATGCGTCAGCGGATAACCGAGAAACCCAAGACATGATGTCTCAATAATATTTGAGACATCATGCTAAGTAAAATGCCTACAAAATATGGCAAACATGACCATCTCTAATTTGAGGGCGTGCAAAGCAAACTACCGCACAGGGCCTCAAATTTGCTACGATTAAACTATAGCTAAATAAAGTCTCATAAAATATTTTCTAAGTTAAATTGTGAGTATATATAGTATCTATTTATTTTTCTATGATTAAATTATGGTTAATCTACACGGAGCTTAATTTCAAAACTTAAGACGACTTTGATGTCAATCAGATGTAATAACAAAGAAGATTGAGAAATACTTATAAATATATTGGATTTGTGTAATTCAAAAAATATAAATTTGAAGAGAATTTAGAAATACTAGAGTTTGCTATTGAGAACTTAGTTTCTATTTTTTATAACTCTTTTGTAATCTTTGTGTTTTAACTTTTCAATTTTCCAACAAATATATAGAATTTTCAAATTAATTAATCTGCGACCCCACCTCCAGGACTTGTTCTTCTTTGAGAGATACTATTCCCAAAAGAAGACGCTATTAAATCACAAATTATCCAATTTGCCTCACAATCAAACAATCTTAACCCTGCTAACACGACATTTGCCTTTGGATCGTATGCATTAACATAAATAAAATAATATATATGTTAGTGGCTCAAGTTAAATTCCTTATCTTTTCTTTTCTCAAATATCTTGTCCATCATCCATACACCCAGACGTAACTTATGGGTCATAAGACAAAAGACAACCACTATATATCCTTAAAAAACAAAAGTTAACCACCGTAATTATGCCGAGTCTTGGCTATTTATTACAAAAGAAAATAGCAATAGTTTTATTTTTTGAAGTGTCGTGTGTATAAATAACACCCACATCTGCCATTAAAAGGCATGCAACATAATAAGTCTCTTATTCCATTAATACTTTCCAAAATGCTTCAGAAAATTATGTTTTTAGCAATGGCGTGCCTTCTTTTTACTATGTGCTTTGATGTGAAAGTGTGGCGTTATATTCGATTCAGAAAAGCAGAAAATTCTGAATAGAAAGCGAAAGTAAGTTGCGAAAGATCTCAGCAGTATTGTGGTAAGTTGAATGTTAATGTGTTTTGGGGGTAACATGTTTTGTTATCCTGAAAATTGCTTGAGGACAAACAACAAGCTAAGTTTGGGATTGTGATCGGCCATCATTTTTACTATGTTTCTATCACTTCTCCGGCGATAATCAAGATAATTTGCAGCACTTTGTTTCGCCTTTGTTACCGTTTGAGTCGATGTCATTTTCCTTAAGTTATTACCGCATTTTATTGTTTTAAGTTTTATTTTAAGTTATTTCCGCATTTTATGCTTGGGTTGACTGTTTGTGATTGTCTCCAAAGAATTCAGTGCGAGAAAGTGAAGAAATCGGAAGTTTCGAGGAAGAAAAAGTTATGTTACAGGAGACCTGACACGAGCCGATTCAGGAGGAAGGTCTTGGAAAACATTGAAAAAGTGGAAAGATAAGGGGACTGACACGAGCCGTGCCAGCAAGTCTGGGAGTTGATAAGAAACTGGAAAAGACAAGGGGCAACACGGCCACCCGTGTCAGCTAACACGGACAGTGTTGGCTCAAGCGCTGATTTTTCTTGCTTTGCCGATTTTTTACTATGTGTTGACTCGTATAAGCGATTCGGGCATTTCCGACCGAGACCAATGGATTTTCACTATATAGAAGAGTTTTCACGAAAGAAAGAGGGTTTTTTTTTAGGAGCGAAGAATTTCACGACTAAAGATTGGAGCATATGAGATTATTGAAGAACATAGACTTTTCACGAGGGGAAGCAATTGAAGATCAAAGTGCACTGATAATTTGTAATGTCTAAACTTTATGCTATTGAAATTACTTTGAACTGTATGAGTAGCTAAACCCCCAATGTTATGGGGGTGTCCCTGATTTGATTATGTAAACGAATTTGATTTTGAATTTCATTAATATATTTGTTTTTCATATTTAATTTGATTGTCCAGGGTTTTTAATGCTATCTTTATCGGACCAATAAAGATTGAATTATGGTTAACAATTAAGTTGGACCGCCGTTGTTAAGATTTTTGTGCAATTAAACTATAATAGATATCTCCTAGGACTAGGGATACCCTATAGTTACCAGTTAATTCTTGATAAAACAAATGCTTGATTTCATCATAATTCTCTAAGGATTTAGAATTTATGATGAATAATCAAAGATTTTCCCACTAAGGTTTTAGGGGGAAATAAACTAAAGATCTGGTAGTCGAGTATTTTGAACTTGTTGAAGAAATTAGGATTCAAGGTTGTTACAGGGCAAATCATACACTTTACCCTAACATGTTCCTCATATATGTGAAAAAGCCAATTTTATATTTGCTTAATTTTACTCATTGTTAATTATAATCTCAAAACAAAACCCACTATAGTTTTTGTTTGATTGGACCACGCATTAAACTCAAAATCTATACGCAGTCCTTGAGATCGACATTCAGGGAATTTACCCCTTATTACTGTAGAGGCAAAAATAGTACACTTGCTATTTTTTCTATCAATAACGCCATTTGTGATACTTTGCAAAAAAAGAATCATCTCAAAATGATGAAAATTGAAAGAGTTACGGTCCGTAAAAGTTGGACGAAAGTTACTTGAAATTAGGTCAAAGTCACAAAGCGAACTCTAATGTATTTAAAATTTTGATGACCTTTCACACATAATTAGCTCTTGACTTGTAAAGAGAATTTGGAGAGGATGTCAAAAGGAATCATATGCCCAAAGAATCACTAAAAAATATTGAATATTGAAGAAGTTATGATCATTTGACCTTGAACTTGAAAATGTTGACCTTTTGGTCCTAGTGCTTTGAACCAACTTGTATTCTTGATCTTTTCTTGGAATCCAAGGCATTTTTAAGCACATATGAACTTGATATGATTAAATCTTTATTAAATCATGTTGACACTTACTAAAAATTGAGGTTATTTGTTGAAGAAGGCATGGAAATAAACATATGAACCTATCTTGACGAGTCTTGAGAATGAAACAACCAAACTTGCATTTGCCATGTTAAATGAATCTTGAGGATAGTGTGATCTAAGATTATAGATATCAACTTTGAAAAATTGGCCTTTGAGAAACAGTTTTTGGCCTGAGTGACTCATAACCCAAATTGGGGAACTATCACCTGAACTTCTTGATCTGAAGCTCTGTCCTCTAAAAGAAACAAAACAAACAAGACGTATTTTTTTTGGATTTTAGTTAGAGGTTAGCATACAATATATACAAAAACAAATGGGTGCTTGATGATCCATTTAAAGGCAAACTCAAAGAGAGATATGGAAAGTAGTCAAGCTGGTAATCTTGATGTGATGCATGATGCAAAATGACATTGAATCTTAGGAGTAAAAATTAGGGTATGACAACTGTCTTATTTAAGTGTATTATATCCGGAGATATGAAGATTGAAATCTTCGTTTCGACGTTATTGAAGATAATTAAATATAAGAAGACCCAATTTTTGGTCCTAAGATGCCAAATAATGCTTATGATTATGAATGAAAAAGAAAGACTCCACAAGGGAAACAAGATACTACTGGGAATAACAAAAGAATGTAGACAAAGCTACGACACAAATCAAACTAAGAAAGAGGGTTTAACCAGGGAGATAACTCATAAGGGGAATAACATGACTCGGGGGGTAACTAAAAATGGGGTAAACCAAAGTCACATGCAAAGTAAGATTCCAATGAAGAAATACTTGACAATGTAAGCAACAAGCCAACAAGTAAGTAATCTTTAAGAAAGGATTACCGACTCAACTGGGGAAAGAAACTTAACTCCGTTGGAGAAAGAAAACTTAACTCCACTGGGGAAAAGCTCAAGATACACCAACTTTTAGTGAATGTGAACTACCAACTTTGACTGAAGGTAGTGAAACAAATATACACCAACTTTTACTGAAGGTGGAATACCAACTTTTACTGAAGATAGCAAAGATACACCAACATTTACTGAAGGTGAACTACCAAATTCCATTGAAGATAGAGATACAAACGATACACCAACTTTTACTGAAGGTGAACTACTAACTTTTACTGAAGGTAGAGATACAAAAGATACACCGACTTTTACTGAAGGTGAACTACCAACTTCCATTTAAGGTAGAGATACAAAAGGTGCACCGACTTTTCCTGAAGGTAGAAAACACAAAATATGCACCGACTTTTACTGAAGGTGAACTATCGACTTCCACTGAAGGTAGGATCTGCATTGACAATGACAAGTTTTCCCAAAATTCTGGCGTTCCACCTGGAATGAGTCTCAACTTCTTCTTTGATCAAGATATCACTAGAAAAGGTTAATAAACTTCACCAACTTCTAGATTTCGCCGAGAATGGTAACAGTTTCTTCTTTAACTAAGATATCACTTGAAAAGGGTAATAAAATTCACCAACTTCCGGATTTCGCGAGAACCGTAAAAATTTCTTCTTTAACCAAGATATCACTTGAAAAGGGTAATAAACTTCACCAACTTCTAGATTTCTACGAGAACGGTAATAGTTTCTTATTTGACCAAGATATCGCTTGGAAAGGGTGATAAACTTCCTATGACTTCTGGATTTCGCCGAGAATGGGGAATAGTTTCTTCTTTTACCAAGATATTACTTGGAAAGGGTGATAAACTTCCCCTGACTTCTGGATTTTTCCGAGAACGGGGAATGGTTTCTTCTTTGACCAAGATATCACTGGGAAAGGGTGATAAACTTCCTCTGACTTCTGGGTTTCGCTGATCACGGGGAATAGTTTCTTCCTTGATCAAGATATCACTTGAAAAGGGTAATAAACTTCACCTGACTTCTGGATTTCACCGAGAAATATAACAGTTTCTTCTGATGAACCTCCCCACGATCTTGGTCATAAGCCACAAACTAGTCTCAGTTTCTTCTGACAAACCTTCCCACGATTCTGGTCATAAGCCATGAACTGGTCTCTGTTTCTTCTGATAAACCTCCCCACGATCCTGGTCATAAGCCAAGAACCGGTCTCAGTTTCTTCTGACAAACCTCCCCACGATCATGGTTATAAGCCACAAACTGGTCGCAGTTTCTTCTTTAACCAAGTCTTCCACCTAGAAAGGATAATAAACAAGCTCCTTAAAAGGTAACTACTTGTTATAAGGTTCTCACAATGAACCATCTCTGTCATATCAAAAAGATCAACCATTCATCGTAGTAGATAAAACTTCACAACGAAATATCTTTATCATATTGAAGAGATCAACCATCCATCAGAGTAGATAAGGCTTCAACAACGAACTATCTCTATCATATCGAAGAGATCAACCATCCATTGAAGCAGACAAAACCTCAACAACAAACTATCTCTATTATATTGAAGAAATCAACCATCCATCAGAGTAGATAAGGCTTCAACAACGAACTATATTTATCATATCGAAGAAATCAACCATCCACCGGAGTAGATAAGGCTTCAACAATGAACTATCTCTATCACATCAAAGAGACCAACAATCCATTGGAGTCGGAAAAACCTCAACAACGAACTATCTCTATCATATCGAAGAGATCAACCATCCATCAGAGTAGATAAGGCTTCAACAATGAACTATCTCTATCATATCGAAGAGATCAACCATCCATTGGAGCAGACAAAACCTTAAAAACGAACCATCTCTATCATATCGAAGAGATCAACCATCCATCGGGGTAGACATAATTGATATATGGGGACAACTTCTCTGAGAATTAACATACTACTTAAAAGAGACTGCCATTTTTATCTAAAAGGGAATATGGGGATATATCACCTTATCAAATAAAGAGACCACCACTTGTTGTAGGTAGAAATGAATTGACTGAATCGCCTCAGGCTTCTCAAATAAAGGAACGCCACGAAACAGAGTCGAACTTGATTTCACAAAAGGCTTCTCTGCTAGGGATAAACTGGAGAGACGACAACTTAATGTGAAGGTAAGGAATGCAGAAGATACGCAAACTTCTGCTGAGGTTACCAAAAATTACACTGTTGGATAAATAACATTCTTCATCTTCTGATGGAGAAATAACATTCTTCATCTTCATTCTTCATCTTCTATTAAGGTAACATGCAATATATTCTTTGAACGCGACTCAACTTCCCAAAAGTGAAAGCAACCAATCTTCCATTTTGTTGATTGAAAACATTTGATTGATTAAATATTTATCATATCACAATTCTTCAAATTTAATATTACTCATAATGATCCATGGAAAAACTTTCATTCTAAAAAGTGAATAAAAAATTAAACCTGATTAGATAAATAAAAAATAAAACAATACGAGATTTACTTAACGCGAAATTACTTTTGGACGAGAGAGGATGTCTCACATAATGAAGAATATTATGTTTCACATGTTACTTCCTTAGTTGATCACATAGAGACATAATATCCCACACTTTATCGTGACATCTTGCCTATAAAATGATCTAATAATAAATATTTTTTTTATTCACATTTTTAAAAAGAGTTTAATATCTATGCAGTTGTAAAAAAAAAACTTTACACAATCAACACGTTACATCCATACATTTATATGATTTTTAAAGAATTACAAACGTCAAATAATTTTAAATTCAAGTAAGTAAATCAAGTTTATTTATAAAAACATATGAATTTTATTTAATGTTTTTAATTGATTATATTATGTCACAATGATTTAATAGTACTATAATTATTTTTTTTATAATGTAATATATGATGTTCTAAATTTATATTTAAAAATACTAATCATTAATAATTAATTTCCAAAGTAAAAAATGTTAAATTTTAAAAGTTTCACTTTAAATCTATGTACAACTGAGATAAAAGAATTGTAGTAAATTTTACAATCACTTATCTATTTGATCATTCTTATATTTTTGTGTATATTCAAAAACAACTTGATTTGTCTCTTTTAACACTCACATTACCTCAATAGAATTCTCGTTATGATAATTTGTATAAAAAAAATATGAAACTGACTATATAACCTTAATTAAAGAGGTTAATAAAAGTTGTTAGAAATAGAAAAATTTACACCCATTGTTTCAACTTTTTTTTAATGATTTCATAAAATAAAACTATAAAGCAATTATATAATGTAAGTCAAAGAAATTAGTGAAACCAATAGAAAGATTTAAAATAGTGTGCTACCCCAGCTGAATGACTAGTTTGGAATGTATGTATGAATCTTCTTCTCCCGTGTTGGAAAAGAACATAGTTTTACTAATTTATTTATGTTTTGCTTTTAAACTTTTTTTTAGGAGAAGAGAAAGAGTATTTGAGTTTTGATTCCATTGATAGAACAGATTCAAGTTATACTGAAGCATATGAAGTTCTAACTCCTGAATTTCTCAGTAAATTAAGAACGTTAGGGCTTCCCAATCATAGGATCAAATTGAAGGTTGGTACACCTATTATGCTAATGAGAAATTTGGACCAAGCCGATGGGTTGTGCAACGGAACAAGATTAATTGTTACAATATTTGTAAATCATGTCATTGAGGCAAAAATCATGTCTGGAAAGAACATAGGTAACATTTTTTACATTCCACGAATGTCTATGTCACCTTCTGATTCACCTTGGCCATTCAAGTTGATTAGGAGACAATTTCCTATTATTGTCTCCTATGCAATGACAATTAATAAGTCACAAGGTCAATCTCTTGATAGTGTTGGATTGTATTTGTCTACTCCTGTGTTTAGTCATGGTCAATTATATGTTGCAATTTCAAGAGTTAAGAGCAAAAGTGGGCTAAAAATCCTAATTCATGACAAGGAGAATGTACCGTGTTCTACTACTACTAATGTTGTGTACAAGGAAGTCTTTCAAGCACTTTGATAGTTGGTAAACTTTATATCTTATACTTTACGATTCAAATTAAAAATCTATTTTGAATTAAAATATATAGTATGTACATTTTCCATGTATTTCAAGAAGTATAAAATTTTTCCTATTTGTTCATGCAGACGTGATTTGTTGATAGGACCGACACTTGCTACAAATATGGAGTTAAATGCCAACATGGTTTACATGAGACATATACTCAACTGAAAACATGGTAACATACTTAATAATTTAATAATCTATAAATGTAATGTGAATCCAGACGAGACTCGTGCGATAGCACGGGTTTGTTACTAGTTTATATTTAAAAATACTAATCATTAATAATTAATTTCCAAAGTAAAAAATGTTAAATTTTAAAAGTTTCACTTTAAATCTATGTACAACTGAGATAAAAGAATTGTAGTAAATTTTACAATCACTTATCTATTTGATCATTCTTATATTTTTGTGTATATTCAAAAACAACTTGATTTGTCTCTTTTAACACTCACATTACCTCAATAGAATTCTCGTTATGATAATTTGTATAAAAAAAATATGAAACTGACTATATAACCTTAATTAAAGAGGTTAATAAAAGTTGTTACAAATAGAAAAATTTACACCCATTGTTTCAACTTTTTTTTAATGATTTCATAAAATAAAACTATAAAGCAATTATATAATGTAAGTCAAAGAAATTAGTGAAACCAATAGAAAGATTTAAAATAGCCTGCTACCCCAGCTCAATGACTTGCGCCATACATTTGCTCCCGTGTTGGAAAAATGAATATTAAACATATAAACAAAAAAACAAAAGTTGAAGACCATAATTTAGCTCAGTCTTTGCTATTACAAAAAAAAAAGCAATAGTTGATTGAATTATGCTTGCAAGATAATAATAGTTTCCAAAATGGTTGAGAAAATGATGCTTTTAGAAATGGCATGTCTTGTTTTGTGCCTCTGCATGTTTGTAAATGGCACACACCATATTGAAGGCAGTGAGGCAGATGCTCTATTGAAGTGGAAAGCAAGCCTTGACAACCAAAACAAGACTCTGCTCGCTTCGTGGACTGGTAATAACCCATGTCGTTGGGAAGGAATTGAATGTCATCATGACTCTAAATCCATCTCTAAGGTAAATCTCACCAATATTGGACTAAAAGGTACGCTTCACACTCTCAATTTCTCATCACTTCAAAAACTCCATAGTTTAGTTTTAAAAAACAACTTGTTCTATGGTGTTGTTCCACACCTTATTGGGGTAATGTCCAACCTAGACACTCTTGATTTTTCACAAAACAATTTCCATGGTAGTATTCCCAACACTGTTGGTAATCTCTCCAGACTCTCCTTTCTTGATTTCAGTTCCAATAATCTCACTGACACAATTCCAAGTGAGATAACCCATTTGGTTGGTCTTTATACACTTTCAATGAGTCACAATTCTTTTCTTAGTGGTTATCTTCCTCGAGAAATCGGTAGACTGAGGAATTTGACACTGCTTGATATTTCTTTTTGCAATCTCATAGGGACTATTCCAATCTCGATAGAAAAGATAACCAACATGTCACACCTTGACTTTGCAAAAAACAGCCTTTCTGGAAACATTCCTCATGGGATTTGGAAAATGGACTTAAAGCATTTGTCACTTAAATATAATAACTTCAATGATTCCATCTCACAAAATATTTTCAAGTCACGGAACCTAGAGTTTCTTCATCTTCAAGAAAGTGGCCTTTACGGTTTCATGCCTAAGGAGTTTGGGATGTTGGGTAACTTAATAGATCTTGATATTAGTCACTGCAATCTCACAGGGTCTATCTCTATTTCTATAGGAAAATTGACCAATATATCAAGTCTCTTGTTACATAACAACCAACTTTTTGGCCAAATTCCTCGTGAAATTGGAAATTTGGCTAAGCTCAAGAATCTTTTTCTTGAACATAATAGTCTTTCTGGCTCTATTCCTCGTGAAATAGGGTTTCTAAAACAACTTGACCTTCTTGATTTGTCTACGAATGTTCTCTCTGGGACAATCCCTTCATCAATTGGAAACTTGAGCAATTTACAATTTCTGTACCTTTATGCAAACCATATCATTGGAAGCATTCCTAGTGAAATTGGAAACCTCAATTCCCTCACCACAATACAAGTGGACGAAAACAGTCTTTCTGGACCAATCCCATCTTCCATTGGTAACTTGGTCAATTTGGATACTATTTATCTTCCACAAAATAAACTTTCTGGACCAATTCCTTCCACCATCGGAAATTGTACAAAACTAACTATATTATCTCTTTTCTCAAATGCTCTCACTGGGAATATTCCAACCGAAATGAATAGACTTACAGATTTGGAATCACTCCAGTTAGGTTACAATAATTTCATAGGTGATTTACCTCACAACATTTGTGTTGGTGGGAAGTTGATTTATTTGAGTATTAATAATAACCAATTTACGGGCCTAATTCCATATAGTTTGAAGAATTGCTCAAGTTTAAAGAGAGTTAGACTTGATCAAAACAGATTAACTGATAATATATCAGATAGCTTTGGTGTATATCCAAATCTGGACTACATGGAATTGAGTGATAATAAATTTTATGGTAATCTTTCTCCAAATTGGGGAGAATGCAAGAATCTCACAAGTCTTAAAATCTCTAACAATAATTTAACAGGAACCATACCACCAGAATTGAGTGATGCAGTTAATTTAGGTGAACTTAACTTGTCTTCAAACCATCTTACTGGAAAAATTCCAAAGGAGCTAGGGAACTTATCTTTGTTGTACAAACTCTCGATAAGTAACAATCATCTTTCGGGAGAAGTTCCTGTACAAATTGCATCATTGCGTGAACTAACTTCCTTGGAGCTTGCAACAAATAATTTAAGTGGCTTCATCCCTGAAAAACTTGGAAGGTTGTCAGCATTATTGCAGTTGAATTTGAGTCACAATAAGTTTGAAGGAAACATTCCTGATGATTTTGGCCAATTGAAAGTTATTGAACAACTTGATCTAAGCAAGAATTTTTTAAATGGAACCATACCATCGATGCTGGGACAATTAAATTCTTTAGAAACATTGAATCTCTCACACAATAATCTTTCTGGTACCATTCCCTTGAGCTATGGTGACATGTTAAGCTTGACAAATGTTGATATATCATACAATCAATTGGAGGGTCCAGTTCCAAACATTCCAGCCTTCCAAAATGCCTCATTTAACCAACTCAGAAATAACAAAGGCTTGTGTGGTAATGTCTCTGGCCTTAAGCCTTGCTCAACATCAGGTGGAAACTATCATAGTCATAAGAATAACAGAGTCTTGGTGCTTGTTTTACCCCTCACTCTAGGCACATTATTGTTAGCATTGTTTGTTTTTTGGATCTCATATCATCTATATCAAATTTCAAGAAAAAAAGATTTAAAGGCTCCTGAAGAATCAGACAATGTAAATCTTTTTTCTATATGGAGTTTTGATGGGAAAATGGTGTATGAAAATATTATTGAAGCCACAGAAGAGTTTGACAACAAGCATCTCATTGGAGTTGGAGGGCATGGAAGTGTTTACAGAGCTGAATTGCCCACAGGTCAAGTTGTTGCTGTGAAAAAAATCCATTCATTACAAAATGAAGAAATGTCCAATCTGAAAGCTTTTGAGAGTGAGATTCGTGCTTTGACAGAGATTCGACATCGGAACATTGTGAAGTTATATGGGTTTTGTTCACATTCACTACACTCATTTTTGGTTTATGAATTCTTGGAAAAGGGTAGCATGGACAACATTTTGAAGGAGAATGAAACATCTGGTGAATTTGATTGGAAGAGGAGGGTGAATGTCATTAAAGATGTTGCAAATGCTTTATCTTATATGCATCATGATTGCACACCTCCCATTGTTCATCGTGATATATCCAGCAAGAATGTTATTTTGAATTTGGAATATGTCGCTCATGTTTCGGACTTCGGAACATCTAAGTTTCTAAATCCCAATTCATCCAATATGACTTCTTTTGCAGGAACGTTTGGATATGCAGCTCCAGGTCATTTACCTTTCTTTACATTAATCTATTTTAAATCTTATTTTTTAGTTTATCGTTTCATGTTTTGTTTTTGTAATCCAAATTTTCACACAATAACTCTTTTTTCAATTCCAACAGAGCTAGCATACACAATGGAAGTAAATGAAAAATGTGATGTGTATAGTTTTGGAATATTAACTTTAGAGATACTTTTTGGGAAGCATCCGGGAGATATTGTAACTTGTTTGTGGCAACAATCTTCAGAAAGTATTATGGACCTGACACTTGATACTTTGCCATGGATGGAGAAGTTGGACCAGCGTCTCCCATATCCCAGAAACAATGCTCAAAAGGACGTGAGTTTGATGATAAGGATAGCAATTTCATGTTTAACCGAAAGTCCAAGATCTCGCCCTACCATGGAGCAGGTCTGCAAAAAGCTTGTAATGTAAAAACCATCTTCAAAGGGTTATTTTCATATATACTGTTTGATATATAGCCTAAATATTATTCTTACCAAATAGGCTTCCATGCTACATTACTTTACAATTGTAAGACTTTTTTTTCTCCTAAATATGGTCGTGTAAAACTACATGGAAAATTCTATTCAAGTCATCAAAATTACTTCTTTGATAAGTCACATTCTAATCAATCAGAATTATGTCCTAAGCCTTAAAATGTCACATAAGACTGTATTATTTATGCCATTTAATGTGGTAATTTTATAGTTATGAATATTGCAATTAAGTCTCTAACATATTAATATTGTTTTTAAATTTTAATGTTAATAAACAAAATCAATTAAAATAATATTAATTAGAACAACTTTAATTTAATCTTCCTCATTACGTCAACATCACATTCATCTTCGCTATCTAACCTAAAATCTTAATTTTGTTTTCGTCTCCCATTTTTGAACAACCTGAAATTATTCATCATGTTTGTCCGTCATTCATCCTGTTCGTCCGCCATTCATCGTTTGCCAACACTGCAGACGAACATCAGCATAACATTCATCGTGTTCGTCCCTATTTCTTTGAGGTTGTCTCATTCAATCGCTCACCACACATAACACGACTAAAAATCTGATTGTGTTCGTATTGAGCACGCGGTTGCTAAGGTAAATTCGAAAATGTTTGTTATATTTGTTTGAAATTAATGATTAAGATTAATTGATTTCAAATAAAGAATAAATGGAAGTGTTAAGTTCGATTTCAAATTGGGAATTAGAGTTTATGCTTGAATTTGTTTTATTTACATGGATTTAATAATTGATGATTTCGAATTTTCAAATTTGGTGGTTACCGTTGAATCAGGTCCCTTGATTTAATTAAGAAATAAGAAATTGAGAATGATGTTGAGTTTTATTGTGTTAAAAATTGTGATAATTCATATTTGATGTTAAATTTGATTTAAATTTTATGAACTAAGTTCTATGCTTGATTTGAATAGGAAATTAGGTACTGTGATTTATGTTGGGTTTTGGTGTGTTAGCAAATGTGTTAATTCAGGTTTACTATAGAAAACTACGACCATTATGATTCCAACGACGTTCGATGTCGTGATAGTGATACATCTGATGCTAAATCAGACTATGCTCGGGATGACAACAATTCGGTATCTAGTGCGTTCCAAAGTTCAGATGATGGTGATGGCGATGATAATAGTCACAACGAAGATTCTATTGAAACAAATGCAGTTGTAGGTGATAGAAAAGTGAATATTAATGTCCTTACTGCTGATGAAATTCGTGCTATGGAGTTCAGTACAGTTGATGAAGCTAATGAATTTTATTTTAAGTATGGTAAATGTAAAGGGTTTTCCATTAGGAAAAGTGATGTTAGGACAAAAGGGACTAACAGTGGTAAAATAATAGTAATGAGGCAGTTTGTATGCAATAAACACGGTCTAAGAGATGAAACACTTTAGGAGAATTAATAGGAAAAGAGAACACAGACCTACGACCCGTACTAAATGTCCCGCTAGGCTTCGTGTTGTAATACGGTGGCAGAACCGACTGTTAACACTGGTTTGCATTTTGCGTTTTTTGTTCGCAAAATGTCGCGGTAAGCAAGATTCGCCATCGACTTTTATTTTATCAAATCATGGAAAAGGAAAAAGAACAGAAAAAACCTTCTTTCGAGATTTCTTGTGTGTGTGCTTGTTTTGAAAAGTTTTACTTCGTGATAACCCTTGTATCAGTCATCAAGGATGTGACAAAGTCGTTTTGGAAATTGTTTTGAAAAGTGTTTGTGTGAAAAGTTTTGTTGAGCAAGTACTTAAGATTCTACCCACTCGAAAAAAAGATTGTTCATTCTCGTTTCCTTTAGACAGCGCTATCCTACTATTAAGGAGTAGGTAGCCCCGTTGTTGGAGTTTGTAAGGGACGTTCGAAAGGGACAAGTACAATCACCAAAGCAATGGGTAGGAAACTTTAGTAGTAACCCTAGAGTCTTAAGATCTTTCCGAGGCAACATTTCTGAGGCAACATTCGAATGGGACATTTGATCTTTTAGACAGGAGGGCAACCACTAAAATCTCCTATGCTTAATGACTATTTTACCGAAGGCAACCGAAGTGAGGCAAACCCTAGGAGTGAATATGTGTATGTGAATTTTTTCAATTAATTTAGTCTTTGCATATTAGGTGATCTACCGTTTTAATTTTCACACAATCTTTCCATACAATCCTATTAGCCATGCATCTAGACAGTTAAAGATTTGCAGGAATTTAAAGTGCGAGAAAATAAACCTAGCTATTACAAGGCTTCAGGGATAGGGATTAATTACATAACCAAAATCGGGGACATAGTGATAAATGAAAACCCTAATTTAACTATTACAAACCATTGGCAGTTACAAAGATATGAAAAGAATTAATTTATCGCGCGACGAATTAAATGCGAGGACGCTTAAAAAATAACCTAAAACCCTAATTGAGAAAAAAAATTGTATGTTTTTTATTTGAGAAAAGAATTTAATTGCGCATTAATTAAACCCTAATTTCTAATTGTTTTTAATTATGAAAAAAAAGTAAATTAAATTAACCTAATTTTCTAATTAAATTAAAGTAAATATTTTATGAAAAAATGATCTTTTTGTGATTTTGTGATTTGTTGATTTTATGATTAATAAAAAAAGTAATTAATTTTTGTGGAAAAATAATTAAACAAAATAATTAAATAAAGGAAATAAAAATAAGAAAGAATTGAAAATGGGCCTGTGTTTAGTAGCAAATTTGGGGGGTGCGCTATTGAAATTGTTGGGCCCAAGGTTGTTGGCCCATCCTACCAGCGCCTGATCCAGTGGGATCATCTCTTGAGGGTCCATCATGTTCTTTCCTGGCTGGAACCGTTGAATCTGATGTTATAATGATCCAATGGCTGAATGTTGATGGCACATAATAGACGTTTGAGGGATTGATGCACTAGATCTGTGAATAAAAATTGAGAAAATAATGAAAATTGCTTGGACCTGGGATCGAACCCAGGTCCTTATGTTTCCCACCAACACGCTTCGCCACTAGACTAATCTGCTTTGTTGTGCATAGAATGAAAACAAAATATAATATAACAAAATAAATGAGTTAGTGGGAAACGCGCGCGAGATTTCAAATGGTCCACTGATTGGCTGCCACCTATTCTTCTTCTCCAAGGCTCTGTCGTCTTAGCTATATACCTTTTACCTACAGTCACATGTTCGTAGCCATATCCCCTGCAAATTTCCAAAATGCACAAGACACATGATAAATTACTTCCAACTACATGGATCAATTCATCTTGATCTCGTGAACATCATGGTGTTCTTCTCTTTGCCCAATTTAACATGTGTGACAAACTCCTAAAATGCACATGAAAACCCTAATAATGTCAGTTGCATATATAGGTGTCAAAAACTCAACTAAATCATCCAGTCAGGTTGCAAACATGTCAATGATCACAAATATATCACTTAAATATGCTAATGATGCAGGAAATTCAGTAATCGATTTGGAAAAAATAAGCAAACCGTGATAGTTGTAGCTTGGGTTTCTGCACGTGTTATGGCTTACAAACGATTGGGATAGCTTCCTGAGACGTCCAACAATCGATTGACAATGCTAGGATGGCTTGAGATGGACTGTATGACTGAAACCGATTCACACTTTTTGTCAAGATTTTTGAGTTTGTTCTTGCTCATTCACGACTGCCAACCCCTATTTTATGCTTTGTTCTTGTTCATTATATACCCTTGAGTGAATTAGGGTTGCAAAACAGATTGAATCTTGAAGTTTTGAGAAGATTTGATTTGGTTCTTTAGCCATATGCAAACTTTCTAAATTGAGCCAAATTATCCCATTTTTGTACCAATCATGCTTGATTCGATTTGGTCTTGATATCTCAGCATTATTTGATTGAGATCCTGTCTAAAAATCATATCAAAAAATATTTTTGATATTATTTACCAATTATTTGATTTTATTCAATTTTTAATAAATAAGAAATCAAAATAAAATAAATAATGAATCAAATAACATGTGAGTGAACATTTTGGTCGTGGAACATGCTACAAGTGAGGTGCAATCATGAAATGCTAAGCCCATTTGGTAAAAAATGCACTTTTGAGCATATTTGACTTTTGGCAATTTTGCAAAAAAAGTCAACTTTGACAAGGCATATCTCCTCCAATTTTAACCCTAGAGAGGTGTTATTGGACTTTTTAGAAATCTTATGATGTCCCCTAAGCAACCCTTTTGGTATCATTTCAACTGAGTCTTCCATGTTCATGTACGAAGCTTTGATCCAAAAGGTGTTTTTTTTTTACTTTTCAAAAGGACCTATAATGTAGAAATTCATATCTTTTTATGAGTGCATATTTTGAACTTGTGGGCTGAAGATGAGTTGTAGGGAATATTCAAAATGAGCCTTGGTTGGAAAATTTCTGATAAAGTATGTGGAAGTTATGCTTGGTCAAAGTTTGGTTGACTTTTCTTGAGAAACCCTAATTTAGCAACTTTTGGGTTTTGATGAATTTAGGGAATTCCTTGATGAATCATGATCAACCCTTGATCAAATGATGGATATCACTTAAAATGTTTATCTTGACCAAAAATCTTGAAGTTTGACTGTATGTGGGCCACAATTGACTTTTGACCTAATACAGTCGATTCTCAAGCATCTGAGCAGTTGACTGAGCAAACTTCTTGTGCAATGCTTGAAATTTGACACGGAGGGTCTTGAGAACATATTAGGACCATGGAGAGCATATGAGTTCTTTGGAGTTCACTTATCTTGATGAAAATGGAAACCCTAATTTGAGACACACTGCCTTAGGAGAGAGTTTGTCTGGTCAACTCTTGGGCAAACTTGAACAAATTAAGGATCTCTAGGAGTATTGAGTAAAATGAGAGGGAAAATTTTGGGGTACAACAACTGCCCCTGTTCAATCTTCTTAAACCTGAGGATGTAGATTAGCTCGTCTGCCTTTCGTGGGTGGAAGATGATTGAACACTAGAGTGCCCAGAAATTTGCACTCGCATGAAGTGATACTTGATTTGTGATATCGAGAATGGGCTTATAGATTACATTTGGAAGTTGCTAGATAATTGTCGGTGATGGGCTTAAATATGCCATCCAAGATGTGACGGAGTACCGTCGGAGATGGGCTTAAAGATGCCATCTAGAGGATGTTGATTTCCTGGGATATTCCTTTGATGAGAGTCCCTGCTCCTGTCGTTGAGGAGGAATCTGCTAAGGAATATTGGTATCTGTCTTGGGAGAAATAGAATTTTAGGAGCTTCAGTTGTCCGTTACTCTACTGGGGAATTAACTCCGGAGGTGAACTGCATATCTGGTCAGTGTATAGGCTGCATTGCGACTTACTGGGGAAAGGTGAAATTGACTGAAACTGGTCAGGTCCAGGTTTTACCGTGTTGTAAACTGTCGTCTGGAGGTAAGAGAGAAGAAACCTAGATGGTAAGGTTATGAGAAGGAACATGGGTCGTAGGGTTACTTCTAAACGAAAGCCTAGATAGTAGGGCTATGAGAAGGAACCTGGATCGTAGGGTTACTTCGATATGAAAGCCTGGATAGTAGGGCTGTGAGAAGGAACCTGGATAGTAGGGTTACTTCGAAATGAAAGCCTGGATAGTAGGGCTGTGAGAAGGAACCTGTATCGTAGGGTTACTTCAAGATGAAATCCTGGATAGTATGGCTATGAGAAGGAACCTGGATAGTAGGTGTGATACGGTGGGAGAACTGACTTGAGGTTTTGCGTTTGTTTTTGCAAATGTTTCGGTTGAGCAAGAGTCGCCACCGACTTTTTATTTTATCCTAAGGAAAGGTTAAAAAGCACAGCAAAAACCTTTGAGATGTTTTCTTGGATTCGGGGAGTAGATTATAGAAAGGGAAGGTATTAGCACCCTTTCTATCCATGGTTATCCATGGGCTCTTAGTTACTTGCTTAGATCAACTTGCCTTTGATTTTCAATTGTTTGAAATGGTGCTTTGTGTGTGGGTTTAAAAATGTTTTTGAAAAGAGGCCAATGTGGTGGCAACCTTTGCAATGATCCATGTTGGGATGTATACAAAGGTGTATGTCTTTTGAAAAGTTTTCAATGTTTTTGAAAGTTGTTTTGAAAGTGTATTGTGGATTGTGGTTTTGAAAAGTAGGCAAGTGTTTTTTGCAAGTTTGATCAAGTAACCAAGAGTTTTGTCTACCCCTAAATTTACTCAAAGGCTTTTCCTATGTTTTTAACCCTTTTAACAATTTTGTTCCACCATTGTATTTGGTGGACAATCTTGTGTTAGGATGTTAACGGGACGGGCGCGGGTCATCGTTTAGACCATGATTGCAATGGTGCCAAGTGTCTTTGGAAACTTTTTCCTTTAAGGGACTTGATCATTTTTAGGCAACTTTCGAAAGCGTCATCGAGGGACTATGATCAT
This sequence comes from Vicia faba, assembly GCA_948472305.1. Classification (NCBI taxonomy): domain Eukaryota; kingdom Viridiplantae; phylum Streptophyta; class Magnoliopsida; order Fabales; family Fabaceae; genus Vicia; species Vicia faba. Next base: position 1,199,994,493 of record OX451738.1, read on the forward strand.
TTGATATTGTTTTGTTTTTCCAAGGACACTTAACATGCAACATGGCCCATTATTGAAGGCAACAAGTGGAGTAACCCTAGGGGTGCAAGTGTGATTGGTGTTTGTTCATTTTCATGCTTTGTTATCTTTTGTTAGGTCAAGCTATTTGTTATTTGATTTTTGCATACAAAACCCTAATTCTATCATGGCATATTTAGAAAGCTTTTAAATGCGGAATTTAAAGGTCCTAAATTATTACAACACAAATTATGGGATGGGGGGTACAAATGTTCAAATGGGGGATATTTAGCAAGAAAAATTAAATCTAAACTATTACATCCAAATTGAATTATACAAATTATTTAATATACAATAATTAAATAAAATACAATAAATATGCAAGATGCAAAAAGTGATTTTTATGTGTATGTAAAAGTGTTTTTCATGTAACAAATAAACAAAAATAAAAAGGTTTAATTTTTGGATTTTTTAGGGTTTAGGGCAAAAACCCTAATTTGCTAATAAAATGTATTAATTATTTAATATGTACAATATTTGTTAATTATATACAAAAAATAAATAAAAAGGAGGTATATTGTAAAAAAGTATTTTTGAGGTCAAATATTAATAAAAATAAAAATGTATTATTTTTGTATTTTTATCCTAAATATTATAATAAATATATAAGTATTTATATTATTTACTAAATATATTAAATATGTACAAAAATAGAATATTTATTATTTACAAAAAAAGTATATTTTTTAGAAAATGTTTTCAAAAGATAAAATAAAATAAAATCAGAAAATAAAAGTGTTTGTATTATTTTTTTGTATTTTAAAATAAAAGGTATTATGTATTTATTTACATATATATAACTAAATGAAACAAATAAATATAAAAAAAATGCAAAAAATGTGAGAAAAATATTTTTAATGTTTTTTCATGCTTAAATAAAAATATAGAATCCAAATCAAAAGGAAAAAATAAAAAATAACAAATATATCAAGCAATGGGCTAGGGGGTGTATGTGAAAAATGAAGGTGCAAAAAGAAAGAACAAGTCAGGCCCAGCCCAAGAAGGCTTGTCTTCAACCTCCAGCTAGTTTCAAACACAAAGCGCGCGTTTTCCCTTGTCAAGCATAGATCTTGATTCTTTGACTTTCAACAAAAACTTACAACAGTAATGTTATAGAGCATCATGTCACGATTCTAAACATGTAAAGAAATTGTTCTAACTCTCAAAAATGAGAGAGAATTTCTCCTCTCCCAATTCCTGACCTAACTTTTTTCAAATGTTCATGTCCAAAATTCGTGCAGCACACACAATATAAATGAAAAGTGAGGATACAGGTAGCTTCAGGGACATGAGTAGAGCATGACTTCTTCACAAACCTAAGCCTAGATATGCATGGATAGAGAGATAGAAGTTCAAAAACTTACCTGTTCAGCTTGAAACGTGTACAACAATGGAGGCACTTTCAAGGCAATGTGAGGACTTGCACAGCTTGCTTGAAGTCCAGGGATGTTATTCCAATGCTTGGTGTGCTTTGAATCTTGCTGTATCAAGCTACAGAAGTCAACCTGCAAGAGAGAAAAATGAAAATGGCAAAACTGGTTAGAGGTGTTACAGTTTGTGTCCAATGCTTGGGATAGTTTGTATGGATGTTATGGAAGGTGTATGAAGTGGTTTGGATGAAAATGCACGATGGAAATGAGCTATGCCACTCAAACTGCAGGGATGCCCTGTTTTGTGCAGCAAAATGGTGTTTTGATGTTTGGGGAGGTATTGAAGATGGTTGGCTCGTGTTTCAGCTCAGTTATGATGTTTGGAATGTGTTCAATAAGTTTGCTTAGGCTTGTTGTTACAGGAATGAGAGATGTTGTATTTGCAAAGTTTCTTCTATCTTAAGTTAAAAATGCCAAGTTGAGTTACAAGCTTATGCAGGCCCCCAAAACATGCTGCAAAGCTTTGTCTTGATCAGTGGGATATGTATAATAACTTGTGCCTCAGAGATTTGCCTTGTACCTCTTGGATTCTAAACTTGACATAAAGTGTAACTTTACAAAAATGGATAACTTGCTTTTTCTAATTAAGGCTTAATTCTTCATGCAATGACCAAATGCACAAAATAATGCCTTGGCACAATGGATTGGCATTTAATTATCGAGTGTAAATGAGATTAGAGGCCTGTAATGTAGCTTGCACATGCTGATTTCAAAAATGCACAAGTTATGAACATGGAAATGGCTCATGAACAAAGTGACTTTTGCCCATATTGACAAATTCGATTCTCTCTAACCACAAGGGTGTTTGAGAAGTTCTTGGACAATTTGGAAAGCTTGGAATGTGTACTACAATCCATCTTTGTAATGAAAGTTGAGATTCCAAGTGGAAGCATGTGAAAAGTGGCCATGAAGTTTCTAAATCCCAATTCATCCAATATGACTTCTTTTGCAGGAACGTTTGGATATGCAGCTCCAGGTCATTTACCTTTCTTTACATTAATCTATTTTAAATCTTTTGTTTTTGTAATCCAAATTTTCACACAATAACTCTTTTTTTCAATTCCAACAGAGTTAGCATACACAATGGAAGTAAATGAAAAATGTGATGTGTATAGTTTTGGAATATTAACTTTAGAGATACTTTTTGGGAAGCATCCGGGAGATATTGTAACTTGTTTGTGGCAACAATCTTCAGAAAGTGTTATGGACCTCACACTTGATACTTTGCCATGGATGGAGAAGTTGGACCAGCGTCTCCCATATCCCAGAAACAATGTTCAAAAGGACGTGAGTTTGATGATAAGGATAGCAATTTCATGTTTAACCGAAAGTCCAAGATCTCGCCCTACCATGGAGCAGGTCTGCAAAAAGCTTATAATGTAAGAATCATCCTCAAAGGGTTAACTATCATCTACATGTATAATGGCTCATATACGTATTGTAAATAGTTTGAAATATTTAGTTTTTGAACTTTAGCCGTGTTATCATATTTTATAAGCATTATAAATATATATTAAAATACATTTTTTATACATCACTGTAATTTAAAAGTAGAAACTAACTCGCGTATTTATAAAAAAATTGGAAAAGTCAGTCGAGATTGTTGAAATATTAAATTTGATTTGATTAGATTTAATATTTAATATAATCTAAGTTGTGTTAGCCAAAATCCAATTAGAGTTGTATATAAATAGTCATAGTGTGTATCATTATTTGTACATTTGAATAATACAAATCCTTATTTCCTTTATTATTCTCTCTTTCTCTTCTCACTAAAAGTGCCTCACACACTAACAAATTGGTATCCAGATCTTCCGATTATTGTTCTTGATCAAGTTTTCAATAATTTCACGTCAGAGATCGTTTTTCTAGGGCAAGTAAATCAACCGCTCCGAAGATGGCTAGTGATAAGGGCATTCCGAATTCTCTTCCAATGCTTGACGACAAAAATTGGATACGATGGAAAAAACAGATGCAATCTTTATTTGGCTTCCATCAAACCCTAAAAGTGGTTATCGACGGCGTTCCTGCGTTGGCTGCAAATGCAACCGACGAACAGAAAAAATCCCACAACAAAGTCAAGAAGAAAGATTGCAAGGCTACTTATTGTATTCAAACGAATGTTGATGCTGCTAACTTCGACAAAATCTCTCATGCTGAAACAACGAAGGAGGCATAAGATATTCTGGTAAAGTATTTCGAAGGAGGTGAGAAAGTCAAGGTTGTCAAATTACAAACCTTGCATCGACAATATGAGTTGTTATCGATGGGAGAAGATGAAAAAGTTGCTGAATATGTGTCAAAGATTCAGAAACTCGTCCATCTCATAAATGATTATGGTGAAACCATTACTGATAAGATGATAGTTGAGAAGGTAATGAGAATGTTGACCTTTCACTTTGATCACATTATCGTAGCTATTCAAGAATCCAACAATCTTGAAACCACTAAAGTGGAAGGTTTAGTTGGTTTGTTGGAGGCGCATGAGATGAGGATTGTCGAAAAGAAAGGAGTTCAGGACTCGATATAGGCACTGCAAGCTCAATCATAGAAAAAAGATGGTGGTTCCAACAAATTCAAAGGAAAGTTCGACAAGACTCATGGCAAGAAGTCTTGGTCGAATCCCCATAAGAATAAGGTCGAAGATAGATCTTCTGAATCCTCGAAAAGGGGAGGAGGAAACTATCGAAAGGACAAAGAAGATAAGAAAGGTATGCAGTGTTATAATTGTGAAAAGTGGAGACACTTGGCCAAGAATTGTTGGTACATAAAAGACAAGGGATCGAAAGGCAAGGACGAAGGAGCGAACCTTGCACGCCAAGATTCAGATGATTCTGAAGGTGGTATGATGGTTATGGCTGCAGTTGCAGATAACCATGTTGAGTCCAATATCTAGTTTCTCGACTCAGGCTGCTTGAACCACATGACTGGTCGAAAGGAGTGGTTGGCAGATTTTGACGAGTTGAAGAAGAGCAAGGTAAAACTTGCTGATAATAGTTCGTTGCAAGCAGAAGGTACTGGCAACATAGTCTTTCAAATGAGTAATGGAGGAAAATCTATGATAAAAGATGTGCTCTATGTACCTGGAATGAAATGGAACTTGCTAAGTGTTGGACAACTAGTCGAAAAAGGTTTCTCAGTTGTCATGAAAGATGGAGTTTTGAAATTGTTTGACACACAAAACAATTTGGTCTTAAAATCTCCATTGTCGAAGAATAGGACATTTAAGACTATGATCAGTTCGACAGAAGTTCAATGCTTGAAAACTGTTGTCAACCACAAGGATAGTTGGTTGTGGCACTTGAGGTTTGAACATTTGAATTTTTGATCACTTAATCAACGAATTACTCAAGATATGGTTACTGGTATTCCAAGCCTTGAGGTGCTTGAAAAACTTTGTGAAGGTTGTTTAGTGGGAAAGCAATCTAGAAATTTTTTCGTTTCGACTATGTCAATGAGATCATCCTGCATTCTCGAAGTGGTGCATTCAGATGTATGTGGATCATTCGAAGAACATACAATTGATGGAAACATATATTTTGTTTCATTTGTCGATGAGTTTAGTCAAAAGCTACGAATCTATGTGATCAAATGAAAGGACAAAGTATTCGAAATCTTTAAGAGATTCAAGATACTTGTCGAAAACCAGAGTGAGAAGAAGATCAAAGTTCTGCGAACAGATGGAGATGGCGAATACACATCCAAGATGTTTGAAGATTTCTGTGCAGAACATGGTTTTGATCATATGGTAACTGCTCCTTACACACCTCAACATAATGGAATTGCTGAAAGAAGAAATATAACCATATTAGATATGGTGAGATGCATGCTGAAGCAAAATAATTTGCCAAAATCTTTATGGGGAGAAGCTGTTTCAACTGCAGTTTATATTTTGAATAGGTGTCCTACTAAGATATTGAAGAACAAGGTTCCTGAAGAAGTGTGGAGTGGCAAACGACCATCAGTAAGTCACTTGAAGGTGTTTGGCTCTATGTGTTACAAGCATGTTCCTGATGCAAGGAGAAGAAAGCTTTATGACAAGAGTGAACCTATGATTCTGGTAGGATATCATAAAACTGGTGCACACAAACTATTCAATCCAGTTAATGAGAAGATTGTGTTGAGTCGAGATATTGTGATTAATGAAAATTCTGCCTGGGATTGGAATTCTAGCAATTCAATTAACAAATCATTAATGAACTTTGATTTCGATGAAGAAACTAATAAAGTAGAGGTCGAAGGAATTTTTGGGAATCCAGTCGAAGTCGAAGAAGAAGAGGTTGCTGATACTCCCGTCACAGTCGAAGTTGAAGAGGTTGTGGCTGAAACAAGCCAAATACCTCAGAGAAATAAAGTTCTTCCCACAAGACTTCATGATTATGAAGTGATAGGTGATGATGAAATCACACCAGGTGGAGAATTAGTTCATTTTTCTTTACTTGAAGGTGTTGAACCAATCAACTATAGCGAAGCTTTGAAGATTAACAAGTGGAAGTTAGCTATGGTTGAAGAGTTACAGTCAATCGAAAGAAACAACACATGGGAGTTAGTCGAATTACCACCACATACAAAAGCCATCGAAGTAAAGTGGGTGTTCAAGTTGAAACACAATGCAGATGGGTCAATAGCAAGACATAAAACAAGATTAGTAGCTCGAGGTTTTCTTCAAAGAGCAGGACTTGACTACTCTGAAGTATTTTCTCTAGTAGCAAGATTAGAGCCTGTTTGACTAGTAGTAGCATTGGCATGCAACCAATGTTGATCAACATTCCATCTATATGTGAAATCAACATTTCTGAATGGTCCTTTAGACGAATAAGTTTATGTCACACAACCTCCTGGATTTGTGATTCAGAAGGAAGCGAGTAAAGTATATAGATTGCACAAAGCGCTCTATGGCCTCAAGCAGGCACCTACGACATGGAACAAGAAGATCGACTCATACTTAGTCAAATTAGGATTTGTCAAATGCAAATCAGAGTATGGTGTCTATGTTTAGGTTGTAGCAAAATATATAACAATCATTTGCTTGTATGTTGATGACTTGCTAGTAACTGGAAATAGTTTGGAGAACTTGTCGAAGTTCAAAGAGCTGATGACGAAGGAATTTAAAATGTCGGATCTAGGAAAATTGTCTTATTTTATAGGCATGGAATTTCGAATGTCGAAGCAAGGTATGGTGCTGCATTAAAGAAAGTATGTCAAAGAGATGCTTAAGAGATTCAGAGTGGATGATTCGAATCCTGCATCCTCACCTGTTGAACCAAATGTGAGTTTGAGAAGAATGGAGAGGAAGACAAAGTCGATGCAACTTTGTTCATGCAAATTGTGGGATCTCTGAGGTATGTGTGCAACAGTCGACCTAATATAGGTTTCGCAGTCGGATTAGTAAGCAAATATATGGGTGAACCAAGAGTGTCACATATGTAGTCTACAAGAAGAATCCTTCAATATTTGAAGGGTTCAATAAATTGTGGAATACTATTTAGACGAGATTATAAAGGCAAAAAAGAAATAGTTAATTGCTTTTCAGATGCTGATTGGTGTGGAGATAAGGAAGATCGGAGAAGCACAACTGGATATTTCTTTCAAGTATTTGGTGCCCCAATATCATGGTGTTCGAAGAAGAAACCTGTGGTGGCATTGTCATATTCTGAAGCTGAATATATAGCAGGATCCTATGCTGCATGTCAAGCAATTTGGATCAGATCTATACTTGAAGAAATGACTGTCGAAGTGAAGAAACCTCTAGTATTGCAAATCGACAACAAGTCATCCATAAATCTGGCGAAAAATCCAGTTTTGCATGGAATAAGTAAACATATTGAAGCAATGTTTCACTTCTTGAGGGAAAAAGTAAATCAAGGTGAACTTGAAGTTAGGCATTGCTCAAGTGAAGCACAGTTGGCCGACATTTTCACCAAAGGATTGAAGATCGACAGATTCCTGAATTTGAGAAAGAAATTAGGAATAGTTCAGATTGACTATTTTTGAAGATGTTCGACAACTTGGATTATGGGGGTGTGTTGAAATATTAAATTAGATTAGATTAGAGTTGATTAGATTTAATATTTAATATAATCTAAGTTGTGTTAGCCCAAGCCCAATTAGGGTTGTATATAAATAGTCATAATGTGTATCATTATTTGTACACTTGAATAATACAAATCCTTAATTCCTTTATTATTCTCTCTTTCTCTCCTCATTAAAAGTGCCTCATGCACTAACAGAGAGTTTCACACCTATATTTCACAGAGGAGATATCCTACAAAAAATGACAAAACCAGTACTTTCAATAGCATATCTACACTATCGAAACATTATGTTAGAGAGTTGCGAAATTGCTAAAAATGAGTAGGCAAAATACCCTTTTTAGTCCCTTAATTTTACTTCTGGGTCCATTCTGGTCCCTTATCTTTAAAAAGTTCCAAAGTGGTCATTTAATTGTTCAAAAAGGACCACGGTAGTCCTTTCTGTCCAAAAGACACAAACGAACGTTTGTTTTGTATGCGTGGTAGCTGATGTGGAATGTTATGTCATCTTCTTTGTTCTCTTCAAGTCTGCATCGCTCATTTCTTTCTCTTCTACTCCAGACTCCCCCAAATTCTAGGGTTCAACAATTTTCTTCCCTTTATGATTCTGTAATTGTTTGAGGAAAATGAAGCAATCTTCATTAGTGTACTCATGTCAGTGTTCATACGTTGTGAAGGTCAACAACGGTGGATGTTTAGATGGAAATTTATGATGGAAACCCATAAGCGACTGTGGAGACACGGCTGTTCTTCGAAGGGCTTCAACTCACACGAATTTTGGGAAGTAATTCTAGGGTTGTCGTCATTATAAGGTAAGAAAGAAATTAAATGGCTTATTCATATTATTTTTTCTGATCTATCCAAATTTGGAATAACACAAGTTTCATCTGAAACTGGATGAGGATACTTTCAATGGTTCTATGATGATGTTGTGGATGAGAAAGAGCAGTTTATAAAGAAGCAAAATTGTAGGTTGGAGAAGCTTCAAAATGACCTTGATGCAGCAAAAATAGAGATACTGTCTTTAAAGGAACAAAAGGATGGACTGAAACAAAAGATAAGGGGGTTACAAATTAAAATGAAGAAAATGATGAATTTCGAAAAAAAATGGAAAAGAATGTTTTGTATGTTGTTAATTTTTGTCATTTGGGTGATGTTGTAAATTCCAGTATCGTTTGTAATATCATTTGAAAAGAAGCTGGTGTTATTAATTGATGAATTTGTATGTTTTATTTGTAACATTTTGTATTGAATTTTGGAACTAGTGTAAATTCCAGTATGCAACTGTATGAATTTTGGAACTGTATGAAACTGGTGTAATTTTGGAACTATATTTTTAATGAATTTTGTAAATTCCAGTAACTAGTGTAACATTTTGAATGAAATCACAGCATAACATATAAAATCAACTTAGTGAAGTCAACAACAATACATAGGGTGGTGGATACCACTAATATTCATAATTTTCATGTTCAAAAAACCTGATATTACAGGTCCAAAAACACTACTATTACATATCCAAAAACCATACTTTACATGTCTAAGAAACCTGATATGACAGGTCCAAAACAACACTAGACAATACAGGTTCAAAACACTTTAAAATAGCTTAACTAAAGTTAACATAACCTAACATAACTATTGCATTAAAGACGTTAATCTAAGCTTTCCATTTTGTTGCGGCTCTCTTAATAGGTGTCATCCTTCTTGTTGTTGGACCTACAACAGTTTTAGATGCATTCAACCTAGTTGTTTGACCAGATGGGACAAAAGGTGCATTTGGCCTTCTAACTTGCAACTTTTTGTATTTGGGATTCACTTTCTTGGATGATTGAGAAGCAGTTGGCTGAGATGCCTGAGCTGGCTGGGATGCTTGAGCTAGTTGAGATGCTTGAGCTGGCTGGGATGCTTGAGCTGGCTGAGATGTTTGTGCTGGATGAGATGCTTGTGCTGACTGAGATGCTTGAGCTGGCTGAGATGCTTGTGTTGGATGGGATGCTTGAGATGACTGAGATGCTTAAGATGGCTGAGATGCTTAAGCTGGCTGAGATGCTTGAGTTGACTGAGATGCTTGACTAGTAGATGGTACCTTGCAAGTAAGCTTGTTGTGTCATGCTTTCTTACACCTGCTACACTTTGTAATGAATCTTGTCCTTCTCATCTTTTTAGCAGAACCATCTATCTCACCTTGCTCTAAATTCCTCCTTTTTTGGCCTTCCAAACATTTTCCTAAATTCAGGGGGCAGAATATCAGGATACTATGTTCTCATCCACAGGTTTAAGCCATTAACAGGATATATTACAGGTTTGTACACTTGCATATATCTTGCTTTCCTGTAGTAATCAGGAATGTAGTCATCAATCTTGTGGTTCCTACTTTTGATTGCTGCAATTGAATGAACACAAGGCAGGCCTGTTAGCTCCCATCTTCTGCATGAACAATACTTTTCCTTCAGGTTAACTGTGAATTTTTCATCTGAGTTTTCCAGATGCCTCACTTCAAATATATGCTCATCAGTCATCCTAACATATAAATATACATTCCAAATATAAATACACTTCAAATATATACACTTTAAAGAAATTTGTTTAAAGCAATTTACCTAATAAGCCACATGTTTGTATATGAACTTGTTTTTTCAACCTTCTTCGTAATGTTAGGAAACACTTCAACATCTGCCAATTTCTCAAACCTCATCCTGTTTGTAGCCCATCTTTCCATCATGTATACCCTAATTTCTTACACCATGGTTATGAAAGGCTTGGCCCTAGACTCTAGGATGACACTGTTAAATGTTTCTGACATATTATTGAGAACAACATCATACCTGTTATCAATCTTGAAGTATGATCTGCTCCAAAACCTTGGAGGGGTGCTAATCATGTGTTTGTATGCTTCTCCATTGAGCTCTTTAATTACTTTCATCTCTTTTTCCCAAGCTTGGTAGTAAGTTGACTTGGCAACTTTCCATATTATTTCCTTTAGTTCTTTTCCTGGATACCTCTTCCTGAAGTTATTGTAGAGATGCCTAACACAGAACCGTTGTTCAACTCTAGGCAACAGTTCTTCCATTGGAGGCAATAATCCCTAAGTCATCAAAAATGCTAACATGAGACTTATGCGTTGGCACAGAAGTAAACTAATCATGTCCTTACCTGAAAATGGTTTTAGAGAAAAGGTGCTCGAGCGCACAAAATGGTTTGAATTTGTTTTGTGTTTTGTTACCTTGAAAAAGGGTTTAAGTATGCTTAGCATGTTTTTGATTTGCTAAGAAAAGAAGTTTTTGTTTTAGATGCAAGGATGCAAAAAGAGGAAGAAAAGAGTCTACAGGAGACTAGCCTATTTCTAACCTAGTATTATCATACAATGGTAGCCCTAAGTAAAGGATTAACAAAAGGGAAATGTCTACCTAATGTTAGCATGCATGGTTTACAACCTAAGGTCTAACTTGCATCCGGACGGAGCAAGCGCATCCTAAGGGAACATGGTATATACAAGGATAAAGCAAGCAAGCTAGCAAACAGAGCACACCTAAAGAGATCTTGCCTAGGTTAGCATGCCAAAGAAATTCTAAAAAAACTATCCTATAGGAAACATGCAATGAGAGCGAAGTCGTGATCTCAATTGCTAAATTGAGTGACTCATCGATCAACAAGAACGTAAACAAACACAAGCACAACACATATAGCAAATGAAGTGCGGAATGCCTGCTACAGGTCTTTAAACAGCGACTTCGAGCGCACGCTCTTTATTCCCTACTTCACATGATATCTAGAAAGTGGTAAAGTGCGAAGAAGTACAAGGGTAGAGCGGAGACTACCAAAGTGAGCAAGTCGTCAAGAGCAGACAAAAGCGCTGAAAAAGCAAGGAGTACGCGTCGAGCAAGCTTCACCAAGAAACAAACAGAGTCAGAAGCACTATCCAACTAAGATAAAGGCTAACGCATATTGCGAATGCAACACATGATTAGAAGTTCCTGCACAAAGTGTCATAAAATGTCACATGCATTTTGATAACATATAATATGATATGAATTTCTTAGGACGATGAGAAATAAAGCATGCCGCATTGGACACGAGCATAAGCCACATGCTTTGATCACATAACTACTTGTTATGTTACATGATCGAAATCACCAAAAATGTACCTTGCACAATGAACAAATACGTCAAAAACAATGAGGCACGACGGTATGAAAATCTCAATAAAAAATAAAATAAAAATTATTTTTTATTAGTTTTTAATGTGAGGAGAAAATTCTATCAAAAAACTAAAGGATTAATTCTTAGGAGAAATTCTATTATATTCTACTATTTTTATTGTTTTTTACAATTTTATCTTAACAATAGTATAGAAAAAATTAACGAAAGTCCTAAATTCTACAAAGAGATAGTAAGAAACAGGGGGTGTGAAACTGAAACCAGGGGTAAACCAGCAAGGGGCGCTAGGCCCATGCAATAATGTCCATAATGCTATTTTTTCGTTTGATGAAGCAAAGCGCTAGAGCCCATACAGACTGAGTCCAAGAAGAGGTTTTTGTTGTAACAAACACCAGACTTCATAAAAAATCCTGATGGGCTTAGAAGGCTGCAACTTTGGTCCACAAACTATTTTTTATTAAATCGCTACAGGCTCCAAAAGTGATGCAATGGACCAAGCAAATGGTCTGTGTAGTAAGCCAGATTCATCTTTCATCAATCCATTAACTATCTATTCAGATTTTAATGAATTAAAAAAATAAAGAATAAAAGAGAAATTATAAAACGCATAGTTTTGGATAAGTTTTGTAACACTTCAACTTCCAAAACCCTCAGCCCTCTCTAACCATTTTATCTCTTCACTGGTGCGATTTCCATCGATGAAGCACCGTTGTCCCCTACTCCCAAACCACCTTGTTTCAATAAACCCCCAACATCAACATAGCTTAATTTAGCCTCCTGAGTAAGAATCCGGCTACAGATTTCATAATACACATAACCAAGTGGTAGGATCGGAGAACCGAATTAGAAACCCTGGGCCCAAAATCCAGAATACAACTCTATTTCATGCGATGGCCATGGGGTTTCGACTCTACTCAACAACCTCAACGTCATAGTAAAGTAAGAAAATGCAAAAGAGATGACAGAAAATAGAGTTTCAACGACTTACCTACCAGAGCGTTTCTGGTGATTCTTCAAAGTCTACACAATCAACAGAAACCCAAAGGATGCTCGTTTTATAGGTATGAAATCCCTGCTTCTCTGCTCAGTTCCTCTTTTCCTTATTCTTCTTCTTGTACTCCATTTCTTCCAATTTTCTTCTGTGATTTCTTGCTTGACTGCTTTTTCATGTGATTGAGCATTGCGCCGATGTGATGTGAATATTGGCGTGTAAGAAGCAGAGAACTCGTTGTTGTTGATGCAGCGGAAGAGTGGAGCGGTTGTAGATTGATGGAGGCTGAATGCAGAGAGAGTGGTGGAGTGAGGTTGAAGATGAAGAGTTTGGAGAGAGAGAGAGAGATTGAAACGCGAGTTCAGGTGGGAGATCAAGAATATTTTTTGTTGCGTGAGTCTCCAACTGAATTATAGAGAGTTTTTGTTAGAGGTTTTTGATTCTGTTAACTGTTAGTTAACAATTCAGTTAGAGGTTGTTAGAGGATATTACGAAGTTAGTTAGAGTTTTGTTAACAGTTTTTTCCGGTTAGGCTTGGTCACAGTTAGGGGGTTGGAAGAGTTAGGCAGAATTCGGTTACTTGGTTAAATTCTGTTTGGTTATTGTTATAGAAGTTAGGAAATGGTTTTGACAGTTGGAAGTTGGTTATTCTGTTTGTGAATTCTGTTTTGGTTTTGTTAGTCTTCTATTACAGGTTATGGAGAATATGGTTAGGGAGAAGGGTTATTTGGAATTGGTTACTTGGTTAAATTCTAAACTGGTTTTCTATATTGCTTTATGCAGGTTTTTGTGGTTAACTGCTTTTGAAAATTGCAGGGCTGGTTGTGGAACATTTGCTCTGAATTTTGACAGAACTAGTTTTTTGAATGTGTGCAGGCTGAGTTTGAGTCGTAGCTTAATGTTGATGAATATGGGAAGTTGCTGAACTCCTGGAAGAAACATGAATATAGGTGGAGAAAATCTTGGGCATAACATGGAACATTAACAAGATGAAGTCATGATAGAGCCTAGGATGAAACTTAAGTCCAAACCAAATTTTGTGTAATTTTCTTGATCATGTAATGTAATTGGATGAAACTCAGATGCTGTATGTATTTGGAATTTAGCTTTGTGATCCGAACTTGATTGAGATACCACACTTTGAAATGGTTTTTTATAATGGAGACTTGATTTCAAATTTGAATTGCTTTCCCTCCATTATGCTTGTAACTTGAATGAAACAAACACAAATTTAAATGAAACTTTGTCCCAAAATTTAACTTTCCCAAATTGACGTTGAACTTTATCATGGGACGCCTTGCTTCAAAACTTGAATCACATTTGACATTTCACAAAGAATTGAGTCTGAATCCATTTATGTGTCATGCCTATATTTGAATGACGGGAGATGAATTAAGTGAACGTGAAGATGACAACTTGAACTACATGAATCTTCCAATCTTATCTTGAATCAACCATTAAAAATCATGAAATTTAGATCTTGAACCAATATTAATCTTGAACACAGTTAGAAATTTCAATGAATCCGAATTGGCATCTCATTTCTCTTGAACCCTAGTAAACTTGTAATCGAAGCAATAATTGTTTGAAATAATGATGAAGTTTTGAACTCAACGAACCCACAACTTCATCTTTTGTACCATGGCTTGCATTTTGCAATCCAATCCATACTACATCTCGACTTTATGGATGACAACATTACCTTGAGAATGCCTTGAAGTATAGAAAGAAACGTAATATGAAGCTCAATGAACCTCAGTCGATAGGTACTACAAATTCGAACATAGAAGATGTAAATCCCTAATACACCTGTGTTTGATGAATTCTTAATGGAGGATGATCTTGTAGCTTGATGAAGAAAAAATCCACAACATCCATGGACACAAAACCCTAATTCCGCAATTTCACTGCCTTAAAAAATAACCAGAAGAATCAGGCTCTATTTGAACATATACACCTTAGCCAATTGATAAAACCCTAATCCTGAAGGTTCTCGACCCCTTGCGAAATTATGTTGTTAGCGAATGTATGCAATGTTAAATGACCTAATGGAGATATGTACATGAGAAAAGTGCGACAATGCATAAAACAGACAAAAGTAGAAGGGTAGGACAAATTTGGGGTATTACAACTGCCCCTATTTAATCGTCTTAAACCTGAAAGTACAATTGGCACATGCCTTTCGGAAGTTCAAGGTTGAAGATGATTAAATATCAATGCCAAAAATTTGTCCTGAGAGAGAGAGTAAGTGTTTTATTTATTTATTTTTGTGTTATCTACTGGGGAAAAGAAAATTGTTTTTTCAATGAAGAGACAGAGATTGGACTTGTAACGTGGCTTGATGCCAATACAAGACAAATGGTTGGTATGAAAAGACAGCGGACAAGGTCTACGGGCGACCTACGATCCTAAGGTGACACATGAGAGTGATTTGACAGAGAACCTAGCCAAAGGGCGACCTCAGGTTCTAAGACAAAGTATATGGAAAGAACCTAGCCAAGAGGCGATCTCAGGTTCAACGATGATTTGAGGGAAGAACCTAGCCAAGAGGCGATCTCAGGTTGCAAGAAGGTGATCTAAGGAGGATCCTAGCCAAGAGGAAATCTTAGGTTCGACGGTGATTTGAGGTAAGAACCTAGCCAAGAGGCGATCTCAGGTTCTAAGAAGGTCTAAGGAAGAACCTAGCCTATGGGCGATCTCAGGTTCGACGATGATCCATGGGAAGAACCTAGCCTACAGGCGATCTCAAGTTCGACGATGATCTAAGGGAAGAACCTAGCCTACGGGCGATCTCAGGTTCTAAGATGAACCATGGGAAGAACCTAGCCTACGGGCGATCTCAGATTCAAAGAAGGAAACATGGGTTACGACATGAAGATTGTTTAGATAAGTGACACAGATGAGCATCAAGAAAGGTTAAACACAGACGAGTGTTTGAATCAATATGGACGGGTATTGAAAGAAGATACAGATGCGTATTAAAGGTTAAACACGGATGAGTGTTTGAATCAATACGGACGAGTATTGAAAGAAGATACGGACGAGTATCAAAAGGTTAAACACAGACGAGTGTTTGAATAAATACGGGCGAGTATCAAAAGCTAAACACGGACGAGTGTTTGAATCAATACGGACGAGTATTAAAAGAAGATACGGATGAGTATCAAAGGTTAAACACGGACGAGTGTTTGAAAGACTGACACATATGGGTGTTTAGGAATGGACACAAACGAGTGTTTGAATCAATACGTACGAGTATTAAAAGAAGATACAGACGAGTATCAAAGGTTAAACACGGACGAGTATTTGAAAGACTGACACAGATGGGTGTTTAGGAATGGACACGGACGAGTGTTTGAATCAATACATACGAGTATTGAAAGAAGATACAGACAATATCAAAGGTTAAACACAGACGAGTGTTTGAAAGACTGACACAGATGGGTGTTTAGGAATGGACACAAACGAGTGTTTAGGGAGCTGACTACCAGACAAGAACTGGGTTTAGAATGACAAAGTGTATTGATTTTGTTTGGCATTGAAAAGGTGAAGGTCACCGATTGGGGACTTTGGGCATGATACCCTCCTGTAGGGAAGTATTGTTGTCTTTGAATAATTCAGGTCTTTTGTATAGGGTACCTGATCTGGATTATGCTTCGTATGCATGTTTGAATTTCTTTTGCCGCAAAGATCCACTCTGATGGATCGGCTACGCGCTTTTGAGGATGAAATGTTATGCAGTGATAACTATATGCAATGCAAAGAAATAAACTTCATGGGGATAAGAGTAGGCTTGCTGGGAACCATTGCTCATCACTAGGGATGTCAATATATATCGATGTTGGAATTCCTGCAGTATCAAAGGTTGCTGGGGATACTGACAAAAATTTTCCCTGGGGAGCTCTGGAAGATCAAAGATCGTTGTTGACTCTGCCGAGGATTGAACTGCTGACGAAGCGAGTCTTCAGGTACGCTGCTGGATTCTGAATTATACCGTTGGGAAGAGATAATCTGGTTTGACTTCCCTATATCCTGGACTGAAGAAGAGGATGATAGAACTGAATATGCCAAATAATGGATGCTGAACACCATGTGGATCTCTTTGAATACATGCCCCAGGTTTACGCACAATGGGGAATTATCTCTTAAATCACTTGGGGATAAGAGATGGGTGTGGACACTTACGAGTGCCCCAATTGAGTTTTGCGAATGCCCCGGTTGAGCTCTGCGAATGCCCCGGTTTAGCTTCACTGGGGATATTCTTGATTAACTCCGCTGGGGATGCGCTTGCGCGTGCCGAGTTAAAAGACGATTCCGAACTTTCTGAATTCACTTGGGGAATCAGACCCGAAGTTGTCTGTAGCAGATGAAGGCAGCTTCGCATGCTGGCTAGGTCAGGGTGAGTGTTACAAATTGCTACCTGCAAGGAAAAACAACATATGGAGTGCATATGACATCCCCACATGGTTATACATTGACGTGAAGTCAAGTTTTATCTCGGCTTGAGAATCTTTATTCCCCATGTTTCTAATGCCATGTTTATTTAACAAATAAAACATATTATGCATACAAAAACATTTCATAACAATAAGAGGCAACTTTGATGAAAACATATTTTATTGATTGGCCCGTGAATAGGAATTCGTACAAGGAAGTAACTCCTATATGAGGTAGCTGCAAAACAGAAATGGAAAAAAAATACATCAGGCATAAATGGCAACGAGAGATGCTCGAATTTCCATTAAAACTGGTATTGCTACAGTTCCCATATCCTAAGTTGTCTCAATGCATTGCCTATGAAGAGTAGTAGTTGGACTGGTCAATTCGCTGCCAAGGTGCTATAGATGTGCACGTGTCATTTGTGAGGAGCATTCAGGCTACAACCTCTCGCTTAAAATCCCTAATTTTTTCTTGGATCGCCCTTTCGAGTTTTCGACACAACGGGATACCCATTTTTGCCTAAGTCGCCCTTCCGGGTTTTCAACTTAGCGGGTTGTTATCTTTTTTCATTTTATCCCTAACTTTTTCCTGGACTTTTGTGTCCACCGGGATGCCCATTTTTTTGCCTAAGTCACCCTTTCGAGTTTTCGACCTAGCGAGTCTCTTTATGCGTAGAATTTTTTGACTGTGTCTGAATTGACTGGGAGCGGAACGACTTCCCCATCCATATATGTCAGGATTAAGGCACCTCCTGAAAAAGCTCTCTTCACAATGTATGGTCCCTCGTAATTGGGAGTCCATTTGCCCCTTGGATCAGAATGGCTTTGTACGATGACCCTTCTTAGGACTAGATCACCAGGATAAAACTTTCGAGGACGAATATTTTTGTCAAATGCTCTTTTCATTCTCTGTTGGTACAACTGGCCATGACAGATGGCCTTCAGCCGCTTTTCATCAATCAAATTGAGTTGGCCGTACCTTGTCTGAACCCATTCTGCCTCATCAAGCTTGGTCTCCATCAGAACTCTTAATGAAGGAATTTTTACTTCGACAGGGAGTACGACATCAGTGCCATAGACAAGCGAAAATGGGGTTTCCCCTGTTGAAGTGCGCACATATGTTCTGTAGCCAAGTAGAGCAAAAGGCAACATTTCATGCCAATCTTTGTACGTTCTGACCATCTTCTGGACGATCTTCTTTATGTTCTTGTTAGCAGCTTCGACTACACCATTCATTTTTGGTCGATATGGTGATGAATTGTGATGTTCAATCTTGAATTCTTCACATAACTCCTTCATCATGTTGTTGTTAAGATTAGAACCATTATCAATGATGATTCTATGAGGGACTCTGTAACGGCATATGATTTCCTCCCTGATGAAATTGGTGACGACCTGTTTGGTTACATTCTTTTAAGAAGCTGCTTCTACCCATTTGGTGAAATAGTCGATAGCCACTAGGATGAATCTATGACCGTTCGAAGCACTTGGTTCAATTCTTCCAATCATATCAATTCCCCACATCACGAACGACCACGGGGAGGTTATAACATTCAGCAGGGTTGGAGGAACATGAATTTTGTCTGCATATACTTGGCATTTGTGGCACGATTTCGCATATACACAACAGTCACTCTCCATCGTCGTCCAGAAGTATCCTGCTCGTAAGATTTTCTTTGCCATAGAATGCCCGCTTGAATGAGTCCCAAAAGAACCCTCATGGATTTCCTTTATGATTGACTCTGCTTCGTGTCTATCCACGCATTTGAGCAGAACCGATTCATAATTTCTCTTATACAGGACGTCTCCTGATAAGAAGAACTTGGATGCTAATCTTCTAAGCATACGCTTATCACATATTGTAGCATTTTCGGGATACTCTTGCTTCTCGAGGTACCTTTTAACATCGTAATAACATAGCTTCTCATCAGTCATATCCTCGGTTGAGAGACAATGGGCAGGAAAGACATGTGCCGGCTCTTTGTACCCGAGGATGCGTATATTAGGCGCCTGATTTGGAAAGCTCACTGAAAACATGGATGCTAGTGTGTCTAAAGCATCAGCTAGCTGGTTTTCGTCTCTGGGAATATGTTCAAAGGTGATTTTATCAAAAGCGGGTATTAGCTGCAAGATGTAGTCTTTGTATGGAATCAAACTGGGGTGTTTCGTCTCCCAATCACCTCGTACCTGATGTATGACCAGAGCAAAGTCTCCAAAGACTTCCAGGATCTTGATTTTAAGGTCGATAGCTGCCTTTAGACCCATTACACATGCCTCATACTCTGCCACATTATTTTTACAATAGAAACATAACCGGGCCGTAAACGGTGTATGAATATTATGTGGAGAAGTCAGTACTGCCCCAATGCCATGGCCTGCAGCGTTCGAGGCGCCATCAAACGTAAGAGTCCATCGCTCTTATGGATTGACCCCATCATAATCATCAAGCTTCATAACATCTTCATCAGGGAAGTCAAATTTCATTGATTGGTACTCCTCCAACGGCTGATGAGCAAGATGATCTGCAAGAATGATACCTTTGATAGCCTTTTGTGTAACATATTGAATGTCATATTCAGATAAAAGCATCTGCCATCGAGCAAGTCTACCCGTGAGTGCTGGTTTCTAAAAGATATACTTTATCGGATCCATTTTCGATATTAGAAGGGTCGTGTATGTCAGCATATACTGCCTCAAACGCCGAGCAGCCCAACCAAGTGCACAACAAGTTTTTTCAAGTAAAGAATATCTAGATTCGCAATCAGTAAACTTTTTACTCAGATAATAGATGGCATGCTCTTTACGTCCTGTTTCATCCTGCTGCCCGAGCACACAACCCATGGATCCTTCCAGCACCGTCAAGTACATAATGAGTGGCCTCCCAGGCATTGGAGGGATAAGGATTGGTGGCTCTTGGAGGTACTGTCTAATTTTTTCAAAGGCTTCCTGGAAATTAGCATCCCATCAAACATTTTGATTCTTACGCAGCAGTTTGAAGATGAGTTCACAAATAGCTGTGAGATGAGAAATGAACTTGGCTATATAGTTCAATCTCTCGAGGAACCCTCTTACTTCTTTTTCATTTTTTGGTGCTGGCATATTCTGTATAGCTTTTACTTTGTTGGGATCTACCTCGATGCCTCGTTGACTTACGATAAAACCGAGTAGTTTACCGGATCGCACTCCGAAAGTGCACTTATTCGGGTTAAGACTTAGTCTAAACTTTTGCAGACGCGCGAATAACTTTTACAGATGGACTAAGTGTTCATCCTTGTTTTGTGATTTTGCAATCATATCATCAACATACACTTTGACCTCTTTATGAATCATATCATGGAAAAGCGTCACCATTGCACGTTGATATGTTGCACCAACATTTTTGAGGCCAAAAGGCATGACCTTATAACAGTAAGTACCCCATGGAGTAGTGAATGTCGTCTTTGTCATGTCTTCCGGGGCCATCTTTATCTGATTGTATTCTGAAAAACCATCCATGAAGGAGAAAACTAAGGACTGAGCCGTATTATCAACCAAGGCTTTCAACAAGAAAGTCAGACGCCAGGTATATCAAGTAGGAGATATTGTAATAAAGCAGATCATCTTGCCGCAAAGTGATCCCAGGGGCAAATGGACTCCTACCTACGAAGGACCATTTGTGATCAAAAACATATTTTCTGGTGGGGCTATGATCTTAACCACCATGGACGGTGACGACCTGCCGCACCCTGCGAATGCAGCCATAGTCAAAAGATACTACGCATAAACGACCCGGCAAGTTGAAAACCCGAAAGGGCGACTTGGGAAAAAATGGGCATCCCGGTGAATCGAAAACCCGAAAGGGCGGTTCAGGCAAAAATTAGGGATAAATAAAAAAAATCTATACACCCGGCAAGTTGAAAACCCGAAAGGGTGACTTGGGCAAAAAAGGGTTTCCCGGTGGATCGAAAACCCGAAAGGGCGGTCCAGGAAAAAGTTAGGGAATTAAAGCGTATGACTATGTCTCGTCGGATCACTTTAAGGACAATCTCTTCACAGACAAGCTCCAGGTTTCTGATCAATCCAATCATCTGCGGACGAAGCAACGAATGGACAGGATATTCAGAGTTACGAAGGCTATAGCAGAATGGGAACCCCATGGAATTTTCACACATAGCCATCTTTCTTTGTATAAATTTTTCTCATTTTTATGACAAAATTCTCTTACTAGGATGTCTGTCTCCTTTGTACAAAATACTTCCACAAAGTTAATACAAAGATACTTCAAAGTGCAGAAAACTATTTGCCTTTTCTTTCTTTTTTACACTTGTGTTTTATTTGAAAACGTCCAATGATTTATTAAATGAGCATATGCATTTGAATATAATCACTGTATACAAATAAACGAAATGGGAAAAAATAATTACTGATAGGTTGAAAGTATAGGAAGACGTCTTTAGGCTATTCCAGGAGAAATCCCCTGTTGCATATCATTTTTGATCCCCCAGCGGAGCTAAAACCTTGAAATACATATCCCCAACGGAGTTAAATTTCAAAATCCCTATTAGAGTTAAGTTTTCAAACTCCCAATCCCCAGCGGAGCAAGACTTTGAACTACAAACCCTCAGTTAAGATGAAACTTTCTTCCCCAACGGAGTCAAATCTTCAACCTTTAAACCCCAGTGGAAACCATCCAGTTTCCTCCAATTTCCCCGGAGAGTTGCTTTAAAACCAGATAATTCCCCATAGAGTTATTTTAACACCTTCTTCCTCAACGGAGTCAAAATTCCATACACAATCAAATCAGCATGTCATTAAGATCCCTAGCGGAGCTGAGACTATCAATCTATAGCAGAAACCATCCGATTTCTCCAGATTCCCCAGCAAGTTGTCTTAAAATCTGAGAATCAATCAGATAACAGTTAACTTTTGTCTTATCCCCGACCTCTGGATAATTCCCCAGCAGATTGGCATACAACCCAAGCTCCTGAGCTCCCCAACAGTGAGTTTTTCCCCAGACTCATGAACTTGCTCTCCAGCAGGATAGCTTACCAGCAGTATAGCTACTCCCCACTTAGTTTTTCACTCCCCAACAGATTGAAGATTCTTATTCTTGATTCCCCAGTGAAGTTTCCAGAGCCTTCTTTACTCTCAGCATGAGTTTGTCAAAATTTTTAATCCCCTAGCAGATCAAAGATTCTCATTCTCAGTTCCCCGCAGAAGCCATCTGAGCATTCCTTATTCTCCAACAGATCAAAGTTTTCCTTTGATTGATCCCCGGTAGAGATCACCAGAAGTTTTCCCTATTTCCCAGCTGAGTAAGGATTCCCTTTGTATAATCTCTAGCCATAGTCATCAAAGTTCTCCAGATTCCCCAAGCAGGTTTCTCAGGCAACACTTGGCATTTATTCTCACAACAGAATATTTATCATACTCCAAAGACTTGAAGGATCCCTACATCCCCAGGAATGTTGTGAAAGATTCTCACATCCCCACAGAAGTTGTCAAAGTTTTTGATAATTCCCGCAAGTTGCCAAGGATTTTTCTATCCCCAGCAGTGGTCCAAGGATGTCTTATCCTCAACAATCAAAGATTTTGAATCTCCAGCAGCGGTCATGGATTTATTTTCCCCGACAGCAGTCGAAGATTTTATTATCTCCAGTGTGATCGGTGGGAACGAGAACTGACAGTTTTGGAATGCTGGTTCGCGTTTGCGTTTGTTTTTGAAAAATGTTGCGGTAAGCAAGAGTCGCCACCGTCTTTTATTTTATCCAACAAGGAAAGGACAAAAGCACAGAAAAATTACTTTTCGATATGTTTCTCGGGTTCGGGAGGTAGATTATAGAAAGGGAAGGTGTTAGCACCCTTTCTATCCGTGATTATCCACGGGCTCTTAGGTACTTGCTCACTATGTTTTCAAAAGTTTGCTTTTCTTTGTGTTTGTGGGTTTTGAAAAGAGTTTTGTTTTTGAAGAGAGTGTAAGTGCGAATTTTTTTTTTGTTTTTAAAAGGAGCAAGTACTTAAGAACATCTACCTACTAAAAAAGGAATTAAACTGTGCAAGTGTCCTTTAGACAGTGCTATCCCACTATTGAGGAGTAGGTAGCACCGTCGTTGGAGTTTTCGGGTCAATTCGATTTAAGGGACGTGTGGTCACTAAAGCAATGTTAGGACGCTTTAGTGGTAACCCTAATGTCTTAGATCATTTTATCCGAGGAAACCATTTCGAGGCAACTTTGATCTTTGGACAAGAGGGCGACCTCTAAAACATCCTATACTCAATGACCACGTTCGAGGCAACCAAGTGAGGTGTACCCTAGGAGTGGCATGTGCAAGTGTGTCAATTTTCAGTTTATATTATCTTTGTACATGTTATGGTGAGCTACGGTTGATTTTAAATTAAAGGTTAATCTTGTCATGCAATCCTAGTTAGCATACATCTAAACAGTTAATATATGTACAGGAATTTAAAGTGCGGGAATTGTAAATCCTACGCTATTACAAGGCTTCGGGGAGGGGGATTATTTACATGTCCAAAAATTGGGGGAATAAAAGCAGTAAAGTGTAAAAGTCTTAGCTAAGCTATTACAAACCAGTAGGCATTTACAATAAAATAAACGCGCGCGAATCTGAAAATAACCTCTAAAAATCTAAGAATAAAATCTTTTTGTTGTTTTTTATATAAAAGAACATAAGGCCTAAGTCAATTAATTTTTTTTAATTTTAAGAAAAATGTTAAAATAATTAATTAATTTATTTAAGAAATAAATATAGTTGGAAAAACAACTAGCCTAATGTTTTTGTGATTTTTTTTTATTTTAATGTTAATTAAAAAGATAAAAAGATGTCAATGAAAACAAAAATAAAATACAAGGGGGATCCTTCGATCCAGGAAAAAAAAAGGAGCTTAGAGCCAAGGAGGGAGTGGAAGCTTCGATCCAAACAGGATCATGGTTCTTTCAATTGGGCCAGGAAGTGGGCATGAACAGCCTTCGATCCAGGGAAGGGGATTTCCCTTCGATCCTGGGAAAAATGCCTTCTTCGATCCAGGAGGACTATGGGAAGCTTCGATCCAGAGAAGGTGTCTCCTTCGATCTGGGATGCTATACCTGCAAAAGTATGTTAGCAAAATAAAACTCAGGGCCTGGTATCGAACCCCAGGCCCTTCGATCCTGCGTGCGCTGAGTCTTTTCAGGCTAAATCTGCAGCAAATGTTAGCAAACAAAGAACATGACCTGGGGCCAAACCCAAGCCCTTGAATTCTGTCTAGGATGGCAAATCGAATGGGATAGAAAATATGGAGGTGTTATGCAAAATGAAAAGTTTTGACAATTTACCCTCTCTTACCAGCAGATTGAATTTTCGATTTGGGTACTGGCTGGATGGGAGCACTTTCAATCTGAGGGCTTCTGGGCGTGGGCACCTTCGATCTGAAGGACTGCTTTGGCTTGGAAAATTCTGAAAACCTTTGATGGATTGTATGGGCAGCGCTTCTCCAAATCTTCCCTGTTTCTTTTCTCTATTTTTTCCTCTGTGTTTTTTTTTTTGGTAATGTGTGCTGGCCCTTGTATTTATAGGAGTGTGAGGGTGCATGAAATGGCAAGGGACAATCATTTAACCAGGCCATTAAAGTCATGAGACAAGAATCAGACACATTAAAATATTTCCGTTTTTGAAATATTCATGTCTCTTGAATGAACCTGGACACTTTGGATTTTCGAATGCCTTCAGACCATGCTCTTTGATTGGTCCTTGTCCAACTATCAATCGACGGGTACTAATTAAAATTCCAATCGAAAGGCCTTGTTAACAGGCCAATCGAAAGGTGCTGTTCATGCTAATCGAAGTGCTTGTCCATAATGCCAATCGAAAGGCTCCTTCAGAATACCAATCGAAGGGTCTTTCAGAATGCCAATCGAAGGCCTTGACATAATGCCAATCGAAGTGCTTGTCCATAATGCCAATCGAAAGGCTCCTTCAGAATACCAATCGAAGGGTCTTTCAGAAGGCCAATCGAAAACCTTGACATAATGCCAATCGAAGTGCTTGTCCATAATGCCAATCGAAAGGCTCCTTCAGAATACTAATCGAAGGGTCTTTCAGAAGGCCAATCGAAAGCCTTGACATAATGCCAATTGAAGTGCTTGTCCATAATGCCAATCGAAAGGCTCCTTCAGAATACCAATCGAATGGTCTTTCAGAATGCCAATCGAAAGGTACTTAAAGCATCACTCACAAAATTTCTTTTTCCTTAGGCAAGAGTTTATGATCAACCATGCAGGGGGAAGACTTTGGAAAACATGAGAGGGCAAATTTTGGGGTGCAACAGTTGACCCTGTTCAATTTTCTTAAACCTGAGGATATATATTGGCTTTCGAGCCTTTCGTGATTCGAAGGTGGAAGATAACTGAACACTAGAGTGCCCAGAAATTTGCACTCGCATGGTATAGTATCAGCATTGTGACGTCGGGAATGGGCTTACAGATGCCATTTGGAGATTGTTGGTAGGAGGATGGGCTTAAAGATGCCATTTGGAGAGGTAATGGATAGTCATTGGAGATGGGCTTAAAGATGCCATCCAGGGGCGATTGCTGGACTGTATTTGAATGAGTGACAAAATTACATCCGAATCTGGATCGTATCTGGACTGTTATTTGAAGGTCTCTGATTGCCTGTCATTAACTGGAAGAAGTAAATCTAACCAGAGGAGGTATTTTTTGATAATGATGTGTGATGAAGGAATCTGAGACGATTACTACTCCAAACATATTACGAAGGAATCTTGGACGATTACTACCTCAGCAGGATGATGAAGGAATCTTGGACGATTACTACCTCAGCAGGATGATGAAGGAATCTTGGACGATTACTACCTCAGCAGGATGATGAAGGAATCTTGGATGATTACTACCTCAGCAGGATGATGAAGGAATCTTGGATGACTTCTACCTCAGCAGGATGATGAAGGAATCTTGGACGATTACTACCTCAACAAGATGGTGAAAGAATCTTGGACGATTACTACCTCAGCAGGATGGTGAAGGAATCTTGGACGATTACTACCTCAGCAGGATGGTGAAGGAATCTTTGACGATTACTACCTCAGCAGGATGATGAAGGAATCTTGGAGGATTACTACCTCAACAGGATGGTGAACGAATCTTGGATGATTACTACCTCAGCAGGATGATGAAGGAATCTTGGATGACTTCTACCTCAGCAGGATGATGAAGGAATCTTGGACGATTACTACCTCAGCAAGATGATGAAGGAATCTTGGACGATTACTACCTAAGCAAGATGATGAAGGAATCTCGGACGATTACTACCTCAGCAGGATGATGAAGGAATCTTGGATGACTTCTACCTCAGCAGGATGATGAAGGAATCTTGGACGATTACTACCTCAGCAGGATGATGAAGGAATCTTGGATGACTTCTATCTCAGCAGGATGATGAAGGAATCTTGGATGACTTCTACCTCAGCAGGATGATGAAGGAATCTTGGACGATTACTACCTCAACGGGATGGTGAATAAATCTTGGACGATTACTACCTCAGCGGGATGGTGAAGGAATCTTGGACAATTACTACCTCGGCAGGATGGTGAAGTAATCTTGGACGATTACTACCTCAACAGGATGGTGAAGGAATCTTGGACGATTACTACCTCAGCAGGATGGTGAAGGAATCATGGACGATTACTACCTCAGCAGGATGGTGAAGGAATCTTGGACGATTACTACCTCAGTAGGATGGTGAAGGAATCTTGGAAGATTACTACCTCAGCACGATGGTGAAGGAATCTTGGACGATTACCACCTCAGCAGGATGGTGAAGGAATCTTGGACGATTACTACCTCAACGGGATGGTGAAGGAATCTTGGACGATTACTACCTCTGCAGGATGGTGAAGGAATCTTGGATGATTACTACCTCAGCAGGATGGTGAAGGAACCTTGGATGATTACCACCTCAGCAGGATGGTGAAGGGATCTTGGACGATTACTACCTCAACGGGATGGTGAAGGAATCTTGGACGATTACTACCTCAGCAGGATGGTGAATGAATCTTGGACGATTACTACCTTAGTAGGATGATGAAGGAATCTTGGACGATTACTACCTCAACGGGATGATGAAGGAATCTTGGACGATTACTATCTCAACGGGAGGATGAAGGAATCTTGGATGATTACTACCTCAGCAGGATGATGAAGGAATATTGGATGACTTCTACCTCAGCAGGATGGTGAAGGAATCTTGGACGATTACTACCTCAACGATATGATGAAGGAATCTTGGACGATTACTACTTCAGCAGGATGGTGAAGGAATCTTGGATGATTACTACCTCAGCAGGATGGTGAAGGAATCTTGGAAGATTACTACCTCAGCAGGATGGTGAAGGAATCTTTGACGATTACTACCTCAGCAGGATGGTGAAGGAATCTTGGACGATTACTACCTCAGCAGGATGGTGAAGGAATCTTGGACGATGACCACCTCAGCAGGATGGTGAAGGAATCTTGGACGATTACTACCTCAATGGGATGGTGAAGGAAACTTGGACGATTACTACCTCAGCAGGATGGTGAAGGAATCTTTGACGATTACTACCTCAGCGTGATGATGAAGGAATCTTGGACGATTACTACCTCAGCAGGATAATGAAGGAATCTTGGATGACTTCTACCTCAGCAGGATGATGAAGGAATCTTGGATGACTTCTACCTCAGCAGGATGATGAAGGAATCTTGGATGACTTCTACCTCAGCAGGACGATGAAGGAATCCTGGATGACTTCTACCTCAACAGGATGATGAAGGAATCTTGGATGATTACTACCTCAACAGGATGATGAAGGAATCTTGGATGACTTCTACCTCAGCAGGATGATGAAGGATTCTTGGACGATTACTACCTCAGCAGGATGATGAAGGAATCTTGGATGACTTCTACCTCAGCAGGATGATGAAGGAATCTTGGACGATTACTACCTCAGCAGGATGATGAAAGAATCTTGGATGACTTCTACCTCAGCAGGATGATGAAGGAATCTTGGATGATTACTACCTCAGTAGGATGATGAAGGAATCTTGGATGACTTCTACCTCAGCAGGATGATGAAGGAATCTTGGATGATTACTACCTCAACAGGATGATGAAGGGATCTTTTGATCCACATTAACATTTTAAACTCATATGTATCATTTGATCAAGTTTGGACCATAATTCCTCAAGAAATTTGATCAAATCTCCAAAAGGGCAAAATGGTCAAAATTAGGGTTTTTGACTGGGAAAGGGTAATTTCTGATTTTTGACCTAGAAAATGGTCAATTAGTTTAAAGCATGATCTCAAGAGTCCAATTGCATCATTTTTACCTAATGACATGGGTCAAAACATTTCAAGTTCATTGGATTGACAGATGAATTTTTCAGTCAACTGATCAAAAGTCAACTGTATACTGAAAAGTCAAACTTTGATTTTTTGGTCAAATTCAAGTGCCAAAGATCACAATTCATCAAAACATGTCAAAATATGAAAATTATTCATCAAGAAATCAAAAAGTCAAGATTTCATTTTGAAAAGTCAAAATTTCTAAACTTAGAAAATTTTCTAAGTGTTGGAAATTTCTTATTTTTTCATAACTTTGAGCAAAATTTTCACCATGATGCAAGATGATTCAAGAGAAACTTATAACATGAAAGTTGTATATCTCCATGAAATCTACAACTTTTCTTCACACAACTTCTTCCAAAAGTTCTTGTATCTCAAGTTATAATTTTAAGAACATAGGGTCATTAAACAAAACACTTAGTGAAATTTTGCCCTAATTTGGTCAGGATTTTGACCCAACTTCATGGCACTTTTTCATATAGTTCCAAGGGGAATCTTAAAAAGCAATTCAAAGATGGGTTGTAGATCATATTTCAATATTTCCAAAATTTCCAAGAACTCCTTGAGATCATTCTTGAGTAGGGAGAATCGAAGAGATAAAGTTAAGGTTTTGTCACTTTAATTACAAGTCATTTTAGTGATGAACAAAATTCAAATTCAAACTATGCTACATAAACACTACCTTGAAGGCCTCAAACTTGTTAGGAACTCCATAATTAATGGTTTACACAGCTGTTAGAGGCCTCACTTCAAGCATTCAATGCATGAACATGCTTTATATCCATTTTTGGAAGAAAGGTCACATTGCGATTTTGATAAAGTGACTTTTTGTAAAAAACTTGTACTTGAGCCTTGCACTTGTTCTCTTCTGATAAAAAAGTCCTATAACTCATGAGAAATGTTTCAAACACTTACAATCACCCATCCCATGCTTGTACCTCTTCTTGAAACTTGTTTCCCTCTTTTCTTCAAAATCAAGTAACCTAGCCAAAAGCTAAGAACTTGTACTTCTGACTTGCCAATGCACTCAAGCACTTTTGTTTATACATACACAAACCATTTGACACAAACACACGAATGCTCAAGCCTTGAAAGAACCTAGAACTCAGAATCACACTTCACACGTCCATTTTTACACAAACTGACCAAAAACTTGAAACTCATAACCTACTCGTGCGTTTCTTGGCATTTTGGTTTCTAAAGTTTCTAAACATCATATAGAATCAATCCCACACCCTGTTACAGAACTGTAACACCATTAA
This sequence comes from Vicia faba, assembly GCA_948472305.1. Lineage (NCBI taxonomy): Eukaryota > Viridiplantae > Streptophyta > Magnoliopsida > Fabales > Fabaceae > Vicia > Vicia faba. Next base: position 1,200,024,242 of record OX451738.1, read on the forward strand.
CACCATCCTCCATTTTCAAAAACTCAGCCCTACACATTGACTTCTCCAGACCATTTCAGCCATCCATTTCTCAAGCTAATCATTGCATTAGCTTCCTCGGACCCCAAGGAAGCTAACCAGATCATCACCATCACTTAAAACAAGCTCAAACTCAAAACACGATTTCCAGTTTTGAGGTAAGTTTTCTTAACTTTGAACTCTTCATACATGCATCATCAATGATTTATTTGTGAACAAAACATGTAGATATCATTGCCCTAAAGCTAAACATGTCCATAGTTTCCATTAATTTTGCTTGAGCTTAAGAATTTTGAAACTGAAATTTTTGAGATTTTTAGGGTTCAGATTAGGGCCATTAAAATTCATGCTTATCTTTAATCTATAGTTTAAATGCTTTACATTTCTGAAACCGTGAGAGAATTTGGTACAAGTTTCATGTTTACAATTTTCATTTTTGATGAGAAATGAGCAAGTTACAATTGGTATGGCTGGAGGTTGAAGATGAAGTCATCAGGGCGCGTTTTGCCTTGTATATTTATTGATTTGCCTATATTAATGGATGTATAGCCACCCCAGTGGTAGAAGTGCACGCATGTAACCTTTGGGACCTGGGTTCGAGCCCCAGTGGTACCCTTTTCATTTTTTTTACATTTTGCTTTCTGATTTTTTGTCTTTTTGGCAGGCGCTTGGCCTCTTTGGGCCTGGCTTGTTTTTATTTTTGCTAACTAACCCCCTGCAGGCTGTTTGCGCCCCTGCCCAAGTTTATTTATTTTATTTCTTATTTCATTTTTATTTTCTTAAATATATTTTCTAAATATTGAAAAAATCATAAAAAATACAAAAAATGATAGATTTATATTTTGACTTAGTTTATTTTATTTTTCTCACAAAAAATATTTTATTTAACTATACATTATTTATTTTTATTAACTAGTCTTATAAATTAAATTAAAACTAGGATAGTATTTATTTTTTCTTTCACACTAATTAAAATATATTATTTTTAATATAAAAAAGACTAAAAAATTTTATAATACTATAAATATTTTCAAGACAAAAATACCAAAAAAACACTTTTCTTATAAAACTTAATTTCTTTTATTTTAATTAATAGATTTAGGGTTTTGCTTAAAAATATTTTCTTAGCAAATTAGGGTTTACTCTTTATTAATTATTTTTATTTAATTAATTATATTAAGACAAAATCCTTTTTCTCTAAAAAATCCAAAGAAATATCCATTTACTTCACATTTTGCATTTTTGTATGTTTTTATTTTTGTACATTATATCCATTTAAATTCCTTGTACATTGATACCCATTCAATATGGTTGTAATAGACTAACTAGGTTTACATTCTTGCAATACCCATTCAATTGGTATACCCTCCCCACAAATGTTGTAATAGCGTAGTAACTTTAAATTCCGCAATTTATCGCTTTTATATATAACATGCTAGTAATTAAGGTTTGTATGGAAAGACTAAAACCAATACTTAGAAAACCCTAATCCAAGACAAAAACAAGCATGAAAACAATACACTTGCACACAAGCACCCCTAGGGTTATTCCACTTGGTTACCTTATACAAAATGGCCATATTACGCATGTGTGGTATCTTAGCAAAAACAAGAAAATACAAGATCATAGTCCCTCGATGATGCTATCTTAGCTGCCTTTCAAATGATCTTAGTCCCTAAAAAAGAATGCTAAGATACCTTGCAGCATTGCTAATCATGGTTATACCATGACCCACGCCCGTCCTGTTTATATCCAAAGATAGGGTTACTTACCAAATCAATGTTAAGATAAAAATGTCAAAGGAAAAAAAAATGAACAAGAAAGACTTTTGAGTAGGTAGAATTCTCCTAATTACTTGCTCAAGTTCAAAACAAACATCCTTTCTATTTAAAAAAAAAACAAACACCTACACTTTTAAAAACCTCTTACAAACTTGAAAACATTTTCAAAAGATCAAACACTTTGTATACATTCTTACGAATGAGAATCATTACAAAGTTTGCCTAAACAATGGCCTCTTTACAAAATACTTTCAAAAAACCACACAAAGCACAATTTCAAACAAAAAGCAAGTGATCTAGCAAGTAACTAAGAGCCCATGGAAAACCATGGATGAAAAGGGTGCTAATACCCCCCGTTTTCATAATCTACCCCCCGAACTCAAGAAATAATCTCAAAGGTCTTTCCTGTGCTTTTTCACCTTTCCTTTTGGATAAAAGAAAAGTCGGTGGTGACTCTTGCTAGCCGCAACATTTGCGATCAAACGCAAAATCCTCAAGTTAGTTCTCCCACAGTATCACATGCTGGTTTTGGTGATAGGTTTAGTATTAAGGGGGTGTGAGAATTAAGCCCAATAGAAATAATAATATTATTACTAGGTTTAGTTATAATAATAGAAAATAGGTTAATTGAAAGGGTTAAGAGAAAGAATAGAGAAAGTGCTGAATGTGAGAAGTTGTGGAGAAGAGGAAAAGAGGAAAAGCGGGATTCAATCGGAAATTATAGAGCAACCTTCAATCCAAAGTAAGGGTGGGGTTCTGACTATATAATTGGGTATATGATGTATGTTACGTAGGAATTGGGTTGTGTAAAATTGTTAATGTGTGTGATAGTTGTATGAACATTTGTTGTTTGGAATTTGTGATAATTGTGCTAACATTATAGTGATTCAACCGATGAATCAAGTGTTGGAAATTTGCATATATTGATGTGGATATAGTTGTTGTGTTGGTCTAAGATCATGGGAAGGAAAGGAATTATTGATCGCAAGAAAATTTGGACGAAGTTGTAGAACTACAACTGGAATTATGGACGTGCGTCGAGCGGCATATGTATGTTGGTGAAGGGTGCCGAATGACACCATGTTTTGTGCCGAGGGAACGGTTTTTCATGCCGAGGGGCATGAATCCATTGTCTAATATCTTCTTTTCTTTGTTTTTGTGTCTGTCTAGCGTGTCTGTTATTTAGTAGTTTGTTATAGAAAAAGGTGTAGTAAGGTTAGAAAATAATGAATAACAGTAGAGGTTATTTATTAGTAACAGAAGTGAACAATGTGAAGGTTAGTATAATATAGCAGGTGAGATTAATAATGTTCAAAATTAGTAACTAGTATGGTTTTTAGTTGCAATGCTAGTAGCAAATAACAGAAATAGTAGTAATCAAAATATAGTAGCAGTAGAGATATTTAAGTAACAGGAAAAATAATAGATTCACTAATTTAAAAAAAAACTATTAATGAGGCTTAGCAGCAAAATAATTTAGTGGAAGTACTTTAGTAGGAACGTGCGAATAACATTATTGACATGTGTAAGTTGTTGTTACTAATTATTAAAGTTGCAGGTGATAAATTTGATTGTGTTGCCTCTATTGATTGACAATTATTAAGTTGTAGGTTTATGCTAATGTTTTTATGTTGTTTTTGTTGATGCTGCATTTAATCATGTTGTCGCATACATCGTATAACATGTTGGAGCTGATGGTCGTTAAGTTGGCGTGGATTGGAAAAATATTAAGTTGAAGGCTTATGCCTTGTTACTTCCTCTATTAATTAGCAAGATTTCTAAGTTAGGAGTTATGCTCCATTGGTACGACATGCATGTGTGTTGTAATAAGTCACATTCCACGTTGCATATTTGAGTTGTTGTGTTGATGAATCAAATCATTATAATCAGTTGTGATTTATGTTGTTTATGAATGAAGAAGCGATGATTTTGCATATACTAATTCTAATATAATATTTATCCTACATCCGATTATATTGTTCAATATCTCACCCCTTCTATTTGAATGTTACCCCGATGTTGGTAACGTGCAGGTAATCCTGAGTGAAGTCTGTTTACCTTCAGTAGTTCAAGTCGGTGTTGTTGCTTTGATACGTAACACTCGGGGGGACGAACGCTTGCTGTTTTATTGTTGTTATTATTTTAGTTGATTGAACTTTAAATTGTTATTAGTTAAATACTTATTATTTGAAGTTGTTTTAGTTGGAATAAGGTGATATATTCTTTTAAGTTGAATATTTGACTCCGCTGTGTAGTTTTGACAGTTGTTGGTTTTTAAAAGATTAAATTATGTTACTGTTGGTTCATTCCAGTTTAATGTGTTATGTATCTATAATGAATGCCTTTGATTTAAGTTTAATGTGTAACATCATATTTTTTCATCGGAAATTTTGTAACTCTGATCTTGATAATATTTGCCGGGTAGAATGGGGTGTTACAAGCACCCCTTATGTCTGTGGTTCTCCATGAGATCCACTATTATTATTATAATCAAAGGGTGTGTTCTATCTAAAGCTTACAAGCTAATAAAAATGCATGAATGCAAAGTGTATATACAAAGAAAAAGTTTTATTAGTCGTGCATGCCTCAGTTGCAGACCTTTGTGCCTACGTGCCCTCTCTGGGCAATGAGAGATCAAGACACTTGTAGTTCACCTGAAAAATATTGGTTTGCTATATGCTTTTTTATGAACAATGATAATTTCACATTCTATTGTAGTTCGACCTTTGGAGACACACGCACTGGTAGTAGAAAGGAATTACGTGTTCTTACCTGAAAAAGGTTTTCAAAGAAAAAAAACTCGAAGGCAAAAAGGTTTGCATTGATTTGTATTTTTACCTTGAAAAAGGATTTAAGTAATGTTAGAGTGTTTTGAAGTTTTCTTAAGAAAAATATTTTTTGTTTTAATTATGCAAAAGGGGAATAAAAAGTCTAAAGGAGACTAACCTAGTTCTATCTCCAATGTTATCTTGCAATGATGGTCCTAAACTTTGGATAATCAAGGGAAATATCTATCTAAGTTAGCATGCATGGATTACAATCTTAATGTCTAACTTGTATCATAAACGAAACAAGTGGATCCAAATGGAACATACAAAATTCTAAAGAAAAAAAGCACAAACACATGTGAAAACAAACAAAGTCGAACCAAAACCAAAACAAAAATCAAGTGCGAGCTATCAACAAACAATGAATCCAATAGACTTCAAAGTGGGAGTAAGGAACTCTTTTCACTTGATTTTCTCAATCACTGATATCGATTAATAAATTGAAGCGTAAAAATTTAAAGAAACATGAGCTAACATCATCAAAACGAATGACAAAGTGTGGGGGTGGGTTACGAACCCTTTTCCACTTTATTTGACTAAATGGATTAGAATAATCACGGTTCAAAGTGTCAACGTATAACGCAAGCTAATAATGGCACATACTAGAAAGTGTGAGGCGGATTGTGGGCCCTTTGCTCGACTTATTGAATCGATTACGAGCATAAAAGAAAAGGGGAGCTGAATTGCCTTCTTTGAGGGCTTTACTCAATGCCTACATTGATGTCTTTAAACAAACAACTTTCCCCTTTTGAGGTATTTTGCAAACACAAAAATTTCCTCTTTTGAGGTCTTTAAACAAACACAAACATTGCCTCCTTTGAGGAATTTAAACAGAATTTCCCACCTAAAGTAGGGACTTCCAAACATGCATCTCTGTTCCTACTTCTCATGGCAAGGAAATTGAAAATACAATGCGGTCTATAAACAGGATAAACAAAATACCAAACGAACAAAAAGTTTGTAGCAAAGTGATATCAACGCAAAAGAAACTCGACGGTATTCATGCAAGCTTCACCAAGCAAAATAGAAATAATCAGAGAAAGATATCCAATATAAGAACCAAGCATCGCCGTGTGAAAATAAATCACATGCGGAAAGCGCGTCGCGTCAAGCTAATAGTTCTGCACAAAACAAGTCTATGCAACCAAAAATAATCCAAACATCGCGTGTCGCGTAACAACGCTTTCAGAAACTTGCACAAGCCACAAAACCAATTAGAAATCAACAAGGAAATTTGAGAAAACTCGAGCATCAAGTCATAACTAAAAAATTATATTGGATTGCAAAGAAATCAAGTTTAAATAAGCATCGGAACATGGAGATTAAAAACCGGGAGCAACACCGTTATCTCATGAACCACACAAAAAATCGATATAAAATCATCAAAACTCAATGAAAATGCCAAACAGATACCAAAGCAAGCTTACCTATGCATTAATCAACCATTAAATCATGCGTTTATGAATACTTACCGACTCCGGGCAGCACTACACCATATCACAAAATTTCTCAGAAAACCGCATCGGAAACGATAAATCTCAACATCAATGGTCAACAAATGCACAATTATGCCTAAGTATTCATCCACTAACTCTTAAAACACAAATTACAATGTATTTGTGAAATCCGGGAAGCAACTTCCATGAGTCAATATCAACCGAAATCGAGTTCGAAAATTTATAATCGAATGTATTAAAACAATTATTGGTTCATGGAATGTTGCCTAAAATTCACATACAAATTGCAATAAAATAATTCACATCGATGCATTTATTTTCAAGAAATTTTCACATCCCTCAAGTTTCAACAAAATTAATTGGATCCAAAGTTCTTACATCGACACAATTAAATCCAACATAATCAACAATCAAAATTAACTCGCAAGAGGCATCGACATATGAAATTAGCAATAATTCTCATCAATCAAACAACTCGAATTTCACATAGACACCAAAATATCATCAATAATTTATCGATTAAATCTGTGAGATCTATATGAATTGATCAATTATTCAACCTATTCCACAACTTTCTAACATTATCAACATAATTAAATCTTCATTTCAAGATCTAAAATCAATTCATGAATAATTTAAGAAAATCTTCAATTCAAAAATCAATTAACTCCAGAATTTAATGATCCAATTAATGTAATATTCAATTAAACACTTAAATCAAACAACCTCAAGAATATTTACCGAGTTTACAAGAAAATTGAAGAAGATGATCAAAAATTGAATCAGAGAGGAGGAAGAGCACCAGATTAGCGCGACGGCGGAGTATCCGAAGGAAGAATAAGGCGCAAAGACGAAGGGACTAGCGGCGACCGGAGCTAAGCGTGACGGAGGGAGGCGTGGTGGTGGAACAAGGAGGAGGCCAAAAGTGTTGGTGGTGCGTGGTGGTTGGGGATAGTAGAGAGGGTGGTGCGGAAATGAGATAGAGAGAGGAGGAGATTTGAAACTTTTTTTTTGTTCTTGAGTTTTCCTTGAGAAAACTATGAGTTGATTTGAGTGATTTTTGAATAGTGAATGCAAAAGTGATTATGATTTGAGTTTCAAAAATATATAGGAAAGCCCCTAAGTCTTGTTTGGCAAGTGAACTTTTGAATAAATGCAGAATTTTGACTTATTTTGGTGTACCGCTCGAGATTGAACCATAATTTCATGACCTTCGGTGCATAATCCTGACGCGAAACCTGAAACAAAATCATCAATGATAAAATTTGTGATGCAATACCGACAAAATCTCCTTGATACGGTAAAAATTGATTGAGTTATGCATTTTGCAATGGAGAGAAGAGATTGACAGAAAACCCACTGTGCAGATTTTTAGCTTATTTTTGTGTGCAGTCTGAGAAAACCCACAAGGTCATCACTTTCCGTGCATAATCCTGATGCAAAACCCAAAACAAAATTGTCGATGATGAAATTTATGATGCCATGCCGAAAGAATCATCCCGATATGATAAAAATTGAGTGAGATATGAATTTCACAACGGTGAGAAACGATTGATAAAAAACTCTTTGTGGAGACTTTTCAGCTTATTTTTATCTGCAGCGTGAGAAAACCCACAAGGTCATCACTTTCGGTGCATATTCCTAACACGACACTTGAAACAAAATTGTTGATGACGAAATTTATGACGTCGTGCCAAAAGAATCTCTATGATACGATAAAAATCGAGAGAGTTATGATTTTTTGAATAGCGAGAAATTTGGACAGAAAACCCACTGTTTCGGGTTGCACCGCTTTTTCAGCTTATTTCCATGCACACTTTAGGAAGCGAGCCATAAATCAACACATTCAGAGCACAATCTGAACTCAGAACCTGAAGCAAAGTTGTAGCTAACAAAATTTGTGATCTCATGCTTCAAGAATCGTCCCAAACTGATAAAACTCAGGAAAGTTACAACTTTTGCAATATGGAGAAACAATTCGATAGAAAACCACTCCGGGATGGAATTTTCTCAGGTAATTCGCACTTTCGGAGATCTTCTTCAAATAATTAACTTTTGACCCAAACATACGAATTGAGGACAATATCAAGATGGATTTTATGCCTAAAGAACCATTTAAAAATGTCAAACCGGGCGAAATTTGTGAATTTTTGAACGTCTGATAAACAGTGGATCAACACACAGTTTCAGGGTACTAGTCTTAGAGTATTTGCAAGTCCAGAGATCTTCCTCACTGAATTAGCTTCCGACCCGAACATATGAATTAAAGAAAATAACAAGGCGGTTTAAATGCTCCAAGAGCCACTCCAACATGATCTTCCGGTGAGAAGTTATGAATTTTTGAACATCTGAAATAACAATAGACCAACAAATCCACTATATTACATGTTTTTCAGGTATTTTGCGCTTTTGAAGATCTTCCTTACAAAATTAGCCTCCAACCTGAAAAGATGAATTAGAGAAGATCTTGAGATGGTTCTAATTCCTGAAGAAGTATTCCCAAACCATTTTTAGGTCTCAAGTGATGAAATTTTGAAGTTGTATTGTGAAATACTGATTTTCTGTTCAAACTATCCTGAGTCAACTGAAGCGCTTGGTTTTCTTTGCAATTCAAAGCATGTTTGAAAACATGAGAGCTTGGCATGATGATGACTTGATGACTCACTGATCGTGAAGCTCAAAAAAATATGTGGAGTGCACTTGAATCTCTAAAACCCTGAGTTTCTGCTTTGCTACTTCCTGACGGAACACTTGAGCTTGAGATGGTGAAATTCTGATTAAGCCATGTTCACACTGGTCAAAATTGAGATTACTCATCGAAGAAGGAATGTAAATAAACACATGAACCTATCTCAAAGATTATTGAGAACCAAGTACCCGAACTCGCCTTAACCATGCTGAACGAAGCTTGAAGACAACGTGATCTTGATGCATTGTGATGCTATGAGATGATAGAGAATCTTAGGGGCAAAAATTGGGGTATAACAATATGTTCTAGCATATGTGCAACATCTGGACCTTGTGGTGCACCCCAATTTCCCCCCCTAAGATCCATTCATCATATCATGTTGATTCCATTACAATAAGATCACACTAAGATTCTTGGTTCCCCTCCCTATATTTAGCTTTGCACTTTGAGGAATCACCAAGCACCTTGACTTGTGTTCTTTTGTGATCATGAATATTTTTTTTGTCTTGATTTCTTCTTTTAATTAATAAAATGCAATTTTGGTTTGTCTTGTTTGTTATCCATGTAGGTAAAGGCAATGAGATTTAACAAGTTGCCCCATGGGTTCATGAGTTTATTTCCATGCCCTAGTTGTGATACGGTGGGAGAACTGACTTGAAGTTTGCGTTTGTTTTCACAAATGTTTCGGTTTAGCAAGAGTTGCCACCGACTTTTTATTTTATCCTAAGGAAAGGTCAAAAAGCACAGGAAAAACCTTTGAGATGTTTTCGTGGGTTCGGGGGGTAGATTATGAAAAGGGAAGGTGCTAGCACCCTTTTCATCCATGGTTATCCATGGGCTCTTAGTTACTTGTTTTAGATCACTTGCCTTTGTTTTTTAATTTCTTTGAAATGGTGTTTTGAGTGTGTGGTTTTGAAAATGTTTTGAAAAAGATGCCTTGTCTAGGCAACCTTTGTAATGATTCTTGTTTGAATACATACAAAGGTGTATGTCTTTTTGAAAAGATAATTCAATGTTTTGAAAGTTGTTTTGAAATTGTTTTTGAAGTTGTGTTGTGAAGTGTGTTTGAAAAATGGCAAGGATGTTTTGCAAGATTTTTGATCAAGTAACTAAGAGTTGTCTACCCTATTTTACTCAAAGATTTTTCTTATGTTTTTGACCCTTTTAACAGCGTTGCTTCACCATTGTGTTTGATGAACAACCTTGCGTTAGGATGTTTAACGGGACAGGCGTGGGTCATCGTATACAATCATTGAAGGCAACTTGTGAGACGCTCTAGCAATTTCGTAAGGGACGAGATCATTTTATCGAAGGCAACATCGAGGGTCATCGAGGGACTACGATCTTTGTTTATCGAAGGGACAATTGCTAAAGTGTCTCATACTCGAGGGACATGATTGCATTTTCCGAGGCAACAAGTGGAATTACCCTAAGGGTGCATGTGTGAATAGTGTGTTTGATTTGCATGCATTTTGTCTTGATTAGGGGTTTCCTACTTGTTAGTTTTATCTTTCCATACACACCTATTTACTAGCATTTGTATAAAGCAATAAAAATGTAGCAAATGAATATCCTACACTATTACAACCATATTGAAGTGCAGAAGAATATAAAGGAAAAAATAAGATAAAAAGAAGAAAAAATGAGCTCCTTCGATTCAGGCAGGAGCACCCTTCGATTTGCATTTTGCTGGCCTCCTTCGATTGGGGCTAGCACCAGTGAGGTCATGGCCTTCGATTGGGCTTTGGCACCAGTCAGGTCATGTACTTCGATTGGAGGCTGGCACCAGCATGGGAGTGCCTTTCGTCTGAGCCTAGAAGTCAGTGTATGGTTTTCCTCCTGGTTGTCTGTTTCGTTCGACCTGGAGAAAGAGGATAGATGCCATAAGCTTCGTTTCCTATTTCCTGTTTCCTGTTTCTTTCATTTAAAGCATTAAATGGCAACTTGGCCTGAGGCCATGCTGGTATTTGTTTGGTAAACAGTTTAACAGTTAAAGGAAGTTCAGGTAAACAGAAAGCAAAAACGAAAGGGGTTAGCTCTGAAAACATATTAAGTAGGTGGAAACGAAAAGAACCAAAGTGTTATGTACATGTCTTGAAATGAAAGGGAAGATTATTCACATACTATGCCATGAAACGAAAGGTTCAAGGGTAAGAGTGACTTACCTTGCTTCAGGCCTTGAATGGATGTGGGATTCGAACTTGAACTTCTACCTAGACGTTTCTGGAATTCGAAGAGTAGTCACATGGGGTTTGCTTTTGGTTCGAAGAGTTGTCACAGAAGGTTGTCTTTGAGTTTGAACAAACTTCTATGTGTGGGGTGTTCTTCAGAATCGAAAGAGGTGAGTGTTTGGGATTCTGGGTTTTGATTTCTCAAGTGTTGATGAACTTGAGAGTTTTGTTGTGTTTGAGAAATTTTGGGAGATTCGTTCCTCTGGTCCAAAGATCCTCCTAAACATGTGTTGGAGCCTCTTATTTATAGGCAAAGTTGGCTGAAGCTTTTGGAGGGAAAACAAAATAATTTGAACAATTTGAGTAAATTGCTCTTTTTAGCCTTTGAGGGACAGTGCTTTATTGCCATTTTGGTGCAAGGAATTGGGCGGCAGTGCAGGACTGCTGTGCAACAATTTTGGAGTTTTATGGCCAGTGAATCAGGCCCGAGCCTGGCAGCGCACGTGACTTGGTCGACAAATGCCTCTGGCCTCTCATCCTTTTGTCTTGACTCCCTAGACTCACCTTTCGACCAGACTTTCAGTAACCATCTCCTTTTTTCAATCGAAGTGACGTTCGAAAGACTTCCCTAGACAATCCTTTGAATGGGCCAAATTAATGCTCTTGGGATGGATCAGTAATATATGTCCTTCGAATGGGGACATCCAAACATGCCTGACAAAACTCTTCGAATGCACTACCAAGATGCTTTCTTTGCCTGAGGCAATGACATAGTGAAGAGTTTGTATGCTTGGAACAGGCCATTTATAACAGGAAATCCTTCCCACTCAAATTTACCTACAAAGGGGCCATATGACCAAACGAAAGAATGACAAAACACTTGTGCCCAAGGATTCACACCCCTAAGCGAAGGATGTGTGCCAGGGATGGAAGGCTCAATCGAAGCTTGCAACGTTGGAGAAGTCACTCCCCCAAACGAAAAAGGCGTGCAAGGGCAGAATGTGTGATCGAAAGAGGGCAAAAGAGAGGCTTTTTCCTCATGGATCGAAGGACATCATCAAGAGGGTTTTTGCCTTGTAAATCTTGGCTAACACGCAGGAAAGAGGCTATATGGCCAAGTGAAATATTTGTACTTAAGAGAATACAACATTCAAACGAAGTCCAATGTCCCAATGAAACAAGAAATGAACTTGCCCAAAAGGAGTCCAGCGCCCAATCGAAGGATGCAACCAAGCCTACATCGAAGGAGCCAAAGTTCCCAATCAAAGGATTTAAAATCAAAGAGAACTTGTTTTTCCTTCAATTTTGTCAAAAAGAGCATTTTCATCTGTTTTGCCTTTTTTAGCAATTTCCTCTTTAATCTTAATGCTGGAAAATCCAAACATATTTGTGTAAGCTTGAATTTTGGGAATCCTTTGTGAGAGTGGCCTTGATAATTGAGAGGGCAAATTTTGGGGTACAACACTAGTCAATAAAGCTTGAGAAGTTCAAGCCTCACCATTGAAGTTGCTTTGGAAGAAATGGCATGGCAAGCTTGTTTTGGTTTACCATATTTTGAGATTAGAAAATTTGATCCAAAAACAACAAGGGGTTGATTGAAGAAGTTATCATGCTTGGACAAGGGTTTGTTCCCATTGGTCACAAGTGCATATTTCTCTCAATTATCAATAAATGGAAGTGGTTTTGGTGGCTATTAGTTCTAATTTTCATCATCAACAAATTCTATTTACAAATCATTTGTTTTGATACAAGAAGTTTGTTCAAAATTGTCAAAGTTCCTCAAGGCATGTTTCTTAATCGAGGAGCTAGGATTTTGAACTTCAAAGGAGTATATCTTGCCCATATTTTGGTATTTTTGAGTGGTTTAAAAAACATCCTTCTCTTCAAAGGGTTATCAACAAATCAATTCAAAAGTTTCAAGGAGTTTTCATGTGGAAGAAAATTGATGATGAAGAAAGATTACAAGTCCTCCAGATGAACCCCCAATTTCTCATATGTGACTTCAAATGATCATAACTTGGTCAATTTTTATCACCTTGAGCCCATTATTTTCCCATAATGATCTTGAATATGTTAACTTTATTCCTTATTTTATGTGCAAAGTGAGAAAATGGATGGAAGTTACCTTAAGGATACAGAAGATTATAGGTCATTTTATGAAATTTTTCCAACTTCAACAAGTCTTAACTTTCTCAATTTTTGGAGGTTTTTAATGATTCAAGTTTAAAAATGTCATTCAAGAGATCTAATTCATTCCATCTATTTTGGTCAAGAGCAAATTCCAAGTGGAAGGCCATGTTTGGATGCAAGACATTATAGGTCACTTTTGAAGAAAAATTTGAAATATTTCTAAGTATGGAAGGCCATGTTTGGATGCAAGACATTACAGGTTTGCACGAATTCTCTCCAAAATGCATAATTCACTCTTCCTTTTGATCCCATTTGCTTCTCCTATAAATACATGAACTATCCCATTCATTTTCTCAAGCTTGGGTAGCCAGAATCACCCTGCCAAACTTGTTCCATAACTCAGAATTCAGCAAATTCGAAATCCATACACAAGCCTTTTTCAATCCAATTTCTTCATCAATTCACTTTCCTGGATCTTCCCTGAAGCTAACCATATAATTACATTCAAGAATCGTGCCCAATATTGCTCCATAGAAGTCCGGTTTTAGAGCTCTGCAACTCAACTTCAATAGGTAGATTCCTTCATCAATTCTTCAAAACTTTGATATCATTGTGATGCTCTCATTGCCCTGGTTCTAGTTGCAACACTTGCTTTTTACTAGAAACAAGTTTTGACCATGAAATTTCAAATCCCTTTTCAAAACTTTCCTTCCAAATTGCTTGAGCTACAATTTATATAAATTTGGCGCGAGGGTGTGGTTGTTTTCGTCTTAAAGAGACAAAGCGAATGACATAGGTCTGAGCTTCTGATTTTACAGTTTGAGAGACCTGAAATTCACGTTGGTTGGAGGTTGAAGATGACCAACGTGTCATCTTCCAACCAATGATGGCACGCCACTTGTTATTTTTGAATTCTAATTTAATAATTAATTCAGTGCTTTATTCACTAATGACCATGATATGCACAGCGCGCCAGATCCCTTGGATTTGATTACTAATGCGTTTTGACTCTCATCCAATGGTCCTCATATTTTTGAATTTTATTTTATTTTCTCATTTTTTATTTTTAATTGTTTTAAACTTAAAAAATCATAGAAAATTCATTTTAAGTCCAAAAAATCTAAAAAAAAATTGTGAAAAATATTTTTGATTATTCTCTTTCTGAATTTTATTATTTCACAATTTAATTTTGTGTTTTGGTATTTTTTATAAATTTAAACTTTATTTGAATTGTTTTAAATGTTTAAAAATACTTTTATGCATTTTTAAATTCTGAAAAAATTATGGAATGATCGAATGATATTGTGACAAATATTGGCGACCTTATTTTATTTTTGTTTTTGACTTTGTTATTTTTTTAAATCATTTTTGGTTTATTTTACCCATTTATTTTAATTTTAAAAATAGTTTCTGACTTTAAAAAATTACCAAAATATTTATAAAATCATTTGAGCCCTTTTCTGATTTTTCTATGGTCTTACTTTTTATTTCTTGATAACTTTGAACATAGTTGAAATTTTTCTCTTTTATTTCTATTTTTAAACATGATTTTTAAGCCTTTTTGTATATATTAAAATGTAATATTATTTTGTGACTATTTTCTGGCTGATCTTGGGTAAAATTTTTGATCATGAACTTTATTAACATCATTGGATCCATGGTGTTGAGTCTAATTCCACAAAAATGGATGAATGATTTTAATAATAGTTTGATTAAATTTAATCCAAAAGTGGTTTGTATATTCTCTCCCACCCATATTCATCTCATCCCCATCTTATTGCACTAAATTTTGTTGGAGCATGATATCTATATCATGTCTCAAAATAAATGGTGCATAGATTACTATTGATCGACCTCAAAATAGGTGGGACTTCTATATAAGTTCACTTACGATTTCTTAAGATAGCGCTAAATTTTGTCCCGATTCGAATAAATGATCATTCGTGGCCCAAACCTATGTTTGCAAGCCCAAGTATGTGAATTTGATCTCTTTGATCCAATAACCTTGAGATTCATTGTGTGGAGGCTTTGGTTCTACCAATCCTCTAATGGATCTACAACACTTTTGGTCAACGCGGATCACTTAAACATCGTTGATCATTAAATGACACTTTTGAGGATTCCAAATTGATGATATACTTGACAAAAAGCAAATGCAACTTGTTATGCGGAGGCTTTGGTTCTACCAATCCTCTAATGAGTTCCAAATGCAAGTTTCAAGATGATCATCCAACTAACCAGTAATCACTAATACTTGACTTTATCCTTTATTCTTTTATTTATATGCCCTTTTATTTTTATGCACTATTTACTTTTAGCATTTACATTTCATGCCATTTTCATCTTTGCTCATTTGAGCATTTACTTTCTTGTCATTTTTATTTTGCTCACTTGGGCTTTTCTTTTCTTTTCTTAAGATACTTAATAATCAACATAAACCTTAAAATTTTTTAATGAAGCTTGGACTATTTGGTTACTATCCTTGGCATTATGGAGCATTGGACTTTTTGGACTTAGGATTAGAAACCTTGGCCTATGATTGGAGACCTTGTGATCTTATCTGATTACTTTGTGTAGAGCTCTTGAGGTTTACCTCAAGACATTGGGTTGTCTGTTTGTTTTGTGTCCAGGTTATTATGATTACACCCTTTGTTTGTAATCTGGAATGCACCCGTATGCAGCCGTTACTCTACCCAATTTTTGTGAAGACTTAATACACTTGAAGTTTGGTTCTCTCAAGAGGTCTAGTATTTCTACTTGTTTGGTTTCAATCCAAAGAATGGTAATTCTATCTTGGCTCATAGTGTCAAGTATTGGCTTCTTGTTGGTTAGATGGTTCTTAACCCTAGATTTTACCTTATGCTTTAGGATAGCCTCTTCTTCTCCTCCCATCTTCTTTAATTTCAAAAATCTTCTCCCTCCTTTTGAAAACTCTTCTTGTTTTAAATTTGAACCACTTTCATAATAAACTTGGACTTAGGTCCATGCATTTTCAAACATTTTCATAAATAAACTTCAATAAAATTAATAATACTTTAACATTTTTGTGAAAAAACTAAAAGTAAATCAATCTCATTTCAAACCACTTTGCCACTTTGGCTTTTATCTTTAAACTTTTCTCAAAAGATTGAACTCTTGTCAATCCTTGTAGTGATGCAAACAACTATACTTTTGCAATATGTAGTGAAGAGAGATATTTTCCACTTGGGTGTTGAGTGAGGCATTGTTGATTTTAAAATCCAAGCCATATCCTCCACTTTGAGATGATGCAAATTCTCCTTTCTCATGATTGTGGGTAGTAGGTATGTTTTCCATACGGACAATGACGATGATGTTTTATCTTATAAAATTAACCAACACATTTGTTTTTAAAATTTTAAAAAAAGAGGAACTACATGTACCCTGATCCCCTATTGCACGAAAAGGTGGTACGTAGGCACTAAAGATTCGCAATCGCAGCGGGTGCAAAAATCATAAAATAAATATAGTTATTTTCTTAACTCCACCATCCATTTTTTATACAACATTTTTCATAGCCAAAATATACAGATTTTTCAAAGAGGTTCCTGTGGAGTACCGTAGATGTTTAGGGTGCTAATACCTTCCCTTTGCATAACCAACCCCCTTACCTTGAATCTTTCCCCCTCTTTTTGGGTTATTCGCTCTTTTCACATTCCTTTGGAAATAATAAAGCGCGGTGGAGATTTTGATTTTGATTTGTATAAGTCTAGTCAATCCAATGGCTTAGTTTTAAACATTTCTACCACTATAGAAAAATGGTGACTTCACTGGGGAAAGGTTGACCTCTTGCTGGTCCATCCCTAAGTGGGTTGAGCCTATCTTTGTTTATATCTGTATATGTGTTATTATTATTTTTGTGTATATGTTGTATATATGTTTGTTTGGATTTTCCTGGTTTTCAGGGTGCTTGGTGATTACTCATAAGTCCTATACCCGGACTTGGGCAAACTTTAAGATAGGACGGATGGTATAGTCATGTTAACTTTGAGGGAGTAATCCCAAAAAAGGAGGCATGAGATCCCCCACTCAGTGGAGTCCCCTTTGACTGTAGTTTTGTTTACCGAGTAATCGGGAAGATGTACTGCTTTCGACTTGGGAGCCTGCTGAAACTGAGGACCGTAGAATACCAAACCCATCTTGGCCTTTTAGGTGTAGTGCGAAAGATATGACAGAGTAATCCAGAAATAGTTGTCACGCGATACTACGCTCGAACGAGTTTTTCTTGAGAATATTACTAATTACCCAATTAATCGGGAAGTTGGTAATATCCGAAAGATGGATGTAGACTCTGGGAACTTCTAGAACCTTGTTCGGCATGTGATAACTTTTAGACCAATACCTTATGGGTACTACATTCGACCTCATGCTCACGAAGTTGAACCTATGAACCCTATATGTGTGATCTTGTGTGTGATTGTTGCATCATGCATCCATGCACTCATAAGCATCTTTCAGAGAGATCTTATTTCAAGGGATTTAAAGGTTGACCATTTGTGAATATCTCAAGTACTTTATAACCATGGATTATGGAAAGAGAAAGACTGGGAAGTACAGTTTCAAGGATCCCAAGATAGATGAGTTGATCAGTCTAATTTCTGAGATTGAGTGTTCTGCAGACTTTAGGAAGAAGTATGGATCCATTATTCCTCTCATGAAGCTTAAGATGAAGGAGGGTATTCTCTCGACCTTGGTCCAGTTCTATAATCTGATGTATCATTGATTTACTTTTCCCGACTATCAGTTGACGCCTACATTGGAAGAGTATTCTTATCTGTTGGATTTACCTGTTACCGATCATGTTCCTTTTACTGGTTTGGTGGGTGAGCCAAAACCACATGAGATTGATGCTTTGATTCATCTGGGGAAGTATGAAGTGGAAGCCCATATGACTACTAAAGGAGGGATTAGAGGATTATCAGCTCAATTCTTATTGGAGAAAGCCCGTTACTTTGCCAGGATGAAGAGTATAGTCGCTTTTGAGGCCATCTTTGCTCTACTTGCCTACGGGTTGTTCTTATTTCCTAATGTGGACAAGTTTGTTTACATTAATGCTATCAGGATCTTCATGATTGGAAACCCAGCTCCTACCTTGTTGGGTGATGCTTATTACTCTATTCATCTTCAGAATTCTTATCATGGGGGGATGATTATCTGTTGTACGCCTCTGTTGTACTGATGGTTTATCTCTCATATGCCTCAGTCTGATGCTTTTTAGGATGTCAAGAAGGAACCCCGTTGGGCTCCTAAGATCATGGCACTTAATAACTCGGATATTGATTGGTATCATCGAGCTTACCAGGATATAGAGATTATTGATAGTTGTGGTAGTTTCCCCAATGTACCTCTTCTTGGTACAAAGGGAGGAATTAACTATAACCATGTTCTTGCACGGCGAAAACTTGGTTATCCGATGAGGGATAAACCAAATAGTATTCATTTGAGTAGTTTCTTTCTGAAGGAGGGAGAAGATCATAGGGAAGCTAGGGAGCAAATTATGAAGGCCTGGCGTCACATTCATAAGAAGAGTAGGAAGGATTTGGGACCTAGGGGTGTTGTTTCTTTGGAGCCATATCTTCAGTGGGTCCGAACGAGAGCTATTCAATTGAAGATGCCGTATTCCCGGGAAACAGCTATGCCTGATTTGTTTGTGAAGACCACTCCTCCCTCATTGGATGATATAGAAGAGCCGCAACTTGCTTTGGTTAGGATGCAACAGGAAAATGATGCTTGGAAGAACAAGTTCCAAACTTTAGAGATTTCTTATAGAGCATATTTGAAGTAGATAAACAACTTGATTGAGATTCTTGAGAGTCGAGCTGTAGAGACTATAGAGAGGCAAGGAGATTTATTTTCTCCTAAGCCTCAATCAGATGCTGATTACTCACTTCCTAATTCAGGTGATTGGAAGGAGGTTGCCACCAGATATGCGGGTAAAAATCAGAGGTTGAAGGCTCAGATTTCCAGGCTCACGGGGAAGCACCAGCGTATAGAGTGATCTCCATCAGTTTTACTTCTCATGGTTTTAGATTTTATTTTCATCTTGTACTTGGGATCGTTGAAACTTGTAATCCATTTTGGAGTTGTTATAATAAAAAATTTCAGTATTTCAAATGCGTTATTACTTTGATATTTGCAATATGTCCATAAATTTTAAATCCCTTGAAATATAAAATAATAAAATAAAAACATGTGCATTACATATCATGCAACATATTGCACATATTTCTTGCATTTTGTATGCATATCCAGGTGTCTCACCAAGCTTCTTTACTTCGTTCAGCAAACTGACTCACCACTACAACACTCGGGCTAATTTCAGAAAGAAGATGGACAACTTAGAACAAGAGAATTGCAAGCTGCGCGAGGAAGTTTCTGCTTTGAAGGCCGACATAGTCAATCTGACTGCTCTGATAGAAACTCTGGTGGCTGCTCAGAATCGTCCACCGAGTGTCCAACCTCAACCAACAAGGGCAACTACTAAAGTTCTTACTGTTCCCGTATCTGCTACTCCAGCTGTTGTTCAGAATCTCATGCCTTAAGGTTATCCATGGGGAAAGCCAGAGAATTTTGCACTTGAAGGTTTCAATCTTGGTCCTCAAGATACTCCGATTGTTCAGAGTATTGTTACTCCGACACCTTCTGTGGTGCATGCTTCTCCTGCTGCGCCTCCTTCGGTGAACATGGTTCCATTTGTTAATGATGATGTGTGTCATCCTTTCCCTCCACCGAGTGAAGACTTGGGACTTTATGATAGAATGGATGATTTTCAAGAGCAGTTTGACAAGATGCAAAGAGATATGAAGGCTCTTAGGGGAAAAGAGCTATTTGGGAAGAATGTGAATGAGTTATGCTTAGTCCTGAATGTTAAGATACCTGCTAAGTTTAAGGTCCCGAAGTTTTAGAAGTACAAGGGTAACACTTGCCCTCGTTCTCATCTGGTTATGTACGTGAAGAGAATTTCTACCCATACTGATGATCAGAGTCTGCTGATTCACTTTTTTCAGGATAGTTTGACTGGTGCTGCGCTGAAGTGGTATATGAGTTTGGACACCGCCAATATCCATACTTTCAATGATTTGGGAGAAGCATTCATCAAACAATACAAGTACAATATGGACATGGCGCCTGACCGTGATCAACTCAGGTCCATGGTTCATAAAGATAGGGAATCGTTCAAAGAATATGCATATAGATGGCGTGAGGTATCCGCCCAAGTGATTCCTCCCATGGAAGAGAAGGAGATGACAAAGATTTTCTTGAAAATGCTGGGTGCTTTCTACTACGAGAGAATGGTAGCAAGTGCGCCAAGTGACTTTACTGAAATGGTAGGAATGGGTATCCGCTCAGAAGAGGCTGTAAGAGAGGGCCATTTAATGAAGAGTGAAAGTTTTAGAGGTGTGAAGAAACCATCTTATGGGTTTACCAAGAAGAAGGAAGGGGATGAAAATGCTGTTATGCAAGAGATGGGGGTTAATACTCCTAGAAGGAATTATCAGCGTCATCAGCAAGTCGCCTCAGTTACTCCAATTGTGGGTGCAGCTCCAACTACTGTTGCGTATCAGAGACCGTCCCAGCAGGGGAATCAAAGGTATAGTCAGAGAAGTGAAAGTTATGACCCTATTCCTATGAGCTATACAAAGTTACTACCGGCATTGATTCAAAAGAAGTTAGTTCAGACCCGACCACCTCCCGCCGTACCATCACCATTGCCTTGGTATTACAAAGCAGACCACACATGTGCTTTTCATCAGGGAACACCAAGGCATAATGTTGAGAATTGTTATCCTTTGAAGACTGAGGTGCAGAAGTTGGTGAGGTCTGGTGTTCTATCTTTCAAGGACGTGGGATCTAATGTGAAAGACAATCCTCTACCCAAGCACGGGGGAGTAAATGCAGTGGATATGGTGGCCGGTTGTCCAGGAGACTTCCGGATTTTTGATATTAATCTGGTTAGAGGAGATTTGGTGAAAATGCATGCAGACCTTTGTGAATTTAGCTACTATACGCATGACCATGCTGGTTGTGCTATTTGCAGTACAGACATATAGGGTTGTGATAAGATAAAGGTTGATTTACAAGAGATGATGGATGAGGGCCTAATCAACATAATCAGGCCTATGGAAGAGTATGAAGAGGAGGTGAATATGGTTTCTAGATGTCCTGGATAATTCATAATTTTTGATGTAGAGTATATGAATGAGGACCTTGTGCAATTGCATGCTACCTTCTGCCATATGGCTGGTCAGGTGGAACACCAATATGGATCTTGCCGAGTTTGATATCGAGATTCCTGAGGATGTTCAATCGTGAAAAAGGGTATTCAGTTCTTGTTAGATAATGGAATTATCAAGGTTACAAGTCAAAGGGATGATTACCATGAAGTTGATATGGTTGAGGTTTGATTGACGGAAGAAGAGTCAGATGAAGAGTATGTCTCTGCAAATGAGTATTTCTCCTTAGATGAGGATTTGTTTTCTAGAAATGACTCAATAATGACTAATTGCATTGAAGAACGGGTAAACATTATTGTACCTTGTTTTGGGACACCCGCCAATCTTGAAGTTGAATATTATAGCAGGCCAGTTGTTACCCCATTGGTGATTAGTTTGCCGGGTCATAACCCCTACATGTCAGATAAGACTGTGCCTTACAAATACAACGCTACAATCTTAGAGGATGGAGTGGAAGTTCCCATCCAGCCAATGCCTGATGTTGGGAATATTGCTGAAAATAGCAGGGTGACCCGCAACGGTCGTGTGTTTGCACCAGTTGTTCGAGGAGATGTTAGTGCTGGAATGAAAATTGCTGAGAACATTGAACCCAAGAAGGCTACGAGTGAGACTAGTGAGGCTGCATTAAAGAAAGAAGTGGATGATATTTTGAAGATAATCAAGATAAGCGACTACAAAATTGTAGATCAGCTACTGCAGACTCCTTCAAAAATATTTATCTTGGCCTTATTGATGAACTCCTCTGCTCACAGAGAATCCTTGATGAGGGTACTGGACCAAGATTTTGTGGAGAGTGATATGCCAATAGACCAATTCAGCAGTGTAATAGGGAACACTACATCATTTAATAACTTGAGTTTCTGTGATGATGAATTACCAGATGAAGGAAGGAATCACAACCTGGCCCTGCACATCTCCATGAACTGCAAAAATGATTCACTATCCAATGTGTTGATTGATAATGGATCCGCGTTGAATGTTATACTGAGGAGTACGCTTATGAAGTTGAAATATCAAGGAACGCCTATGCGCCCGAGTGGCATCATTGTGAAAGTGTTTGATGGATCAAGGAAATCTGTTATTAGTGAATTGGACTTGCCTATTCATATAGGACCACATTTGTTTCAAATAACCTTCCAGGTCATGGATGTTGTACCCGCTTATAGTTGTTTGCTAGGAAGGCCGTGGATACATGAGGCAGGGGCTGTCACTTCAACTTTACACCAGAAACTGAAGTTTGTACGTGAAGGGAAAATAGTGATCGTAAATGGGGAACAAGAATTATTGATATCTCATTTGTCCTCTTTCAGCATTGTGGAGGCGGATGAAGCTACTGTTGGAACCTAGTTCCAAGCCTTATCCATTGATAATATAAGAGGAAATGAGATTTCCATGGTTTCACTTAAGGATGCGCAGCAGGTTGTGCTTAAGGGTCATAGTGAAGTATGGGGACAAATTGTGGATCCACCTGTGAACAAGAACAAAGCTTGCTTGGGGTTCTCTTTGAAGAATGACAAAGGTAAGGGCATGAAGCTGAAGTCTGCTGAGAGCAAGTATCAAGACATCTTCCATAGTGAGGGTTATCTTCACCCAATTGTTTCCAGGATTAATGCCATTGTAGAGGATGAAGCAGAGCAGGAAAGGCCGAATTATGTGACGCATCAAGTTAGGGTTCAGAACTGGATCACCATTGATGTTCCCTCTTGCATACATGTTTCAAAGTAATTTGTTTTGTTAATCTTTTTGAAAAAGCTTTCACTCTGCCCATGGTGGAAGTATTAATGTTGTAGGGCTTATCTGTTTGCTGTGACTTTTAAAATCAATAATAAAAGTTGTCTTTGTTTCCCAAATTGTGTCTTTATTTTATGCTTTTTCTTGGAAAATGGTAATAAAAAAAAACCCTTCAAAATAAATAATAACTGAAATTCAATCTGCATGATCACTTGTTATATGTGTCAGTTTCTAAAAGCAATCATAAATCATATGTGCAGATTAATTAAAAGACACGTTGAATACAATGACCCTGCACCCTCTCCCAAATTTGAATGTCCTGTGTATGGGGCTGAAGAAGAAGATTATGATGAGATTCCAGAAGAGGTCTCACGGTTGCTTGAGCACGAGGAAAATACCATTCAGCCATATAAAGAGCCATTGGAAGTGATCAATTTGGGTTCAGAAGAAGATCCGAAGGAAGTCAAGATTGGAGCATTGCTGCATCTCGATGTGAAGAGCAGGTTGATTGAGCTGTTGAAAGAGTATGTGGATATTTTTGCTTGGTCTTATCAAGATATGCCTGGTCTAGATATAGATATTGTATAGCACCGTTTTCCGTTGAAGCCAGAGTGTCTGCCAATTAAACAAAAGTTAAGAAGAACTCACCCAGATATGGCAGTAAAAATTAAAGAGGAGGTTCTAAAGAAGATTAATGCTGGTCTTCTTGTGACTTCAGTGTATCCTCAATGGATTGCCAATATTGTCCCAGTACCGAAAAAATACGGAAAAGTTCGCATGTGCGTAGATTACAGAGATTTAAATAAAGCTAGTCCAAAAGATGACTTTCCATTGCCACACATTGATATGTTAGTGGGTAGCACAACAAAATTCAAAGTATTCTCGTTCATGGACAGATTTTCCGGGTATAATCAAATAAGAATGGCTCCGGAGGACATGGAAAAAACAATGTTTATCACACCCTGGGGAATATTCTGTTACAGAGGGATGCCCTTCGGGTTGAAGAACGTTGGTGCAACGTACCAGAGGGCTATGACAACCCTATTCCATGATCTGATGCACAAGGGAATCTAAGTATATGTTGATGATACGATTTCCAAATCCCATACTGAAGAAAGGCATGTAGAAGATTTATTGAAGTTGTTTCAGTGTTTGAGGAAGTATCATCTCCGCTTGAATCCAAATAAATGCACCTTCGGTGTTCAATCAGGGAAATTGTTGGCTTTCATTATTAGCCAGAAAGGAATTGAAGTTGACCCTGATAAAGTCAAAGCAATTCAAGAGATTCCAGCGCCAAGAACTAAAAAGCAAGTCAGAGGTTTCCTCGGGCGTTTGAATTATATTTCCAGATTCATTTCCCACATGACTGCAACATATGAACCGATCTTTAAGTTGTTAAAGAAATATCAAGGTTATGTATGGACGGATGACTGCCAAATGGAATTTGAAAGTATTAAAGAATATCTGCTTGAACCTCCTATCTTGCTCCCTCCTATCGAAGGAAGACCGTTGATTATGTATCTAACAATGTAAGATAAATCCATGGGTTGTACTATGGGACAACAGGATGAAACAAGGAAGAATGAGTTTTCCATTTATTATCTCAGTAAAAAATTCACTGATTATGAGTCGCGGTATTCCATGCTGGAAAAGACATGTTGTCCTTTAGCCTGGGCGACAAAGTGTTTGCAGCAGTATATGTTGAATCACACTACTTGGTTGATCTCCAAAATGGATCCAATCAAGTACATTTTTGAAAAGCCTGCTCTTACTGGGAGAATTTCCCGCTGGCAGATGTTGTTATCTGAATATGATATCGAATACCGCACTCAAAAAGCTATTAAAAGAAGTGTGTTGGCAGATTATCTTGCTCACCAACCAGTGGAGGATCACCAGTCTGTAGAATATGAATTTCCCGATGAGGATGTGATGTTCCTGAAAGTGAAAGATTGTGATGAACCATTACCTGAGGAAGGTCCTGACCCTGAATATCGTTGGAGTATGATATTTGATGGAGATGCAAATGCTTATTGTGATACAGTGGGAGAACTGACTTGAGGTTTTGCGTTTGTTTTCGCAAATGTTTCGGTTTAGCAAGAGTCTCCACCGAATTTTTATTTTATCCTAAGGAAAGGTTAAAAAGCACAGGAAAAACCTTTGAGATGTTTTCTTGGGTTCGGGGAGTAGATTATAGAAAGGGAAGGTATTAGCACCCTTTCTATCCATGGTTATCCATGGGCTCTTAGTTACTTGCTTAGATCACTTGCCTTTGCTTTTCAATTGTTTGAAATGGTGCTTTGTGTGTGTGGTTTTGAAAATGTTTTGAAAAAGATGCCTTGTCTAGGCAACCATTGTAACAATTCTTGTTTGAATGTTTTACAAGGGTGTTTGTCTTTTTGAAAAGATGTTTCAATGTTTTTGAAAGTTTGTTTTGAAGTTGTGTTGTGATGTGTGTTTTGAAAGTAGGCAAGTGTGTTTTGCAAGTTTGATCAAGTAACCAAGAGTTGTCTACCCTATTGTACTCAAAGATCTTTCTCATGTTTTAACCCTTTTAACATTGTTGTTTCACCATTGTATTTGGTGAACAACCTTGTGTTAGGATGTTAACGGGACGGGCGCGGGTCATCGTTTAGACCATGAATGCAATAGTGTCAAGTGTCTTTGGCAATTTTCTAGAGGGACTATGATCATTTTGTTTAGGCAACAAGATAGCGTCATCGAGGGACTATGATCATTTGATTTTTTTTTGTTTTGCCTTGTTTTGCCAAAGCACTTGACATGCAAACATGGCCCATTTTTGAAGGCAACAAGCGGGATTACCTTAGAGGTGCAAGTGTGAATCGTGTATTGATTTTCATGCATTTATCTTTGTATTAGGTTATCTAGCGGTTGATTGATTTTGGCATACAAACCCTAGGTCTATCATGGCATAATTGAAAGCTTTTAAATGCGGAAATTTAAATGCTAAGCTATTACAACAATGGTTATGGGGATGGGGATACAAGTTTGCATTGGGGGATATTTGACAAGGAAGTAAAATCTAAGTTATTACAACCATATCGAATGTATACAAATATTTAATTGTACAATATTTAAATAAATACAATGAATATGCAAAATGTATTATGCACAAAATGATTTTTTTATGTATGTGAAAGTATTTTTCAATGTGAAATACGAACAAAAATAAAAAGGTCAAATTTTGAATATTTTTGTCATTTAGGGCAAAACCCTAGCTTTTTAAATGAATAGTAATATTTATTAATTATATACAATATATATTAATTTATACAAAAATAAAAAGTATATTGTAAAAAAAGGTATTTTTAGTGCCATATATTAATAAAAATAAAAATGTATTATTTCCCTATTTTTGTCCTAAATATTTAATAAAATATGTATATGTATATTTATATATATTTAATATGCTAAATATGTACAAAAGATAAAATATTAATTATTTACAAAAAAATGTATATTTTAGAAAATGTTTTCAAAATGTAAATAAAAAATAATAACTGAAAAATAAATATTTTTGTACTATTTTCTAGGGTTTTGAATAAAAAGGAAATATATTTATTTACATGTATATGCTAAATAAAACAAATAAATGCCAAATAAATGCAAAAATGTATGGAAAAATATTTTTGATGTTTTTTATATTTGAGCAAAAAATATTAAGTCAGAATCAAAAAGAAAAAAATGCAAAATAATCAATATTTCACATAATGGGCCAGGGGGGTGCAAATGGAAAAAAGGGGTGTGAACAACAAGTTGACTCAGGCCCAGCCCAAGCCAACTTTGTCTTCAACCTCCAGCAACCTGTTTGAAACAAAAACGCGCGCTTCCTTGATCCAACACCAACTCCTGATTCCTTGACTTTTATGCAAAACTCATAACACCAATAATGAAGAGCATCAAATCACAATTCCAAATATGTAAAAAACTTAACCTAACTCTAAGAATCCAGGGAGAATTTCTTCACCCCCAATTTCAGACCTAATTTTTCTTCAATGTTCATGGTTAAAATTCTCACAGCATGCTTAATATAAATGAAAAATAATCATATGTATGGCTTCAGGGCTATAAGTAGAGCATGTTTCCTTCACAAACCCAAGCCTAACTCTTCCTAGATTGAGAGATAGAAGTTCATGGTTTACCTGTCTCAGCTTGATTCGAACAGATCAATGTAGGTATCTTCAATGGAGTTTGAGCTTTTGTATAGCTTGCCTGAGGTCCAAGGAAGCTTCTCCAACACCTAGCTTGCTTTGAATCACTCTGAATCGTGCTATGGAAGTCCACCTGCAAAACTGAAAAGTGAAAATGGCAAGTGAGGTTAGGGGTGTTACAGCTGGTGTTTAGGGCTTGGAATAGTTTCAGTGGATGGTAGGGAATGTGTTTGAACAAGCTTTGGCCAAAACGCATGAGTGGATGATGCTAGGCAAGTCAATCTGTAGAGAATGCCCTGTTTTGCAGCAAAACAGGGATTATGAGTATTAAGAAGTGTGAGGGATGGATCAATCGTGTTTTAGGCTTGTTTTGATGTATGAAGGATGTTCACAAGGTTTTTGTTTTGCTGTGTTGACAGAAAGTGAGAGTTGTGTATATTTTGCAAACTTGCTTGTTTTTGAAGTAAGAAGGTTCAAGTTGCAATGCAGGCCTGTGTACCCTCTCTATCTATGCTGAACAATTTGCTCTTGATAAATGGGATATGTGGATTTGATTTGGCTCCAAGATCTGGCCTCATGCCTCCAAGATTTGGAACTTGACATAAAGTGTCACTTTTCTAAAATGGCAAATTAACTTTTTCCAAATAAGGATTAATTTTATGTGTAATGCCCAAATGGATGAAATAATGCATTAGCTCAGTGGATTTGCATTCAATTAAGGAGTGTAAAAGGGTTTAGAGGCCTACAAGCTAGCATAAACCAAGCTGACTTGAAAATGCAAATGTTATGAACAAGCTTTGGCCATGAACAAAAGTGAATTTTGCCCAACTTTGTGAATTCGATTCTCTCTAACCACAAGGGTGTTTGAGAAGTTCTTGGACAATTTGGAAAGATTGGAATGTGTAATACAATCCATATTTATAATGCAAATTGAAATTCCAAGTGGAACCATGTGAAAAATGGCCAAGAAGTTGGATAAAAATCCTGCCTAGAATAGGGCAAAATTTCTCTAAGTTAAAAATGTTTTGCACCCTTGTTCCAAAAATCATAACTTGAGATACAAGCTTCCTTTGAGAAAACTTTGTGAATAAAAGTTGTAGATTTTGAAATGGACTACAACTTTCATGTTTCAAGTTTGGTTTGAATCCATTTTCATCTTGGTGAAAAAATGGGACAAAGTTAGGAAAAAAATAAGAAAGTTTCATAACTTAGAAAATTTTCGAAGTTATGAAATTTTCCATTTTAAACCCTAATTTGTAATTTTTTATTTCTTGATGAACAAGTTTCATAATTTGACATGTATTGATGAAAAATGAATCTTGGCACTTGATTTTGACCAAAAAGTCAAAGTTTGACTTTTCAGTATACAGTCAAATTTTGATCAGTTGACTGAAAAATTCATCTGTCAATCCTATGCATTTGAGATCTTTTGAACTTGTTGAATGGGTCAAGACAATGCCATTGATTCCTTGAGTCCATGTGTAAGCTTGGTTTGCCATTGGTTAGGTCAAACAGTCAAAAATTGCCTTTGTGCAGTCAAAACCCTAAAAATGACCATTTTTCCCTTTTGGTGATCTGATCAAATTTCTTGTGGAGTTGTGATCCAAACATGATCAAATGATTCATATGAGTTCATAATGTTGATGTGGGTCAAAAATCATGAGGTTTGACTATCAATTGGCCACAATTGACTTTTTCCCCAATACACTTGATTTCTAGGTCAACTGTCCAATTGACTGGGCAAAGATTGGAATCAAGGCTTGAAACTTGGTATGGATAAACTTGTAAGTCCAACATGAAGCATGAAAGTCACTTTGGTCATTTTAGGTCAAAACATCCTTGAGCAAACTCAAACCCTAATTTGGGTCAACAGTGCAAGAAGGGGCCTTGAGCAGAGGAAACCCTAACTTGATCTTGAGTTCCAAGAGTCTTGTGATGAGAGAATGTTGATGAAATGAGATGGCAAATTTTGGGGTACAACAGTTGCCCCTGTTCAATCTTCTTGCACCTGAAGAGTTAGATTGTCAAGATTGCCTTTCGCGACTCGAAGGTAAAAGGAGATTGGACACTAGAGTGCCCTTAAATTTGCACTCGTCAAAACATGGATGCGGGAATGGGCTTAGAGATGCCATTTGGAGATGGGCTTAAAGATGCCATATGGAGGGGAGATAGAATCCTGTCGGCGATGGGCTTAAAGATTCCATCTGGAAAGCTTGTTGAACTGTATGTCGTTGAAGTTAAAGCTTAATAATCTTGTCCTGAAAAGGGTAAAATATTAGCTGAAACACAAAGTTATGTCGCATGAAATGTATGATGCAATATATGTTATATCAATGTTTATGATATGAATGTAATGATTGCGCATGTAAGCTAATGAGCTGTCTTGCTGAGGATAGATGAATCCTGGATAATGAAATCTTTGACTGCTGCTGGGGAAAGTAAATCCTTGACTGCTGCAGGGGATTGTTGGAAATGAGAAGTCCTGGAACCGCTGTTGGGGAATCAGGAGCTTGGGTTGTATACCAATCTACCGGGGAAGCCAAAAATGAGAATCTTCCTTCAGGTCTTGGGTCATAAGATTGGGTGTATGCCAATCTCTTTGGGTTTTAAGGATGAGAGTCTTCATTCTGTTAAGGGTCAGAAACTGGGAGTATACCAATCTTCTAAGGTTTCAAGGATGAGAACCTTCATTCTGTTAAGGGTCAGAAACTAGGAGTATACCAATCTTCTGAGGTTTCAAGGACGAGAATCTTCATTCTGTTAACAATTAACTGTTATCTGGTCGATCTCCAGGCTTTCACAGAAACTTGTATTGCCACCTGGTCGTAATCCAGGCTTCACAATAACTTGTTGAGCTGCTATCCGGTTAAATCCAGGCTTCACGGCTTATGTTAAAGATATACCACTATCTGGTCGACTCCAGGCTTCATAGCATTCTTGGCTGCTTCCTGGTCGTAATCCAGGCTTCACAGAAACTTGTATTTCCATCTGGTCGTAATCCAGGCTTCACAATAACTTGTTGAGCTGCTATCTGGTCAAATCCGGGCTTCACGACTTGTGTTAAAGATATACCACTATCTGGTCGACTCCAGGCTTCGTAGTATTCTTTGGAGTAATCAAGATACTATCCAGTCGAATCTGGGCTTCATTGCTTGAATTTAAGATGTACCAATATCTGGTCGATTCCAGGCTTCATGGTATTCTTAGCTGTCATCTGGTCGTAATCCAGGCTTCACAATAGCTTGCTAGGGATTAAACTATTATCCGGTCGAATCCGGGTTTCATAGATTGCTGTTAGGAGATACCACTATCTGGTCGTAATCCAGGCTTCGCGGTAGTCTGATACTATTATCCGGTCGTAATCCGGGCATCACAATATGTTGTAGAGATCAAGATACTATCCGGTCGAATCCGGGCTTCATAACTTGAATTTTGTGAGAATTTGATCTTTGACGACCGTAACTTCCAACAGGTGATGAAGGAACTTTTGAACGACCGATCAATTTGAAATGTATTTTTGCTTTGGAGAATAAATCCTTGACAAATGTTGGGGAAATAAACCCATAACCGAAGCTGGGGATTGAAAATCCTTTGACCGCTGATTGCTTGGGGAATGAGGATCTTCAATGGTTGAGGGATCTTAGGATTACTGCTGGGGATTGATAATCCTTGGTGACTTGTGGGGAATGAGAATTCTGACGATCTCTACTGGGGAGTTCAGAACCTGGTAGACTTATGCTGGAGAAGTAAGACTGAGAATCTTCAATCTGATGGGAAGTATCTCTGTGGGGAGAATGTTCACTAATCTGGTTCCGCTGGGGATTGATAGTTGGAAGTTTTAGTTCCGTTGGGGATTAACAGCTTTGACTTCAATGGGGATAGGATTTTCAGATTTTTAGGACTCCACTGGGGATACTGAAACTTAACTCTGAGGGGAATTATGTTCTGGAAGGCTCTCTTGGCTGGGGAAATTAACTTTGAGAAAGCTTTTGTTCTGCTGAGGATCCTGAAGTTTAACTCTGTTTGGGGAATTAAGTTCTGGATTTTGACTTTGTTGAGGAATTTGGAGTTTAGTTCCGCTGGGGATTCCTTCTGAAAGGGCATCAAGATATCTATCTATACCTTTAACCTATCAGCAATCATCTTTCTTGATTTGTAAGAAAATGATTATGTTCAAATGCATATGCCTATTTAACAAAACATTGGACGTTTCTCAAATAAAACATAAGTGTAAAAAGCAAAAGGAGGACGAAGCAAATTTCTGTATTTGGAAAAGTGTTTGTATTAACTTTTTATGAGTATCTTTGTACAAAGGAGACATACATCCTAGTAAGAGGATGTTGTCGTAAAAAATAAAAAAATTTATACAAAAGAAAGATGGCTATATGTAACAATTCCATGGAATTCCATTCTGTTATAGCCTTCACAACTCTGAATATCTTGTCCATTCAATGCTTCGTCTGCCGATGACTGGATTGATCAGAAGCTCGGAGCTTGTTGGTGAAGAGATTGTTCTTTTAAAGTGATCCGACGAGACATAGTCATACGCTTTAATTCCCTAACTTTTTCCTGAATCGCCCTTTCGGGTTTTCGATCCACCGGGAAACCCTTTTTTGCCCAAGCCGCCCTTTCGGGTTTTCAACTTGCCGGGTGTACAGATTTTTTTGTTTTATCCCTAATTTTTGCCTGAACCTCCCTTTCGGGTTTTCGGTTCACCGGGATGCCCATTTTTCCCAAGTCGCCCTTTCGGGTTTTCGACTTGTCGGGTTATTTCATGCGTAGTATCTTTTGACTATGTCGGCGTTCGCAAGGTGTGGCAAATCGTCGCCGTCCATGGTGGTCAGAATCATTGCGCCACCAGAAAATATGCTCTTGATCACAAACGGTCCTTCGTAAGTAGGAGTCCATTTTCCCCTGGGATCACTTTGCGGCAAGATAATCCGATTGATTACAAGATCTCTGACTTGGTATACTTGACGTCTGACTTTCTTGTTAAAAGCCTTGATCATCCGTTTCTGGTACATCTGACCATGGCAAACAGTAGTGAGTCGCTTCTCGTCGATCAAATTGAGTTGATCAAGTCGGGTCTGAATCCAATCATCTTCACTCAAACCAGCGTCTTTCATAAACCTTAGGGAAGGAATCTGAACCTCCATGGGTAGAACAGCTTCCATGCCATACACCAAAGAAAATGGGGTTTCCCCTGTTGAAGTATGTGCCGTGGTACGGTACCCATGCAGAGCAAACAGTAACATCTCATGCCAGTCCTTGTAGGTAACTGTCATTTTCTGAATGATCTTCTTGATGTTTTTGTTCGCAGCTTCGACAACACCGTTCATCTTCGGCCGATAGGGAGATGAATTGTGATGATAAATCTTGAACTGTTCGCATAGAGCGGTGATCATAGTATTGTTCAGATTAGTACCATTGTCTGTGATGATCCTGTCGGGGACACCATATTGGCATATGAGGTTCTGCTTGATGAAGCGGGCAACCGCATTCTTTGTAACAGAGGAAAAGGAAGCTGCTTCGACCCACTTGGTAAAATAGTCAATAGCGACCAAGATGAAGCGATGTCCATTGGATGCCGTGGGCTTTATCTCTCCAATCATGCCAATGCCCCACATTGCGAATGGCCAAGGAGCTGTCAGAACGTTGAGAGGAACAGGAGGAATATGAACCTTGTCGGTGTAGACTTGACATTTGTGGCAAGTACGGGAATGTTGATTGCAATCTGCTTCCATGGTAGACCAGTAATAGCCTGCCCTTAGAATCTTTTTGGCCATCGTATGTCCACTCAAGTGGGTGCCAAATGTGCCGCTGTGTATCTCAGTCATGATCAACTCTGCTTCAGCTTTGTCTACACATCAGAGTAAAACACAATCATGGCTGCATTTATAAAGGATGCCATTGCTTAGGAAGAACTTGGCTGCAAATCTCCTTAAGAACTTTTTGTCATTGACGGAAGCTCCTTCGGGATATTCTCTAGTCTGGAGATACCTTTTGATTTCATGAAACCAGGGTTGTTCCACTACTTCTTCGGTATTAATCTCATGACAATGCGCAGGTTCATCCATTCGCTCGATGGTGATTTGGGGAGCCTCGTTATCCCAGTTGAGTTTAAACATGGAAGACATTGTAGCCAGAGCATCTGCTAGCTGATTTTCTTCTCGCGGGAAATGCTCGAAAGTAATCTGCTCGAAATGAGGCAGCAATGTCAGGACATGTTCTTTGTATGGGATAAGAATAGGATGTTTGGTGTCCCACTCTCCTTTGATTTGACTGATAACCAAAGCCGAGTCCCCAAATACGACCAAAGATTTGATCCCCAGGTCTATAGCAGCCTTGAGATCAAAGATGCAAGCTTCATATTCGGCCATGTTGTTGGTACAGCTGAAACAAAGTCGGGCAGTGAAAGGTGTATGGCAACCTTCTGGAGAAATGAGTACCGCACCGATATCGTTTCCAAGTGCATTTGAAGCACCATCAAAGTACAGAGTCCATCGGGATCCATTTTCAAGTCCGTCATATGGTCCGTTACCTTCAATGTTATCCAATGTCATGATGTCCTCGTCCGGGAAGTTGAATCTCATGGATTGATAATCTT
Source organism: Vicia faba (assembly GCA_948472305.1). Taxonomy (NCBI): domain Eukaryota; kingdom Viridiplantae; phylum Streptophyta; class Magnoliopsida; order Fabales; family Fabaceae; genus Vicia; species Vicia faba. The sequence continues at coordinate 1,200,058,075 of OX451738.1, forward strand.
CGATAGCTTGATGAGCTAGATGGTCAGCTAGTACACTCCCTTTTATAGCTTTTTGGGTGGTATACTGGATGTCATACTCAGTCAGGATCATTTGCCATCTAGTGATTCTTCCAGATAAAGCAGGCTTCTCGAAGATATACTTGATCGGGTCCATTTTGGAAATCAGCAAAGTGGTATGAGTCAACATATACTGCCTTAGTCGGCGAGCAGCCCATACAAAAGCGCAACAAGTTTTCTCGAGCAGTGAGTATCGAGTCTCACAGTCGGTAAACTTTTTGCTTAGGTAATAAATGGCATGCTCTTTTTGACCAGACTCGTCATGTTGGCCCAGTACACACCCCATTGAGTTGTCCAAAACAGTCAGATACATGATCAGCGGCCTTCCTTCGACGGGCGGCATCAGAATAGGAGGTTCTAGAAAATACTCCTTGATCTTATCAAAAGCAAATTGACAATTATCGTTCCATTCGACTACCTGATCTTTCTTTAATAGTTTGAAAATTGGCTCACAGGTAGACGTCAGGTGAGAGATGAACCTGGCGATATAGTTCAAGCGTCCCAAGAATCCTCTAACCTCCTTTTCAGTACGGGGGGAAGGCATTTCTTGTATAGCTTTTACTTTTGCTGGATCGACCTCAATGCCCTTGTTGCTGACAATAAATCCCAGGAGTTTACCAGACCTAACTCCAAAAGTGCACTTACTTGGATTCAGCCTGAGTTTGTATTCCTTCAACCTGGCAAACAGCTTTTGCAAATGTTCAAGGTGTTCCTCCTCGATTTGTGATCGAGCTATCATGTCGTCTACATAAACTTCAATCTCATGATGTATCATATCATGAAACAAAGCTACCATGGCGCGTTGATAAGTTGCCCCTGTGTTCTTCAGTCCGAACAACATCACCTTGTAGCAGAAGGTACCCCACTGTGTAACAAAGGTTGTTTTCTCCATGTCCTTGGGGGCCATTTTAATCTGGTTGTAGCCCGAGAATCCGTCCATGAAGGAAAATACTTTATGCTGAGCTGTGTTGTCAATCAAAACATCAATATGGGGTAGCGGAAAATCATCTTTAGGGCTGGCCCTGTTCAAATCCCGGTATTCCACACACATCCTGACCTTGCCGTCTTTTTTGGGAACGGGCACAATGTTAGTAACCCATTGTGGATAGGATGTAACAGCTAGAAAGCCAGTGTTGAATTGCTTCATTACTTCAGCTTTAATCTTCTCAGACATGTCGGGCCTTATTCGGCGGACTTTTTGCTTGATCGGTGGACAATCTTCTCTTGTAGGGAGACGGTGAACCACGATATCTGTGTCTAACCCTGGCATGTCTTCATAAGACCAGGCAAAGATTTCAACGTATTCATTCAACAACTATATTAAGCGCTCCTTGACACTTGGTTCCAGATTGGCACCCACTTTGATTTCTTTCCTGTCTTCCTCTGTCCCTAAGTTGATGGTTTCCAACAACTCTTCATGAGGCAAGATGGCCTTCTCTTCTTGTTGTAGTAGTCTGGCTAGCTCTCCCGGTACTTCACAATCTTCGTCGTCTTTGTACTCAGCCTGATTGACCAAATCTTCAGAGTTATTGAAGGATACAACAGAATAGTCACCCATGGAATCCGGAGTGGATGGGTACCTGCATTTGTGAGTGTGGGTGTGTGTAAGGGATAGCCATCCTTAAACAAACAAAAAATGCAAAAGGAAATAAAATGAACACAGCAGTTTATAAATGAAAAACGTCCAATGAATCATTAAACATGGCATATGATTATGAAGAGAATCAAGACCCTTACAAATGGACCTACATGCCCCGGGCAAGGCATGAGGTGAAAAACAGTGTGCAGATTGTTTAAAAGTAATTATTACAGACCAACAGGAAATGTTCGAAAGATAAGTTACTGATTAATGAAAGTAATGGGGACGAAGTCTTTCGCCTCCCAGTTGTGTAGTCCCCCTTGAATGGTTGGGAAGATCCAATCTTCAACGTTACCCTCTTCGTCTTTGTCTTCTAAAACATTAATTCTATAAGGAGAAATCTTGATGGGTGCCTTTTCAATTTTGGAGCGACGCATAGCATTTTGCCCCGCAGTGGTAAATCCCAACCCAAACTTGTCTATCTTGTGAGGAAAGTCAGACAACTGTCCCCATGTTGAGCTCTTCCCTTCCTTCATTGCAGCCTTTGCATCCTTCAGAGATGCCATCCTGGCCACCTTCCCGGGTACCTCAGCTATTGCCTTTGCTACTGCAACCTCGGGAGAAACTTCCTCGAAGTGTTGAAAGGGTGTTTCAATGAATTCGCCGTCCACTTCCACATACTGAAAGGAATTCAGATGACTGATCATGTACTCCTCCTCACCGTGTACAGTTATGATTTTTCCCTTAACAGGGTATTTCAGCATCTGATGTAGAGAGGAGGTGACTGCCCCAGCATTATGAATCCACGGTCTTCCTAGCAAGCAAGAGTATGATGGACGGATGTCCATCACATAGAAGGTTGAGTGGAACACCTCAGTGCCTACCTTGATGGGAATGTCGACCTCCCCATGCACCGTTCTTTTAGACCCATCAAAGGCCCTGACAATGATATTACTTGGTTTCAGCTCCAAGCCTTCACAATCTAATCGGTCCAGAGCTTTCTTAGGTAGCACATTCAGAGAAGAACCAGTGTCGACCAAGACATGGGCGAGAGTGGTTCCTCGACATTCAACTGACACATGCAGTGCGTCATTGTGCTTTCTTCCTTTCAGAGTCAGGTCAGCATCAGAGAAACCCAGGCCGTTATCGGCGGTAAGGCTGGCTACACAATCCTGGAATTGATCGGCTGAGGTTTCTTGGGGCACATGGGCTGTCTTCAAAAACCTTATCAAGGCTTTGGCATGAGCCTCCGAACAAAGCAACAATGCTAACATGGAGATCTTCGAGGGGGTTTTCCCCAGTTGTTCCACCACATCATAATCACTCTTCTTAATTATTTTCAGAATCTCCTCCATTTCTTTCTTAGAGGTTTCGGGAATGACCAATGGCTGAGCCCTCGTCCTGACGAGCTCTTCTTGGATCCCTTTCCCCTTATCAACAGAAGTAGGAGGGACAACCACAGGAGTAACAACTTCTTCAATCAACGGAGTTCTTGCAGATAGTTTTACCGGTGCAGGGATAACCTTGGGAGCATCTAAGGGTCCAAAGATTGTCTTTGGAGGGGCAATCTCTGGAGAGAAGATTCTTCCACTTTGGGTAATTTTGCTCGTACCGATAATGTTTCCAATGTCGGCCGTTTCTTCGTCAGAGTTCTCTTCAGTTATCTCAATTTGTTTAACACCGTGGTAGTAGATTTCTCCACCATAATTCCACGATATTGATTTGTCAGATTTGTAGGGGACGGGCCCAGCCATGGTTATTTTCAGAGGTGCAATCTTCGGAGCTGATGTAATCTTAACAGGCCTTTTGGGGACCTTGGAAAGATTGGCAGAAATGGTGATTATTGAAACTTCATTGATAGGAGTTGGAGTAACAGGAATCTTTTCAAAAAGAATTTGTTGGTTGTCCATTAGGCATTGGATGCCTATTTTCAGCAGCGGACAGTCGATTAGTAGGGAGGAACAAATGTAGCAGTATTCTTTACAACCTGGGAAGATCCCAACCTTTAGCAAATTTAGCTTGATTGTCAGTAGTGGCGTTACCAGATCATCAACAGTAGAAACAAACAGATCTTCTTCAACAGCATGGACATTGCGACCATGCTTTGGCATTGGGGCGGATATTACATTCGGCTTCTCGGGGGCGTCGAACTCAACCTCCTTTGCATCTATCAAATCTTGAATTTTATTCTTAAGCGCCCAACAATCGTTGGTGTCATGCCCGGCGCTGTTAGAATGATAGGCACATTTAGCATTGGGATGATAGTGTGGGGAAGTGGTATTCACAATCTTTGGCGCTTCTCTAATAATGGTGAGATTTAGCTTCAACAAATGGGGAAGAACTTGTGCAGGCGTCATGTTGATCCGGGTGAACTACCGTTGTGGCCGTTCTACCCGTTGCTGATTAGGTCTGGACTGATTGTTACGAGGCTGATGATTTGATGAATTTTGAATCATCACGCCCCCTACAGTCGGCCGACGCTCAATTCTTCCCAATCTTTTCTGAGAGTATATAACAGCTGCCTCCTTCTTGGCTGGGAATGGCTTTTTAACAGTTGTGGATGCAGAGGCATCCCTTTGAATCTTCCCACTCTTAATACCAACTTCCACCCGCTTGCTAGTCAGAATCAATTCAGTAAACCCTGCAGAAGAGCTCCCAATCAAATGGTTAAAGAAAGGGCCAAATAGGGTCCCCAAGAACATATCAACTAGCTCTCTATCTGAAAGCGGTGGTTGTACCCTTCCGGCCAAGTCGCGCCATTTCTGGGCTTATTCTTTGAATCCCTCATTTGAGGCCATCCCCATACTTTGTAGCTGCGTACGGGTTGGCGCCAAGTTGGCGTTATATTGATACTGGCGGTAGAAGGCAGCTGCCAAGTCTTCCCAGTTATGCACTTCTGACCTCTCAAGCTGGTAAAACCAGTCTAGCTGAGTACCGGACAAGCTGTCCTGGAAAAAGTGTACCTAGAGATTTCTATCGGATGAATGAGGTTGAATTATTCTGACATATGACCTCAGGTGCATCTTCGGGCAAGACAGACCATCGTATTTTTCAAAAATTGGCACCTTAAACTTTGGAGGGATCACAATCCCAGCAATCAATCCCAATTCTTCAAAATCTAGTCCGGGAACCCTTTGCAGCTCCATAGCTGCCAGTCTATCCTCCAGGTTTTTGTATTTGTCGTCCGCTGGCGGGTATTGCTGCTCTGAATAATCTTCATCTTCCTCAACCTCTTCCCCTTCAGCCTCGGACTCAGAAGGTAATGCAGCCCCTTTTCCTTTACCGGTCCCCTCATCAGATGTGGAGGGGAATTCAAGAACTCTCCTAGCTTCATTCTCAAATCTTCTTCCCAGTGTAGCTACCCCAACTCTTTTCTTCTTCTTTTTTCCTTTTTCTTGCTCTTTATTCCCTAACAGTGCTTTAAGATCCTCCTGACCCTTTGCTAAGGTCATGAGAAGCTGTTGAAACTGCGAGTTTTGTGCCTGCAGATCTCTGACCGTCTGCTCAATATCCATCTTACTGAAATAAACAGCAGAAAGATAAGGAAACCTGGTGTGAAGACCTGTTTATGCATATGATGAATGATATGTTTATTCATGTAATGCATTCAAGGATTTGGAAACTCAAAATTGTTGCAAACAAAAAGAACACACGTCATATTAATAAGAAGAAATTTTGTCAGTACATAAATGCCCCATGGGCCAAATATTACAAAAACTTCTTAAGGTAAAAAGACGTTACAAATCCTCTTTGGTGCGATGTAGGTGTTGAGGGTCTCCTCCTCGTGAAGTCGGCAGGTAAGCTCCAAAACCTTCTTCTCGCTGGCGTAGAAGCTGGCTTCAAAAGTATCCCTTTCTTCCTTGAGTTGGATCCAACTCTTCTGCATTTCCTCCCATGATGTTGGCATGTCAGGATGTAGGATGGTGTATGGAACCTCTCCTTCCTTAACAGGCTCTTTGATCAACGGGAGAATGTGAGGGTAAGGCATCATAAGACTCTGGGCGCGGGTTCGTACCCACTTGAGATAAGGCTCAAGAGGGATGGAGTTATTGTGCCCCAGTGTCTTGCTATCTACCTTATTAGGCATCCTCCAAGCTCTGATGAATCTTTGGCGAAGTCCTTGCGCATCGTTGTCGAAGTCAAAAACTAGGTCAGGAATCAGCATGTCATGAGGGCCATCCCTCCGTGCATATCCAAATTATCTTAAAGCTAGACAAGGGCTGTAGGTAATGCCTCCCCTAATGCCAAGTAATGGAAAATTAGGGAACTCACCACAGCGATCAATGATGATGACATTTTCTCTGGACCGAGAACACCAATGTACATCAGAATGTGTGAGGGTCATCAATCGTTGTGACCACCTTGAACCTTGCTCATTCTTCAAAACAGATTATGGAAGGTGAGAAATAAACCACCTTGCAAGGAGAGGAGTACAGCACATGAGAACACCTCTCTTCCTCATTGTTCATGTGTAAAATGAGTGGAGGATGTCCCCAAGAAATATAGGTATGGGATTCCTGGATATGAAGATCTTGACAGCATTCACATCTATAAGTTGGTCAGGATTTGGGAACAAGACCAACCCATAAATAAGGAGTGCCACAATTTCTTCAAAGGCTTGTAGATCCAAAGAATTCCAACACTCTTGTGCCTTCTCAAACAAGAACTTTTCCAAGAAGCCCCTGACACCACTTCTGGTTTCCCAATGCCCCTTGATGTCAGATGATTGCAAGTGTAGTGCTTGAGCAATATCTTCAGGTTTTGGTTCTTTTCGTGTATCGTTGTAGGGTAGTTGATTAAGAATAGGAATTCTCAGGAGTTGAGAAAATTCCTCCATAGTAGGCACCAATTGGTAGTCGGGGAATGTGAAACAGTGGTGAAGGGGGTCAAAGAACTGGAACAACACTTTCACCATGTCTTCTTCAATGCTGGTGTTGACTAGGTTGAGAAGTCTACCATGTCTTTCACTGAAGAGAGATCTTTCTGGAATTCTGGATGTAAGCTCCTTGAGTTGAGGAGGGATTCTCACAAGGTTGACTTGGATAGTTTTCCTGCGAAGAATTTCCATGACCTACAAAACAAAAACAAAGATGAAGATCCAAACCCTAGAAATGGTTAGTGGATGCATATGATGCTCTATGATGTTCATGATGTATGCACAAACACATGTACAAGCAAATCACACAAAACCCTAGTTTCAGGCTTGCATGGGGTTTCATAGGTAAGTACCCTCTTGAGTGTAGTTGGCTTAAAAACCTGTCCTATAAATAGTAACCGGGTTCTAAGGAGCTCAATATCATTGGATTATTTTCTGTGTTCATTGTTTTGGTTTAGCCACTTAACTAGCGACCAAAATATTCCAAGAAAACAACCCTCAATGAGTGTAGTATCGAGTATCTACCAACTTCAGACTGCACCAAAGCCGATCATCTCACTACCCCTAATAAAAGGCCAAGATGGTCAAGTAAGGTTCTAGGTCATTAGTGCTTAGTGACATCACTTAGCGGCCCCGTACTCTCCTTGATTGAACTCAAGGGTTACCGGTACTCACAAATATGTTGCACTAATATAGATATTGCTTCAACCGTGTCAGTATACCCCACACAGTTTCCACAACGTATTGCTATCTATGAATGTTTCCCAAATCCGGGTGTAGGATTTCAAGCCCAAACAAGAGAACCAAAATGTAAAGAAAATCAAAGCAAATAATTAGTCATGCAAAGAGTGATCTAGGCCCTAAGGTTACTCCACTTTTTCAGTAATCCCCAGCAGAGTCGCCAATTATGTGATACGGTGGGAGAACTGACTTGAGGTTTTGCGTTTGTTTTCGCAAATGTTTCGATTTAGCAAGAGTCGCCATCGACTTTTTATTTTATCCTAAGGAAATGTTAAAAAGCACAGGAAAAACCTTGGAGATGTTTTCTTGGGTTCGGGGAGTAGATTATAGAAAGGGAAGGTATTAGCACCCTTTCTATCCATGGTTATCCATGGGCTCTTAGTTACTTGCTTAGATCACTTGCCTTTGCTTTTCAATTGTTTGAAATGGTGCTTTGTGTGTGTGGTTTTGAAAATGTTTTGAAAAAGATGCCTTGTCTAGGCAACCATTGTAACAATTCTTGTTTGAATGTTTTACAAGGGTGTTTGTCTTTTTGAAAAGATGTTTCAATGTTTTTGAAAGTTTGTTTTGAAGTTGTGTTGTGATGTGTGTTTTGAAAGTAGGCAAGTGTGTTTTGCAAGTTTGATCAAGTAACCAAGAGTTGTCTACCCTATTGTACTCAAAGATCTTTCTCATGTTTTAACCCTTTTAACAGTGTTGTTTCACCATTGTATTTGGTGAACAACCTTGTGTTAGGATGTTAACGGGACGGGCGCGGGTCATCGTTTAGACCATGAATGCAATAGTGTCAAGTGCCTTTGGCAATTTTCTTGAGGGACTATGATCATTTTGTTTAGGCAACAAGATAGCGTCATCGAGGGACTATGATCATTTGATTTGTTTTTGTTTTGCCTTGTTTTGCCAAAGCACTTGACATGCAAACATGGCCCATTTTTGAAGGCAACAAGCGGGATTACCCTAGAGGTGCAAGTGTGAAGCATGTATTGATTTTCATGCATTTATCTTTGTATTAGGTTATCTAGCGGTTGATTGATTTTGGCATACAAACCCTAGGTCTATCATGGCATAATTGAAAGCTTTTAAATGCGGAAATTTAAATGCTAAGCTATTTCAACAATGGTTATGGGGATGGGGATACAAGTTTGCATTGGGGGATATTTGACAAGGAAGTAAAATCTAAGTTATTACAACCATATCGAATGTATACAAATATTTAATTGTACAATATTTAAATAAATACAATGAATATGCAAAATGTATTATGCACAAAATGATTTTTTTTATGTATGTGAAAGTATTTTTCAATGTGAAATATAAACAAAAATAAAAAGGTCAAATTTTGAATATTTTTGTCATTTAGGGCAAAACCCTAGCTTTTTAAGTGAATAGTAATATTTATTAATTATATACAATATATATTAATTTACACAAAAATAAAAAGTATATTGTAAAAAAAGGTATTTTTAGTTCCATATATTAATAAAAATAAAAATGTATTATTTCCCTATTTTAGTCCTAAATATTTAATAAAATATGTATATGTATATTTATATATATTTAATATGCTAAATATGTACAAAAGATAAAATATTAATTATTTACAAAAAAATGTATATTTTAGAAAATGTTTTCAAAATGTAAATAAAAAATAATAACTGAAAAATAAATATTTTTGTACTATTTTCTAGGGTTTTGAATAAAAAGGAAATATATTTATTTACATGTATATGCTAAATAAAACAAATAAATGCCAAATAAATGCAAAAATGTATGGAAAAATATTTTTGATGTTTTTTATATTTGAGCAAAAAATATTAAGTCAGAATCAAAAAGAAAAAATGCAAAATAATCAATATTTCACATAATGGGCCAGGGGGGTGCAAATGGAAAAAAGGGGTGTGAACAACAAGTTGACTCAGGCCCAGCCCAAGCCAACTTTGTCTTCAACCTCCAGCAACCTGTTTGAAACAAAAACGCGCGCTTCCTTGATCCAACACCAACTCCTGATTCCTTGACTTTTATGCAAAACTCATAACACCAATAATGTAGAGCATCAAATCACGATTCCAAATATGTAAAAAACTTAACCTAACTCTAAGAATCCAGGGAGAATTTCTTCACCCCCAATTTCTGACCTAATTTTTCTTCAATGTTCATGGTTAAAATTCTCACAACATGCTTAATATAAATGAAAAATAATCATATGTATGGCTTCAGGGCTATGAGTAGAGCATGTTTCCTTCACAAACCCAAGCCTAACTCTTCCTAGATTGAGAGATAGAAGTTCATGGTTTACCTGTCTCAGCTTGATTCGAACAGAGCAATGTAGGTATCTTCAATGGAGTTTGAGCTTTTGTATAGCTTGCCTGAGGTCCAAGGAAGCTTCTCCAACACCTAGCTTGCTTTGAATCACTCTGAATCGTGCTATGGAAGTCCACCTGCAAAACTGAAAAGTGAAAATGGCAAGTGAGGTTAGGGGTGTTACAGCTGGTGTTTAGGGCTTGGAATAGTTTCAGTGGATGGTAGGGAATGTGTTTGAACAAGCTTTGGCCAAAACGCACAAGTGGATGATGCTAGGCAAGTCAATCTGTAGAGAATGCCCTGTTTTGCAGCAAAACAGGGATTCTGAGTATTAAGAAGTGTGAGGGATGGTTCAATCGTGTTTTAGGCTTGTTTTGATGTATGAAGGATGTTCACAAGGTTTTTGTTTTGCTGTGTTGACATAAAGTGAGAGTTGTGTATATTTTGCAAACTTGCTTGTTTTTGAAGTAAGAAGGTTCAAGTTGCAATGCAGGCCTGTGTACCCTCTCTATCTATGCTGCACAATTTGCTCTTGATAAATGGGATATGTGGATTTGATTTGGCTCCAAGATCTGGCCCCATGCCTCCAAGATTTGGAACTTGACATAAAGTGTCACTTTTCTAAAATGGCAAATTAGCTTTTTCCAAATAAGGATTAATTCTATGTGTAATGCCCAAATGGATGAAATAATGCATTAGCTCAGTGGATTTGCATTCAATTAAGGAGTGTAAAAGGGTTTAGAGGCCTGCAAGCTAGCATAAACCAAGCTGACTTGAAAATGCAAATGTTATGAACAAGCTTTGGCCATGAACAAAAGTGAATTTTGCCCAACTTTGTGAATTCGATTCTCTCTAACCACAAGGGTGTTTGAGAAGTTCTTTGACAATTTGGAAAGCTTGGAATGTGTAATACAATCCATCTTTGCAATGCAAATTGAAACTCTAAGTGGAACCATGTGAAAAATGGCCAAGAAGTTGGACAAAAATCCTGCCTAGAATAGGGCAAAATTTCTCTAAGTTAAAAATGTTTTGCACCCTTGTTCCAAAAATCATAACTTGAGATACATGCTTCCTTTGAGAAAACTTTGTGAATCAAAGTTGTAGATTTTGCAATGGACTACAACTTTCATGTTTCAAGTTTGGTTTGAATACATTTGCATCTTGGTGAAAAAATGGGACAAAGTTAGGAAAAAAATAAGAAAGTTTCATAACTTAGAAAATTTTCTAAGTTATGAAATTTTCCATTTTAAACCCTAATTTGTAATTTTTGATTTCTTGATGAACAAGTTTCATAATTTGACATGTCTTGATGAAAAATGAATCTTGGCACTTGATTTTGACCAAAAAGTCAAAGTTTGACTTTTCAGTATACAGTCAAATTTTGATTAGTTGACTGAAAAATTCATCTGTCAATCCTATGCATTTGAGATCTTTTGAACTTGTTGAATGGGTCAAGACAATGCCATTGAGTCCTTGAGTCCATGTGTGAGCTTGGTTTGCCATTGGTTAGGTCAAACAGTCAAAAATTGCCTTTGTGCAGTCAAAACCCTAAAAATGACCATTTTGCCCTTTTGGTGATCTGATCAAATTTCTTGTGGAGTTGTGATCCAAACTTGATCAAATGATTCATATGAGTTCATAATGTTGATGTGGGTCAAAAATCATGAGGTTTGACTATCAATTGGCCACAGTTGACATTTTCCCCAATACAGCTGATTTCTAGGTCAACTGTCCAATTGACTGGGCAAAGATTGGAATCAAGGCTTGAAACTTGGTATGGATAAACTTGTAAGTCCAACATGAAGCATGAAAGTCACTTTGGGCATTTTAGGTCAAAAATCCTTGAGCAAACTCAAACCCTAATTTGGGTCAACAGTGCAAGGAGGGGCCTTGAGCAGAGCAAACCCTAACTTGATCTTGAGTTCCAAGAGTCTTGTGATGAGAGAATGTTGAAGAAATGAGAGGGAAAATTTTGGGGTACAACACTTATGGTAAAGGAATTGGTGCCGTGATTGTCACTCCCCATGTATCGCACATTCCTTTTACCGCAAGGTTAACATTTGATTGCACTAATAATATGGCAGAATATGAGGCTTGCATCATGGGTCTGGAAGAAGCTATTGATCTCAGAATTAAAATTCTATATGTGTATGGTGATTCAACTTTGGTAATAAATCAGATTAAAGGAGAATGGGATACTCGTCACCCCGGCTTGATCCCTTACAAAGATTATGCTAGAAGATTGTTACTCTTCTTTAACAAAGTTGAATTCCATCACATTCCTAGAGATGAAAATCAAATGGCGGACGCTCTGGCAACTCTGGCTTCTATGTATCAAGTAAATACTTGGAATGATATACCTCAAATTATGGTTCGACGACTAGATAGGCCCGCTCGTGTGTTTACAACAGAGGAGGTAGAAGATGAAAAACCTTGGTATCATGACATCAAGAATTTTCTTCAGACTCAAGAATACCCGATTGGTGCTTCGAAGAAAGATAGAAAGACATTGAGAAGATTGGCAGGCAGTTTCTTCATCAGTGAAAATGTGTTGTATAAGAGAAATTATGACATGGTCTTGCTCAGATGCATGGATAGATACGAAGCAGACATGTTGATGCATGAGGTTCATGAAGTTTCATTTGGCACTCATGCCAATGGACATTCAATGGCTAAAAAGATGCTAAGGGAAGGTTACTATTGGCTGACAATGGAATCTGATTGTTATAAATTTGCAAAGAAGTGTCATAAATGTCAAATTTATGCAGATAAGGTCCATGTGCCTCCGACACTTCTCAATGTGATCTCTTCCCCCATGGCATTTCTCTATATGGGGTATTGACATGATAGGGATGATAGAACCTAAAGCTTCAAATGGACACCATTTCATCTTGGTAGCAATTGATTACTTCACCAAATGGGTGGAGGCTACTTCATATTCCAATGTTACTAAGCAGGTGGTTTTGCATTTCATCAAGAATAACCTTATATGTTGATATGGTGTGCCGAGAAGAATTATCAACGACAACGGCTCGAATTTGAACAACAAGATGATGACAGAACTTTGTGAGGAATTCAAGATTGTCCATCAAAATTCATCTCCATACAGGCCGAAGATGAATGGGGCTGTTGAAGCTGCTAATAAGAATATCAAGAAAATTATCCAGAAAATGGTTATTACTTATAAGGATTGGCATGAAATGCTCCCTTTTGCTTTGCATGGATATCAAACATTTGTCCGCACTTCAACAGGAGCAACCCTGTTCTCCCTTGTGTATGGAATGGAAGTTGTGCTCCTAATTGAGGTTGAGATTCCCTCTTTGCGTGTGATAATGGAAACCAAGTTGACAGAGGCTGAATGGGTCCAAAACCGGTTTGACCAATTGAATCTGATCAAAGAAAAGAGGATGACAACTATATGTCATGGACAATTATATCGGAAAAGGATGAAGAAAGCTTTTGATAAAAAGGTCAAACCTCGTGAATTCAGGGAAGGCGACCTCGTGCTCAGGAAGATCATGTCTTTCAACACTGATTCTAAGGGCAAGTAGACTCCCAACTTTGAAGGCCCATATCTTGTCAAGAAAGCCTTCTCTAGCGGTGCATTAATTCTTGAAACTATGGACGGTGAGGAGTTCCCACGTCCCATAAATGCTGATGCAGTCAAGAAATACTTCGCCTAAAAAAAATAAAAGAACAGCGCGCTAAGTTGAAAACTCGAAAGGGAGGCTTAGGCAAAAAAAAGCGTCTCGGTAGGCCAAAAACCCGAAAGGGCGGTCTAGGCAAAAGTTAGAGACATAAACAAAATAAATTTCCTGCTAAGTTGAAAACTCGCAAGGACTGCTTAGGCAAAAGTTAGGGATTTTCTTGGCAAGTAACTGCATCATGTAAGATTTGATCATTGAAGCAACAATCCTCTCGAATCCTCATAATACTCCAACAGAAGCTGCTGCTCAAAATTTCAAGAATTGTTAGAGGGGATAGTGGTCATTGTATCTCAATGTATCATTTCCATTATATATTACCATTTTCCAAACTTTGTAATCATCTATGGAGTCTCGCCATTCGCAGACTACCATTCTATCAATAAAGTTTGAGTTGTTACCCAATTCTTCGTGTTTCTTATTTTGTTTAGCTTGCAAGGACTCAATTTATTAATTATAATAACTTTCCAAGAAAAAATATTAAATAACAAAATAGATTTTTCAAAAATAATTTACAATTTGCTTTTACTTTAGAATTTGTGATGCGAAAAAAATAACAACAACAAAAATGGTGATCCCAGGAATAGACAAACTCCAGTTGTTTTAAGAAGTTTTTGTTCCCCTCGGGAAAGTTTACTCAGGATGATTCGCCGTATTGGGTTCGAGACTCCGGTATCCTCGGTCAAGTTTGGATTCATTTCTCCTCCTTGTTTGAGTTTTCATGATGTAAGGTTTTAATCCGAGATTTCTCCAGTGAAGTTTTCATTTGGTCTAATGGAAGTTCTTTTTCCAGAGAAGTCGGTACCGTAATCACTCTTGAATAACGCAGATCCCCGGTTTCTCTAGTGAAGAACATATTGTGGTTTTCCCTTTAAGGATATGGTGTTAACCTCCCCAATAAAGTGGGCCTGAATTACCGAGTGAATGTTTTGATGATTTGATGTCCATCTACTTTACTTGAGATTGGTTTTGCAATCCCCAGTAGAAGTGTTACTCTTGAAAACATTTGTTTCCCCAGTGAAGCCTGAAGAAGGATGTTCTATACCTGTATCTGTACTATTCTATCACTTTGTTCTGTTTACTTCCGGATTGTATTTCTCCCCAGTAAAGGTAAAGCAGGCAGTAGGTTTCGTTTCCTCAGTTGGCATTTACTTTTCCTTGGAACGATCATCTTGGATATGATTTAGCCGAGTGTTGTTTGTGCCCGAGGTGGTTTTGCCAGGTTACTCCCAGTGTTGTATATCTGTTTTGTCAGCATATGCACGATAACACTCATACATTCATACATACATCATACATAGCTAAAATTGGCAAATCATTGTTCATTGACATTTGTTAATATTTTTTGTTGACATATTACCCTATTTTGCAGAGTTACGTTGTCCTCTCTTCAATAGAGTGTTGGCCTTAAGAAGAAAGCGTATATTCTTTCAATTTCCACATTGATTTGTCCCTCGTGGAAGATTTTTGTTTAGCCTTCTGTACAGCTCCTTGTTTGGATGGATTTGGTTTTCCCTCTTGAGTTTATTTCTCAAAGGATGTATTTTGGTTGATTGTTTCATTCCAGTTTATTTCTGGTTTGAATCTTTGGTTCCACAATAATATTATTTAATTTGGATTTCTGAAAGCTTTGAGTTTTGGTTGGTGTATTTATTTTCCACGAGAAGACTTTATCTCCTCAGTAGGAATATCGTGGCATTTCCCCAGGAAGTCATATTTCTTTCCCCAGGAAGCCATGTTTCTATCCCCAGAAAGTCATTTCTTTTTACAATCCTCCATGACAACAAGTAGCAGGTCTCTTTATTTGAGAAACTTGTGCTTCCCTGTAAAAGTAGATGTAACTTTTATGTTTCTATCTCCTCTATGAGTGGATAGTTTGCAGTCCGTCGTCAGTTTACGCCAGTGGATGGAAAAACTTTCAAATTCGCAGAAACAACTCTTTGTGAAATCTTTGTGTTGTGCCCCAAAATATGCCCTCCCATTTTTCATACAAGATACAACCCTAGAGTTTCTTGGATATTCAATTTGGCTCAGAAATCGACCAGACAGATTCTCTTTTGGGGAAGTAAACCATCAATTAGGGTTTTTTGCAATTCTCAAAAGAAAATGAGTTTTCAAAGATCCAATTGGCCGTCATAGGTCTTCATGCTTCCTCAAGGTTGTAGTTATGATTTCTTCAAGTTACAAGACTTTGAGACGATTATGTCTGTTCATGGTCACATGTGATGTCGCTCACGGGTTTATCTTCAAGGAATCAGAAGAAATTTGAGTTTGGAAGATTTTAAAATTATCAAATCATCGCAAGGCATTGATTGATTTTGAATTTTTCTTAAACACAGTTTACTGAAAGGATAATGTTTGTTCTCAGAGCATGATTTGTTTGGGACAAGAGATGGAGATTAAGACTGTCATTTAGGACAATCATGATTTTGGGATCCAGGTTGACCAGATGATTTACGTCCTTAAAACATTTATTTTGTTTAGGAAATGGAGTACAAAGTGCGTGTTTGTTTGAAATGCAGTTACAAAGTTATTTGGATTATTTGGAATTTAAGTTACCAGACTGGAGCATTTTATTTCAAATATCCTGATTGGGAATTTAAAAAAAAATCAATTAGGATGCGAAGAGAAATTACAAATTGTTGTTTATAAAGGATTTCAAGTTATGAAATAACACAAGAATACTTTATGCTACAATTCAAGGTCTTCTCCAATTTCAAACACACCGTCCAAGATTGTTACAAAACTTCGAATTCTTTTAATACTTTATGTTTTACAACTTATTGTATTTAAAGATAAGTTGGTACAACTATTGGATATAATACATCAAAATACAAGAAGATTTTTCTAAGTTACAAAGAAAATCAAGTGAATGTTTAGCCTAAGAGAACTAATCCATGATTAAGTTGTTTGAAGATTGAAGTTATATCAAATTCCTTTGATTTTCTCCAAGACTTCCGTGTTTGCCACGGGTTTCTTGCGTTATTTGCTTTGTCATCTCCACTTTAGCTCACATGAAAAACAAGAGAAAGAAAGCATGATTAATAGAAAAATATATGAGCATGAACAAGGAATTTTCCAAAAGCTATTTCATAAGTTCATCATTAAGGTTTGCAACGTGGAATCAAAATGCTGTTTATTTCATCACAACCTATTTCCCCCAGTTTCAAATCACAAGAAGGTTGCCCTTCTTGGTTCACAAAAAGAAGGAAAAAGAGAAATTCGCGAACATGATAGCCCAAGGCCGCACACAATAACAAAATGCTACAACAGTCCAAACAAACAGGATCATCAAAAACTGAAACAAACATCATCATCATAAGCTAAAACAAGGCAGCAATGTGGCAAATATAACAAATAGCTAGATGCTAAACCAAACAAAATAGCAAGTCAACTTGCTCAAGAGACAAAGCATCATCATTTTCCAAGCACTGCAAACCCTTCAGAATGGTAAAATAAGCAAAAGAGAAAATTGCTTTTATTTGTCATTGAGAGAGAAGAGAGGAAAGAGGTCACCTAGGCTACAGAATTGCCCAAAGTACATCCTGCAAAAGCTCTGCTACAAAAAGAAGAGCTGCTGTAAAACACAAAATCAGAACAAAACCTGCTGTAAACCCAAAAACCACCAAAACCTGCTGTAAACCCAAAATCACCAAAACCTGCTGTAAACACAAAAATCATCAAAACCTTCTAAAATACAAAATCATAAAAAAACCTGCTGTAATCACAAGACCATAAAAACCTGTTGTAGAGACCAAAGACAAAAAGGCCACAGCATAAGAAAAAGGTCAATAAAAACAGAGAGGGGCGATTATTTCAAACACAAAAAAAAACACAGTAACAAAGCTAGCAAGAACAAGTCTGATGTTCATCAAGATCAAAGCCAAATAGCCATCATCAAAAACTCAAAAACCTGATAACCATCATCCAAAAAACTCAAAACAAAAGAACCATAATCAAAAACTCCAAAACCTGAGAACCATCACCCAAAACACAGAAACAACACAATCATCATTCAAAATTTGATAACCAAGAAAGAGATAACATACCATCTGAGCCAAAGGCCAAAAAGAAGACAGAAAAAGTTACCAATAAACCAGAAGAGCCTCGCCCCCATCCTCATCTCTATCCCTCATAAATCTTCTACCACCACTGAATTCCATCCTCAGTCCCGCCTCTCCATTCCTAATTTGCAGAAAATCACAAGAATAGAAAGGAAATGGAGAAGTTATAAAGCTCCAACAGGCATGAGTTCTCCCCCTTTCTCATACTTCCATAAGCATATTTTCTGCATCTAAAGAACTAAGGGTTAGTTAAAGGAAAACTAAATAAAAATGGAAAACTCAACCAAAATCTGTAAGCTAGAAAAATAACGAAAGAGACCTTACCTTTTCAAAATCGCTAGGGTTAGATTATGGAGATGAGAGAGGTATATTCCGGTAATAAAGAGGTTAAGGGAGGTCAAGGAAGAGACGATTTTGGGTGTCTCTGATTTAAATCTGAATTCAAAAAAGAAGGGTTTCAAAAGATGTAAATCACTGTGAGACAAAGAGGCGTAGGTTGTTACTGTAGAGAGCGAATCATTTGCGTGGTAAGTCGGGAACGGGGTGGTGAGGAAGTTTAGAAGGATTTAGCTTGTGGAAAGGATGAACAGAGAAGAATAGCGCCATGTGAAAGGGAAGATAGACCAAACCCTAATTTTGTGTTATCCCTTAATCCGTGAATAAGTTTAGATTATGAATTTTTGGGTTTTGGTTTGTTGATTTGTGGTGGGCGACCCATTGCCTCTGCTCCATAAGCCCATTTCTGTTCACTGCATACACACCCCTTCATTTGTTTAATTTATAATTTTTTGTTTACATTATTTATTTTGAATAATTTGTTTTTGTTCCTAATTTGTTTCTTGATTAAACTTTTTGCTATTAATTTCCCTTTGATTCCTTTTCATGATACAAATATTACAAAAAAAATATAGAACATATTTCTATTTTCCTTTTTTTAAATTATTCTCATATTCAAAAAAATAAAAAATAAAAATATTTCATAGGATTAATTAATTCTTTTCATCATGAAAAATATTAAAAGATAGCAAAAAAAATAATACATTTTGATTTAATTTCTTCAGTTAAATATTTTTTTTAATAGAATAAATTTTATTTTATTTTCTTTCCAAACTTTTCAAGTAAAAACTTAGAATTTTATTTCCATATTTTTACTTTGATTAACCAAATTTTGTTTCGTAGATTTGTGGTAGTTTCGATTAATTGCTCGGTTCAATTTGGTTGTATTGTTTGTTATTTGGACCTTTCAATTGCATTTGACTCATCCCCATTTGTAAAAATTGTACCCCCATTCTCGAATACTTTGTAATAGCGTAGAATTTCAATTCCCGCAATTTACTGTTTTCCTTATACTGTATAGTAATTAGGCGTGTATGGCAAGATTCAAAAATAAATCGCTAGATAACCTAATCAAAGAATAAAATAACTTGAAACCAACACACTTTTTCACACACGCACCTCTAGGATAACCTCGCTCGTTGCCTCGGAAATACAGTCATGTCCCTCGAATATGGGACGTCTTAGCAATGACCCTTCGATAAAAAAAGATCGTAGTCCCTCGATGACCCTCGACGTTGCCTTCGATTAAACGATCTCGTCCCTTACGAAAATTGCTAAAGCGTCTCATAAGTTGCCTTCGATGACTGTAAAATTGACCCGTGCCTGTCCCTTCACATCCAACGATGGGGCTTTTTACCAAATTAATGGTAAGATAGCCACATTAAGAGGAGGAAGAAAAGAACAATTTAAGACCTTTTGAGTAAATAGATTCGCTCCTAGTTACTCGCTTGCTCACGATAAAATTTTTTTTACACCTACACTTTCATTTCAAAACATTTTCAAAAGACAAAACGTTTTGTATACGTTCTTATAGAGAAGAGAACCATTGCAAAACATCTTTTCAAAACACTTTCCGAAACACAATTCACAAACACCTCTTTGAACCACTTTTCGAAACAAAACTCTGTACGCGTTCTTATAAAAACGAGAACCATTACAAAGAGATTTTTCAAAATACTTTCAAAGCCCACATCACAAGCACACTGTCAAGTGAAAGCAAGTGATCTAAACGAGTACCTAAGAGCTCATGGAAAACCATGGATGAAAAGGCTTCTAATACCTTCCCTTTTCATAATCTACCCCCCGAACCTGAGAAATAATCTCGAAAGGTCTTTCCTGTGCTTTTTACCTTTCCTTTGAATAAAATAAAAGTCAGTGGCGACTCTTTCTATCCGCACAAATGCGATCGAAATGCAAAACATCAAGTCAGTTCTCCCACCGTATCACAGAACTGGCGACTCTGCTGGGGAAAAAAAAGTGGGGTTACCTTATGGTTAGATCACCTTTAATCGCTTTCATTATTTGATTTGTGTGCTTTATATTTAGTTCTTTGTATTGGGATTTCTTTGATCCTCCACCAGGATTTTGGGCACCTTTTTAGGTAAATAACAATAGATTGTGGAGACTGTACGATGTAGACCGATATGTTTGAGACAATGGCTATGTTAGTGTGACGCATTTGTGGGTACCGGTATCCCTCGTGGTGAATCGAGGAGAATACGGGGCCGCTGAGTGGTGTCATGAAGAACTAATTAACCTTAGAACCCTAATTGAACAAACTTGGCCATTAGAACGTAGTGAGGTAGCCGGTTTCGGTGTAAAGATGAAAATTGGTTGATACTCGATACTACACTCATTGAGGCTAGACTTTTGGGATATCTCGACCGCAAGAAAAGATTGTTGTGCTAAGACAATGCCTGAGAGAAAGGTCGGTGATATTGAGATCCTTTAGAACCCGATCATTATTTCTAGGACAGGTTGAGCCAACTAGACTTCAAGAGGGTACTCACCTACAAAACTCATGCAAGCCTAAAACATAGGGATCTATTTGTTGTGTGTGTATATGTTTACTTGTACATAAACATCATAAACATCATCAACATCATATGCATAATAACTAACCATTTCAAGGATTTAGAAATTTATCTTTGTTTTTGTTTTGTAGGACATGAATTCTTTCCGAAGAAACACCATCCGAATCAACTTCGTAAAAGCACATCCTCAACTTCAAGAGCTAGCTTCAAGAGTTCCCGGGGATTCTCCTTTTACCAAGAAGTATGGTCGACTCCTCAACTTGGCTATCCAACTTCCAAGAAGAGATGACGTGTGTACTATTCCAATTCTTTGATCCCATACATCATTATTTCACTTTCCCGGACTATCAGTTGGTACCTACACTGGAAGAGTTCTCTCTACTCTTAGGGGTGCCCGTGCTTAATCAGATACCGTTCACTGGTCTAGAAGGGATTCCAAAACCTGAAGTCATCGCCAAAGCTTTACATGTGAAGAGGGCCGACGTCATAGCCAATTGGGAAACAAGAAGTGGGGTTAAAGGCTTTTTAGCTAAGTTTCTATTGGAAAAAGCTCGTTCGTTCTGGGATGACATGGCTTTCCAAGCTTTCAAAGACGTGCTAGTTCTCCTCATTTATGGTTTGGTTCTGTTTCCCAATTTAGACCAATTCATAGACGTTAATGCCATCAAAGTCTTTCTCTCTCACAATCCTATACCCACCTTGCTAGGAGACATCTTGCATTGCCTTCATACCCGTACCATGGAGAAAATAGGTACCCTTTTGTGTTGTATACCCCTACTCACTAAGTGGTTCACTTCACACCTGCCTCAGTCAGCATTGAAGAACGAGCAAAGATTGACTTGGTCTCAAAGGATGATGTCTCTCTCCCACTCTGATATCCGTTGGTGCTCAAGATCTTTGGAAGATATTTCTATCATTGACTGCTGTGGGGAGTTCCCTAATGTACCTCTGCTAGGTATTAGGGGAGGCATCACCTACAACTTGTGCTTAGCTCTTCGACAATTTGGGTATGCCCGAAGGGACGGCCCTCATGAGGTGCTCATCCAAGGTTTGGTGTTCAACTACGACAAAGAAGACCAAGGTTATCGCCAGAAGTTTACACGTGCTTGGGGAATGGTGAACAAGGTGGACAATAGGACTTTGGGACATAAAAACTCTATCCCTCTCGAGCCTTATCTTAAGTGGGTATGGGCTCGTGCTCAGAATATCTTGATGCCTTACCCTTACATCCTTCCTGTCATCATTGAGCCTGTTATTGAAGGAGACGTCCCATACACCATTCTTCATCCTGACATGCCTACTTCTCTCGAAGACCTGCAGAAAGCTTGGATTCAGTTGAAGGAAGAACGAGACACCTTTGAAACCCAGTACTACGCCAGTGAGAAGAAGGTTCTGGAGCTCACCAAACTGCTTCATGAAGAGAAAAATCTGAATACCTACATTGCTCCAAAGAGGATGCATTCGGTCTTTTTGTCTTAAGAGTTTTTGCTGTATTTTGTTTCTTTCTTTGTAAGCCCAAGGAGGCATGATGTATTCAAACTTGGTTTTATTTAATATGACGTGTGTTCTTTTTTGGTTTGGACAAGTTTAAATCTCTAAATTTCCTTGAAATAATTTGCATATTGCATCTTCATTCATCATAACATCATACAGGTTTATCATAACAGGTCGCCTTATCCTTCTACTGTTTATTTCAGTGAGATGGATAGTGAACATACTGTGAAAGATCTTCAGGCGCAGAATGCCCAGTTTCAGCAAATGCTCATGGCTCTGACAAAAGGACAAGAGGAGTTGAAGACTCTGCTAGCCAAAGAGAAGAAGAAGAAAACGAAGAAACCAACCGAAGTTGTGATCAGGTGAACCTTAGACTTTGCAACATCATCTGGTGAAGGAGATAATCAAGGAGCCGAGACCCAAGAAGTGAGCGAAGACCCAATATTCGAAGGAGAGGAAGATCCTGATTACTCTGAGGAGCAGTATCCTCTTGCTGATGATAAATACAAACAGCTAGAGGATCGTTTGAATGCCATGGAGATTCAGAGGGTACCCGGTTTGGACTTTGAAGAATTAGGACTCATCTCAGGGGTTGTCATCCCACAAAAATTCAAGGTCCCAACTTTCACTAAGTATGATGGTGTCTCTTGTCCAAAACTACATCTGAGGTCATATGTCAAAAAGATTCAACCCCACACGGCTGACAAAAATTTGTGGGTGCATTTCTTCCAAGAGAGCTTATCGAGGACTCAGTTGGATTGGTTCTACCAATTAGAAAGGTCCAATGTTTGCAACTGGGAAGAGTTGGCTGCCGCTTTCTACAAACAGTATCAGTATAATGCTGATTTGGCTCCGACTAGGACACAATTACAAAGTATGTCTATGGAAACAGATGAGGGTTTCCAAACCTATGCTCAAAAATGGAGGGATCTCGCAGGCAGGGTCCAGCCCCCTCTATCCGACAGAGAATTAGTGGATATGTTCCTAGGCACCTTATCAGGACCCTTTTTCAATCACCTGATTGGGAGTTCCTCAGTTGGGTTTACTGAATTAATCATGACTAGTGAGCGGGTCGAGGCCGGTATAAAAAGCGGAAAAATTCAAAGAGATGCATCCTCAAGTATGGTGAAGAAACATTTTGTTGGAAAGAAGGAGGTCAGTGCTGCGTATGACCATATGAATCAAAACAAAACTGACTGTCGTCCGACAGTAGGGGCTGTCATGATCTCTAATCCTGCACGAGACCAGATTAACATGACCATGTCTCAGGTTTTGCCACACCTTCTCAAGACCAATCTAGTAACTTTAAAGGAAGCTCCCAAGAATCCTAATAATGCTTCTCCCTGCTACAACTCGAACGCCCGATGTGCCTATCATTCTGAAAGCCCAGGGCACGATACAAATGACTGTTGGGCCTTAAAAAATAAGGTGCAAGACCTTATCAGTGCGAAGGAGATTGAATTTGAGCCCCCAGAAACGCCTAATGTAATAACGGCACCAATGCCCAGACATGGCCAAGGTATCAACTCCATTGATGATGATCGTTTTGTTTCCTATGTGAATGACTTGGTTACTCCTCTATTGACCATTAAACAAAATCTACTGCAAGCCGGCTTGTTCCCAGGTTGCGAAGAAAATTGCCACCTTTGCAAATCTTTGCCGAACGGTTGTTTGTTACTAAAGATAAGTGTCCAGCGCCTGATGACTAGTAAAGAAATCCTATTTGAAAAGCTACCTCTTATCAAAAGCTCTTATCAAGATGTTTCGATAATCACCATTTCTGACAATCCTCCCAGGGTCTCCACCAAAAGACCCGTCAAGATTACATCTACTCCCAAATCTGCACCATTAATCATCACTATGCCAAGACCGATACCATACTCCTCAAATAAAGTTGTTCCCTAGAGTTATGAGGCTGACGTTTATTACTACGGCGTCAAGCAAGATCAGTTGGCTGTCACAAATGAAGTTGCGAGAGATATTGATCCTAATATCGGTAACATCACTGGAACCAGAAAAATAACAAGAAGTGGAAGAGTCTTCTCACCTGAGATTTCACCAAAGACCGTTGCTACTTCTGTGATCATCACTACTGCCACTCCTACCGATACCGCCAGTGATACTCCTACTTTTATCCCTATTGCCGATATAAGGGGAAAATAGGCTTTGGTTGAGCCTGCACAAGCAAGAGAACGTCCCGAAGTCATCCTTGAAGCTTCTAGAAAAGAAATAGAAGAAATCCTGAAGATAATCAAGAAAAGTGACTACAACATTGTAGAAAAATTGGGACAAACCCCCTCGAAGATATCATTCTTGTCCTTACTTTTGTGCTCTGAAACTCACGCCAAATCCTTGGTAAAGTTTCTTAAGACCGCTCATGTTCCCCAAGAGACCTCCATCGACCAATTTGAAGACTGTGTGTCCAGTCTAACTGCTGATAACGGATTGGGATTTTCCGATGGTGATTTAACCTCTAAGGGAAGGAAGCACAACGATGCCTTACATATTTCCATTGAATGCAGGGGCACCACACTTTCCCATGTTTTGGTGGATACCGGTTCATCATTGAATGTCTTGCCCAAAAATGCCCTCGATCGACTGGATTGTGAGGGACTCATCTTGAAACCTAGCAACATCATAGTGAGGGCCTTTGATGGTTCCAAGAGGACAGTGCACAGAGAAGTTAGTATCCCCATAAAAATTGGGACTCAGACCTTTGACTTAATTTTCTATGTGATGGACATTCGCCCTTCATACTCTTGTCTATTGGGTCGACCCTGGATCCATGGTGCTGGTGCCGTCACTTCCACCTTACACCATGTTGTACCCCAAAATTTGCCCTCCCATTCCTCATTGATTTCTCATCACAAAGCCCTTGAAGATCAAGATCCAGTTAGGGTTTCATCTGCTCAAGACTTCTCCTTGCACTGTTGACCCAAATTAGGGTTTGTGTTTGCACAAAGAGATTTTGACCTAAAATGCCTAAGATGACTTTCTTGCTTCATATTGGACTCCCAAGTTTATCCATATCAAGTTTCAACTCTTGATTCCAAGTTTTGCCCAGTCAATTGGACATTTGACCTAGAAATCAGCTATATTGGGGAAAAAGTCAATTGTGGCCAGTTGACAGTCAAACCTCATGAAAATTGACCCACATCAACATTATGAACTCATATGAACCATTTGATCAAGTTTGGATCACAATTCCACAAGAAATTTGATCAGATCACCAAAAGGGCAAAATGGTCATTTTTAGGGTTTTGACTGCACAAAGGCAATTTTTGACTGTTTGACCTAGCCAATGGCAAACCAAGCTCACATATGGACTCAAGGACCCCATGGAATCATCTTGACATGCTCAACAAACTCAAAAGATCCCAAGTACACAAGATTGACAGTTGAATTTCCCAGTCAATTGATCAATTTTGACTGTATACTGAAAAGTCAAACTTTGACTTTTTGGTCAAAATCAAGAGTCAAGATTCATTTTTCATCAAAACATGCCAAATCATGAAACTTGTTCACCAAGAAATCAAAAAATGCAAATTAGGGTTAGAAATGAGAATTTTTCATAACTTAGAATTTTTCTAAGTTATAAAAAACCCTAATTTTTTCCCAACTTTGCCCCAATTTCTCACCAAGATTCATTTGGATTCAAACAAAAGTCAAAACATGAAAGTTGTAGCTTGTTGCATAATCTACAACTTTGATTCACAAAGTTTTCCCAAATGAGGCTTGTATCTCAAGTTACAATTTTTTGAATAAGGGTACTAAACCATCCTTAACTTAGTGAAATTTTAACCTATTTTGGCAAGGTTTTCTACCTAACTTTAAGGCCATTTTCTCATACACTTCCACTTGGAATTTCAATTTGCATTTCAAAGATGGATTGTAGTACACATTCCAAGCTTTCCAAAATGTCCAATAACTCATCAAACAACCTCATAACTTGAGAGAATCGAATTTCACAATACCGCAAAAACTCACTTTTGAATTGGTCATGTACATGTTCATAACTTAGGCCATTTTCAAGTCAGCATAGTTTGTGCTACATTACAGGTCCTTAATCCATCCAACACTCAATAATTTAATGCATGTTCATTGTGTTAAAGTGTTGTTCTTTGAGTTCAAGCATTACATACAAGTTTAATCCATTTATGGAAAAAGCAAAATGGCCATTTTTGCAAAAGCAAGCTTTATGTCCAATTGAAAATCCAACAAGTACAGATGAGATCTAATTGGCACAAGATTATGAGCAAAACACTCTGATCAAGACAAGGTTAGCAGCATGGTTAAGGGTCCCCTACTTGCCTAAAACATCAAGTTGGCTTTGCTTGCTTAAGTGTGAAGAAAAGTATCATAACATACAACAACTTTCATCTCAGCATTAGAACACAGAAGAAAACATTGTAGACACCTTCTAAACATCCTAACCAAGATGAAGCACGACCCTAAGACCATCAACACCTCCCCATTGCCAGAATCACTCTCAAACTGCAAAAACAGGGCAAGGCCTGCAGTTTGAACACCATATCTCATTCCTTGCATGTTTTCTTGACCAAAGCTCATCAAACACATTCCCTAGCATCAATGCAAGCTAACCAAAACCTAAAACACGACCTGTAATTCCTCTAACCAGTTCCACCATTTTCACTTTTCTGATTAGCAGGTGAAGAGCTCTAGCACGATTCAAAAGGTTTCAAGACAAAGTAAAGCTTGGAATAGCATCCCTGGACATCAAGGAAGCTATACCAATCATCACTTTGCACTGAAAGTTTCTCCATTGCCAGATAGAACTTCAACTGAACAGGTAAGTTCTTGGATTCATATCTCTCTTATTAGGCATTGTTATCTTTAGGTTTGTGAAGATAATATGTCACATTCATAGCCCTGAACATGCCCATGTAGTTAGATTTCATTTATGTTATGTGTACTGCAAGAATTTTGAGTCTGAACATGGCAGAAAACTTAGGTCAGGATTTGGGAATGTCAAAATTCTCTCTCATTTCTGAGAGTTAGGATGAGTTTTTTATATATTTGGAATCGTGATTCAATGCTTAACATTTCTTATGTTGGAAGTTTGTGCAAAAAATCAAAGAATCCAGGTGTTTGAATGTGAAATACAGGCGCACGTTTTGACATGTTTTTTGTCTAAAGGTTGAAGAAGAAGGTTCATGGGCTGGGCCTTCTGTGCAATTTCTTTTCACACCATATTATTTCTTCTGCACCCCCTGAGCCCATTTGCTTTATTTCATTGATTTTTTGACTTTTCTTTTTTCATTCTAACTTATTTATTTTTGTTAATAATATTAAAAACCTAAAAAATATTTTTTGCACCATTTTTATATTATTAGGCATTTATTTGATTACATTGATATTTGTATGTAAATAAATACATATTATATTATTTAGAATAAATAAGAAAAATAATATAAACACTTTGTATTTTTCCATTTTTATTTTATTTTTATCTTCTTAAAATACTTTATATGAAATATACTTTTTTTTATATAAAAATTAAATGTTTTTTTATTTTGTGCATATTTAATATATATTTGTAAATAATAGAAATAAATACATATACATTAATACACTTAAAATAAAAATACCAAAAATATACATATTTTTATATTTAACACTAAAAAATGTATTTGTATAAATATACTTCATTTTCATTTTATTTTTGTATATAAATAATAAATATTATATATATTGAATAAATACTACATTTTATTTAATAAACTAGGGTTTTGCCCTAAATATGAAAATACTCCAAAAGTAATCTTTTTTATTTATTTAACATAAATAATACCCTTTTTTCATACATATAAAAACCCTTTTTGCATTTTTGCATCTTTATTTTATTTTCCATTTAATTTATACAATTAATTACTTGTAAATATTCCAAAAATGATGTAATAGCTAGGTTTAATTTCTTTGTCTAAATATCCCCCCATTTGAACATTTGTACCCCCCTTCCCATATTGTGTTGTAATAGTGTAGGAATTTTACTTTTCGCACTTTAAACGCTTTCTAAATATACCATGCTAGAATTAGGGTTTGTATGCGAATAAAAAGAACAAAATAGTTTGACCTAATTTCAAGATAATCAAAGCATGAAATATGAACAACACATATCACATTTGCACCCCTAGGGTATTCCACTTTGTTGCCTTCAAATAATTGGGCCATGTTGCATGTTAGGTTTCTTTGGGTAAAAACAAGCAATCAAATGATCATAAGTCCCTCGATGACGCTTTCGAAAAGTTGCCTAAAATGATCAAGTCCCTTTCAAAGAGAAATTGCCCAAAGATACTTGGCACTATTGCAATTATGGTCTAAACGATGACCCGCGCCCGTCCCTTTCACCTCCTAATACAAGATTGTCCACCAAATGCAATGGTGGAACAAAATTGTCAAAAGGTTTAAAACATAACAAAAATCTTTGAGAACTTTAGGGTAGATAACTCTTAGGTATTTGTCAATTTGTAAAAGAAAACACTTGCCTATTTTCAAACCACACTTCACAAACACTTTCAAAACAAACTTTCAAAAAACCTTGAAACATCTTTTCAAAAGACAAAACACCTTTTGTAAAACATTCGAGCAAAGAATTGTTACAAGGGTAGCCTATACAAGGCATCTTTTCAAAACATTTTCAAAACCACACACCGAGCACCATTTCAAACAATTGAAAACCAAGGCAAGTTGATCTAAGCAAGTACCTAAGAGCCCATGGATAACCATGGATAGAAAGGGTGCTAATACCTTCCCTTTCTATAATCTACTCCCTGAACCCAAGAAAAAATCTCAAAGGTTTTTGCTGTGCTTTTTTAAACCTTTCCTTAGGATAAAATAAAAAGTCGGTGGCGACTCTTGCTCAACCGAAACATTTGCGAAAACAAGCGCAAAACAATAGTCAGTTCTCCCACCGTATCACAGAACTGGCGACTCTGCTGGGGACAAATTTTAAAAGTGGAGTAACCTTAGGGCTTAGATCACCCTCTTGCATGACTAATTGTTTGATTTGTTTGCTTTATATCTTGGCTCTATTGTTTGGGTTTGCAATCCTACACCCGGATTTTGGGAAACATTCATAGATAGCAATACGTTGTGGAAACTGTGTGGGGTATACCGACACGGTCGAAGCAATAGCTATATTAGTGCGACATATTTGTGAGTACCGGTAACCCTTGAGTTCAATCAAGGAGAGTACGGGGCCGCTGAGTGATGTCACTAAGCACTAATGACCTAGAACCTTACTTGACCATCTTGGCCTTTTATTAGGGGTAGTGAGATGACCGGCTTTGGTGCAGTCCGAAGGTGGTAGATACTCGATACTACACTCATTGAGGGTTGTTTTCTTGGAATATTTTGGTCGCTAGTTAAGTGGCTAAATCAAAACAATGAACAATGAAAACGATCCAATGATATTGAGCTCCTTAGAACCCGGTTACTATTTATAGGACAGGTTTTTAAGCCAACTACACTCAAGAGGGTACTTACCTATGAAACCCCATGCAAGCCTGAAATTAGGGCTTGGTGCGATTTGCTTGTACATATGTTTTGTGCATACATCATAAACATCATAAACATCATAAAACATCATATGCATTCACTAACCATTTCAAGGGTTTTGGATCTTCATCTTTGTTCCTGTTTTGTAGGTCATGGAAGTTCCTCGCAGAAATACCATTCAAGTCAACCTTGTGAGAATCTCTCCTCAACTCAAGGAGCTCACCTCAAGAATTCCGGAAAACTCATCCTTCAGTGAAAGACATGGCAGACTGCTCAGCCTAGTCAACACCAACATTGAAGAAGACATGATGAAAGTGCTATTCCAGTTCTTTGACCCTCTTCACCACTGTTACACTTTCCCTGATTATCAGTTGGTGCCCACTTTGGAGGAGTTTTCTCAACTCCTAAGAATCCCTATCCTTAATCAACTACCCTTCAACGGTACGGAAAAGGAACCAAAGCCGGAAGATGTTGCTCGAGCATTACATCTACAACCATCCGACATCAAGGGGCATTGGGAAACCAGAAGTGGCGTCAAAGGATTCTTAGCAAAATTCTTGTTTGAGAAGGCACAAGAATGTTGGAACTCATTGGACCTACAAGCCTTTGAAGAGATTGTGGCACTCCTCATCTACGGGTTGGTCTTGTTCCCAAATCCTGACCAATTGATAGATGTCAACACCGTCAAAATCTTCTTGTCCAGAAATCCAATACCAACATTGCTTGGGGACATTCTTCACTCATTTTACACACGAACAATGAAAAAGAGGGGTGTTATCATGTGCTGTACTCCTCTCCTTGCAAGGTGGTTTATTTCGCACCTTCCACAATCTATCCTGAAGAATGACCAAGGCTGAAGGTGGTCCCAACGGTTGATGACTCTTACCCACTCTGATGTACATTGGTGTTCTCGGTCCAGAGAAAATGTCATCATCGTCGATCGTTGCGGAGAATTTCCTAATGTTCCTTTACTTGGAATTAGAGGAGGTATCACCTACAACCCTTGCCTGGCTTTAAGGAAATTTGGATATGCACGGAGGGATGGCCCTCATGATATGTTGATTCCTGACCTAGTTTTTGACTTCGACAACGATGCGCAAGGACTTCGCCAAAGATTCATCAGAGCTTGGGGGAGGCCCAACAAGGTTGATAGCAAGACTCTGGGACACAAGAACTCCATCCCTCTTGAGCCCTATCTCAAATGGGTACGAGCCCGAGCCCAAAGTCTAATGATGCCTTATCCTCATGTACTCCCAGTGATTAAAGAGCCCGTCAATGAAGGAGAGGTTCCCTACACCATCCTACATCCAGACATGCCTACATCGTGGGAGGAAATGCAGAAAAGTTGGATTCAGCTCAAGGAGGAACGGAATACTTTTGAAGCTAGCTTATACGCCAGTGAGAAGAAGGTTCTAGAGCTTACCTGCCGACTCCATGAGCAAGAGGCCCTCAACACCTACATCGCACCGAAGAGGATGCGCAATGTCTTTTTGCCTTGAGAAGTTATTTTGTAATATTTGGCCCATGGGGCATTTATGTACTAACAAATTTCTTCTTATTAATATGATGTGCGTTCTTCTTTGTCTGAAACAATTTTGAATGTCCTAAATCCTTGAATGCATTGCATACATAAGCATACCATTCATCATGTGCATAAGCAGGTCTCACTCCAGGTTCCTTATCTGTCTGCTGTTTATTTCAGTAGGATGGATCTCGAGCAAACAGTCAAAGACCTGCAAGCTCAGAATGCACAGTTCTAGCAACTCCTGATGACCTTGGCTAAGGGTTAGGAGGATATCAAGACTCAATTGGGAAACAAAGACCCAGTGAAAAAGAAGAAAAAGAGACTCGGGGTGGCTACTTTGGGTAGAAGATTTGACGGAGAAGCTCGGAGAGTGCTTGAATTTCCTCCTATCTCTGATGAAGGAACCAGCAAAGGAGGTGGAGCTGCGGTACCTTCCGAGTCTGATGCGGAAGAAGAAGAGGTCAAAGAGGATGAAGATTATTCTGATCAGCAATACCCTCCAGCTGATGATAAATACAAAGGGCTAGAAGACAGATTGGCCGCCATGGAATTACAAAGAGTACCGGGTTTGGATTTTGAAGACTTGGGTTTGGTCTCCGGGATTGTGATTCCCCCAAAATTCAAAGTGCCAGTGTTTATGAGGTATGATGGGCTGTCATGTCCCAAAATGCATCTCAGGTCCTACGTGAGAAAGATTCAACCCTATACGGCAGACAAAAACCTCTGGATTCATTTCTTTCAAGACAACCTTTCTGGAGCTCAGTTGGAGTGGTTCTATCAGCTAGAGGGAACCAGCGTCCGAAATTGGGAAGATTTGGCCACCGCTTTCTACAAACAATACCAGTATAATTCTAACCTTGCTCCTACTCGTACCCAACTTCAGGGTATGTCACTAGGAACAAGCGAGGGATTCAAAGAATATGCACAAAAATGGAGGGATTTGGCTGGCAGGGTGCAACCTCCTTTAACCGACCGTGAACTCGTTGATATGTTTCTAGGGACCCTATCTGGGCCATTTTTCAATAATCTAATTGGTAACTTTTCCGCGGGGTTTACCAATTTGATCTTAACAGGCGAAAGAATAGAAGCTGGCATCAAGTCAGGAAAGATTCAAAAGGGTGTTGCTGCAAGTGTTGAGAAGAAACCTTTTAAGAAGGAGACAACTATGGTATATTCTCAGAGAAGAGCAGGGAAGACGGAGCATCAGCCAACTGTGGGGGCCGTAATGATTCAAAATACTCCGAGTGAGCAGCCTCGCTATAACCAGTCCAGACCAAATCAACAACGGGTGGAACGGCCACAACGGCAGTTCACCCGCATTAATATGACTCCAGCGCAAGTGCTTCCCCGTCTGTTGAAGTTGAATCTCGCCACCATCAAGGAGGCACCAAAGAATGTGAATACGTCCTCTCCGTATTATCATGCTAATGCTAAATGCGCCTACCATTCAGACAGTGTTGGGCACGACACCAATGATTGTTGGGCACTCAAGCATAAGATCCAAGACCTGATAGAGGCGAAGGAGGTGGAGTTTGACGCTCCGGAGAAGCCTAATGTGATATCTGCGCCCATGCCGAAGCACGGCCGAAATGTCAACGCTATTGAAGAAGATTTGTATGTTGCTGATGTCAATGATCTGACTACTTCATTGCTAACCATTAAGTTGAATTTGTTAAGGGCCGGGATCTTCCCGGGATGTAAAGAAGACTGCTATTGTTGTTACTCTCTGCCGTTTGATTGTCCGTTACTGAAGGAAGGCATCCAAGGCCTTATGGATAGTCGACAAATTTTGTTTGAAAAAGTTTCTGCTGTTCCAGTTCATACTGAAGATGTCTCAATCATAACCATTCACGCCAATCTTTCCAAGGCCGTCAAAAAGCCTGTTAAGATTACACCAGCTACGAAATCTGTTCCTTTGAAGATAACAATGCCAGGGCCTGTCCCCTATGTTTCTGAGAAGTCCATACCATGGAACTACGGCGGTGACGTCTACTACCATGGTATCAAACAAATCGAAATAGTTGAAGAAAGTTCGGATGATGACGAAGCCAGCATTGGTAACATTGTAGGCACGAGTAAAATCACCAGGAGCGGGAGAATATTTTCTCCAGAGATTGCCCCTCCAAGAGCAATCTTTGGACCCTCATCAGCTGACAAGGTCATCCCGGCACCAATAAAACTCTCTGCCAGAACCCCTTTAATTGAAGATGTTGTTGTTCCTAGTACTGTTCCTCCTACCACTGCTGACAAAGGTAAGGGAATCCAGGATGAGCTCGTCAGGACGAGGGCTCAACCCTTGGTCATCCCAGAAACCTCCAAGAAGGAAATGGATGAGATTTTGAGGATAATCAAAAGGAGTGATTACGATGTGGTAGAACAACTGGGGCAAACCCCCTCAAAGATCTCCATGCTGGCATTGCTACTTTGCTCAGAAGCGCACGCTAAAGCCCTGATAAAATTCCTGAAGGCAGCTCATGTGCCCCAGGAAACCTCTGCAGATCAATTTCAGAATTGCGTGGCTAGCCTTACTGCGGACAATGGATTAGGTTTCTCTGATGCCGACTTAACTCCTAAAGGTAGAAACCATAATGATGCTTTGCACATTTCAGTCGAGTTCCGAGGAACCACTCTCGCACACGTCTTGGTCGACATTGGTTCGTCGCTGAATGTATTGCCTAAAAAGGCCTTGGACCGACTAGATTGTGAAGGATTGGAATTGAAGCCGAGTGATATTGTTGTTAGAGCTTTCGATGGTTCGAAGAGAATGGTCCATGGGGAGGTTGAAATTCCCATCAAGATAGGCACTGAGGTATTTAAATCCACTTTCTATGTGATGGACATCCGTCCATCATACTCTTGCTTGCTGGGTAGACCCTGGATACACCATGCTGGGGCAGTCACCTCCTCCTTGCATCAGATGTTGAAGTATCCTGTCAAGGGAAACATCATTACTGTCCATGGCGAAGAAGAGTACATGATTAGCCACTTAAACTCCTTCCGATATGTGGAGGTTGAAGGGGAATTCATTGAGACGCCTTTTCAGCATTTCGAAGAAGTCCTTCCTGAAATAGCAGTAGCAAAATTGGCAGCCGAGACACCGAGGCAGATGGCCAGGATGGCATCTCTGGAGGACGCGAGGGCCGCAATAAAAGAAGGAAAGAATTCAGCATGGGGGCAGTTACCTGATATTCCACATAAGACCGACAAATTTGGATTAGGGTTCACAGCCGCAGGCCAGAAAGCGATGCGCCGTTCGAAGATTGAAAGAGCGCCAGTCAAAATTTCTCCCAACGGAATCAACGCCTTGGAAGATGAAGACAAGGAGAGCAACATTGAAGAGTGGATTTATCCAACTTTCAAAGGAGGATTGAGCAACTGGGAGGCAAAAGACTTTGTCCCCATCACTTTTATTCATCAGTAATTTATCTGTTAAACATTTCTTATTTGGTCTGTAATATTTACTTTCAAACAATCCGTACACTATCTTTTCACCTCATGCCTTGCCCGGGGCATGTAGGTCCATTTGTAAGGGTTTTGATTATTTTTCATATCCATATGCCATGTTTAATGATTCATTGGACGTTTTTCATTTGATAAACTGCTTGTGTTCATTTTCTTTCCTTTTGCATTTTTTGTTTAAGGATGGCTATCCCTTACACACACCCACACTCACCAATGCAGGTACCCATCCACTCCGGATTCCATGGGTGACTATTCTGCTATATCTTTCAATAACTCTGAAGATCTGGTCAATCTAGCCGAGTATGAAGATGACGAAGGTTGTGAAGTACCCGGGGAACTAGCCAGACTTCTGCAACAAGAGGAAAGGGCCATCTTACCGCATGAAGAGTCATTAGAAATTGTCAACTTAGGGACCGAGGAAGACCGGAAGGAGGTGCAAGTGGGTGCCAATTTGAAACCGAATGTCAAGGAAAGCCTGATACAGTTGTTGAATGAGTATGTTGAAATCTTCGCTTGGTCTTATGAAGACATACCGGGTTTAGACACGGACATCGTGGTTCACCGTCTCCCCACAAGAGAAGATTGTCCACCGATCAAGCAAAAAGTTCGCCGAATGAGGCCTGACATGTCCGAAAAGATCAAAGCAGAAGTAATGAAGCAATTCGATGCTGGCTTTCTGGCTGTTACGTCCTATCCTCAATGGGTCGCTAACATTGTGCCAGTACCTAAGAAAGATGGCAAAGTCAGGATGTGTGTGGACTACCGGGATTTGAATAGGGCAAGCCCCAAAGATGATTTTCCGCTACCTCACATTGACATTTTGATCGACAATACAGCTCAGCACAAAGTGTTTTCCTTCATGGATGGATTCTCGGGCTACAATCAAATCAAAATGGCCCCCGAGGATATGGAGAAAACAACTTTTGTCACGCAATGGGGCACTTTCTGTTACAAGGTGATGCCGTTCGGGCTGAAGAACGCAGGGGCAACTTATCAACGTGCCATGGTGGCTTTATTTCATGATATGATACATCATGAGATTGAAGTTTACGTAGACGATATGATAGCTCGGTCACAAACAGAGGAAGAGCACCTTGAACATCTAGAAAAGTTGTTTGCCAGATCGAAAGAATACAAGCTCAGGCTGAATCCAAGTAAATGCACTTTTGGAGTTAGGTCTGGTAAACTCCTGGGATTCATTGTAAGCAACAAAGGCATTGAAGTCGATCTGGAAAAAGTGAAAGCAATACAAGAAATGCCTGCTCCCCGCACTGAAAAGGAGGTTAGAGGATTCTTGGGGCGTTTGAACTATATTGCCAGATTCATCTCGCATCTGACTTCTACCTGTGAGCCAATTTTCAAACTCTTGAAGAAAGATCAGGTAGTTGAATGGAACGACGATTGTCAAGCTGCTTTTGATAGAATCAAGGAGTATTTGCTAGAACCCCCTATTCTGATGCCACCCGTCGAAGGAAGACCATTGATCATGTATTTGACCGTCTTGGATAACTCAATGGGGTGCGTTTTGGGCCAGCATGACGAGTCTGGTCGAAAAGAGCATGTTATTTATTACCTTAGCAAAAAGTTTACCGACTGTGAGACTCGCTACTCACTGCTCGAGAAAACTTGCTGCGCTTTGGTATGGGCTGCTCGCCGACTAAGACAGTATATGTTGACTCATACTACCTTATTGATTTCCAAAATGGACCCTATCAAATATATCTTCGAAAAGCCCGCCTTATCTGGAAGGATAGCTAGATGGCAAATGATCCTAACTGAGTATGACATCCAGTACACCACCCAAAAAGCTATAAAAGGGAGTGTACTAGCTGACCATCTGGCTCATCAGGCTATCGAAGATTATCAACCCATGAGATTTGACTTCCCGGACGAGAACATCATGAATTTGGACAACATTGAAAGTAACGGACCGTACGACGGACCCGAAAAGGGATCCCGATGGACCCTGTACTTTGATGGTGCTTCAAATGCACTTGGAAACGGTATTGGCGCAGTACTCATTTCTCCGGAAGGCTGTCACACGCCTTTCACGGCCCGACTTTGCTTCAGCTGCACAAACAACATGGCTGAGTACGAAGCCTGCATCTTTGGTCTCAAGGCTGCTATAGACTTGGGGATCAAATCTTTGATCGTATTTGGGGACTCGGATTTAGTTATCAGTCAAATCAAAGGAGAGTGGGATACCAAGCATCCTAATCTTATCCCATACAAAGAGCATGTCCTGACATTGTTGCCTCATTTCGAGCAAATTACCTTCGAGCATTTTCTGCGAGAAGAGAATCAGCTAGCAGATGCTCTAGCCACAATGTCCTCCATGTTTAAACTCAACTGGGATAACGAGGCTCCCCAAATCACCATCGAGCGAATGGATGAACCTGCGCATTGTCACGAGATTAATACGGAAGAAGTAGTGGAACAACCTTGGTTCCATGAAATAAAAAGGTATCTCGAGGCCAGAGATTATCCTGAAGGAGCTTCCGTAAATGACAAGAAGTTCTTAAGGAAATTCACTGCTAAATTCTTCCTGAGCAACGACATCCTCTACAAACGAAGCCATGATTGTGTGTTACTCCGATGCATAGACAAAGC
Source organism: Vicia faba (assembly GCA_948472305.1). NCBI lineage: Eukaryota > Viridiplantae > Streptophyta > Magnoliopsida > Fabales > Fabaceae > Vicia > Vicia faba. Next base: position 1,200,094,876 of record OX451738.1, read on the forward strand.
TGAAGCAGAGTTGATCATGACTGATATACACAGCGGCACATTTGGCACTCACTTAAGCGGGAATACGATGGCTAAGAAGATCCTAAGGGCAGGCTATTACTGGTCTACCATGGAAGCCGACTGCCATCAATATTCCCGTACTTGCCACAAGTGTCAAGTCTATGCTGACAAAGTTCATATCCCTCCGGTTCCTCTCAACGTCCTGACTGCTCCTTGGCCCTTTGCAATGTGGGGAATTGACATGATTGGAGAGATCAAGCCCACGGCTTCCAACGGACATCGCTTCATCCTAGTGGCCATTGACTACTTCACCAAATGGGCCGAAGCAGCTTCCTTCACCTCTGTCACTAAAAACGTGGTTGCCCGCTTTATCAAACAAAATCTCATATGCCGGTATGGTGTTCCGGACAGGATCATCACAGATAACGGTACAAATCTGAATAACACAATGATCACCGCCTTGTGCGAACAGTTCAAGATTTATCATCACAATTCATCTCCCTATCGGCCGAAGATGAACGGTGCTGTTGAAGCTGCGAAAAAAAACATTAAAAAGATCATTCAGAAAATGACAGTCACTTACAAAGACTGGCATGAGATGTTACCGTTTGCTCTGCATGGATACCGTACGACGGCACGTACTTCAACTGGGGCAACCCCATTTTCTTTGGTTTATGGCATGGAAGCTGTTTTGCCTATGGAAGTCCAGATTCCTTCTCTAAGGATTATGAAGGATGCAGGTTTGAATGAAGATGATTGGATGCAGACCCGACTTGATCAACTCAATCTGATCGACGAAAAGTGACTTGCTGCTATATGCCATGGTCAGACGTATCAAAAACGGATGATCAAGGCCTTCAATAAGAAAGTCAGACGTCAAGTGTATCAAGTCGGAGATCTCGTAATCAAGCGGATTATCTTGCCGCAAAGTGATCCCAGGGGCAAATGGACTCCTACATATGAAGGACCATTTGTGATCAAGAGCATATTTTCTGGTGGTGCAATGATTCTGACCACCATGGACGGCGACGATTTGCCGCACCCTGCGAACGCAGACATAGTCAAAAGATACTACGCATAAAATAACCCGACAAGTCGAAAACCCGAAAAGGGCGGATTGGGCAAAAATGGGCATCCCGGTGGACCGAAAACCCGAAAGGGCGGTTCAGGCAAAAGTTAGGGATAAAAATAAAAAAAATCTATACACCCGGCAAGTCGAAAACCCGAAAGGGCGGCTTGGGCAAAAATGGGTTTCCCGGTGGATCGAAAACCCGAAAGGGCGATTCAGGCAAAAGTTAGGGAATTAAAGCGTATGACTATGTCTCGTCGGATCACTTCAAAAGACAATCTCCTCATCAACCGGTTCCAGGCTTCTGATCAATCCAGTCATCGGCAAACGAAGCATTGAATGGACAGATATTCAGAGTTGTGAAAGCTATAGCGGAATGGAATCCCATGGAATTATTTCACATAGCCATCTTTATTTTGTATAAATCTTTTAATATTTATGACAGAATCCTCTTACTAGGATGATTGTTTCCTCTGTACAAATATACTCATAAAAAATCAATACAAATACTTTTCCCAGAAATTTGTGTCATCTCCTTTCACTTTTTCTCTTGCACTATTTGTTTTATTTTGAGAAACGTCCAAGGTTTTGTTAAATAGGCATATGCATTTGAACATAATCATTTCCTTATGAATCCAGAAAGAGGATTACTGATAGGTCGAAAGTACAGTCAGATATCTTGATACTTCTCAAAGGAAACCCCCAGGAGATTTGGAATCTACATCCCTAGCAAACCCTGAGGCTTACCTCCAGCAGATTCTGGAAGCTTATCCCCTGCAGAGTACGGACGTCTCTCCCGATTTTTATTCAAAGTTATTCCTCGCAAGGGCTTATAACTGGGTTATCCTCAGCTAACAACCATGGAAGATCGCACTCGCCAAAATTCTTCCTAGCCCCAGCGGAGTTCATCAGAGTTCCCCAGCATAACTTATCAATACAATCCCCAGAGGAGGTTGTCTTTGTACATCCCCGGCCAGAGGATCCTCCAGAACTCATTTCCCCTCGGAGTCTAAGTTTCAGTATCCCTAGCCGAGCTAAGGCTTCGAATTGTCAATCCCCAGCGGAGCCAGACTAATGAACCTTTTCCCCACAGAGTTTTAGGAAGGAAAATCTTGGGTTCCCCAGTGAAGTCGCCAGAGATACTTCCCACCAGATTGAAGATCCTCAATCTTACCTCCCCAGCATGAGTCTACTAAATTGGTACTCCCCAGTAGAAGTCATCCGGAGTTCCCCAAAAGATTGGTATACAACCCAAGCTCCTTATTCTCCAGCAACAACCAGGAATTATTCTCCCAGGCAACAATCAAGATACTCTTATCTTTAGCCATCTTGGATTCGTCTATCCTTTGCAAGACAGCTCTCCATCTTACATGCACATCCATTTACATTCATATCATATAACATACATTGTATCATGCATCATGACATTGCATATAACTAACTCTTTACCTTTTCAGGTAAGATCTGTCGAAAGACTAAAATCATTATCTTCCGAGATTCTTTCCAGGAATAGTTCAGATGTGACCCAGACATGGCAACATTCTAATGCTTATTCCAGATTTATCCAGATGCAGTTTTACACGAGCTCATCATCAGGGAACCTTACACCGGTTCTTCTTCCAACTTCAAGATTCCTGAAAATAGTTCACGGGTTCTCCAAGTAACGGATGTTAACCTATCGCTTGTTCAGTTTCTTCTCCAGACTTCTGAAAACAGTCTATGGATTCTTCCCAACAACGGATGTTAATCTATCACTTGTTCAGATGCAACCTTTGAAAACAGTTTACGGACGCTTCCCAACAACGGATGCTGCTCTATTGCTTATTCAACTCCAAGATTTCTGAAAACAGTCTATGGATTCTTCCCAACAACGGATGTTAATCTATCGCTTGTTCAGATGCAACTTTTGAAAACAGTTTACGGACGCTTCCCAACAACGGATGCTGCTCTATTGCTTATTCAACTCCAAGACTTCTGAAAACAGTTTACGGGTTCTCCAAGTAAAGGATGTTAACCTATCGCTTGTTCAGTTACTTCTCAAGACTTCTGAAAACAGCTTATGGATTCTTCCCAACAACGGATGTTAATCTATCACTTGTTCAGACGCAACCTTTGAAAATAGTTTACGGACGCTTCCCAACAACGGATGCTGCTCTATTGCTTATTCAACTTCAAGATTTCTGAAAACAGTTCACGGGTTCTCCAAGTAATGGATGTTAACCTATCGCTTGTTCAGTCTCTTCTCAAACATCTGAAAATAGCTTACAGATTCCTCCCAACCACGGATGTCAATCTATTGCTTATTCAGGCCCCCAGTTCAGAGATGGTCCAAAGCTTGGACACCTTCCTGATACTCATTCCAGATGGCATCTTTAAGCCCATCCCCGACAAGATTCTGTCACCCCTCTAGATGGCATCTCTAAGCCCATCTCCAAATGGCATCTCTAAGCCCATTCCCGCATCCATTGCTTTGACGAGTGCAAATTTAAGGGCACTCTAGTGTCCAATCTCCTTTTACCCTCGAGTCATGAAAGGCAAACTTGCCAATCTAACTCTTCGGATTCAAGAAGATTGAACAGGGGCAACTGTTGTACCCCAAAATTTACCGTCCCATTTCTCATTGATTTCTCATCACAAAGCCCTTGAAGATCAAGATCCAGTTAGGGTTTCATCTGCTCAAGACTTCTCCTTGCACTGTTGACCCAAATTAGGGTTTGTGTTTGCACAAAGAGATTTTGACCTAAAATGCCTAAGATGACTTTCTTGCTTCATATTGGACTCCCAAGTTTATCCATATCAAGTTTCAAGTCTTGATTCCAACTTTTGCCCAATCAATTGGACAGTTGACCTAGAAATCAACTGTATTGGGGAAAAAGTCAACTGTGGCCAGTTGACAGTCAAACCTCATGAAAATTGACCCACATCAACATTATGAACTCATATGAACCATTTGATCAAGTTTGGATCACAATTCCACAAGAAATTTGATCAGATCACCAAAAGGGCAAAATGGTCATTTTTAGGGTTTTGACTGCACAAAGGCAATTTTTGACTGTTTGACCTAGCCAATGGCAAACCAAGCTCACATATGGACTCAAGGACCCCATGGAATCATCTTGACATGCTCAACAAATTCAAAAGATCCCAAGTACACAAGATTGACAGTTGAATTTCCCAGTCAATTGATAAATTTTGACTGTATACTGAAAAGTCAAACTTTGACTTTTTGGTCAAAATCAAGAGTCAAGATTAATTTTTCATCAAAACATGCCAAATCATGAAACTTGTTCACCAAGAAATCAAAAAATGCAAATTAGGGTTAGAAATGAGAATTTTTCATAACTCTCAACTTGTTCCCAACTTTGCTCCACTTTCTCACCAAGATTCATTTGGATTCAAACAAAAGTCAAAACATGAAAGTTGTAGCTTGTTGCATAATCTACAACTTTTATTCACAAAGTTTTCCCAAATGAGGCTTGTATCTCAAGTTACAATTTTTTGAATAAGGGTACTAAACCATCCTTAACTTAGTGAAATTTTAACCTATTTTGGCAAGGTTTTCTACCTAACTTCAAGGCCATTTTCCATACACTTCCACTTGGAATTTCAATTTGCATTTCAAAGATGGATTGTATTACATATTCCAAGATTTCCAAAATGTCCAAGAACTCATCAAACAACCTCATAACTTGAGAGAATCGAATTTTACAATACGGCAAAAACTCACTTTTGAATTGGTCATGTACATGTTCATAACTTAGGCCATTTTCAAGTCAGCATAGTTTGTGCTACATTACAGGTCCTTAATCCATCCAACACTCAATAATTTAATGCATGTTCATTGTGTTAAAGTGTTGTTCTTTGAGTTCAAGCATTACATACAAGTTTAATCCATTTATGGAAAAAGCAAAATGGCCATTTTTGCAAAAGCAAGCTTTATGTCCAATTGAAAATCCAACAAGTACAGATGAGATCTAATTGGCACAAGATTATGAGCAAAACACTCTGATCAAGACAAGGTTAGCAGCATGGTTAAGGGTCCCCTACTTTCCTAAAACATCAAGTTGGCTTTGCTTGCTTAAGTGTGAAGAAAAGTATCATAACATACAACAACTTTCATCTCAGCATTAGAACACAGAAGAAAACATTGTAGACACCTTCTACACATCCTAACCAAGCTGAAGCACGAGCCTAAGACCATCAACACCTCCCCATTGCCAGAATCACTCTCAAACTTCAAAAACAGGGCAAGGCCTGCAGTTTGAACACCATCTCTCATTCCTTGCATGTTTTCTTGACCAAAGCTCATCAAACACATTCCCCAACATCAATGCAAGCTAACCAAAACCTAAAACACGACCTGTAATTCCTCTAACCAGTTCCACCATTTTCACTTTTCTGATTTGCAGGTGAAGAGCTCTAGCACGATTCAAAAGGTTTCAAGACAAAGTAAAGCTTGGAATAGCATCCCTAGACATCAAGGAAGCTATACCAATCATCACTTTGCACTGAAAGTTTCTCCATTGCCAGATAGAACTTCAACTGAACAGGTAAGTTCTTGGATTCATATCTCTCTTATTAGGCATTGTTAGCTTTAGGTTTGTGAAGATAATATGTCACATTCATAGCCCTGAACATGCCCATGTAGTTAGATTTCATTTATGTTATGTGTACTGCAAGAATTTTGAGTCTGAACATGGCAGAAAACTTAGGTCAGGATTTGGGAATGTCAAAATTCTCTCTCATTTCTGAGAGTTAGGATGAGTTTTTTTATATATTTGGAATCGTGATTCAATGCTTAACATTTCTTATGTTGGAAGTTTGTGCAAAAAATCAAAAAATCCAGGTGTTTGAATGTGAAATACAGGCGCGCGTTTTGACATGTTTTTTGTCTAAAGGTTGAAGAAGAAGGTTCATGGGCTGGGCCTTCTGTGCAATTTCTTTTCACACCACATTATTTCTTCTGCACCCCCTGAGCCCATTTGCTTTATTTCATTGATTTTTTGACTTTTCTTTTTTCATTCTAACTTATTTATTTTTGTTAATAATATTAAAAACCTAAAAAATATTTTTTGCACCATTTTTATATTTTTAGGCATTTATTTGATTACATTGATATTTGTATGTAAATAAATACATATTATATTATTTAGAATAAATAAGAAAAATAATATAAACACTTTGTATTTTTCCATTTTTATTTTATTTTTATCTTCTTAAAATACTTTATATGAAATATACTTTTTTTTATATAAAAATTAAATGTTTTTTTATTTTGTGCATATTTAATATATATTTGTAAATAATAGAAATAAATACATATACATTAATACACTTAAAATAAAAATACCAAAAATATACAAATTTTTATATTTAACACTAAAAAATGTATTTTTATAAATATACTTCATTTTCATTTTATTTTTATATATAAATAATAAATAATATATATATTGAATAAATACTACATTTTATTTAATAAACTAGGGTTTTGCCCTAAATATGAAAATACTCCAAAAATAATCTTTTTTATTTATTTAACATAAATAATACCCTTTTTTCATACATATAAAAACCCTTTTTGCATTTTTGCATCTTTATTTTATTTTCCATTTAATTTATACAATTAATTACTTGTAAATATTCCAAAAATGATGTAATAGCTAGGTTTAATTTCTTTGTCTAAATATCCCCCCATTTGAACATTTGTACCCCCCTTCCCATATTGTGTTGTAATAGTGTAGGAATTTTACTTTTCGCACTTTAAACGCTTTCTAAATATACCATGCTAGAATTAGGGTTTGTATGCGAATAAAAAGAACAAAATAGTTTGACCTAATTTCAAGATAATCAAAGCATGAAATATGAACAACACATATCACACTTTCACCCCTAGGGTATTCCACTTTGTTGCCTTCAAATAATTGGGCCATGTTGCATGTTAGGTTTCTTTGGGTAAAAACAAGCAATCAAATGATCATAAGTCCCTCGATGACGCTTTCGAAAAGTTGCCTAAAATGATCAAGTCCCTTTCAAAGAGAAATTTCCCAAAGATACTTGGCACTATTGCAATTATGGTCTAAACGATGACCCGCGCCCGTCCCTTTCACCTCCTAATACAAGATTGTCCACCAAATGCAATGGTGGAACAAAATTGTCAAAAGGTTTAAAACATAACAAAAATCTTTGAGAACTTTAGGGTAGATAACTCTTAGGTATTTGTCAATTTGTAAAAGAAAACACTTGCCTATTTTCAAACCACACTTCACAAACACTTTCAAAACAAACTTTCAAAAAACCTTGAAACATCTTTTCAAAAGACAAAACACCTTTTGTAAAACATTCGAGCAAAGAATTGTTACAAGGGTAGCCTATACAAGGCATCTTTTCAAAACATTTTCAAAACCACACACCGAGCACCATTTCAAACAATTGAAAACCAAGGCAAGTTGATCTAAGCAAGTACCTAAGAGCCCATGGATAACCATGGATAGAAAGGGTGCTAATACCTTCCCTTTCTATAATCTACTCCCCGAACCCAAGAAAAAATCTCAAAGGTTTTTGCTGTGCTTTTTTAAACCTTTCCTTAGGATAAAATAAAAAGTCGGTGGCGACTCTTGCTCAACCGAAACATTTGCGAAAACAAGCACAAAACAATAGTCAGTTCTCCCACCGTATCACACACCAGATGCTAAAATACCCGATCAGAGGGAAGATTGTCATAGTTCACGGAGAAGAGGAATACATGGTTAGCCATTTGAACTCTTTCAGGTATGTTGAAATGGATGGTGAATTCATAGAGACTCCCTGTCAGATATTCGAGGAGGTTCCAGCAACGGTCGCAGCAACCAAGTTTACTCCAAAGGTCCCGAAGATTACCAGACCTACGCTAAAGATGACTTCATTGAAAGATGCTCGAGTAGTTGTTGAAGAGGGAAGATGTACTATCTGGGGTCAGCTTCTGGATATTCCCTACAAGTCCGAAAAATTTGGGTTGGGGTTCACTTCAGAGGCTCAGAAGGCTGTCCGACGTTCTCGCGCAGGGGGACCACCTCTGCATATCAGCAATCAAGGAGTCAATGCATTAGAAGATAGTGATGGCAGCTGTGACATGGATGAATGGATTTTTCCAACTATCGGCGGAGGGCTTAACAATTGGGAGGAGAAAGATTTCATTCCTATTACTTTTATTCAAGAGTAATTGTCTTTTAATATTTTCAGGCTTATAATATTTAAACAATTCAGACTTTTTAAAACCTTGTGTCCTACCCGAGGCACAATGGTCCATCTGTAAGGGTTGTCACTTCATTCTCATATGTCATTAATGAATCATGGACGTTTTTACATCAAATTTTGTTTTCTTTGTCTTTTCTTTCTTACATTTTTATTTCTTTCAAAGGTAGCTATGCTCTTACACACACTCACATATTGAAAATGCAGATCTACATCCACTCAGGATCCCATGGGTAACAGTTCTGCTATGGCCAATTGTGACTTTGAAAATTTGATCTACCAAGCCGAAGACGAAGGTGAGGAAGATTATGAAGTGCCAAGAGAGTTGGCCAGGTTGTTGCAACAAGAAGAAAGGACCATTCAGCTGCACGAAGAGCTGGTCGAAACAATTAACTTGGGAACTGAAGAAGATAAGAAAGAGGTCAAGGTGGGTGCCAACTTGGAACCTAGTGTCAAGGAGCGTCTGATTCAGTTATTGCACGATTATGTTGAGATCTCTGCCTGGTCGTAGGAAGACATGCCAGGACTAGATTCAGACATTTGGGTACATTGTCTGCCTACAAAGGAAGATTGTCCCCCAGTAAAGCAAAAGGTTCGATGTATGAGACCCGATATGTCTGAAAAGATCAAAGCAGAAGTTATGAAGCAATTCAATGCTAGATTTTTGGCTGTCACCTCTTATCCCCAATGGGTGGCCAATGTTTTCCTTGTACCTAAGAAAGACGGTAAAGTACAGATGTGTGTGGACTACAGAGATTTGAATAGGGCAATCCCCAAAGATGATTTCCCACTTCCCCACATCGACATCTTAGTTGACAATACGACGCATCACAAAGTGTTTTCCTTCATGGATGGCTTCTCGGGCTAAAACCAAATCAAAATGGCGCCTGAGGATATGGAGAAAACGACTTTTGTTACACAGTGGGGCACTTTCTGCTATAAGGTCATGCCATTCGGACTGAAGAATGTTGGGGAAACCTATCAACACGCTATGGTAGCTTTATTTCATGACATGATACATCATGAGATAGAGGTCTATGTAGATGATATGATAGCCAGATCGTATATGGAAAAAGAGCACCTTGATCACCTACAGAAACTGTTTCAGAGGCTGAATAAGTACAAGTTGAGATTGAATCCAAACAAGTGTACATTCGGAGTACGGTCTGGTAAACTCCTGGGTTTTGTCGTCAGCAACAAGGGTATCGAAGTTGATCCTGCCAAGGTTAAAGAGATACAAGAAATGTCGTCTCCTCGTACTGAGAAAGAAGTCAGAGGATTCTTGGGACGTCTGAATTACATAGCAAGGTTTATTTCTCACCTGACAGCTACTTGTGAACCAATCTTCAAACTCTTGAAGAAAGATCAAGTAGTCAGATGCAACAACGAATGCCAATTTTCTTTTGACAAAATCAAAGAATACATGCAAGAACCTCCTGTGTTGTTGCCACCTTTTGAGGGAAGTCCATTGATCTTATATCTAACTGTTTTAGAAAACTCAATGGGGTGTGTGCTGGGACAGCATGACGAGTCTGGCCGAAAAGAGCATGCTATTTATTACCTGTGCAAAAAGTTTACCGACTGTGAAACAAGATATTCACTGCTCGAGAAAAGTTGTTGCGCTCTGGCATGGGCTGCTCGCCGGCTAAGACAATATATGCTGACCCACACTACTTTGTTGATATCTAAAATGGATCTGATAAAGTACATCTTCGAAAAGCCTACTCTTTCTGGGAGAATAACAAGATGGCAGATGATCCTGACAGAATATGAAATATAGTATACTATCCAGAAAGCTATAAAGGGAAGTGTATTGTCTGATCATCTTGCTCACCAAGCTGTAGAAGACTATCAGTCCATGAAGTTTGAATTCCCGGACGAAGACATCATGACGTTAGACAACTGTGAAGAGATCAGGCCATATGACAGACCAGAACAAGGATCCCGATGGACCCTGTTCTTTGATGGGGAATCCAACGCACTTGGCAATGGTAACGACGCCGTACTCATATCTCCAGAAGAATTTCATACTCCCTTTACTTCCAGACTTTGCTTCAACTGTACAAATAACATGGTAAAATACGAAGCGTGCATCTTCGGTCTCAAAGCTGATATAGACTTGGGGATCAAATACTTGGATGTATTTGGAGATTCAACTTTGGTCATCAGTCAAGTCAAAGGGGAATGGGATACCAAGCACCCCAACGTTATCCCTTATAAAGAACATGTGTTGACATTGTTGCTGCATTTCGAGAAGATTACCTTCGAGCATTTCCCGCGAGAGGAAAATCAGCTAGCAGACGCTTTAGCTACAATGTCATCTATGTTTAAACTTAATTGTGATAACGAGGCTCCTCAAATCACCATTGAACGGATGGATGAACCAGCCTACTGTCACGAGATTAATACTGAAGAAGTAGTGGACCAGCCTTGGTTTCATGAAGTCAAGAGGTATCTCGAGTCTCAGGAATATCCAGAAGGAGCTTCGGTGAATGACAAGAAGTTCCTAAGAAGGTTCTCCGCTAAATTCTTCCTTAGTAACGGAATTCTGTAAAAACGCAGTCATGACTCTGTATTGCTTCGGTGCATAGATAAGGCTGAGGCTGAAAGGATCATGGGTGAGCTACACGAAGGCACTTTTGGTACTCATTCCAGTGGGCATACAATGGCAAAGAAAATCCCATGGGCAGGCTATTATTGGTCTACCATGGAGGCATATTGCTACCAACACTCTCGGACTTGCCATAAGTGTCAAATCTATGCTGACAAAGTACACGTACCTCCAGTCCCTCTGAATGTCTTGACGGCTCCTTGGCCCTTTGCTATGTGGGGAATCGATATGATGGGGAAATCAAGCCAACAGCCTCCAATGGACACCTCTTTATCTTAGTGGCCATCGACTATTTTACAAAGTGGGTTGAGGCATCTTCCTTTGCTTCCGTTACTAAAAATGTGGTCGCCCGGTTCATCAAGCAGAATCTCATCTGTCGGTACGGTATCCCAGAGAGAATCCTCACTGATAATGGTACGAATCTAAACAACAATATGATCACCGCTTTTTGCGAGCAATTCAAGATTCAGCATCATAATTCTTCCCCTTACCGCCAAAGATGAATGGTGTTGTAGAAGTTGCTAACAAAAACATTAAGAAGATCATACAGAAAATGACAGTCACATACAAAGACTGGCATGAGATGCTACCGTTTTCTCTCCATGGATATCGTACCACAGCTCGCACATCAACTGGGGAAACACCTTATTCTCTCGTATACGGCATGGAAGTTGTCTTGCCTATTGAGGTCCAGATCCCCTCTCTAAGAATCATGAAGGATGTTGGTTTGAATGAAGAAGACTGGATTCAGACTCGGTTTGACCAACTAAACTTGATTGATGAGAAGAGGCTTACAGCTATCTGTCATGGTCAGATGTACCAAAAACGCATGATCAAAGCTTTAAATAAAAAGGTCAAACGTCAGGTATATCGGGTCGGTGACTTGGTAATCAAGCGTATCATTTTGCCACAAGGTGATCCCAGGGGCAAATGGACCCCTACATATGAAGGGCCATTTGTAATAAAAAGCATTTTCTCTAGTGGAGCAATGATCTTGACTACTATGGATAGCGACGACCTCCCATACCCTGTAAATACGGACATAGTTAAAAGATACTACGCATGATCAAAGAACCGCTAGGTTGACTGGCCTAGGCAAAAATAAGGGTTTCCCGGCGAACCACAAGGGTTCGGGCAAAAATAAGGGATGAAAATAAAAAAATCTGTACACCCGGCAAGTCGAAAACCCGAAAGGGCGGCTTGGGCAAAAAAGGGTATCCCGATGTACTGAAAACCCGAGAGGGCGGTCCAGGCAAAAATTAGGGATTAAAGCGCATGACTATGTCCCGTTGGATCATCTGGAAAACAATCTTCAGCGTCAACCAATTAATTCAATTGGCTCTAAATCAATCCAATCGACTTCGCCGAGGCGACCAGCGGACAAGACATTCAGAGACATGAAGGCTATAGTAGAACGGGAACCCCATGGGATTATTTCACATAGCTACCTTTTGTTTGTATAAATTTTCATTTTTTTACGACGACATTCTCTTTCTAGAAGGCTTGTCTCATTGTACAAAAACACTTGTTCAAGTTAATACAAAGATATCCCTTTTGAAAGTGAAAAACCATCTGTTTTTCTTTATTTTATTTACAAAAACGTCCAATGATTTATTTTTGAACATATGCATTTGAACGTGATTACTGTTACAAATAAATAAAATAAAAAATATGGAAAGAAAATTACTAATGACTTTAAGAAATAGAATAATATTTGTAATCCATTCCATAAAACCCCCGCATGTACTTTCTCCAGCCCAGAGCAAAAAATTTCCAACCACCAGTCCAAAGTGTCCCCAGTGAGTTGTCCAGCTTCTGAGATTTCCCCAGCAGGATACTACAAGCAATGACTGGCTTTTCCCTTATGCAATAGAGTTTGTACTTGGAACCTCACCAATCAGTGCTTCAAAAGGGATTTATTTTCCCCGCTTCCAGCAACGCTACGACACAAACAATCTTTAAATCCATACATTTGCATCCATACGTCATAACATTGACAACTCAAGTGCATACAGTGCAATCTCATTTATTTTGAGAGGCAAACATCACACCATGCATCGCATACATCATAGCATTGCATACAATTAACTCTTCACAATTTCCAGGAAAGAGCCATTGGACAGTTATTATCAACAAACTTCCGACAGACACAAATTTTCAACAAGTCAAATACAAATTAGTTTCCGAGAAAAGGCTGGTTTTTACTCGATAAGATAAATCTCTCAACGGTTTATTCTGATTCGTCTCCATATTTTTACTAGTTCAGATAAATCTCAACGTTTTATTCTGATTCATTTCCAGATTTTTACTAGTTCAGATAAATCTCTCAACGATTTATTCTGATTCGTCTCCAGATTTTTACTGGTTCAGATAAATCTCTCAACGGTTTATTCTGATTCGTCTCCAGATTTTTACTGGTTCAGATAAATCTCAATGGTTTATTCTGATTCATCTCCAGATTTTTACTGGTTCAGATAAATCTCTCAACGGTTTATTCTGATTCGTCTCCCGATTTTTTCACTGGTTCAGATAAATCTCTCAACGGTTTATTCTGATTTGTCTCCAGATTTTTACTGGTTCAGATAAATCTCTCAACCGTTTATTCTGATTCGTCTCCATATTTTTACTGGTTCAGATAAATCTCTCAACGGTTTATTCTGATTCATCTCCAGATTTTTACTGGTTCAGATAAATCTCTCAATGGTTTATTCTAATTCGTCTCCAGATTATTTCACTGGTTCAGATAAATCTCTCAACGGTTTATTCTGATTCATCTCTAGATTATTTCACTGGTTCAGATAAATCTCTCAACGGTTTATTCTAATTCGTCTCCAGATTATTTCACTAGTTCAGATAAATCTCTCAATGATTTATTCTGATTCGTCTCCAGATTTTTACTGGTTCAGATAAATCTCTCAATGGTTTATTATGACTCGTCTCCATATTTTTACTGGTTCAGATAAATCTCTCAACGGTTTATTCTGATTCGTCTCCAGATTTTTACTGGTTCAGATAAATCTCTCAACGGTTTATTCTGATTCGTCTCCAGATTTTTACTGGTTCAGATAAATCTCTCAACGGTTTATTCTGATTCGTCTCCAGATTATTTCACTGGTTCAGATAAATCTCTCAATGGTTTATTCTGATTCGTCTCCAGATTATTTCACTAGTTCAGATAAATCTCTCAATGGTTTATTCTGATTCGTCTCCAGATTATTTCACTAGTTCAGATAGATCTCTCAACGGTTTATTCTGATTCGTCTCTAGATTATTTCATTGGTTCAGATAAATCTTTCAACAGTTTATTCTGATTCGCCTCCAGATTTCATTTGGTTCAGATAAATCTCTCAACGGTTTATTCTGATTCGTCTCTAGATTATTTCATTGGTTCAGATAAATCTCTCAATGATTTATTCTGATTCGTCTCTAGATTTTTTCACTGGTTCAGATAAATCTCTCAACGGTTTATTCTGATTCGTCTCCAGATTATTTCACTGGTTCAGATAAATCTCTCAACGGTTTATTCTGATTCGTCTCCAGATTTTTTCACTGGTTCAGATAAATCTCTCAACGGTTTATTCTGATTCGTCTCCAGATTATTTCACTGGTTCAGATAAATCTCTCAACGGTTTATTCTGATTCGTCGCCAGATTATTTCATTGTTTCAGATAAATCTCTCAATGGTTTATTCTGATTCGTCTCCAGATTATTTCATTTGTTTCAGATAAATCTCTCAACGGTTTATTCTGATTCGTCTCCAGATTATTTCATTATTTCAGATAAATCTCTCAACGGTTTATTCTGATTCGTTCTCTGTTAAGATCAAGTTCAAACTTTCCGCCAACAATTACCTTTGGATGGAATCTACAAGCCCATCTCCGACAATTCTCCTTTGTTTCTCCAAATGGCATCTTTAAGCCCGTTTCCATACACAATCAAACTAGTGCGTCATCAAGTGCAAATTTCTGGGCACTCTAGTGTTCAATCATCTTCTACTTTCAAGCCACGAACGACAAACATGTCGATCTCGCTTTTCAAGTTTAAGAAGATTGAACAGGGGAAGCTGTTGTACCCCAAAATTTTCCCTCCCATTTTTCATACAAGATACAACCCTAGGGTTTCTTGGATATTCAAGTTGGCTCAGAAATCGACCAGACAGATTCTCTTCTGGGGTAGTAAACCAGCAATTAGGGTTTTTTGTAATTCTCAAAATAAAATGAGTTTTCAAAGATCCAATTGGCCGTCATAGGTCTTCATGCTTCCTCAAGGTTATAGTTATGATTTTTCAAGTTACATGAATTTGAGACGATTATGTCTGTTCATGGTCACATGTGATCTCGCTCACGATTTTATCTTCAGAGAATCGGAAGAAATTTGAGTTTGGAAGACTTTAAAATTATCAAATCATCGCAAGGCATTGATTGATTTTGAATTTTTCTTAAACACAGTTTACTGAAAGGATAATGTTTGTTCTCAGAGCATGATTTGTTTGGGACAAGAGATGGAGATTAAGACTGTCATTTAGGACAATCATGATTTTGGGATCCAGGTTGACCAGATGATTTACGTCCTTAAAAAATTTATTTTGTTTAGGAAATGGAGTACAAAGTGCGTGTTTGTTTGAAATGCAGTTACAAATTTATTTGGAATTTAAGTTACCAGACTGGAGCATTTTATTTCAAATATCCTGATTGGGAATTTTTTAAAAAAATCAATTAGGATGCGAAGAGAAATTACAAATTATTGTTTATAAAGGATTTCAAGTTATGAAATAACACAAGAATACTTCGTGCTACAATTCAAGTTCTTCTCCAATTTCAAACACACCGTCCAAGATTGTTACAAAACTTCGAATTCTTTTAATACCTTATGTTTTACAACTTATTGTATTTAAAGATAAGTTGGTACAACTATTGGATACAATACATCAAAATACAAGAAGATTTTTCTAAGTTACAAAGAAAATCAAGTGATTATTTGGCCTAAGAGAACTAATCCATGATTAAGTTGTTTGAGGTTTGAAGTTATATCAAATTCCTTTGATTTTCTCCAAGACTTTCGTGTTTGCCACGGGTTTCTTGCGTTCTTTGCTTTGTCATCTCCACTTTCGCTCACATGAAAAACAAGAGAAAGAAAGCATGATTAATACAAAAATATATGAGCATGAACAAGGAATTTTCCAAAAGCTATTTCATAAGTTCATCATTAAGGTTTGCAACATGGAATCAGAATGTTGTTTATTTCATCACAACCTATTTCCCCCAGTTCCAAATCCCAAGAAGGTTGCCCTTCTTGGTTCACAAAAAGAAGGAAAAAGAGAAATTCGCGAACATGATATCCCAAGGATGCACACAATAACAAAATGCTACAACAGTCCAAACAAATAGTATCATCACAAACTGAAACAAACAACATCATCACAAACTGAAACAAACAGCATCATCATAAGCTAAAATAAGGCAGCAATGTGGCAAATATAACAAATAGCTAGATGCTAAATCAAATAAAATAGCAAGTCAACTTGCTCAAGAGATAAAGCATCATCATTTTCCAAGCGCTGCAAACCCTTCAGAATGGTAAAATAAGCAAAAGAGAAAATTGCTTTTATTTGTCATTGAGAGAGAAGAGAGGAAAGAGGTCACCTAGGCTACAGAATTGCCCAAAGTACATCCTGCAAAAGCTCTGCTACAAAAAGAAGAGCTGTTGTAAAACACAAAATCAGAACAAAACCTGCTGTAAACCCAAAAACCACCAAAACCTGCTGTAAACCTAAAATCACCAAAACCTGCTGTAAACACAAAAATCATCAAAACCTGCTAAAATACAAAATCAGAAGAAAAAAAACCTGCTGTAATCACAGGACCACAAAAAACTGTTGTAGAGACCAAAGACAAAAAGGCCACAACATAAGAAAAAGGTCAATAAAAACAGAGAGGGGCGATTGATTTAAACACACAAAAAAACACAGTAACAGAGATAGCAAGAACAAGTCTGATGTTCATCAAGATCAAAGCCAAATAGCCATCATCAAAAACTCAAAAACCTGATAACCATCATCCAAAAAACTCATAACAAAAGAACCATCATCAAAAACTCCAAAACCTGAGAACTATCACCCAAAACACAGAAACAACACAATCATCATTCAACATTTGATAACCAAGAAAGAGATAACATACCATCTGAGCCAAAGGCCAAAAAGAAGACACAAAAACTTACCAACAAACCAGAAGAGCCTCGCCCCCATCCTCATCTCTTTCCCTCATAAATCTTCTGCCACCACTGAATACCATCCTCAGTCTCGCCTCTCCATTCCTAATTTGCAGAAAATCACAAGAATAACAAGGCAAGGGAGAAGTTATAAAGCGCCAACAGGTATGAGTTCTCCCCCTTTCTCATACTTCCATAAGCATATTTTCTGCATCTAAAGAACTAAGGGTTAGTTAAAGGAAAACTAAATAAAAATGGAAAACTCAACCAAAATCTGTAAGCTAGAAAAATAACGAAAGAGACCTTACCTTTTCAAAATCGCTAGGGTTAGATTATGGAGACGAGAGAGGTATATTCCGGTAATAAAGAGGTTAAGGGAGGTCAAGGAAGAGACGATTTTGGGCCTCTCTGAAAGGGAAGATAGACCAAACCCTAATTTTGTGTTATCCCTTAATCCGTGAATAAGTTTAGATTATGAATTTTTGGGTTTTGGTTTGTTGATTTGTGGTGGGCGACCCATTGCCTCTGCTCCATAAGCCCATTTCTGTTCACTGCATACACACCCTTCATTTGTTTAATTTATAATTTTTTGTTTACATTATTTATTTTGAATAATTTGTTTTTGTTCCTAATTTGTTTCTTGATTAAACTTTTTGCTATTAATTTCCCTTTGATTCCTTTTCATGATACAAATATTACAAAAAAAATATAGAACATATTTCTATTTTCCTTTTTTTAAATTATTCTCATATTCAAAAAAATAAAAAATAAAAATATTTCATAGGATTAATTAATTCTTTTCATCATGAAAAATATTAAAAGATAGCAAAAAAAATAATACATTTTGATTTAATTTCTTCAGTTAAATATTTTTTTTAATAGAATAAATTTTATTTTATTTTCTTTCCAAACTTTTCAAGTAAAAACTTAGAATTTTATTTCCATATTTTTACTTTGATTAACCAAATTTTGTTTCGTAGATTTGTGGTAGTTTCGATTAATTGCTCGGTTCAATCTGGTTGTATTGTTTGTTATTTGGACCTTTCAATCGCATTTGACTCATCCCCATTTGTAAAAATTGTACCCCCATTCTCGAATACTTTGTAATAGCGTAGAATTTCAATTCCCGCAATTTACTGTTTTCCTTATACTGTATAGTAATTAGGCGTGTATGGCAAGATTCAAAAATCAATCGCTAGATAACCTAATCAAAGAATAAAATAACTTGAAACCAACACACTTTTTCACACACGCACCTCTAGGGTAACCTCGCTCGTTGCCTCGGAAATACAGCCATGTCCCTCGAATATGGGACGTCTTAGCAATGACCCTTCGATAAAAAAAGATCGTAGTCCCTCGATGACCCTCGACGTTGCCTTCGATAAAACGATCTCGTCCCTTACGAAAATTGCTAAAGCGTCTCATAAGTTGCCTTCGATGACTGTAAAATTGACCCGCGCATGTCCCTTCACATCCAACGATGGGGCTTCTTACCAAATTAATGGTAAGATAGCCACATTAAGAGGAGGAAAAAAGAACAATTTAAGACCTTTCGAGTAGATAGATTCTCTCCTAGTTACTCGCTTGCTCACGATAAAAACATTTTTACACCTACACTTTCATTTCAAAACATTTTCAAAGGACAAAACGTTTTGTATACATTCTTATAGAGACAAGAACCATTACAAAACATCTTTTCAAAACACTTTCCGAAACACAATTCACAAACACCTCTTTGAACCACTTTTCGAAACAAAACTCTGTACGCGTTCTTATAAAAACGAGAACCATTACAAAGAGATTTTTCAAAATACTTTCAAAGCCCACATCACAAGCACATTGTCAAATGAAAGCAAGTTATCTAAACGAGTAACTAAGAGCCCATGGAAAACCATGGATGAAAAGGGTGCTAATACCTTCCCTTTTCATAATCTACCCCCCGAACCTGAGAAATAATCTCGAAAGGTCTTTCCTGTGCTTTTTACCTTTCCTTTGGATAAAAGAAAAGTCGGTGGTGACTCTTGCTATCTGCACAAATGCAATCGAAACGCAAAACATCAAGTTAGTTCTCCCACCGTATCACACTTTTCAAGTGGAAGTCTCTTTATTTGAGACATCTTACATACTACCCTTTCCAGGCAAAGTGCCCCGGTTAAAGAAGACGTTGCGACCCGTTCTAGGCGAAATTCCAGAATTTTAGGGAAACTTGTTATCTTTTTTCTACCTTCAGTGAACGTTGGTAGTACATCGTCAGTGAACGGCGGTGCTATGATATATTCTATTTCTACCTTCAGTGAAAGTCGGTAGATCACCATTAGTGAAAGTTGGTGTTTGCTATCTTTTTGCTACCCTCGATGAACGTTGGTAGTTCATCGTCAATGAATGGTGGTGCTATGATATATTCTCTTTCTACTTTTAGTGAAAGTTGGTAGATCACCTTCAGTGAAATTTGGTGTTTGTTATCTTTTTGCTACTCTCAGTGAATGTTGGTAGTTCATTGTCAGTGAACGGCGGTGCTATGATATATTCTCTTTCTACCTTCAGTGAAAGTTGGTAGATCACTATCAGTGAAAGTTGGTGTTTGTTATCTTTTTTCCACCTTCAATGAATGTTGGTAGTTCATCGTCAGTGAACGGTGGTGCTATGATATATTCTGTTTCTACCTTCAGTGAAAGTTGGTAGATCACCTTCAGTGAAAGTTGGTGTTTGCTATCTTTTTGCTTCCCTAAGTGAACGTTGGTAGTTCATCGTTAGTGAATGTTGATTCTATGATATATTCTCTTTCTACCTTCAGTGAAAGTTGGTAGATCACCATTAGTGAAAGTCGGTGTTTGTTATCTTTTTTCTACCTTCAGTGAACGTTGGTAGTTCATCGTCAGTGAATGGCGGTGCTATGATATATTCTTTTTCTACCTTCAGTGAAAGTTGGTAGGTCATTGGAAGTGAACGTCGATGATTGTTATCTTTTTGTTAACTTCAGTGAATGTTGGTAGTTCATCGTCAGTGAACGGAGGTGCTATGATATATTCTCTTTCTACCTTCAGTGAAAGTTGGTAGGTCATTGGCAGTGAACCTCGATGATTGTTATCTTTTTGCTACCTTCAGTGAATGTTGGTAGTTCAACGTCAGTGAATGGAGGTGCTATTATATATTCTCTTTCTACCTTCAGTGAAAGTTGGTAGGTCATTTTCAGTGAAAGTTGGTGTTTGTTATCTTTTGCTACCTTCAGTGAACGTTGGTAGTTCATCATCAGTGAACAGCAATTCTATGATATTTCTTTTCCTTCTACCTTCAGTGAACGTTGGTAGCTCACTATCAGTGAACATCGGTGTTGTTATTTCTTTTCTTTCTACCTTCAGTGAACGTTGGTAGCTTTACCTCCAGTAGGAGTTGGTGTATCCTTTGACCATTTCCCCATCCTCTATGAGTCGGGTCTTTTGATCCACCAGTGATTTATTTTCCTGTTTGGGTCGCTCCCTTTATTTCTTTATTATTGTTACATCCCCAATGGTATTTTGCGTCTCTTTGATCTTGTTCATATGCATTCATGATCATAAACATTTGCATGGAATCTTAGGGCCAAAAACAGGGTTTGTTTTATATTTAAGCATCTTCGATCGCGTCGACACGAAGATATTTAACCTTTGTATCTCCGGATAGAAGAAACTTAAATAAGGGCAGCTGTTGTACCCCAATTTCTGCCCCTAAGATCCCTTCATCGTACCATGTTGATTCCATTACAATAAGATCACACTAGGATTCTTGGTTCCCCTCCCTATATTTAGCTTTGCACTTTGAGGAATCACCAAGCACCTTGACTTGTGTTCTTTTATGATCATGAATATTTTTTGTGTCTTGATTTCTTATTTTAATTTATAAAATTAAATGGTGGTTTGTGTTGTTTTTTATCCATGTAGGTAAAGGCAATGAGATTTAACAAGTTGCCCCATGGGTTCATGAGTTTATTTCCATGCCCTAGTCAATAAATCTTGAGAATTTAAAGCCTCACCATTGAAGTTGTTTTGGAGGAAATGGCATGGCAAGCTTATTTTGGTTTACCATATTTCAAGATTAGTAAATTTGATCCGAAAAGTACAAGGGGTTGATTGAAGAAGTTGTCATGCTTGGACAAGGCTTTGTTCCCATCTGTCACAAGTGCATATTTCTCTCAATTCTCAAGATATGGAAGTGGTTTTGGTGGCTATTATTTCTCATTTTCATCCTCAACAACTTCTATTTACAAAGTATTTGTGTTGATACAAGAAGTTTGTTCAAAATTGTCAAAGTTCCTCAAGGCATGTTTCTTAATCTAGGAGCTAGGGTTTTGAACTTCAAAGGAGTATATCTTGCCCATTTTTTGGTATTTTTGAGTGATTCAAAAAACATAATTCTCTTCAAAGGGTTATCAATAAATCACTTCAAAAGTTTCAAGGAGTTTTCATGTGGAAGAAAATTGATGATGAAGAAAGATTACAAGTCCTCTAGATGAACCCCCAATTTCACATGCGTGACTTCAAATGATCATAACTTGGTAAATTTTTATCACCTTGAGCCTATTCTTTTCCCATAATGATCTTATAGATTTGAACTTTATGCCTTCTTTTATGTGCAAAGTGAGAAAATGAATGGAAGTTGCCTTAAGGATACAATAGATTATAGGTCATTTTATGAAATTTTTCCAACTTCAACAAGTCATAACTTTCTCAATTTTTGGAGGTTTTGAATGATTCAAGTTTCAAAATGTCATTCAAGAGATCTACTTCATGCCATCTTTTTTGGCCAAGAGTAAATTCCAAGTGGAAGGCCATGTTTGGATGCAAGACATTATAGGTCAATTTTGAAGAAAAACTTGAAATATTTCTAATTATGGAAAGTCAACCCTTTTTCCTCAACTTTGACTCAATGCAACTTTAAGATCAAGCATCCATTTTACTCAATTCTTTTTACATTTCAAAGCTTGTAACATTATATTTCTAAAGCATCAAGAATCATGCCCTAAGACCCCTTGAGTTGAAAATGCCATTATTTTGAAATTGGCAACTTGGAACTGAATTTCTCACCAAGTCAGAATTTTGAAATCCATAGCATGGCCTCTAATCACAATATTTATACGCGTTTTTTATTTAAACTTGATTAACAAACTTGCCAGAAGCGTTTAGCACCTCAAAACGCAAGGATTGGATGAGTTTTGGTGAAAATAAGATCACACTTCACTCGTGCATCAGGTTTGCACGAATTCCCTCCAAAATGCATCATTCACTCTTCCTTTTGATCCCATTTGCTTCTCCTATAAATACATGAACTATCCCATTCATTTTCTCAAGCTTGGGTAGCCAGAATCACCCTGCCAAACTTGTTCCATAACTCAGAATTCAGCAAATTCGAAATCCATACACAAGCCTTTTTCAATCCAATTTCTTCATCAATTCACCTTTCTTGATCTTCCCTGAAGCTAACCATATAATTACATTCAAGAATCGTGCCCTATATTTCTCCATAGAAGTCCAGTTTCAGAGATCTGCAACTCAACTTCAATAGGTAGATTCCTTCATCAATTCTTCAAAACTTTGATATCATTGTGATGCTCTCATTTCCCTGGTTCTAGTCGCAACACTTGCTTTTTACTGGAAACACGTTTTAACCATGAAATTTCAAATCCCTTTTCAAAAATTTCCTTCCAAATTGCTTGAGCTACAATTTATATAAATTTGGCGCGAGGGTGTGGTTGTCTTCGTCTTGAAGAGATGAAGCGAATGGCATAGGTCTGAGCTTCTAGTTTTACAGTTTGAGAGACCTGCAATTCACGTTGGCTGGAGGTTGAAGATGGCCAACGTGTCATCTTCCAACCAATGATGGCACGCCACTTGTTATTTTTGAATTCTAATTTAATAATTGATTCAGTGCTTTATTCACAAATGACCATGATATGCACAGCGCGCCAGATCCCTTGGATTTGATTATTAACGCGTTTTGACTCTCATCCAATGGTCCACATATTTTTTACTTTTATTTTCTTATCTGATTATTTATATTTAATTGTTTTAGACTTCAAAAAATCATAGAAAATTCATTTTAAGTCCAAAAAATCTGAAAAAAATTATGAATTTTTTTTTGATTATTCTCTTTCTGATTTTAATTTTTTCACAATTTAATTTTGTGTTTTGGTATTTTTATAAATTTACACTTTATTTGAATTGTTTTAAATGTTTAAAAATACTTTTATGCATTTTTAAATTCTGAAAAAATTATAGAATGATTGAATGATATTGTGACAAATATTGGTGACCTTATTTTATTTTTGTTTCTGACTTTGTTATTTTTTATCATTTTTGGTTTATTTTACCCATTTCTTTTAATTTTAAACATAGTTTCTGACTTTAAAAAATTACCAAAAAATTTATAAAATTATTTAAGCCCTTTTCTAATTTTTCTATGGTCTTACTTTTTATTTCTTGATTACTTTGAACATAGTTGATATTTTTCTCTTTTGTTTCTATTTTTAAACATTATTTTTAAACCTATTTGTATATATTAAAATGTAATATTATTTTGTGACTATTTTCTGGCTGATCTTGGATAAAATATTTGATCATGAACTTTATTAACATCATTGGATCCATGGTGTTGACTCTAACTCCACAAAAAGGGATGAACGATTTTAAGAATAGTTTGATTAAATTTAATTCAAAAGTGGTTTGTATATTCTCTCCCACCCCTCTTCATCTCATCCCCTTCTTATTGAACTAAATGTTGTTGGAGCATGATCTCTATATCATGTCTCAAAATAAATGGTGCATAGATTGCTATTGACCGTCCTCAAAATAGGTGCCACTTCTATATAAGTCCACTTACGATTGCTTAACATATCGCTAAATTTTGTCCCTATTCGAATAAATGATCATTCATGGCCCAAACTTATGTTTGCAAGCCCAAGAATGTTAATTTGATCTCTTTGATCCAATAACCTTGAGATTCATTGTGTGGAGGCTTTGGTTCTATCAGTCCTCTAATGGATCTACAACACTTTTGGTCAAC
Source organism: Vicia faba (assembly GCA_948472305.1). Classification (NCBI taxonomy): domain Eukaryota; kingdom Viridiplantae; phylum Streptophyta; class Magnoliopsida; order Fabales; family Fabaceae; genus Vicia; species Vicia faba. The sequence continues at coordinate 1,200,119,034 of OX451738.1, forward strand.
GCGGATCACTTAAACATCGTTGATCATTAAATTGCACTTTTGAGGATTCCAAATGGATGATATACTTGACAAAAAGCAAATGCAACTTGTTGTGTGGAGGATTTGATCTACCAATCCTCTAATGAGTTCTAAATGCAAGTTTCAAGATGATCATCCAACTAACCACTAATCACTAATAATTGACTTTATCCTTTATTCTTTTATTTATATGCCCTTTTATTTTTATGCACTATTTACTTTTAGCATTTACATTTCATTCCATTTTCATCTTTTCTTATTTGAGTATTTACTTTCTTGTCATTTTTATTTTGCTCACTTGAGCTTTTCTCTTCTTTTCTTTTCTTAAGATACTTAATAATCAACATAAACCTAAAAAAACTTTAATTAAGCTTGGACTATTTGGTTACTATCCTTGGCATTATGGAGCATTGCACTTTTTGGACTTAGGATTAGAAACCTTGGCCTATGATTGGAGACCTTGTGATCTTATCTGATTATTTTGTCTGGAGCTCTTGAGGTTTACCTTAAGACATTGGATTGTCAATTTGTTTTGTGTGCAGGTTATTGTGATTACACCCTTTGTTTGTAATCCATAATTCACCCGTATACAGCTGTTACTCTACCCAATTTTTGTGAAGACTTAATACACTTGAAGTTTGGTTTTCTTAAGAGGTCTAGTATTTCTCCTTGTTTGGTTTCAATCCAAAGAATGGGAATTCTATCTTGGCTCATAGTGTCAAGTATTGGCTTCTTGTTGGCTAGATGGTTCTTATCCCTAGCTTTTACCTTATGCTTTAGGATAGCCTCTTCCTCTCCTCCCATCTTCTTAAATTTCAAAAATCTTCTCCCTCCTTTTGAAAACTCATCTTGTTTTAAACTTGAACCACTATCATAATAAACTTGGACTTAGGTCCATGCATTTTCAAACATTTTCATAAATAAACTTCAATAAACTTAATAATACTTTGACATTTTTATGATAAGACTAAAAGTCAATCAATCTCATTTCAAACCATTTTGCCACTTTGGCTTTTATCTTTAAACTTTTCTAAAAAGATTGAACTCTTGTCAATCCTTGTAGTGATGCAAACAACTATACTTCTACAATATGTAGTGAAGAGAGATATTTTCCACTTGGGTGTTGAGTGAGGCATTGTTGATTTTAAAATCCAAGCCACATCCTCCACTTTGAGATCATGCAAATTCCCATTTCTCGTGGTTGTGGGTAGTGGGTATGTTTTCAACACGAACAATGACAATGATGTTTTATCTCATAAAATTAACCAACACATTTGTGTTTTAAAATTAAAAAAAAAAGAGGAACTACGTGTACCCTGATCCCCTATTGCACGAAAAGGTGGTACATAGGCACTAAAGGTTCGCAACCGCGGCGGGTGCAAAAATCATAAAATAAATATATTTCTTTTCTCACCTCCACCATCCATTTTTATACAACATTTTTCATAGCCAAAATATACTAATTTTTCAAAGAGGTTCCTGTGGAGTACCATAGATGTTTAGGGTGCTAATACCTTCCCTTTGCATAACCAACCCCCTTACCTTGAATCTTTCTCCCTCTTTTTGGGTTATTCGCTCCTTTCCAATTCCTTTGGAAACAATAAAGTGTGGTGGCGATTTTTATTTTGATTTGTATAAGTCTAGTCAATCCAATGGCTTAGTCTTAAACATTTCTACCTTTATACCTTTCCATTAGGTTATTATTGTTGACTTTTAGAGTGTATTTTCTGATTGTGATTCAATCAAATTTGTTACAAATTTTTAAAAATGCATTAATTAGATTTGATTGGAAGATTAAAAGGATCAAATAAAATATAATAGAGATTTGAATTCTAATTAAAAACAAATTATATCTTTTGTTGGAGACTTTTGTGGAACAAATAAAAAACATATTCCAACTAAGTCTTCTACTATTCTGGACGAGATCGTAGCTGATATCCAAAAGAGAAAAGCCTATAATTAAATTGTTATTGAAGGAGACTCAGACATCTATTAAGAAGGTGTGCACAAGGATTTAAGATTAGTGTGTTATGGTTTTATTTGAGTCTTTTGTTTGTTTTTCTTGTACACCACACTGCCACCTACATTCATATCATAAGGCATAGTTATTGGTTTGTTTAGTTGAGTTGTAATTCAATATTTGTTAAGATGTTTATTGAATTTGATCACTAGGAATAGTGATTGAGAGAATGTGAGAGGGGATCTCATATTTAGAGGGAGTCTTAAATAGAAAGTCATTGGATAATATTAGGAAGAGGTTGTGAACAACACGTGTTCATGTAAGACTAAGTTTACTAATACTATTGATAGTGAATTTTCTTTCCTGGGTCTAATGCCCCCAAATGTAGGCGTGGTTTGCACTGAACTAGGTTAACAATTATTGTGTTCTTTATTTATTTTCTGCTTTATCATCTTGTATAAGTTAAACTGTCATAACATGGTTGTACACATTGTCTCAGACATCATGTCCAACATTTGTCCCCATGAACAAAATTTCAATTGGCATCATAACAAACACATTATTATGTTTGGGCAAGCTCAAGGAAATATAAATTTTGTTCGGATGGACAACACTAAAGTTGGAGGATCTGTCAATAAACCACTTGTATTATACAGCACCGAATTCAGTTATTGGAAATCCAAGATGGCTATTTTTCTCAAATCCACAGACTAAAGAAACATGGAAGGAAGATGTAAATGGTAAGAAACACCTTGTGATTACTTCTCAAGATGGGACGTCAACGCTAAAGCAAGGAGCTGAATGGACTGATACTAAAGATAATGAAGCTCTTGAAAACTCTAAAGCTTTAAATTCTATCTTCAATGGTGTTGACAAAAACATGTTTAGATTGATCAACACATGTACTGAAGCCAAAGATGCTTGGGAGATTCTCAAAACTGCACATGAAGGCACATGCAAGGTTAGAATGTCAAGGTTGTATCTCTTCACTAAAAAGTTTGAGAATCAAAGAATGAATAAAGATGAATATGTTTCAGACTTTAACATCAAACTACATGACATTACCAACATTTCCTTTGTTTTAAGAGAAAATATGTCTAAAGAAAAGGTGGCCAGAAATATCCTTAAATCTTTATAAAAGAAGTTTGGCATGAAGGTTACAACTATTGAGGTAGCACAAGACTTAAGCAACATCAATGTTGATGAACTCATTGGCTCTTTACAAACCTTTGAGATGACTCACCATGTTCACCGCCTAGTGAAGCTGAGGCACTTCACTTAAAAACTAGGAGCACTCGATTCCTTCCTTTTCCCTCGCCAACTGTCTTGCACGATACTAATGGGGAAAATACTCTCGCCCGACGATGCTTATGGCTCGCCCGATGCTGGCTTTTTGACATCAACATTGCTGTTGCAATTCCTGCACAGTTCCTACTCAATTTTCCATATGATTTCAATCTCATTCAATCCAAAATACTTAGAAATTCACCATATTATCACAGATCAATAACAACTCATCAACATATATGTTATACACATCAAATCATGGTATCGTAACATTATATTTTTACCAATTTCATCACCCAATCATCATATTATCACATGGATTCAATCACACAAAAATAATTTCATTAACAAGAACACACAACAACTATGACAATCATAAACCCTAACATACCTATCATTATATTATACCCTTAAAAAGTTGGAACTCTACCCTTACCTTAGATTGATGGTTCCCAAGTTTAACAATGGCTTTCTCTTTCCCTATCTCTTTCTCACCTTTGTGCTTTTACTTCTCTCAGTGAACGATCGTTCCAATTGATATGATTTCACTCTCTATTCTTCCCTATTTACTAGATTAACCCTTAGACCCCTAATATGGTTTTCCAACCTTACCCATACTAAACATCATGCAATGATCATCTTGCCCTTATTATTTCTACTCATGTCATCTAATCTTAATTATTAAAACAACTCTAACCATTATTCATAATTCCAAATGATTTCTAATTAAATTATTTAAATTAGAAACAATTCCCATTATTATTTAATTTGACACTACCTCACACATATCAACATCCAACCACCTATTTCATCATATAATTCACAAATAACCACTTAAATAGTAAATATAATATTCGGGGTGTTACACCAATGCACCCCTCACACAAACTGGATAACACTATTGAACCTTCTATCAATGATCCTACACATTTTTGAGTTATCATCGATAAACTCCTTTACCTCTCTCACTCTCAGACTGATATTGCATATTCTATTTGCATGTTAAGCCAACATCTGTCTGCAACTACTCATAATCACCTTCAAGCAGCCTACATGATAATTCGCTACCTTAAAAACGCACCTTCATTGGACCTTTTCTTCCATTCAGACTCACCATTAGTCTTCACTAGTTTCACTGATTCAGATTGGAGAGCTTGACCCCACACACGCCGGTCAACTACTGGATTTACGTATGGATTGAAGCGTTGGAAAGCTTATTCAATACCTTATCTAACAATGCCTAAATATAAACCAAATTTATGATTTTTCTCATCCTTGTTTTGAGCCTTATTCTTTGATGAATTGTTAAAACTTGCATTCTTAAAGCTTAGCCTTTTCCCTTTATTACTCAATGCTCCAATTATGAATGAATACCTACAAAAGAGATGAAAAACTATCAAAAGATAAAATATTTACACAAAAACTAAATTATTCTATTATGTACACAAACTAAACGTATTTACAAACAAAGCTGAGATTATTCAAATGATATTAACAAAAAGTATTGATAAGTGCAACAAAACTTATACACAAAAATAGTTGCAATTTACACTTATCATAGCCACATAGTATGCTGTGTAGCTCCTCGAACCATCTCTTTTTGGTTTCGTCCAGCCTCCTCCTGAGGCTTCGCATGATCACCCTGTTCGCAGACTCGGCTTTCCCGTTTGTCTGGGGGTGTTCAACGGAGGCAAAATGTTGGATAGTGCCCAACTTGGCAACGAATTCCTGGAAGTTTTTGTCTGTGAATTGTGTCCCGTTGTCGGTGACAATCGCTCGTGGAATACTGAACCAAGCAAGGATGTTTCTTTTGTAGAAACAGATAATGTTTTGCACGGTGATTCTGGCCAGCGCTTCTTCTTCTATCCACTTGATTAAGTAGTCGACAACCACAGTCGGATATTTGTTCTAGTTCATTCCTACCACGAATGGTCTGAGGAGATCCAAACCCCACCAGGCAAAAGGCCAGGGAGAAGAGAGATATTAGAGCTCGTTTGGAGGTGTTAGGGGCATGTCCTAGTGGCACTGGCATTTGTCGCACTTCTTTACATATTTCTTGTGTCATGCTGCATAGTGGGCCAGTAATATCATACCCATAATGATTTTCTGGCAAGGGATCTCCCGCCAAAGTGTTGGCCGTTGATTCCTTCATGGATTTCTCGTAAGACGTGGAATGCTTTGTGCTGATCGACACATTTGAGGAAAGGGATGGAAAATCCTCTTCAGTACAGCGTGCCCTCGACCAGAACGTAGGACCAAGCTCTTCTCCTAACTATGATAGCTTCTTTTTGATCGGTTGGTAACTCTTCTTTCGTGAGGTAGTTGTATACTAAAGTCATCCAGTAGTCACTATCCCCTATGGCGTACACATCGAGAGTCGAGGAGGATTTTTCAATGCTCGACCGCAGAAGAATTTCATGTATTACCGATTTGTTTCTCCCTTTCTTTTTCGCGCTTTCTAATTTTGATAGAATGTCTTCTCAGGTGTTATGTTTGCGGGGAATGTATTGTACGTCTACACACTCAAATTTCTTCATTCTTTCTTGGACCAGAGCCCAATACTCGGCGAGATGTTCATTTTTGACCTAATACTCTCCTCGTACCTGAGTTGCCACGAGGTGGGAGTCTGTGAATATTTTTACCTCCTCATCCCCCAGATCTTCCTCCAGGCGCAATCCTGCTAAAACTGCTTCGTATTCAACTTGGTTGGTTGAGGTTGGGAAGGACAACGTAAGGGAGACTTCGATCAACATTCCCTCTTTGTTCTACAAGATATTACCCGCTGTAATACAGTGAGAGAACTAACTTTTATGGTTTTGCGTTTTATCACAAATGTTGCGGTTAGCAAGAGTGGCCATCGACTTTTCTTTTATCCAATAAAGGAAAGGGTGAAAAGAACAGGAAAGACCTTTCGAGAATTTTTCTGAGTAAGGGGGATAGGTTATGAAAAGGGAAGGCGTTAGCACCCTTTTCATCCGTAGTTATCTACGGGCTCTTAGTTGTTAGCTCACTTTGAAAATGGTTTTTTGAGTAAGTGTATTTGAAAATATTTTGAAAAGATGCCTTATTGCGGCAAACTTTGTAATGATTCTCGTATCGTTGAGAACGCATACAAAGTGTTTTTGTCTTTGAAAATATTTAGAAAAGAGAGTGTATGTGTGAGAAATTTGTTTTGTTTTACGAGGAAGCATCTATAAGCTTTCTACCTAACCGAATGGTCTTTGTTCTTTTCCTCTTTTCCTTTAGATAGTGCTATCCTACCATTAGTTAGTAGGTAGCCCTATCATTAGATATTTTGAGGGACATGCGAGGGTCATCGTACAGTCACTAAGGCAACTCGTAAGATATTTTAGCAATTACCCTAAGGTACTAAGATCATTTACCGAGGCGACGTCGAAGGGTCATCGAGGGACTATGGTCTTTACTAAAATTTCTCACATTCGAGAGATGCGACTGTTTATTTTCTGAAGGCAACAAGTGGAGGTACCTTAAAGGTGCATGTGTGAAAAGTGTGTTGTATTTCAATTATTTGTCTTGGATGTTTTAGTTTTTCTACCATTTGTTTTTAAATCTTGTCATGCAATTCTATTAAGCATACATCTAACAGTTAAATATATACATACAAAATAAAGATGTGGGAATTTAAACTACGCTATTACATCGCTTCAGGATGGGGGGAATACAATCCAAAATAGGGGAAGGAAAAATGTAAAGAATCCTAGTTTAAACTATTACATACCTTTAAGCAGTTACAATTATTCATGAAAGTAATAATATGAAAGAATAAATGAGCGTGCGGAGAAGAAAAGGGAAAAGATGAAAAACCCTAAGAAACTCTAAGCATTAGAAAAATGTTTTTGTTGTTTTTAATTTTGATTAAAAAGGGACAATTTAATTGTGAAAACGAATTTTTATTAATTTTAAATTAATAAAAAATGTAGTTAAATTAATTTATTTATGAAAATTAATTTACTTAATTAAAAATCTAATTTAATTTTTTTCTTTTGATTTTATGATTTTATTAAAATTACTTATTAAAAGAAAAGAAAAATGAAATAATAATAAAAAATTCAAAATGGGCTGGGCTTGCAGAAGCGATTGGGGGGGTGTGAGGAAGTAAGCCTTGTTAGGCCCAGAACAGGAAGCCCAATTGTTGCATACGATCCAATGTTGCTCCTCCTTGGGGATCTAACACATGCCCGCACGTCTGGAAATGTTGGATCTTATATGATGATGATCTCAGGATGAGAAGGCTAAGGCCCACGGTATACATGCGAGGATACACTGTGCTGGATCTGCAAAAGAAAATATTTAAAAGATAATATGCAAAACCCGGGAATCGAACCCAGGCTTATAAGCCTTCCACACACACGTTTTACCACCAGGCCAGCTTCTCATTCATTATTTCAAATACAAACAAAAATATATATTATAAAACTCTGTCATTTTTATTTCAAACAAAAACGCACGCGCTGAGAATTGAATGGACCACTGATAATGTGACACCCAGGCCACCAGAGTCAGCCAGCCAATTATCTTCTCCGGTTGGCTCAAAACCTAAACCTGTAAAAAATCAAGGATCAAGGATTCAAATTAACCCTACCCCCCTTAATAAATCACCCTGAGTCCGAATCTGGTGTTATTTTTAGCTAAAAGTTCATGGATTATGCGCTTCGAAACAAAATGTCTGATTGGAGTTAACATGGCATCCTGCGATTTAAGCACTAAAACTCACATGTGTTATGTCCAATCTATTCTAAACATGGTCATAAACATGAATGAACGCGTTATATTCGTTAACAATGCATATTTAAACAGATTGGATTTAAGAAATTATACCAAACCAGTGGATCTTAGCTAAGCTTCTTCTGAGCATGAACAAAAGTGTTCTTGGGCTGGATCTACTCCTGAGAGCGTCAGGAAGACGAATGGGTGCCTGAAACTTGTTAAGAGTGGCTAGAGATTGAGTTTTCAGGTTGCCCTAACTTTGAGAATTTTTGAGAATTTGCAGAGCTTTTGTTATGCAGTTTTTTTGGGGGCCTTCTGGCTTGCTTTGCTCCCATATTTATAGAGGGAGAGATGAGCTGATAAACAAGGTAATGAATCAAGACTTGATGGCCTCAATAAAACCAAAATCAAACAACTTAGAAACTTTCCTTTTGCATGTTTTCTTGCTTTTTTGAAAATTCATGAACCTGGACAGGTTATAGTTGGGCTGCACGATTTATTGGGCTCCAAAGTTGATCAAATTAAGCTCATATGCATTAACCCATGTTTTTTTGTGATTTATTTAATTTATTTTGTTTTAAATTAAATAAAATCAAGATAAATATAAATAAAAATAAAAGCCATGTATAAATGTACTTAGAGGCCCTCCAAGGTGTTATGAGTGTGTTTGAACATCAAAAACTAGGCCCATTGGTTCAAAATTGCAATTTTGCTAAATTTGCATTTCATGAATTTCTTCAAAATCTCCCAACTTGTAAAACTCATAACTTTCTCAATTTTCATATTTTGAAGATGATCCTAGACTTTTTAGAAATCTCAATATGTTCTATACAATCTCTATGTTGACCATTTTTTCTTTTGAAGATATTATCTTGATATAAGTTGCCTTGACAAAAAGTGTCTTTTGTTGACTTTTGAAAATGACCTATAATGTTTTAGCTCATATCTTTCAAATGAAGCATGTTTTCGACTTGAGCCTAAAAACAAAGGGAATTGAATTTTATTCAAAATGGGCTTTGGTTGAGAAAGAGTTCATGAAGTGTGTGAAAGTTATGCTTGGTCAAAGTTCAATTGACTTCTCCTAAGAAAACCCTAATTTAGCAATTTTGGACTTTTGATGATTTGAGGGCTTTCCTTGGAGAATCATGATCAACCCTTGATAAAATGATGAATATCACTTAAAAATGTTGATGTTGACAAAAAATATTGAAGTTTGACTGTATGTTAACCATAATTGATTTTTTGCTCAATACAGTTGATTTTCAATCATCTGAACCATTGACTGTGCAAACTTGTGATGTAGGACTTGAACCTTGACATGAACATTGTTTTAGACCTATGATAAGCCATGTGAACCATTTGAGACCTTTGCAAACCAAATTTCCTTGAGAAACTCAAAACCCTATTTGTAGACCTTTAGCTTAGGAGGAACATTGACTGGTCAACCCTTGTGTATCTTGAGTGTTTGAGAAGCTTTGAAAGAATGTCTTGAGAAACATGAGAGGAAATATTTTGGGTTATAACACTCGCACTGCTTCCTGTCGAACTAGAAGCTCTGTCGACTAATATTTTCCACCTGCGATTCCCATCTGAGGCGTGGGTGAAGTCATTTCGGCCACGAAATCGGCTAGTGCTTAAGCCTTGAGGGCTTTCTTGATTTCGTACTTGATGTCGAACTCGTAAAGTTATAACGACCATTTCCGCATCCTTCCTTCCATGTCGGCTCGACCAAGCAACTTCTTTATTGGTTTCTTTGTTCAGACGACAATTGTGTGCGCCAAGAAATAGTGTCTCAGTCTCCTTACTGTATTGATGAGTGCTAAGGATACTTATTCGATCTGCTGGTATCTTACTTCAGGGCCCTATAAATATTTTCTTGTGAAGTAGATAGGCTTCTGCCCCTTAGGGGTTTCTCGGATGAGGGCAGCGCTCACAACTTTAGATGCAACGGCCAGATAGAGGTAGATGACTTCTTCCTTTTCTGGTAAAAGACTGGTGATTGTGATAGTGCCTACTTTAGGTGAACGAGGGTGTGCTCACACTCTTCTGTCCACTCGAAGGTTGCCTCTTTGTGGAGAAGTTTGAAGAAGGGGAGTGGGTGTTAAGCATATTTTTCCATGAAACGAGATGTCGAGGGCTCATCATTCTTCGAGACCTTGGCGTTCTCCATGTGCCGTGAGTCCATTGCATTATTCGCTGCCTTCTTCTCTTCGTACTAGATGTACACTTGGGCTTTAAGTAGGAGAGTGTCGAGTGTGGCTGGAGTCTCGATGCCAATAGATTTGGCGAAGCCACTACGGGGACGAAGCCCACGCTCGAGGAGATGTTTTTTCATGCCGTCGGTTGTAGAGACCTACACGGCTTCTTTGTTGAAGTGCTTGATGTAAGCCCGAAGAGACTCATCCCTCCCTTGGATGATTACTTGTAGTGATGATTCTGACTTAGGATGTCGAAGAGACGCTATGAAGTGCCTCAAGAACATCTTCCCCAACTACTTCCAGGAGGTGATAAATTTGTCTAGAAAAATTTTGTACAAAGACACGGAACCTTTCCTCAGGGTAGTCGGGAACAACCTACACTTGATGGCGCCCCTAACTCCTCGGTAGTCGTGCAGGGCTTCAATATTTTCTATGTGTTCATCGGGATCAGTTGTATCATCATATGTTCCCAGTGGGGGTGGCTTCTTCAGGCCAACTGGAAGTTGGGTCTCTGTAATCTCTCTTGATAACGGGCCTTGTGGATCATCGTGGTCGCTTCCCTCGGAAGATGGTGGGGAATGATGGTTCCTTCCCCGTCGGGTGTCTTTGTCCCGATGAATGGATACACTTCTTTGCTACTGCCTTGGCTTGGGCGGTGGTGATCGATCGCAGTCAAGTCGACAGTCGCGGTCAATAGACCTTTTTCTGGCTCAGAGTAAATCAACCAAAAGATTTGTTTTGATACTTCTCCCAATTAAAGATTTTAAAAAATATGCTGGCTCAGATTAAATCGACCAAAAATTTATTCTGATACTTCTCTCAGTAGACCTTTTTCTGGCTCAGATTAAATCGACCAAAGATTTATTCTGATACTTCTCTCAGTTAAATATTTAAAGACCTCTGCTGGCTCAAATTTAATCAACCAAATATTTATTCTGATACTTCTCTCAATAGACCTTTTTCTGGATCAGAGTAAATCGACCGATGATTTATTTTGATACTTCTCTCAAGTAAAGATTTAAATCGACCAAAGATTTATTCTGATACTTCTCTCAGTAGACCTTTTTCTGGCTCAGAATAAATAAACCAAAGATTTATTCTGATACTTCTCTCAGTAGACCTTTTTTTGGCTCAGAATAAATCAACCAAAGATTTATTCTGATACTTATCTCATTTAAAGATTTAAAAACATTTGTTGGCTCAGATTAAATAGACCAAATATTTATTCTGATACTTCTCTCAATAGACCTTTTTCTGGCTCAGAGTAAATCGACCAAATATTTATTCTGATACTTCTCTCAGTTAAAGATTTAAAAACATCTGCTGGCTCAAATTAAATCGACCAAACATTTATTCTGATACTTCTCTCAGTAGACCTTTTTCGGGCTCAAAGTAAATCAACCAAATATTTATTCTGACACTTCTCTCAGTTATAGATTTAAAAAATTTATTGGCTCAGATTAAATCGACCAAAGATTTTTTCTGATACTTCTCTCAGTAGATCTTTTTCTGGCTCAGAGTAAATCGAGCAAAGATTTATTCTGATACTTCTCTCAGTTAAAGATTTAAAAACATTTGTTGGCTCTGATTAAATCTACCAAAGATTTATTTTGATACTTCTCTCATTAAACCTTTTCTATCTCAGATTAAATTGACCAAAGATTTATTCTGATACTTCTTCAAATACAGTCGAGCGTAGACTCATTCTGATACTTCTATCAACAATTACCTCTGGATGGCATCTTTAAGCCCATCTCTGACAAACTATCCATCATCTTTCCAAATGGCATCTTTAAGCCCATTCCCGAAATAATCAACAAACAATTTTTCTTCATGCACAAACGAGTGCAAATTTCTGGGAACTTAAGTGTTCAATCATCTTCCACCTTCAAGTCACAAACGGCGGACAAGTCAATCTAACTCTTCAGGTTTAAGAAGATTGAACAGGGGAAGCTGTTGTACCCCAAAATTTTCACTCTCTTTTCTCAAGACATTTCTCACCAAAGATCTCAAATGCTCAAGGGTTCTCAAGGGTTTGATCAGATAAGCTCACCTCTTAAGCATTGAGCCTCCAAATTAGGGTTTTGATTTTCTCAAGGAAAATTGCAATTTTGATGCCTTAAATGACTTTAATAGTTAATTATAGGTCTCCAAGATTTCTCATACCAATTTTCAAGTCTAGCATCACAAGTTTGCTCAATCAATTGCTCAGATGACTGAAAATTAACTATGTTGGGTAAAAAGTCAACTATGGTCAACAAACAGTCAAACTTCATTATTTTTGGCCAACATAAACATTTTGAAGTAATACTTATCAATTGATCAAGGGTTGATCACAATTCCTCAAGAAAAGCATTCAAATCATCAAGGGGAGAAAATGGTCAAAATTAGGGTTTTGACTGAGATGGGTTGATCATTGACTTTTGACTTAATACATGACCCAATAGCTTGAAGCATGATTTCAAGGATTCAAACACAAAATGTTGACCTAACTTAATGGCTCAAATCATTTCTCAAGATCAATGGATTGATAGTTGAATTTTGGATCAATTGATGAAAAGTCAACTGATACACAAAAAGTCAAACTTTGATTTTTTGATCAATATTGAGTTTCAAAGATCAAGATTCATCAAGATACTCAAGAATATCAAAATTTATCATCAAGAATCAAGAAAGTCCACAAAAATTCAAAATTTGCCATACTTAGAAAATTTCTAAGTATTTTTAACCTTGATAATTTCAATACTTCATGACAATTTTTCACCAAAATGCAAGATGATTCAAGGAAAACTTTCAACATGAAAGTTGTAGATGTTGATGAATTCTAGAAATTTTTATTAGAGGGTTGATGTCCAAAAAATTCTTAGATTTGAATATATAAGCTCATAAAGTCATGACATTTTTCATAAAACACTTGGTGAAGTTTTCAACTAGGTTAGGGAGATTTTTGACCTAAATTCTTGACCAATTTTCACCTAGTTCCAAGATTATTTAGCCAAAGTGGTAAATATGAAGGTTGTATACAATGTTTCAAGCTTTCCAAAATTTCAAATAACTTTAAGAGATCATGCTTGATCTAGGAGAATCAAATAGAAGAAGTTGGACATCCATTCTTAAATTTTAGGTCATTTTGACGATGAACACTTGATCAAATCTCAAGCCATGCTGCATAAATCTTGCTTTGCAGACTCCTAATTTGCAAATCTCTCCATAATTAATTTTTTACACAACTGTTAGAGCTATGATCTAAGCATTTGAGCCATTGTCCAAGAGATTTCATCCATTTTTGGCACAAAGTAACATTGCCATTCTTGTAAAGTTGCTTTAATCACAAAGTCAACTTGTCTTGAGCTTCTCACTTGTTTGTTATGAACAAACTCAACATACAAGATCAAATAAGAATGTTTAAATCCTTTAACTACTCTATATTTCCTTGCACTATGCATTGAAACAATGTTTGTCAAGGTTGCTTCAAAAACAAGTCAAAAAACCATAACATGTGATCTTTTGAATATGATCACTTCAAGCCCTCAAACCTCTTGCCTATAAATAGAGGTCATCTTTGCAAGCTATAGCACGAAGGCACAAGCCTTAAAACTCCCACAAACACTCCCAAACTCAGAATTGCTCTCAAACTCCATTTTTGTGGAATTTTTGACCTTGAATCCCAAACTCACATTTCACTCATGTGTTATCACTCAAAATCAATCACAAAGCTTCCTTACATCATTTAGAATCTATCCAAGACCCTGTTACACAACTGTAACACCTCCATAACCATCCTCCATTTCCAAAAAACAGTCACGTGCACATTGACTTCTACAAGAAGATTTAAGCACTCTCATCACAAAGTAAGTTTTGCATTAGCTTCCTAGGAGTCCATTGAAGCTATTCAGATCATCACAACACATCCAGGAGTGCTCAAACTTAAACCATGATTTCCAGTTTTGAGGTAAGTTTTCTCAACTTTAAACTTCTCATACAAGTATCATTAATAGTTACTTTGTAAAGATAAAATGTAGACATCATTGCCCTGAAGCTAACCATGCCCTTAGTTTTCATTTATCTTGCCTGAGTGATGCGAATTTTGAAGTTGAAGTTATAGAAAAATTAGGTCAGAATTTGGTACCAATAGAAATTCATGTTCATCTTTGAGTGTTAGCTTTAGTTATTTACATATTTGAAATCGTGATGAAATTTCTAACAAGTTTGATGTTTACACTTTATAAAATGGTTGAGAAATGAGCAAGTTTAAAATTCAAAAATGGTTGGCGCAAGGAAGAAGATGAAGTACAGTCAAAAGCAAGTTTATTTTATATTTAATAGTTGTTGCATAAACTAACGGATGTATCACCACCCCAGTGGTTAAAGTGTGTGCCTGTCACCTATGGAACCTGCGTTCGAGCCCCAACGTCCCATTTTGTTATTTTCCCCATATTTTTTTGTTCCTTTTGCTTCCAAGCACGTTTGGACTCCAATGTTGGGCCAATCTTTTTCTTCTTCTTCAGCTCACCCCTAAACTGCTCAAAATAACCAGGCCCACCCTTCTTTTTTTTGTTTATTTTTTGACTAAAAAAAAATGATTTAGGCCTAACCTTTTTACTACTTCTTCACACCCTATTTTACTTTTTAACATCAGGCCCAACTTTTTATTTCTCTTATATTTTTATATTTTCTTTCTTTATTTATTTATTTTATTTTACTTAATAAAAATAGAAAAATATATTCTCTTAAAAATAATTAGGTTAAAAATATTTTAATTCTTTTCATTTTATTTTACTTCACTTATTTTTAAACAAATAAAACCTCAAAAATTATTATTTTCTAGACAACTAAATTAGACTTAGGGTTTATTTTTAATTAACTTAGACTTTAGGTTTTGTAAAATAATTAATTAACTTATTTTTTAAAATTAATTTGTCTAATTAGTTTAAAACATTAAACTTTTTGTCCGTCAAAAAATCCTAAAAAGTCAATTTATTTTTCTTCTTCATTTTTGTACATTCTATTATCGTAATTCACATTCAAGGATTTGTAATAGTAATTAGGGATTTATTACTTTCCTCTCCCTATTTACAAAAAATGTACCCCCCATTCCCAAAGCGTTATAATAGCGTAGGACATTTAATTTCTGCAATTTATCGCTTTCCTTATTATTGCTAGTAATTAGGGTTTGTATGGTGTAATACGGTGGAAGAAATGACTTGTTTGTTTTGCATTTTATCTTCATTGTTGCGGATAGAAAGAGTCGCCACTGACTTTTCTTTTATCCAATAAGGAAAGGGTGAAAAGAACAGGAAAGACCTTTGAGATAATTTCTTGAGTTCGGGGGGTAGGTTATGAAAAGGGAAGGTGTTAACACCCTTTTCATCCATAGTTATCTATGGGCTCTTAGTTGCTTGCTAGATCACTTTTGAAATTGCTTTGTTTGAAATGTGTTTGTGGTGTGTTTTGAAAGTAGTTTTTTAAAAGCGCCTTCGTTTAGGCAAATTTTGTAATGATTCTCGTCTCTATAAGAATGCATAAGTGTTGGACTTTTGAAAATATTTCTTTTGAAAGTGTTTGGTGTGTTTGAAAATTTGTTTGTTTTTGAAGATGGATTGTGAGCAAGCAACTAAGAACGTTCTACCTACTCAAAGGTCTTTTATTCATTTCTCTCTTCCTATGATATTGTTATCTTATCATTGATGGGTAATAAGCCTTATCTTTGGATGTAAAGGGACGATCGTGGGGCATCGTATAGTCATAGATATCAATGTAGTGAGATATCTTTGCATTTTTTCTTAAGGGACTAAGATCATTTGTAAGGCAACATTCGTAGCGTCATCGAGGGACTATAATATTGTATTTTTTATTTGTTTTTCCAAGATGTCTCACATACGTATCATAACCATTTTCTCAAGGCAAGAAGTGGAGTTAACCCTAGAGATGCAAGTGTGAAAGTGTTTTGATTTCATGTATTGTTTGTCTTGAATTAGGGTTTTCTAGTATTGATTTTATCTTTCCATAGAAACCCTAATTTACTAGCATTTATATGAAAGAGATAAATTGCGAAAAATAAATATCATACGCTATTACATCATTTGGAGATGGGGTACACATATTTACGAATGGGGATTGCAAGAATTTAAATTCTAATTACGTATTACAACCATATTGAATATTTACAAGAATTAAATGTACAAGAATGAATGAATGTACAAAGATATAAATGGAGAAGGATTGTTTTGGATTTTTGTTAAGAAAATATTTTTTTGACCTAATTAACTTAAAAGAAAATAGTTAACTAAAATAAAAAAAAAGTTAATAAAAGATATTAATTTATTAAAGAAAACAAGTTTTTAGGGTTTTATTTCTGAAAAAGTTTTTAATTAAACTAAGTTAATATAAAAATTAATTAAAAGAAAACCTAAGTTCTAAGTTAATTTTTAATTAAAATAAAATAAATTAAACCTAAGGCTAATTACTAATTTATTTAAGAAAAGAATTAAATTTGTTTAAGAAAATATTTTTTGTCTTTTTGTTTTAAAAGAAACAAAATAAATGTTAATACCTAAATAATAAATAAAAAGATTTTGGATTTTTTTTATTAATTAAAAAAATTAATAATAATAATAAAAGAAAAGATAAAAAGAAAAATAAAATAAAATATAGAAGTTAAAAGTCAGGGGGGTGAAATTTGAATTTGGGGTGTTTAGGAGTAAAACAGTTTTTGAGTTTGGCCCATTAATATTTTTTTGTTAGTCAGCAAAAGAAAAGAAAATGAAAACATTGGGCCTACGCTGGAACAAGTAAGATGGGGGTGTTGTGCAGTAAAGTGGAGCCAAGCCCAACACAAGGAAGTCCAATGCGCTGCCAAACAAAAAAAAGAACAAGAAAAATGTGAAAAAATGTAAAAGGTCTCGCTGGGGCTCGAACCCATGACCTTCAACACGGAAAGGCTTTAACACACGCTGTTTGTACCACTGGGGTGGTCTATTTAATCTGTTCATAGAATAACTTCAATTAAACTCAACATAAACTAAGTTCTGAAATTTCACTTCATCTTCAATCTCGAGCCAAAATTCCAGTAACTCATTCATTTCTCATCCAAAATGGAAAATATGAACATGAACGTTGTGTAAAATTTAATCACGATTCCAGAATTGTAAATAACTATAGCTATAGATCAAAGATGAATGAAAATTTCTAATGGTACCAAATTTTGACTTAACTTTTTCAGGATATTCAAATTCAAAATTCTAACTACTCAAGCAATATAAATGAAATCTAAGGACATGGTTAGTTCCAAGGCTATGATATCAACATTTTATCTTCACAAATGGAAATCAAATGATGCCTATATGAAAAGTTCAAAAGTCAGAAAACTCACCTTGAAAATGGTACTCGTGTTTTGAATTAGAGCTTGTCTCAAGGTGCTGTAATGATCAGGTTAGCTTCCCGGAGTCCACAGGAAGCTAATGCAATGATTAGCTTGATTGGAGAGCGGCTGAAATGGTCTGGAGAAGTCAACTTACAATGCTATGTTTTTGGTTATGGAAGATGAAGAAGATGGTGTTACAGTTGGGAAACAAGGACAGGGATGAGTTGTATTTGATGTAAGGAAGCTTTGAAAATGATTTTGAGGGAAAATGCACGATGGCAATGGAAGATACAAGTTCAAGGTTAGAACCGGCACAAAAATGGAGTTTGTGTGCAATTTCAGGCTAGAGGGAGTTTTGTAGAGTTTTATGGATTGTGTGTTCGTGTTCTAAGTTACATAAGAGTATCTTGATATATTGGAAAAGGTTTGGAGACTTGAGGTGGTCGGAATCAAAAGATCACAAGGTATGGGATTTTGACTTAAATCCATAGTTATCTATGGGCTCTTAGTTGCTTCCTAGATCACTTTTGAAATTGCTTTGCTTGAAATGTGTTTGTGGTGTGTTTTGAAAGTATTTTTTAAAAGCGCCTTCGTTTAAGCAAACTTTTTAATGATTCTAGTCTCTATAAGAATGCATACAAAGTGTTGGACTTTTGAAAATATTTCTTTTGAAAGTGTTTGGTGTGTTTGAAAATTTATTTGTTTTTGAAGATGGATTGTGAGCAAGCAACTAAGAACGTTCTACCTACTCAAAAGTCTTTTATTCATTTCTCTCTTCCTATGATATTGCTATCTTATCATTGATTGGTAAGAAGCCTTATCTTTGGATGTAAAGGGACGAGCGTGGGTCATCGTATAGTCATAGATAGCAATTAGTGAGATATCTTAGCATTTTTTCTTAAGGGACTAACATTATTTGTAACACAACATTCGTAGCGTCATCGAGAGACTACGATCTTGTATTTTTTATTTGTTTTGCTAAGATGTCTCACATACATATCATAACCATTTTCTCAAGGCAACAAGTGGAGTTAACCCTAGAGATGCAAGTGCGCAAGTGTTTTAATTTCATGTATTATTTGTCTTGAATTAGGGTTTTCTAGTATTGATTTTATCTTTCCATAGAAACCCTAATTTACTAGCATTTATATGAAAGCGATAAATTGCGAAAAATAAATATCCTACGCTATTACATCATTTGGAGATGGGGTATACATATTTACAAATAGGGATTGCAATAATTTAAATTCTAATTACCTATTACAACCATATTGAATATTTACAAGAATTAAATGTAAAAGAATGAATGAATGTACAAAGATATAAATGGAGAAGGATTACTTTGGATTTTTGTTAAGAAAAGATAGTTTTGACCTAATTAACTTAAAATAAAATAGTTAACTAAAATAAAAATAAAAAAATAAAATTAAGTTAATAAAAGATATTAATTTATTAAAGAAAACAAGTTTTTAGGGTTTTATTTCTGAAAAAGTTTTTAATTAAACTAAGTTAATATAAAAATTAATTAAAAGAAAACCTAAGTTCTAAGTTAATTTTTAATTAAAAGAAAATAAATTAAACCTAAGGCTAATTACTGATTTATTTAAGAAAAGAATTAAATTTATTTAAGAAAATATTTTTTGTCTTTTTGTTTTAAAAGAAACAAAATAAATATTAATACCCAAATAATAAATAAAAACATTTTGGGATTTTGTTTATTAATAAAAAAAATAATATTAATAATAATAATAAAATAAAAGATAAAAAAGAAAAGATAAAATGAAAAATAAAATAAAATATAGAAGTTAAATGTCAGGGGGGTGAAATTTGAATTTGGGGTGTTTATGAGTAAAACAATTTTTGAGTTTGGCCCATTAATATTTTTTTGTTAGTCAGCAAAAGAAAAGAAAATGAAAACATTGGGCTTGTGCTGGAACAAGTAAGATGGGGGTGTTGTGCAGTAAAGTGGAGCCAGGCCCAACACAAGGAAGTCCAATGCGCTGCCAAACAAAAAGAAGAACAAGAAAAATGTGAAAAAATGCAAAAGGTCTCGCTGGGGCTCGAACCCAAGACCTTCTACATGGCAAGGCTTTAGTGCGTGCTGTTTGTACCACTGGGGTGGTCTATTTAATCTGTTCATAGAATAACTACAATTAAACTTAACATAAACTAAGTTCTGAATATTCACTTCATCTTCAATCTCGAGCTAAAATTCCTGTAACTCATTCATTTCTCATCCAAAATGGAAAATGTAAAAATGAAAGTTGTGTAAAATTTCAACATGATTCCAGAATTGTAAATAACTAAAGATATAGATCAAAGATGAATTAAAATTTCTAATGGTACCAGATTTTGACTTAACTTTTTCAGGATATTCATATTCAAAATTCTAACTACTCAAGCAATATAAATGAAATCTAAGGACATGGTTAGTTCCAGGGCTACGATATCTACATTTTATCTTTGCAAATGGAAATCAAATGACGCCTATATGAAAAGTTCAAAAGTCAAAAAACTCACCTTGAAAATGTAATTCGTGTTTCGAGTTGGAGCTTGTCTCAAGGTGCTGCGATGATCAGGTTAGCTTCATGGAGTCCCCAGGAAGCTAATGCAATGATTAGCTTGATTGGAGAGTGGCTGAAATGGTCTGGAGAAATCCACTTGCAATGCTCTGTTTTTGGTTATGAAAGATGAAGAATATGGTGTTACAGTTGGGAAATAAGGACAAGGATGAGTTGTATTTGATGTAAGGAAGCTTTGAAAATGATTTTGAGGGAAAACACACAATGGAAATGGAAGATACAAGTTCAAGGTTAGAACCTGCACAAAAATGGAGTTTGTGTGCAATTTCAGGCTAGAGGGAGTTTTAGAGAGTTTTATGGATTGTGTGTTCATGTTCTAAGTTTCATAAGAGTATCTTGATATATAGGAAAAGGTTTGGAGACTTCAGGTGGTCAGAATCACAGGATCACGAGTTATGGGATTTTGACTTATTTTTGAAGCAAACTTGACAAGTATGATTTCAAGGAAAGGTACAAGGCTATCTAAAGTGGTTACTAACTTTAACTATGCTTATTTGACTTTGTAGAGGAAGCTTTGTGCAGAAGGAACAAGTGCAAAGCTAATTACAAGTTGACCTTGCATAAAGCTTGCTTTATGAGAATAAAATGGTACCTTTCTTCCAAATATGGCAAATTGCTTTGGATAATGGCTTAATCACTTGGACCATACCTTAATCAATTGAGTAAACAATTAGTTATGAAGTGATTTACAAGTTAGATTTCTGCAAGAACAAGATTGTGCAGCATAGGCTTGATATTTCAATTCTTGTTCATAAAAAGACCTATAATTCAAGTTTTGAGGCCATCTTCATCTCTTCGATTCTATTAACTAAAGCATGATCTCAATGATTTCTTGGAAATTTTGGAAAGATTGTAACATCCCCTACAACCTTTATGTTGGACATTTTTTAAAATTCAATTTGGAACTAGGTGCAAATTTTCCATGAAGTTAGGTCAAAAATCTGCCTAACTAGGGAAAAATTTCACTAAGGTTTTTGTTTCATGAACATGTCTTTATGAATTAATAACTTGAGATTTAAGAATTTTTAGAACTTGGTTCCTTATAAAAAGTTTTAGATCTAATTAAGATCTACAACTTTAATTTTGAAAGTTTTTCTTGAATCATCTTACATCATGATGAAAAATTGGCACAAAGTTATGAAAAAAGTAAATTTTCCAACACTTAGAAAAATTTCTAAGTCTTGGAAATTTTGACTTTTCAAAGTGAATTTTGACTTTTTTATTTCTTGATGAACAAAATTCATATTTTAACACGTCTTGGTGAAATATGATTTTTGAAACTTGTTTTTGATCAAAAAGACAAAGTTTGATTTTTCAGTGTATCAGTTGACTTTTCATCAGTTGACTGAATTTTAACTATCAATCAATTGATCTTTGGGGAATGTTTTAAGCCATTCCATTAGGTGAAAATGATGCATTTGAATCTTTGATATCATGTCTCAAACCAACAAGTCATGTGTTAGGTCAAAAGTCAAAAATTGAACTTTCTCAGTCAAAACCCTAATTTTAACCATTTTGCCCTTTTAACGATCTGATCAAATTTCTTGAGGAATTGTGATTCAAACTTGATCAGTTGACATATATGAGTTCAAAATGTTGATATGGATAAAAATTTTGAAGTTCGACTGTAAATTGATCATAATTGACTTTTCCCCAATACAATTGATTTTAGGTCAACTGATCAATTGACTGTGCAAAAATGTGATCCAAAGCTTGAAACTTGATATGAGCAATCTTGGGAGTCCAAAATGATCCATGAAATTCATATGAAGCATTAAAATTCCAATTGTCCTTGTACAAACTTAAACCCTAATTTCGAGTCATCAGTGCTTGAAGAGGTGTCTTGAGCTGATCAAACCTTGTGCAATCTTGAATAAATGGAGATCTTGTGAGAGAATTATTTGAGAAATTTAGAGGTAGAATTTTTGGGTATAACAATTGCCCCTGTTCAATCTTCTTAAACCTGAAGAGTTAGATTGGCGGGTTCGCCATTCGTGACTGAAGGTGAAAGATGATTGAACACTAAAGTGCCCACAAATTTGCACTCGATGATGTATTGATCCGGGAATGGGTTTATGGATGCCATTTGGAGAGATGATGGTATAAACTAGGAGAAACATCAACATAAATATTTAGTTGATTCGTGCTCTAGGTATCTTGTGTGTCTTTAACTGGAAGAATTAATTCTGATCCAGAAGAGGTCTTTCAACTAATGATTTTTTTCTGCAAGGAACAAAAAGGGTTAGCTTTATGCAAATGTATGCATGTTGTAATGATGTTTCTCAAAATAAATGAGATTATATTGCATGTATATGTTATGTATGTTATATGATATATGAATGCGACATGTTATCAAAGCGTATCCTTGGCAGATACTGGGGAGATTTGAGAAGTTAAATCTCAGACTATTGTTGGAGATGAAGAGTATGTGTATCTTCAGACTTTGTCAATAATGCTTCCGTTGGGGATTCCTTCTTTGTTGAGAATAACTCCACTGGGGAATATTTACTTCTGCTTGGGAGAAAGAGCTTAGGATTTCTAGTCGTCGGCTGCCCCAATGGGGAATTATCTCTTGAAAGTTAGCTGTTATATGGTCGGGTCCAAGCTTTTGCAAAAACTTGATGGGGACAGTGGCGAACTCTACTAGGGAAGAGGAGTTTTGTTAGTGATTGAAGAAGTTAAGCTAGTATCTTTCATAGTAATTTGAATCTTGAGGTTAACTGTTATCTGGTCGGGTCCAGGTTTCAGCAATTGGAGAAGTTGAACTATTATCTGGTCGGGTCCAGGCTTTAGTAGCTTGAATTTGAGATTAACTGTTATCTGGTCGGGTCCAGGTTTCAGAAACTCAAACCGTTACCCGACCGGGTCCAGGTTTCAGCAATGATTTGAGGAAGTTAAACTGCTATCTGGTCAGTTCCAGGCTTCAGTAGCTTACAACTGAGATTAACTATTATCTGGTCGCGTCCAGGTTTCAGCAACTCAAAATGTTTTCTAGTCGGATCCAAGTTTTACAATAATTTGAATTTGAGGTTAATTGGTATCTGGTCGGGTCCAGGCTTCAGTAACTTGAAAATATGTTATATGGTCGGGTCCATGCTTCAGTAGCTTGAACTTTTAACTGGTCGGGTCTAGGTTTCAGTAATTCTGAACTTAGGTCAACTGGTGTCTGGTCGGGTCCAAGCTTCAATAACTTGAGCTATTTACTGGCTGGGTCCGGGTTTAAGCAATTTGAGGGTAGGATGGAGTTGAACTGCTATCTAGTCGGGTCCAGGTTTTATAGTAAATGTGCTTAGATAGGAATTAAGTTGGACTATTATCTGGTCGGGTCCAGGCTTCATAGTAACTTTCAGGGATAGTAACGACTCTGTTGGCGACTTCACTAGGGATTAGGGGTTGTGGTCCCTTGATTTGTAATAGTCTGAGAGGCAAACTCAAGCTGGGGAATTTTGCCGTTTGTTAGGGAAATAAACCCTATTAAAGATAATATTTGACGAACTTCTGGGGAGGTGTCTCTTTAGGAAGAGATCCAAAAGGCTTCCTTTTAAGACCAACTCAGCTTGGGGACAAAATCTTCTGGAGATTGAAATTCTGGCTGGGGATTATATGAATCCCAATCTGTGGGAATAATGTCATTGACATAAATCTGTGGGGATATCTCAAACGCACTTAGGGAGATGCTTGTCACTGTTTTTAAGCATATATTTTCTAAAAGTTTAATCATGTTCATATGCATATGTTCATTCAATTTTAGACATTGGACACCTTTGCACTCAAAATAGAAAAAACAAAAAAATTATATTTCAAAGTATATTTGTATTGATGTTTTGCCTATGAATAGGCGTTTTATATAAAGAGACAGAGATCCTACTAAGAGGAAATCATCAAAAGAAATGAAAAGTGTACAGAGTGAAAACAAAAATAATAGCCATGTGAAAGTGATCTCATTGTGTCCCAACTTTGCTATTGCCTATATGTCTTTGAACAAAACCTTTTCGCTTGGAAGAAATTGATTGAATTGATCAGGTATCATTGAATTTGGCTATTGGTGATAAAACTGGTTGTAAAGATCCCATGAGACATAATCATACGCTTTAATCCTTAACTTTTTCTTGGATCGTCCTTTCGGGTTTGCAGCCCACCAGGATACCCATTTTTTCCCAAATCGCCCTTTCGAGTTTTCGACTTATCGGGTGTACAATCTTTTGCATATATCCCTAACTTTTGCCGGAACCTCTTTGGTTTGCCGGGATGCCCTTATTTTTGCTTAGGTATGTCAACCTAGCGGGTCGTTTTATGTGTAGTATCTTTTAACTATGTCCGCATTCACAGGATGTGGGAAGTCTTCGCCATTTATAGTAGTCAGCATCATGGCACCACTAGAGAAAACTTTCTTTACAATAAATGGTCCTTCATAAGTGGGAGTCCATTTTCCCCTGGGTTGCCTTGTGGAAGAATGATGCGCTTTATTACCAAGTCGCCAGTCTGATATACTCGAGGCTTAATCTTTTTGTTGAAAGCTTTGATCATACGTTTTTGGTACACCTGACCATGGAAAACAACATCCATTCGCTTCTCGTTAATCAAGTTCAACTGGTCCAACCTAGTCTGAACCCATTCGTCTTTGCCTAAATCTACTTCCTTCATAATCCTTAGAGAAGGGATCTGAACTTCAACAGGGAGGAAAACTTCCATGCCATACACCAGGTAAAATGGTGTTGCCCTAGTTGATGTTCGGGCTGAAGTACGGTAGCCATAGAGAGTAAATGGTAACATTTCATGCCAGTCTTTGTAGGTTACCACCATCTTTTGCACAATCTTCTTGATATTTTTATTTGCAGCTTCCACTGCGCCATTCATCTTGGGTTTGTACAGAGAAGAATTGTGATTCTTGATTCTAAACTGAGTATAAAGTTCCATAATCATAGAATTATTGAGGTTGGTTCCATTGTCATTGATGATCCTTTCGGGGATACCGTAGCGGAAGATGAGGTTATGCTTGAGAAACCTGGCTACAACGTTCTTGGTGACTGAGGCATACGAGAAAGCTTCGACCCACTTGGTAAAGTAATCAATGGTAACAAGGATGAAACAGTGTCCATTTGAAGCAGTAGGTTTGATCTCTCCAATCATATCAATGCCCCACATTACAAACAACCACGAAGCAGTCATAACATTTAGATAAATAAGAGGTATATGGACCTTGTCGGCATAGATTTGAGACTTGTGACAAGTCCTTGAGTGATGATGATAATCAATTTCCATTGTGGACCAATAGTAACCAGCCCTCAGGATTTTCTTGGCCATAATGTATCCACTAGAGTGAGTCCCAAAGAGGCCATCATGCATGTCTTCCATAATTTTCTCTACCTCCTTCCTATCCACACATCGGAGTAGAGTAGAATCATGGCTAGGCTTGTATAGGATTCTATTGCTTAGAAATAATTTGGCTGAGAATATTTGCAAGAATTTCTTATCATTGATGGAAGCTCCTTCAGGATATTCTTGCGCCTCAAGATATCTCCTCACCTCATGGTACCATGGTTTCTCTTCGTCAGGGTCAAGCTCATAGCAGTGTGCAGGTTCATCAAATCTTTTGATTGTTATCATAGGAGCTTCGTTATCCCATTTGACCTTGAACATGGAATACATTGTTGCCAAGGCATCAGCCAATTGATTTTCTTCTCTAGAAAAATGTTCAAATGTGATCTCCTCGAAGTATGGTATTAGGGTTAACACAAGCTCCTTGTAAGGAATAAGGTTAGGATGCTTAGTGTCCCATTCTCCTTTGAATTGACTGATCACTAGAGAAGAATCTATGAATACATCCAAATGCTTGACCCTTAAGTTAATAGCAGCCTTCAAACTCAAGATGCACACCTCGCACTCAACCATGTGGTTCGTATAATCGAAGCGCAATGTAGAAGTGAAAGGAGTGTGACAAGCTTCAGGAGAAATTATCACAGCTCCAATTCCGTTACCCAGAGTGTTGGAAGCTCCATCAAAAACTATATTCCATCGGGATCCTTGTTCAGGTCCGTCATACGGTCCAGGTTTTGCACAGTCAGTCACTAACATGATATTCTCATCCGAGAAGTCAAAGTTCATAGATTAATAATCATCAACAGCTTGATGAGCCAAATGATCTGCCAGTACACTTCCTTTGATGGCCTTTTGTGTTGTATATTGAATATCGTATTCAGTCATAATCATTTTCCATCTAGCTATTCGTCCGGAGAGGGCTGGTTTTTCAAAGATGTACTTGATAGGGTCCATCTTAGAAATCAATAAACTAGTGTGAGTCAACATATACTGTCTTAGCCGGCGAGTAGCCCATGCCAGAGTGCAGCAAGTTTTCTCGAGCAGTGAATATCAGGTTTCATAGTCGGTAAACTTTTTGCTCAGGTAGAATATTGCATGCTCTTTTCGGCCAGACTCGTCATGTTGGCCCAACACACACCCCATAGAATTCTCTAGCACAATAAAGTACATGATCAATGGTCTTCCCTCCACTAGAGGCGTAAGGATAAGAGGTTCTTGCAAATATTCCTTGATCTTGTCAAAGGCAGCTTGGTAGTCGTTGTTCCACTTGACTACTTGATCTTTCTTCAGGAGTTTGAAGATTGGCTCACAAGTAGCAGTTAGATGAGATATGAAATGGGAAATGTAATTAAGACGGCCCAAGAATCCTCTGACTTCCTTCTCGGAGCAGGGAACTTTCATTTCTTGAATGGCTTTTACCTTTGCAGGGTCAACTTCTATGCCTCTAACACTGACGACAAAACCTAGAAGCTTTCCAGACCTTACTCCAAATGTGCACTTATTAGGGTTCAACCTCAACTTGTACTTCTTCAGCCTCTTAAATAGCTTATGTAGGTGATCGAGATGCTCTTCTTCAGTTTGCGACCTTGCAATCATATCATCCATATAGACCTTAATTTCATGATGAATCATATCATGAAATAAAGCTACCATAGCTCTTTGATATGTTGCACCTGCATTCTTTAATCTGAACGACATGGATTTATAGCAAAAGATGCCCCATTGCATAATAAAAGTGGTCTTCTCCATGTCTTCGGGAGCCATCTTGATTTGGTTGTAGCCAGAAAATCCATCCATGAAGGAAAAGGATTTATGTTGAACGGTGTTGTCAACCAAGATGTCAATATGAGGTAGAGGGAAATCATCTTTGGGGCTTTCCCTATTCAGATCCCTATGATCTACACATATACGAACCTTCCCATCTTTCTTCGATACGAGGACCACGTTCTCAACCCATTGAGGATAAGATGTGACAGCTAGAAAAACTGCATCAAATTGCTTAATTACCTCAGCCTTTATCTTTTCAGACATGTCAAGCCACATGCAACGAACCTTTTTCTTAACAGGAGGACAATCTTCCTTCGTTGGTAGACGACGGACCACAATGTCGGTATCCAACCCTGGCATATCTTCATACGACGAAGAAAACACTTCAAAATAGTCATGTAACATATGAACCAATCTACTCTTGATACCATCTTCTAGGTTGGCGCTGATATTGATATCTTTCTTATCTGTCTCAGTACCTAAGTCGATAACCTCGACTGGCTCTTCATGAGGTTGAATGGCTTTCTCTTCTTGCATTAGAAGTATGGATAACTCTCCTGTTATTTCACAATCTTCCTCGCCTTCGTCTTCGGCTTGGTTAGTTGGATGTTCAAAGTCATAACTGGAGATAATTGATTCATTGGCAATGAGATCCAGAGTGGATAAAGATCTGCAAATGTGTGTGTGTGCATGTAAGATACATGGCTATAGAAAGAATGTAATAAAGGAAAAGAAAGACAATGAACACAAAAATTTGAATGCAAAAGGTCCAATGGTTCATATTAAATTATCATATGACAAATGAACATGAATAAAACCCTTAACAAATGGACCATAGTGGCCCGGGCAAGGCACATGGCTTAAAAGTCATTGTTTGGAGTTTAAGATTACATACAAAAGTTCTTGAAATGACATAAAACAATAAACAATAGTTACTCCTCAATGAAGGAGATGAGAGTGAAATCCTTCGCATGCTAGTTGTTGAGCTTTCCTCCAGCAGTAGGGTAGATCCAATCTTCAAAAGTACATTCATCATCAGAGTCTTCCACATCGTCCACTTCATGATTTCTGATGCGGAGAGGTGTCTTTCCCGCGCGAGCACGAATGACTTCTCTCTGAGCTTTGATGGTGAAACCCATCCCAAACTTGTCTACTTTAAACGGAATGTCGGGAAGTTGTCCCCAGATAGTACAGTTCCCATCTTCGAAAATGACATGGGCATCCTTAAGTGAAATCATTATTGGTACAACTTCGTCAGATTTTGATATGTCAAAGGAGATTTTGGTAGCAGCAACCATAGGAGGAACAACTTCGAAAGCTTGACACGAAGTTTCTATGAATTCACCATCCATTTCCACATACTTGAAGGAATTGAGTTGGCTCACCATGAATTCCTCTTCACCGCAAATAGTGACAATCTTCCCCTTGATTGGGTATTTTAACTTTTGATGAAGAGTAGATGTTACTGCCCCTGCTCCATGTATCCAAGGGAGCCCAAGCAAACAAGAGTAGGCAGGACGTATGCCCATTATATAAAAAGCGGAATTGAAAATCTGCGAGCCAACTTTAATGGGGAGATCCACCTCCCCACGAACCATCCTTTTAGACCCATCAAAAGCCCTTACAACAATATCGCTTGGCTTCAATACCAGTCCTTCACAATCTAGCGGGTCCAAAGCACCTTTGGGTAACACATTTAAAGATGAGCCAGTATCAACTAAGACATGAGCCTAGGTAGTTCCCTTGTGTTGTACCCCAAAATTTGCCCTCCCATATTCTTCAAGATTTGCCAAGATCAAGGTTCAAAATCTCTCAAGGATTGCACAGTCCAATTGCCTCCTAACACAGTCAAAATTAGGGTTTTGGTTCTTGCAAAGAAGATGAGGTTTCCAAGAGTCCAATCAAGTCCCACATGCCTATATACATGGTCAAGCATTCATATGCCAAGTTTCAAGACTCACATCATCAAATTGCGCAGTCAAAAACCCTAATTGCTTCACAGTCAACTGCAGGGGCAAAATGGTCATTTGATAATCAAAAGTCAAAATTTTTGGTCAACATCTTATTTTGAAGCCACAAACATCATTTGATCAATTCTTGATCATGATTCTCAAAGCATGGCTCAAAAAGTCTCAAGATGCAAAAGTTTCTATTTTTGGACAGCTGAAAAAGTCAACTGCAAATTGACCAGGGCATAACTTCTTCATGGTTTATCAGAAAAATCCCATCCCATGCTCATTTTGAAGAGAATGACATTTCCTAGAACTCATCCTCACACTTCAAGTCCAAGAAATGCTCTCACAAAAAGTTATCAATTTCAACATTATAGGTCATTTTCAAAAGTCAACAAAAAGGCACTTTAAGTCAAAGACAATAACTTGAGATTGGTAAATCAAAATGACATGGGACCAAAGGCATTGGTTAGAGCACTTCAAGACCTTTCCAAAATGTCCAAGAACATGATCATAGCTTCAAAATTGAGCAAGATATGCCTTGTAGAAGTTGGGAAATTTTTGGGAATTTTGAAAAGTCAACTTTGCTTCAAAAGCTTCAAAATTGCTAATGGGCCACAAATTCTTCCATGAATCATTACCCAAAGGCTATGCACGACCCATTAAGCTCAAAGGGAGTTATTTTCTTATTTTTGATTAATTATTTGAATTTTTATTATCATTAATTCATTTAATTAAATTTAAATATAAGAAAAATACCAAATCATGTTTTTAAATCTGTTTTGTGCAGCAAATATCTTCCACATATGCAAAAGATTCCGTGCACTATCTCAAGGGGACAAGATCATCCTTATTTGGCAAGTTTCCATGGCAAAAAGATTGAAAAAAGATGTGAAAAATCAAAGATTGAAAACATTAATACATGGACTTTGGGCTTGGTTTTTTAACCTAATTTCGTTCACTTATGTAGGCAAGACCTAATGGAATCAAGAGACACACGAAAAACTGCTCAAAAGCATAGAACCAAATTGCAACTTTGGACAAAAATTTTGGAATCTGAAATCATATTTGCAGGGTGTTTCAAAGCACAACAAGTATTCCATTATGTTGCTGGACCTTCCAGGAATAGATTGCAATCAAGAACACGCCTCCACACTCAAAGAAACGCATTTAATTGAACCAACGACGCTTGTATCCAAATATGCCATTAAAGGATATTAGGTTTTCAGAGCTCCAAATTTAGGGGTTTTCACATATGGCAAAATTGGACCACCAAACCTATGCCATTGGATTCGTGACCTCAAGACAAGACCAACCAACACCTCGCGCCCTCTTTATATTACAGCATGGGCTATTCGCTATTTTTACAGGTCTTGTTTAGTGGGGGTTTAAATCCCATGCTATTTGGTTATATTTGCAGGTACAAAAGGAAGAAGACGCATGCGTGGCTTCATATGGTTGGACAGTTCAAATAATCAGCGCGCTTTTGCTTTACACCACTAACGCTTGTTTTTCTCTTATAATAATCATCATCCATTATATGCACAAAGAAACGCATTGGCTTGGTTGGTGAATAAGCTGTCCTGCAAGTATTGGGACCTGGGTTCGATTCCCAGGTCCCCCCCACATATTTCATATTTTTTCCCTTAACGTGTTTCTATGCAGCATCCCTTCAAAGGCCTACCACGCATCCTCAAACGCTAGCTTGCCACATGGCCATGAGGATCAATCTGAAGGCTACAGGAGGATGTCCACCGTGTACACTCAGTCAACCATACGCATTCAAACACAGAAAGTCAAACGAGGCCTTGTTCTGGTGGGCCAAAAATACTCCAATTCACCTCCAAATTGGGCCAGACACCCCCCCCCCCCCAATGTTTGTACATTTTTTTAAATTTTCTTTTCTTTTCTTTTTCTAGTTCTTTTAATCATTTTTATTTAATTCACTTCCAATAATTTTCTTTTCATAATAAAACTAGAAAATCAAAAAACTAAAAATATGTTTAATTAATATTTAATTCATTATTATTTTCATAAATAAACTTTAACCATTAATTTAGTAAATTAGGTTTTAAACTTTAATCTTTTTTAATAAACTAAAATATGTAGAAATTAGGGTTTTTGGCCTTTTCATCCTTTTCTTAATAAATAATTTTTTTTCTCATTATTATTATTAATTAATTTTTTTGTAAATAAATATGTAAATAATTAATTAGCATAAATTAGGTTAAACTTTAATATTTTTTTATTAACAATTAAAAACAACTTAGAATTAGGGTTTCTCTTGATCTTTAATTTTTCTTTATTTCATAAAACAAAAACCTAAAAAACATTTCTTTCCTCTTATTAAATAATTAATTAACTTTTTTACTCAATTTAATTTCAAAAGGGTCCAACGCCCTCGAACGTTCTATTTTTATTCCTTTCGCGCATTTATTCTTATTTTATTGTGAATATTATGTAATTGCTCAAGCCATGTAATAGTAATTAAGAATTTATTTATTTTCCGCATTTTTATTAAAACGGGTCTTTGTAATTTGGCGATGTATAGACCCGCGCCTTGTAATAGCGTAGGATTTTACTTTCTGCATTTAAATTTCCGCACTTTTAAATTATAATCGCATGAAAGAATGTATGGCCTAAATTAAAAACAAGCGTAGATCACCATGATACATGTACAAGATAAAACATAATATGAAAATAACACCCAAATTCACACACCACTCTTAGGGTACGCCTCACTGTTACCTTGCCTTCGAAACGTGGTCGTCGAGTATAGGACGTCTTAGTAAGTCCTTATGTCCATTGATCCCGTTGCCTCAAAACAAGTTGCCTCGAAACGGTTGCCTCGGAATAGTTCCCTCGAAACGGTTGCCTCGGAATAAAAAAGGATCAATGGCATAAGGGTAGCTTCTAAGGTGTCCTACTGTTGCTCTGGTGACCACACTGTCCCTACAAACGAATTGACCCGAACACCTCCAACGGTGGTGCTACCTACCTCTCAATGGTGGGATGGCACTACCTTAAGGACATTTACACAGCCTAATTCCTTAGGGTAGGTAGATGACTCATAGATACTTGCTCTATTCAAAAACAAATCAAAACTCTTTTCACACCGACACTTTCAAAAAGCTTTCAAAACAATTTTTCAAACACTCTTGAGGACTGATACAAGAGTCGATCTGAAATCTTTAAACGAAACTTTTTTCAAACTCACTCACAATTGAAAAGCAAACCTTTTGAAAACACAATGAGAAAGTATCTAAGAGCCCATGGATAACCATGGATAGAAAGGGTGGTAACACCTTCCCTTTCTATAAATCTACCTCCCGAACCGAGAAACTATCTCATAAGGAATTTTGTTGTGCTTTTGTCCTTTCCATGTTGGAGAAAATAAAAGACGGTGGTGACTCTTGCTTCCGCGACATTTCGCGAACCAGCGTTAAACAGTCAGTTCCAAATCCACCGATCACAGAACTGGCGACTCTGCTGGGGAATCTTATAAAGTAAGGTGTACCTTAGGACTAAGATCACTTGTGTTTTCAATTGTTGTGCTTGTTTGCTTTATTATTGTGGGCTGCATCGGAGTTACATAGATCCTAACCCAGATCTGGGGATACGCTGTTAGGTAGCATAAGCTGTGAGGGACCTGTCCGGCATAGATCGACATGGGTGAAGCAGTGGCTACGTTGGTGTGGCACCTTGGTCTGT
This sequence comes from Vicia faba, assembly GCA_948472305.1. Classification (NCBI taxonomy): domain Eukaryota; kingdom Viridiplantae; phylum Streptophyta; class Magnoliopsida; order Fabales; family Fabaceae; genus Vicia; species Vicia faba. The sequence continues at coordinate 1,200,151,919 of OX451738.1, forward strand.
ACCGATATCCCTTGTGTCGCAACGAGGAGAATATGGGTCTTCTGAGGAGTCATTAAGCACCAACCGACCTTAGAACCTTAAATGACCCAACTTGGCCAATAGAACAGTAGCAGTATGCTACGCCCATTGAGGCTAAACTCTCGTGATGGTTCTGGCCGCAAGAAAAGATTGCGATGCTGGAGTTATGACCGATTGAGGGTAGTTAGTGATATTGGGATCCTCTAGAACCCGGTTACTTCTGATAGGACAGGTCTTAACCAACAAACTGAAAGAGGGTAATACCTAGACCCCATGCTGGCCTAAAACTCTAAGGGCTTGTCTTGTGTGACTTGTGTGCCTTATCATGTTTGACTTTGTGAATATTTGTGGTGTGCTTTATCATAACATCAAGCCATCATAAACATTGCATGCATCCTACATAAGGACTGACCATTTCAAAGACAAGAGGGTTTCACCTTTGCTCTATTTTGTAGGACATCATGATGCCTATACGAAGGAACACTATCCGGTTCAACTTTGTTCACCCACCTGAGTTGCTTGAAGAATTGGTTAGCAGAATTCCAAATACTACTTCCTTCATCCAGAGGCATGGTTCTCTTCTCAGTTTAGTCACGGCAAAGTGAGACCAACAACTGATGAGTGTCCTGACACAGTTTTATGACCCTCTGTACCAGTGCTTCACCTTTCAAGACTTCCAGCTGGTCCCTACCCTGGAAGAGTTCTCTGATTTTCTTGGTATCCCTATCTTGGATCAGACTCCCTTCACTGGTTGGGAAAAGACTCTTAGGCTTAAGGAGATTGTTGCAGCTCTTCCTTTGACCCACAAGGAGGTAATGGACAACTGGGTGACTAGAAGCGGAGTTAAGGGCTTCTTGGCTAAGTTTCTGATTGGTAAAGCTAACAGTTTCTGGAACGACTTGGACTTTATGGCGTACGAAGACATTCTGGCTCTCTTAATCTATGGTCTAGTCTTGTTTCCTAATCCTGATAACTTCATTAACGTCACTGCCATAAGGATCTTCATGTCTCGGAACCCTGTGCCCACTCTCTTGGGTGACATCCTGCAACAACTTTATGCTCGTACTGCCCGAAGACGAGGAACTCTGTGGTGCTGTATTCCCTTGTTAGTGAGGTGGTTTATTTCGCACCTCCCTAAGTTCGTGCTGAAGAACAAAGAAGGAAGAGGTTGGGCTCATAGGTTAATGTCTCTCACTGATAAGGACATCATTTGGACTCTCAGAGGTTTGGAAGAGGTAGCTGTTATTGACCGTTGCGGAGAATATCCTAATGTTCCTTTGATTGGTACCCAAGGAGGAATCTCTTACAATCCATGTCTAGCTCTCCACCAGTTTGGAAGAGCCAGAAGAGAAGGGCCTCATGAGATGTTAGTGCCTCACATCAGTTTTGAGTTTCAGGTAGATAGTGACGAGCTGCGTCGTAGGTTCATCAAGGCTTGGGACAGAATTCACAAAGCTGACCCACAAGAGTTGGGACCAAAGACTTCTCTACCTATGGAAGCCTACTACAAATGGGTCCACATCCGTGCTCAGAAGTTAGGTATGCCATATGAAGTTGTCAGACCCATCATCCTTGAATATCCTGATAGAGATGGGGCTCCTCCAACTGTTCTCTCTCCTCAGATACCTACTGATATTGATACACTAAAGAGGTCTTGGGCGCAACTGCGAGAAGAACGGGATTCTTATCGGGAAAAGTTCAACGAGCAGGAATTGAAGATCCAGAAGCTGACAAAGCAATTGGAGAACGAGCGAGCCTTGAATGACTACATCCGTACTGAGAAAAGGAGACCCTGGGATCAATAATGAGCTTTGGATGTTTTCTTTTACAGTTTTTGTTTCCCTTTTCAGTATTTCCATTTTATGTAACTCCTAAGGGCAACCTGTTGAACAATTTAAATTTCAAAGTTGAGTCTAATGAAGTGTGTTCCTTTTTGTTTACAAAGTTGATTCCCGATTGTCTTTGAAAACATAAATCATACGCAATCCATTCATCATGTGCATCACAGGAACTCTTCTTTTCAGGTTGCTTAATGTTCTTCGTTGTTTATTTCAGCATCATGAACCCTGAATCATCTACCGAGCAGTCCATCAAGGCCCTTCAGGCTCAGAACGCCCAGTTCCAAGAGCTGATCATGAGTTTGGCCCAAGGTCAAGAGGAATTGAAGGCCCTGCTAGTCAAGAAGAAGAAGAGAACTGTACTATTCAACACTGGCCAGAGGCTTGGTAATGCACTGCAGAATGAGGTTGATCAAGCTGGTTCTTCTGTAGGAAAAGGCAGTCCCCAGGGGGGAAGAGTTCCTAGTCTGGTGGTCTCTGACAACGAGACTGATTTTAATGAAGAGCAGTATCCTCCAGCTGAAGACAAGTACAAGCAGTTGGAAGACCGTCTGAATGCCATGGAAATTCAACAAGTGCCTGGTTTGGATTTCGGAGACTTGGGTCTATCTTTTGGTGTGGTCATCCCACACAAGTTCAAAGCACCATCTTTCGCAAAGTATGACGGGGCATCTTGCCCTAAGCTACATCTCAGATCTTATATGCGGAAGATCCAACCATACACTATGGACAAGAACTTGTGGATCCACTTCTTCCAGGAGAGTCTTTCAGGGACTCATCTCGAATGGTTCTATCAGCTGGATGGAACCAAGATTCGTAACTGGGAGGAGTTGGCCACTGCTTTTTACAAGCAGTATCAGTATAATGCCGACCTCGCTCCTACACGTACCCAACTCCAGGGTATGTCGTTAGGATCGGGAGAAGGTTTTAAAGAGTATGCGCAGAAGTGGAGGGACCTGGCTGGCAGGGTGCAACCACCATTAACCGACCGTGAGTTAGTGGACATGTTCTTGGGGACCCTATCTGGGCCATTCTTCAATCATCTCATTGGTAATTCATCTGCAGGGTTCACAGATCTTATTCTGACTGGGGAAAGGATAGAGGCTGGCATGAAATCAGGGAAGATTCAGAAGGGTGCGTCCTCAAGTTCTGAGAAGAAACCTTTTAAGAAGGAGGCCAGTGCTGTGTATGGGCCTAGAAGGCAAGACAAACCAAAGCACCGCCAAACTGCCAATGCGGTGGTTATTGCAAAGCCTGCTGCCGCTCCTCGGCAACCCAACCAACCAAGGGGTGAGAGACCCAGAAGAGAATACACTCGGCTGAGTATGACCTTGTCACAAATCTTGCCGTAACTGCTATCGACCAACTTGGTAACCGTCAGAGAGGCTCCGAAGGTTGTGAACACAACCTCCCCCAAGTATAATCCCAATTCCCGCTGTGCTTATCACTCTGATAGCCCGGGGCATTCTACTGACGACTGCTGGGCCCTGAGAAATAAGGTTCAAGACCTTATTGATATGAAGGAAATACAGTTTGAGGCGTCTGAGAGGCCAAATGTTGTGACTGCTCCTATGCCCCAGCATGGAGTAAATGTCGTTGAGGAAGACTTGTATGCCGTTTCTGTGGATGAGGTTGCTACTCCTCTGTTGACTGTTAAGAGGAACCTGTTGCTGGCCGGTTTATTTCCGGGTTGTAGCAAGGGTTGCCTTCTGTGTGCTGTTTCCCCTACTGGTTTTCCATTGCTGAAGTCAGGCATCCAAAGCCTGATGGATAGCAAAGAGATCTTATTCAAGAAGACCGATGTTCCTTTTGTTCCTACTGCAGAAGTATCCGTTGTTACCATCTTCAATAATCCTATCAAGGCTCCCCCGAGGAAGCCAGTTAAAATCATGTCCGTTGCACCCATCATCATTACTGTTCCGGGGCCCCTCCCCTATGAATCTGACAAGGCTGTCCCATGGCACTATGGGGAAGATGTGTATGTGCTTGGAGTAAACCAGGAGTTCAACACTGGTACCAGCATCAGCAACATCACCGGTCCAGCTAAAGTTACTCGCAGTGGCAGGCTCTTCTCGCATGACATTGCTCCACCAGTTATTCGAAGACCTCTCATAATAACGCCTGCAAGTGCGCCTGTTCCCCCTTCTGATCAATTTGATTCCCCTGCTGCCGAGTCATCTAATACTCGGGGCAAAGGGATTGATGATGTGCCTGCCCGGATGGAGGCACCGAAGACTGTGAATGTTGAAGCCTCCCAGTAAGAGATGGAGGAAATTCTTAAGATAATCAAGAAGAGCGACTTCAATGTCGTTGAACAGCTGGGGCATACCCCCTCCAAGATCTCTATGCTATCATTGCTGTTGTGCTCAGAGGCCCATGCCAAGGCCCTGATTTCATTTCTAAAGACGGCCCATGTGCCACAAGAGACCTCTGCAGATCAATTCACTGACTGTGTGGCCAATTTGACAGCTGACAATGGTTTGGGTTTCTCGGATGCTGATCTTACCGCCAAGGGAAAGAACCACAATGATGCCTTGCATGTCTCCATTGAATGCAGGGGCACTACTCTTGCACACGTGTTGGTGGACACTGGTTCTTCCCTGAATGTATTTCCCAAAAAGGCCTTAGACCGGTTGGATTGTGAAGGTCTGGAGTTGAAGCCTAGCAATATCATTGTCCGAGCCTTTGACGGGTCGAAGAGGATGGTTCATGGTGAGGTAGATATTCCGATTCGTGTTGGTTCTCAAGTCTTCGATTCAACGTTCTATGTGATGGACATCCGTCCATCTTATTCCTGTTTGCTGGGTCGACCTTGGATTCACAAAGCTGGGGCAGTGACTTCCACTCTACACCAGAAGCTCAAGTACCCTGTCCGAGGGAAGATTGTTACTGTGTAGGGGCAGGAAGAATACATGGTTAGTCATCTGAACTCGTTCCGGTATATTGAGATGGACGGGGAGTTTATTGAAACCCCCTTCCAACATTTTGAAGAGGTACCTCCAACATTGGCGTCAGCGGAAACAGTGATTAAAGAAGACTTTCCTTTGAAGATGGCCTCCTTAAAGGACGCCCGGGCAGTAATTGAGAAAGGTGAATGTGCTAACTGGGGCAGGCTCCCTGATTTTACTCCTAAAACTGACAAGTTTGGGTTGGGTTTCACTGCAGAGGCTCAGAGGGTTGTACGCAAAGCAAGGATCGGAAGACCTCCTGTGATCATCACCAACCCGGGAGTGAATGCTATAGAAGGCGATGTGGAGGAATCAGCGTTCCATAGCTGGATTTACCCGAAGACTGACGGTGGATTGAACAATTGGACCGCAAAAGATCACATACCTGTTACTTTTGTTACGCAGTAATGAATTCCTTTGTTTCTTTAATTTGTAATAAACAATAAACTGAAACTTTATGGCCCGGTGTCTTACCCGGGGCACCGTTGGCTTCATTTGTGAGGGCTTATTAACTATCATTTCCATATATCATGAATAAAGACATTGGACGTTTTTTCGCATTTCAAATCTTGTGCTCCCTTTCCTTCTTTCTTTATATATTGCAAAACAGCTATATTTACACACACACACTCATACAGGTTTCAATCCACTCTGGATCTCACTGTTAACGACTCTGCTACTGCCAGTTATGACTTCGAAAATCCGATCAACTTAGCCGAAGACGAAGGTGAAGATGATTGCGAAGTGCCTGGTGAGCTTGCAAGACTGTTACTCCAGGAAGAGAGGGCCATTCAGCCACATGAAGAGCCAGTGGAAACAGTAAATCTGGGTACTGAGACAGACAGAAAGGAAGTTAATATTGGTGCCATTCTGGAGCTCAGCGTAAAACAACGGTTGATTCAGATGCTGCATGATTATGTGGAAATCTTCGCCTGGTCCTACGAAGACATGCCTGGGTTGGATACCGACATTGTGGTCCATCACTTGCCTACCAAGGAAGAATGCCCTCCGGTTAAACAAAAGGTCCGCCGTATGCGTCCAGAGATGTCCGAGAAGATCAAAGCTGAGGTTATGAAGCAATTTGATGCCGGGTTTCTAGCAGTGACTTCTTACCCTCAGTGGGTTGCCAACGTGGTTCCAGTGCCAAAGAAAGATGGTAAGGTCCGAATGTGTGTTGATTACAGGGATTTGAACAGGGCCAGCCCCAAGGATGACTTCCCCCTACCTCACATTGACGTTCTGGTTGATAATACTGCTCAGCACAAGGTGTTCTCCTTCATGGATGGTTTTTCAGGTTGTAATCAGATCAAGATGGCTCCTGAAGACATGGAGAAGACTACCTTTGTTACTCAGTGGGGCACCTTCTGCTACAAGGTCATGCCTTTTGGACTGAAAAATGCTGGGGCAACCTACCAACGTGCCATGGTTGCTTTATTTCATGACATGATCCACCATGAGATTGAAGTGTATGTCGACGATATGATTGCAAGGTCCCAAACTGAGGAGGAACACCTTGACCATCTGCAGAAGCTGTTTGACCGTCTGAAATTATACAAGCTGAGGTTGAATCCAAATAAGTGCACATTTGGGGTAAGATCTGGAAAATTGCTAGGCTTCGTCGTAAGTGACAAGGGTATTCAAGTGGACCCTGCCAAGGTTAAAGCCATACAAGAGATGCCAGTTCCCAAGACAGAGAAAGAGGTCAGAGGCTTTCTAGGACGCCTGAATTACATTGCTCGATTCATCTCACACCTAACAGCTACCTGTGAACCAATCTTCAAGCTGCTGAAGAAAGATCAGGTAGTACGTTGGAATGATGAATGTCAGGCCGCTTTTGACAGAATCAAAGAGTATCTCCAAGAACCACCCATCCTTATGCCACCGGTTGAAGGGAGACCTCTGATACTATACCTGACAGTACTTGACAGCTCAATGGGGTGTATGCTGGGGCAGCATGACGAGTCTGGCCGAAAAGAACACGCCATTTATTACCTTAGCAAAAAGTTTACCGACTGTGAGACCAGATACTCACTGCTCGAGAAAACTTGCTGCGCTTTGGTATGGGCTGCTCGCCGGCTGAGACAGTATATGCTGACTCACACTACTCTATTGATTTCAAAGATGGATCCAATAAAGTACATATTCGAAAAGCCTGCTCTGTCTGGAAGAATAGCAAGATGGCAAATGATCTTAACGGAATACGACATCCAATACACAACTCAGAAAGCTATCAAAGGAAGTGTATTGGCAGACCACTTGGCACACCAGGCAGTAGACGATTACCAGTCCATGAACTTTGAATTTCCTGACGAGAGCATCATGATAGTGACTGATTGCAAAGTACCTGGACCGGATGAAGGACCTGAGGAAGGATCCCGATGGTCTATGCACTTTGACGGAGCCTCCAACGCTTTGGGTAACGGTATCGGCGCTGTGATCATATCCCCTCAAGGCACTCATACTCCACTTACTGCCCGGCTATGTTTCAACTGCACCAACAACATGGCAGAGTATGAGGCATGCATCATGGGTCTTAAAGCTGCGATTGACTTAAGGATCAAGTTTCTGAGTGTCTTCGGAGATTCCGCTCTCGTGATCAATCAGATCAAAGGCGAGTGGGATACGAAACATCCGAATCTTATTCCTTACAGAGAATGTGTGTTGACATCGATCCCCCATTTCACAGAGATCACTTTTGAGCACTTTCCAAGAGAGGAGAATCAGTTGGCGGACGCGTTGGCTACGGCGTCTTCCATGTTCAAAGTCAAATGGGACAACGAGGCTCCCCGGATTATCATCTGGAAACTGGACGAACCAGCATACTATTGTGATCTTGAGGCTGAGGTGGTAACTGAGAAACCTTGGTATCATGAGGTGAAAAGGTACTTAGAAGCTCAAGAATACCCTGAAGGTGCATCCATCAATGATAAGAAGTTTCTGAGAAGGTTCGCAGCGAAGTTCTTCCTCAGCAACAACATTCTATACAAGCGGAACCATGATTCGACCTTACTGCGTTGTGTGGATAAAGTTGAAGCAGAAAGGATCATGGCGGAGCTACATGAAGGTACCTTCGGAACACATTCCAGTGGACATACCATGGCAAAGAAAATCCTTCGGGCAGGATATTTCTGGTCCACAATAGAAGCCGACTGTTACCAACACTCTCGGACATGTCATAAATGCCAGATTTATGCAGATAAGGTGCACGTTCCTCCAGTTCCTTTGAATGTCTTGACAACACCTTGGCCTTTTGCAATGTGGGGCATTGATATGATCGGAGAGATTAAACCTACGGCATCCAACGGGCATCGCTTCATCCTGGTGGCGATTGATTACTTTACAAAGTGGGTTGAAGAAGCTTCTTACGCCACTGTAACCAAGAACGTCGTGGCACAGTTCATTCGGCATAACCTAATCTGTCGGTACGGCATCCCGGAAAGGATCATTACAGACAACGTTACCAATCTTAATAACAAGATGATCACTGAGCTCTGCGAGCAATTCAAGATACAGCACCACAACTCTTCTCCTTACCGACCGAAGATGAATGGGGCTGTAGAAGCAGCTAATAAGAATATCAAAAAGATTGTGCAGAAAATGACAGTGACTTACAAAGATTGGCACGAGATGTTACCGTTCGCTCTTCATGGGTACCGTACCTCAGCAAGAACGTCAACCGGGGCAACTCCCTTTTCCTTGGTTTATGGCATGGAGGCAGTCTTGCCGATTGAAGTCCAGATACCCTCTCTCCGGATAATGAAGGATGCAGGCTTGAGTGAAGATGACTGGATCCAGACTCGACTTGATCAGTTAAACCTAATTGATGAAAAGAGACTCGTTGCTATATGTCATTGTCAGACGTACCAAAAACGGATGATCAGGGCATTTAACAAGAAAGTCAGACCACAAGAGTATCAAGTTGGGGACCTGGTAATCAAACGCATCATCCTTCCTCAAAGTGATCCCAGGGGCAAATGGACCCCCACGTACGAAGGGCCATTTGTGGTTAAACATGTGTTCTCAGGAGGAGCCATGATTCTAACTACCATGGATGGTGACGACCTTCCTCACCCTGCCAATGCAGACATAGTAAAAAGATACTAAGCATGATAAAAGACCCGCTAGGTTGACATACCTAGGCAAAAATTAGGGCTTCCCGGCGAACCAAAAGGGTTCGGGAAAAGTGAGGGATGAAATGAAAAAAATCTGTACACCCGGCAAGTCGAAAACCTGAAAAGGCGGCTTGGGCAAAAATGGGTATCCCGGTGGACTGAAAACCCGAAAGGGCGGTCCAAGCAAAAGTTAGGGATAAAGCGTAATACTATGTCCCATTGGATCACCTTGCATCTAGAATCCGGTATCAACCTCAAGTTCAAACGGCATCGATCAATCAGCTTCATCGTCAATTGAGCAGCAAAGTGATGAGACGCTCGAAGATATAAAGGCGATAGCATAGTTGGAACCCAGTGGGATTATTCTTTTCACATAGCTGTTTTGTTTCCCCTTTTCACAAAATTGTATAAACTCTGTTGTTCGGCGGCGTTCTCTTACTAGGACGTCAACCTCTTGTACATAAACGCCTATTTACAGGCAAATTCAAAAAAATCAATACAAATTCACTTTTCAGACAAATTGCCAATTGTTTTTCCTTTTTCTGTTTTGTTTTGCGAAGAACGTCCAAGGTTCAAATTATGATATATTCATTTGACACTAATTGCTAACTCATAAATATTTGCATACGAAACAAAGGATTAATTACAGGTAGCATTAGAAACAGGGGCAATAATGAGTTGTCTAAGCGATCTAATTGCTTTGTCCATCAAGGTACCAAGGTAAGTTTGGCTGAAGAATGTAACCAAGATATCTTATTTCCCCAGAGAGTGAGCCCAGTTTCAACAATTCTCTCCCCAAGCAGAGTTAACCCACTAGCAGCCTTAAGAAAGTTGGATTATCCCCAGCAGATCTCAACATTCCCCAGGAGTATACAAACATTCTTAACAAGCATTCCCGGCAGTCTTGATCTAAGATTGTTCCCCAGCGGTATACCAGACATCCAGTGGAGCCATTCCCCAGTATATCTCAAAATTTCCCCAAGAGAGTCCAGTCAGAAGGTTTCCCCAGGAGAGTAGAATCCATCTCCCCAGCAGGTCTAGAAGCTTATCCCCAGTAGATTCTGGAAGCTTGTCACCCGCAGAGCACGAACGCGTCCCCCAGCTTTATTCAAAGGTTATTTCCCCACCAGGATATAACTGGGTTATCCTCAACCAATTAGCCACGGAAGGATCGTCCTCGGCGAAGTCTTCCTATCCCCAGCGGAGTTCATCAAACCTTTTAACACAGCTCAACAATGGTATCCCCAGCGGAGTCATCATCAACATCTCAGAAAAGTACCTCTCTTTCCCCTACAGAGTTCACTCCCCACAGAGTAATCTATTCGCCAAGTTTAGTCCCCCAACGGAGTCATCTTCTCCTACAGGTGTTCTTGCAATCATCATCCCCAGCGGAAACAAAGCACTATCCTTCAAACATCAGCCTAGGATTTAACTTCCCGACACCCATCAAGGATTTATTTTCCTGGACGAAAATACATGTCATAAACATCACATCTTCATACATTATAGCATGCACATACGCATCATGAACATACAATCTCATTTATTTCGAGAACATCACGCATGTCATACATCATGACATTGCATATAACTAACATTTTGTCTTTTCAGGACAAAGGTCAGTACAAAGATAATTACTATCAACGGTCGCAACTAAAGATCCGATTCCTGTATCTTGCCAGGGTGTATCTGTTGACGACTAACATTACTAGACTCGATTCATGTATCTTGCCAGGGAACTTCTGAAGAGTTCGAAGATCCGATTCCTGTATCTTGCCAAGGTGTATCTGTTGACGACTAACATTACCAGACTCGATTCCTGTATCTTTCCAGGGCACGTCTGAAGAGTTAGAAGATCCGATTCCTGTATCTTGCCAGGGTGTATCTGTTGACGACTAACATTACCAGACTCGATTCCTGTATCCTGCCAGGGCACGTCTGAAGAGTTCGAAGATCCGATTCCTGTATCTTGCCAGGGTGTATCTGTTGACGACTAACATTACCAGACTCGATTCCTGTATCCTGCCAGGGCACGTCTGAAGAGTTCGAAGATCCGATTCCTGTATCTTACCAGGGTGTATCTGTTGACGACTAATTCCAGACTCGATTCCTGTATCTTGCCAGGGCACGTCTGAAGAGTTCAAAGATCTGATTCCTGTATATCGCCAGGGTGTATCTGTTGACGACTAACATTACCAGACTCGATTCCTGTATCTTGCAAGGGCACGTCTGAAGAGTTCGAAGATCCGATTCCTGTATCTTGCCGGGGTGTATCTGTTGACGACTAACATTACCAGACTCGATTCCTGTATCCTGCCAGGGCACGTCTGAAGAGTTCAAAGATCCGATTCGTGTATCTTTCCAGGGTGTATCTGTTGACGACTAACATTACCAGACTCGATTCCTGTATCTTGCCAGGGCACGTCTGAAGAGTTCGAAGATCCGATTCCTGTATCTTGCCAGGGTGTATCTGTTGACGACTAACATTACCAGACTCGATTCCTGTATCCTGCCAGGGCACGTCTGAAGAGGTCGAAGATCCGATTCCTGTATCTCGCCAGGGTGTATCTGTTGACGACTAACAGTACCAGACTCGATTCCTGTATCTTGCCAGGGCACGTCTGAAGAGTTCGAAGATCCGATTCCTGTATCTCGCCAGGGTGTATCTGTTGACGACTAACAGTACCAGACTCGATTCCTGTATCTTGCCAGGGCACGTCTGAAGAGTTCGAAGATCTGATTCCTGTATCTCGCCAGGGTGTATCTGTTGACGACTAACATTACTAGACTCGATTCCTGTATCTTGCCAGGGCACGTCTGAAGAGTTCGAAGATCCGATTCCTTTATCTTGCCAGGGTGAATCTGTTGACGACTAACATTACCATACTCGATTCCTGTATCTTGCCAGGGCACGTCTGAAGAGTTCGAAGATCTGATTCCTGTATCTTGCCAGGGTGTATCTGTTGACGACTATATTCTCCGGACTCGATTCCTGTATTTTGCCAGGGCACGTCTGAAGATTTTAAAGATTCGATTCTTGTATCCAGCCAGGGCACATCTACATAAAGAGTTTGAAGATCAACTCCTGTAACAGGCCAGGTAATTATTTTCTTTCTCAAGTATGCAAGTTCTCGCTAAGGAATCTCTTACGCGATCGACACCTAGATGGCATCTATAAGCCCATCCTCCTATCCATCATTCTCCAAATGGCATCTGTAAGCCCATTCCCGCTATCACGCTGCTGACACTCTACTATGTGAGTGCAAATTTCTGGGCACTCTAGTGTTCAATCATCTTCCACCTTCGGATTACGAAAGGCACGCCAGCCAATCTGCATCCTCCGGTCTAAGAAGATTGAACAGGGGCAACTGTTGTACCCCAAAATTTTCCCTCCCATATTCTTCAAGGTTTGCCAAGATCAAGGTTCAAAATCTCTCAAGGATTGCACAGTCAAATTGCCTCCTAACACAGTCAAAATTAGGGTTTTGGTTCTTGCAAAGAAGATGAGGTTTCCAAGAGTCCAATAAAGTCCCACATGCCTATATACATGGTCAAGCATTCATATGCCAAGTTTCAAGACTCACAGCATCAAATTGCACAGTCAAAAACCCTAATTGCTTCATAGTCAACTGTAGGGGTAAAATGGTCATTTGACAGTCAAAAGTCAGAATTTTTTGGTCAACATCTTATTTTGAAGCCACAAACATCATTTGATCAATTCTTGATCATGATTCTCAAAGCATGGCTCAAAAAGTCTCAAGATGCAAAAGTTTCTATTTTTGGACAGCTGAAAAAGGCAACTGCAAATTGACCAGGGCATAACTTCTTCATGGTTTATCAGAAAAATCCCATCCCATGCTCATTTTGAAGAGAATGACATTTCCTACAACTCATCTTCACACTTCAAGTCCAAGAAATGCTCTCACAAAAAGTTATCAATTTCAACATTATAGGTCATTTTCAAAAGTCAACAAAAAGGCACTTTAAGTCAAAGAACATAACTTGAGATTGGTAAATCAAAATGACATGGTACCAAAGGCATTGGTTAGAGGACTTCAATACCTTTCCAAAATGTCCAAGAACATGATCATATCTTCAAAATTGAGCAAGATGTGCCTTGTAGAAGTTGGGAAATTTTTGGGAATTTTGAAAAGTCAACTTTGCTTCAAAAGCTTCAAAATTGCTAATGGGCCACAAATTCTTCCATGAATCATTACCCAAAGGCTATGCACGATCCATTAAGCTCAAAGGGAGTTATTTTCTTATTTTTGATTAATTATTTGAATTTTTATTATCATTAATTCATTTAATTAAATTTAAATATAAGAAAAATACCAAATCATGTTTTTAAATCTGTTTTGTGCAGCAAATATCTTCCACATATGCAAAAGATTTCGTGCACTATCTCAAGGGACAAGATGATCCCTACTTGGAAAGTTTCCATGACAAAAAGATTGAAAAAAGATGTGAAAAATCAAAGATTGAAAACATTAATACATGGACTTTGGGCTTGGTTTTTTAACCTAATTTCGTTCAGTTACGTAGGCAAGACCTAATGGAATCAAGAGACACACGAAAAACTGCTCAAAACCATAGAACCAAATTGCAACTTTGGATAAAAATTTTGGAATCTGAAATCATATTTGCAGGGTGTTTCAAAGCACAACAAGTATTCCATTGTGTTGCTGGACCTTCCAGGAATTGATTGCAATCAAGAACACGCCTCCACACTCAAAGAAACGCATTTAATTGAACCAACGACGCTTGTATCCAAATATGCCATTAAAGGATATTAGGTTTTCAGAGCTCCAAATTTAGGGGTTTTCACATATGGCAAAATTGGACCACCAAACCTATGCCATTGGATTCGTGACCTCAAGACAAGACCAACCAACACCTCGCGCCCTTTTTATATTACAGCATGGGCTATTCGCTATTTTTACAGGTCTTGTTTAGTGGGGGTTTAAAACCCCCGCTATTTGGTTATATTTGCAGGTACAAAAGGAAAAGACGCATGCGTGGCTTCATATGGTTGGACAGTTCAAATAAATCAGCGCGCTTTTGCTTTACACCACTAACGCTTGTTTTTCTCTTATAATAATCATCATCCATTATGTGCACAAAGAAACGCGTTGGCTTGGTTGGTGAATGAGTTGTACTGCAAGTATTGGGACCTGGGTTCGATTCCCAGGTCCCCCCCACATATTTCATATTTTTCCCTTAACGTGTTTCTATGCAGCATCCCTTCAAAGGCCTACCACGCATCCTCAAACGCTAGCTTGCCACATGGCCATGAGGATCAATCTGAAGGCTACAGGAGGATGTCCACCGTGTACACTCAGTCAACCATACGCATTCAAACACAGAAAGTCAAACGAGGCCTTGTTCTGGTGGGCCAAAAATACTCCAATTCACCTCCAAATTGGGCCAAACACCCCCCAATGTTTGTACATTTTTTTTTTAATTTTCTTTTCTTTTCTTTTTCTAGTTCTTTTAATCATTTTTATTTAATTCACTTCCAATAATTTTCTTTTCATAATAAAACTAGAAAATCAAAAAACTAAAAATATGTTTAATTAATATTTAATTCATTATTATTTTCATAAATAAACTTTAACCATTAATTTAGTAAATTAGGTTTTAAACTTTAATCTTTTTTAATAAACTAAAATATGTAGAAATTAGGGTTTTTGGCCTTTTCATCCTTTTCTTAATAAATAATTTTTTTTTCTCATTATTATTATTATTAATTAATTTTTTTGTAAATAAATATGTAAATAATTAATTAGCATAAATTAGGTTAAACTTTAATATTTTTTTATTAACAATTAAAAACAACTTAGAATTAGGGTTTCTCTTGATCTTTAATTTTTCTTTATTTCATAAAACAAAAACCTAAAAAACATTTCTTTCCTCTTATTAAATAATTAATTAACTTCTTTATTCAATTTAATTTCAAAAGGTTCCAACGCCCTCGAACGTTCTATTTTTATTCCTTTCGCGCATTTATTCTTATTTTATTGTGAATATTATGTAATTGCTCAAGCCATGTAATAGTAATTAGGAATTTATTTATTTTCCGCATTTTTATTAAAACGGGTCTTTGTAATTTGGTGATGTATAGACCCGCGCCTTGTAATAGCGTAGGATTTTACTTTCCGCATTTAAATTTCCGCACTTTTAAATTATAATCGCATGAAATAATGTATGGCCTAAATTAAAAACAAGCGTAGATCACCATGATACATGTACAAGATAAAACATAACATGAAAATAACACCCAAATTCACACACCACTCTTAGGGTACGCCTCACTGTTGCCTTGCCTTCGAAACGTGGTCGTCGAGTATAGGACGTCTTAGTAAGTCCTTATGTCCATTGATCCCGTTGCCTCAAAACAAGTTGCCTCGAAACGGTTGCCTCGGAATAGTTGCCTCGAAACGGTTGCCTCGGAATAAAAAAGGATCAATGGCATAAGGGTAGCTTCTAAGGTGTCCTACTGTTGCTCTGGTGACCACACTGTCCCTATAAACGAATTGACCCGAACACCTCCAAGGTGGTGCTACCTACTTCTCAATAGTGGGATGGCACTACCTTAAGGACATTTACACAGCCTAATTCCTTAGGGTAGGTAGATGACTCATAGATACTTGCTCTATTCAAAAACAAATCAAAACTCTTTTCACACCGACACTTTCAAAAAGCTTTCAAAACAATTTTTCAAACACTCTTGAGGACTGATACAAGAGTCGATCTGAAATCTTTAAACGAAACATTTTTCAAACTCACTCACAATTGAAAAGCAAACCTTTTGAAAACACAATGAACAAGTATCTAAGAGCCCATGGATAACCATGGATAGAAAGAGTGCTAACACCTTCCCTTTCTATAAATCTACCTCCCGAACCGAGAAACTATCTCATAAGGAATTTTGCTGTGTTTTTGTCCTGTCCATGTTGGAGAAAATAAAAGACGGTGGTGACTCTTGCTTCCGCGACATTTCGCGAACCAGTGTTAAACAGTCAGTTCCAAATCCACCGATCACACCTTGCACTCAATAGAGACATGCAAGGTTTTGTTGTGGTTCTTGCCCACAGGAGTTAAATCAGTATCGGAGAAACCTAGTCCATTGTCATCCATTAAACTTGCCACACAATTCTCAAACTGGTCAGCTGTGGTTTCTTGGGGCACATGAGCTTTCTTCAAGAACTTGATTAAAGCTTGGGCATGAGCGTCCGAACAGAGTAGTAATGACAACATGGAGATTTTGGAAGGGGTTTGCCCTAGTTGCTCAATTATTTTGAAGTCACTCTTCTTTATGATTTTCAGGATTTCCTCCATCTCTCGAGTGGAGGGCTCTTCAGCATCAATATCTTTGGCATGTTCCTCTACTTCAGCAGGCTCACTTACTTTTTATTTTCCCCTAGTGTTGGCACTAGACTTCTCATTGGTTATGCGGACAGGAGTCATTGTAGTAGTGGGTGGTGAAATATCAGGGGAAAAGATCCTCCATGTTCTTGTTACTTTACTAGAACCTATAATATTAGTAACATCAGCTTCGTTTTTGTTGATCCAAGAATCTTGTTTTATCCCATGATAATAAACCTCGGCACCATAGTTCCATGGAACTTCTTTGTCAAAGGAGTAAGGAATTGGTTCAAGGGTAGTGATTATTAAAGGAGTATTTATTGGTTTATTTGAAATTCTAATAGGACCCTTTGATGGGATCCTAAGAGGTTTGTTGGAAATGGTTATTATGGACAGGTCTTCAGCTTTGTTGGTTAAACTTTTGATGGAAGGAATCTTCTCAACTCGTGGCTATTTATCAGGCATTGCACACCTTCCTTCAGCCACTTGCACCCATTCACTTGTTAATTACAACAAACACAGTCTTTAAAACAGCCAGGGAATACCCCGACTCTCAGCAAATTATCCTTCACAGTAGTTAATGGAGTTGTTAAACCCTCAATGGAAGAAACAAAAGTGGTATCATCAATTGAATTAACACCCTTGCCATGGTTCAACATCGGTGCGATTATCATATTTGGAGTAGCAGGTGGATCGAATTCAATTTTTTTGTTTTCTACCAGATATTGAATCTTACTCTTCATATCCCAACATTGATCAGTTTCATGCACAGGGCTATTGGAATGATACGCGCACTTGGCATTTAGATTGTACTTCAATGATGTGGTATTTGGATTTGATGTGGATCACACAATGTCACTAGGTTGACCTTAAAAATATGTTACAAGGCTTAGGACAATTACATGCTAATTCTTGTGAACTGTCTTCGAGGAACTTCAGATTGATGTTGGTCGGATGATTGTCTTTGAGCAGATGGAGGGTTGGAAATTAAAACAACATTAACAAATGAACGATGATCCTTCTTGGTATGGGCCCTTGACCCATAAACAACATTGGCTTCTTTCTTGCTAGTGAAGGGCTTCTTTACAGCATTTAAAGTAGAAGCAGATGCAGTCAGAATTAACTCAGTGAAACTGGAAGATGAGCTACCAATTAGCAAGTTGAAATACAGGCCAGTTAATGTACCCATAAACATATCAACTAGTTCTCTGTCAGTTAGCGGTGGTTGAACTCTTCCAGCAAGATCCCTCCATTTTTGTGCATACTCTTTAAACCCTTCATTAGTACCCATTGTCATTCCTTGAAGCTGAACTCTCGTTGGTGCTAAATCAGCATTCTATTGATATTGATGATAAAAAGCAGTGGCCAGATAATCCCATGTATGAATGCGGGATCCCTCCAATTGATAGAACCATTCTAACTGAGTCCTAGCCAGACTCTCTTGGAAAAATTGGACCCAAAGCTTCTTGTCCATAGTATGAGGTTGTATCTTGTGGACGTAGGATCTCAGATGAAGTTTTGGGCATGAAACTCCATCATACTTCGCAAAGATTGGTATTTTGAACTTATGGGGAATGATAACCCTAGGTATTAAGCCAAAATCACCAAAATCCAAACCAGGTACGGCTTGAATTTCAACATCCTTTAGTCTATCCTCTAACTGCTTGTATTTATCCTCGACCAGTGGATACTATTCATCAAAGAAATATTCGTCTTCGGAAGCTCGATCATTTGCACCCCCACCACAGGTGCTTTTTGCCTCTTCCACCTGGTTCTCGTCTTCCTCGGATGACTCTTCAACTATCTGCACCTGACGGACTGGGCGTTTAAACCTTTTCCCCATGTTGATGAGGGCCTTCTTCTTAGTGTTCTTTTTGGTTGCCAATAGTGTCATCAACTCTTGTTGTCCCTTGGCCAGGGTTAGCAAGGTTGCTTGGAACTGGGAATTCTTAGCTTACAAGTCCTTCACTGTTTGTTCGATATCTATCTTACTGAAATAAACAATAGAAAGATAAGGAAACCTATTATGGAATACCTATTCATGTTATGATGCATGAAAATGCGTATGCAAATGATTTTCAAGGACTTAGAAGATTTAAATTTGTTAAGACAAAAGGAACAAACATCAATTTCATTAATAAGTTCAAATTGATTACAAACATGCCTCTTGGGCTTACAATGGAAGAAATAAGTACAAAATAAACTCCTAAGACAAAAAGGTCGAGCACATCCTCTTCGGTGCAATGTAGGTGTTCAAACTTCACTTTTCATGAAGTTGTCTCGTAAGCTCCAAAACCTTCTTTTGCCTTGCGTAAAACTGGGTTTCAAAGGTGTCTTTCTCTTTGTTTAGCTGAATCCAAGCTCTTTGCAAATCTTCAAGAGAAGTGGGCATGTTAGGATAAAGGACAATATACAAAACATCTCCTTCGGAAACAGGCTCCATGATGATAGGTAGGATGGCTTCATATGGCATCATGAGGTTTTGGGCGTGAGTTCGCACCTACTTGAGATGAGGCTCCAAAGGAATGGAGTTATTATGCCCCAACGTGTTTTTATCAACCTTGTTAACCATGCCCCGAGCTCGTTTGAATCTCTGACGATAACCTTGCATATCGCTCTCATAGTCAAATGTAATTCCTTGGACAAGTGCATTATGAGGGCCATCCCTCCTAGCATACCCAATCTGTCGCAAAGCCAAACAAGGATTTTAGGTGATACCTCTCCCAATTCCAAGTAAAGGTACATTAGGGAATTCCCCACAACGGTCAATAATAGTAATGTCCTCCATAGATTGAGCACACCAATAAATATCAGAATGTGTGAGTGACATTAACCTTTAAAACCATGTCAAGCCTTTCTCATTCTTCAATGTTGATCGAGGTAGGTGTGAAATAAACCATCTAGAGTGTAATGGAATGCAATACAAAAGAGTACCCCTTTTCTTCATGGTGAGAGTGTGGAAACAATGTAGAATGTCTCCAAGCAAAGTAGGTATGGGATTACGAGAGAGAAAAACCTTGATGGCATTCACATCTATGAGTTGGTCCGGATTGGGAAATAGAACCAAACCATAGATTAAAAGGGCCAAAACATCCTCAAAAGCTTGAAAATCCAAATCTTCCCAGAACAAACGAGCCTTCTCCAACATAAACTTGGCTAAGAAATCCTTAACTCCACTTCTTGTCTCCCAATTTCCATAATGTCAGATCTCTTCAAATGCAAAGCTTTGGCAATAACTTCAGGTTTTGGAGTCTCTTCTAAACCGGTGAATGGTATTTGATCAAGCACATGCACTCCTAACAATTGAGAGAATTATTCTAATGTAGGAACCAATTGGTAGTCGGGGAAGGTGAAGCAATGATGTATAGGATCAAAGAATTGGAATAGCACACACATCATTTCTTCTTGGAAGTTTGAGGTAGCCAAGTTAAAAAGTCGACCATATTTCTTGGTAAAAGGAGAATCTCCAGGCACTCTTGATGCTAACTCTTGAAGTTGAGGATGCACTTTCACGAAGTTGACTCGGATGGTATTCCTAAGAATGGAAGTCATGACCTACAAAACAGAACAAAGATAAATTCCTAAATCCTTGAAATGGTTAGTGAGAATGCTTTATGATGTTATGATGTTTATGATGACATGAATAATAATCACAAACAAAGCACACAAAAAACTTAGGTTTAGGCTTGCATGGGTTTCATAGGTAAGTACCCTCTTGAAGTTTAGTTGGTTCAACATGTCCTAGAAAGTAATTGGGTTCAAGGGAATCTCAATATCACTGATATTTCTTCGTTGGACATTGTTTTAGCACAATCAATCTTTTCTTGCAGACAAAATATCCCAAAAGTCCGATCTCAATGAGCGTAGAATCGAGTATCAACCAATTTGCAGCTTTCCACCGAAACCGGCTATCTCACTACTTCCTAATGGCGAAGTTGTTTAATTAAAGGTTCTAAGGTTCGTTAGTGCTTCATGACATTAATCAGCAGCCCCGTATTCTCCTTAATTCGCCATAAGGGATACCGGTACCCACAAATATGTCACACTAACATAGATATTGTCTCAACCATACCGGTCTACACCATAAACTCTCCACAATCTTTGCTATTTACCTAATGGTGTTCCCAGATCCGGGTAGAGGATCAATACAAACCCAAACAAGGACCCATAAAATAAAAATCAAACAAGTCAAACAATGAAAGCAAGTAAATATGATCTATCTCTAAGGTAACCCCACTTTTAAGTTCTCCCCAGCAGAGTCACCAGTTCGGTAATACAGTGGGAGAATTGACTTGTTTGTTTTGCATTTTATCGCCATTGTTGTGGATAGCAAGAGTTGCCACCGAATTTTCTTTTATCCAATAAGGAAAGGGTGAAAAGAACAGGAAAGACCTTTGAGATATTTTCTTGAGTTCGGGGGGTAGGTTTTGAAAAGGGAAGGTGTTAGCACCCCTTTCATCCATAGTTATCTATGGGGTCTTAGTTGCTTGCTAGATCACTTTTGAAATTTCTTTGTTTGAAATGTGTTTGTGGTGTGTTTTGAAAGTATTTTTGAAAAGCGCCTTCGTTTAGGCAAACATTGTAATGATTCTTATCTCTATAAGAATGCATACAAAATGTTGGAATTTTGAAAATATTTCTATTGAAAGTGTTTGGTGTGTTTGAAAATTTGTTTGTTTTTGAAGATGGATTGTGAGCAAGAAACTAAGAATGTTCTACCTACTCAAAAGTCTTTTGTTCATTTATCTCTTCCTTTGATATTTCTATCTTATCATTGATTGGTAAGAAGCCTTATCTTTGGATGTAAAGGGACGAGCGTGGGTCATCGTATATTCATAGATAGCAATGTAGTGAGATATCTTAGAATTTTTTTCTTAAGGGACTAAGATCATTTGTAAGGAAACATTCATAGTGTCATCGAGAGACCGTGATCTTGTATTTTTGATTTGTTTTGCTAACACGTCTCACATGCGTATCATAACCATTTTCTCAAGGCAACAAGTGGAGCTAACCATAGAGATGCAAGTGTGCAAGTGTTTTAATTTCATGCATTGTTTTTCTTGAATTAGGGTTTTCTAGTATTGATTTTATCTTTCCATACAAACCCTAATTTACTAGCATTTATATCAAAGTGATAGATTGCGAAAAATAAATATCCTACGCTATTACATGATTTGGGGATGGGGTGTACATATTTACAAATGGGGATTGCAAGAATTTAAATTCTAATCACCTATTACAACCATATTGAATATTTACAAGAATTAAATGTACAAGAATGAATGAATGTACAAAGATATAAATGGAGAAGAAAATGGATTTTTGTTTTAGATTTTTGTTAAGAAAAGATAGTTTTAACCTAATTAACTTAAAAGAAAATAGTTAACTAAAATAAAAATAAAAAAATAAAAAAAGTTAATAAAAGAAATTAATTTATTAAAGAAAACAAGTTTTTAGGGTTTTATTTGTGATTTTTTTTAATTAAACTAAGTTAATATAAAAATTAATTAAAAGAAAACCTAAGTTCTAAATAAATTTTTAATTAAAATAAAATAAATTAAACCTAAGCCTAATTACTAATTTATTTAAGAAAATAATTAAATTTGTTTAAGAAAATATTTTTTGTCTTTTTGTTTTAAAAGAAACGAAATAAATATTAATACCTAAATAATAAATAAAAAAATTTTGGGATTTTTTTTATTAATAATAATAATAACAATAATAATAATAATAATAATAATAATAATAATAATAATAATAATAATAATAAAAGAAAAGATAAAAAGAGAAAGAAAATAAAATATAGAAGTTAAAAGTCAGGGGGGTGAAATTTGAATTTGGGGTGTTTAGGAGTAAAACAGTTTTTGAGTTTGGCCCATTAATATTTTTTTGTTAGTCAGCAAAAGAAAAGAAAATGAAAATTTTGGGCCTGCGCTGGAACAAGTAAGATGGGGGTGTTGTTCAGTAAAGTGGAACCAGGCCCAACACAAGGAAGTCCAATGCGCTGCCAAACAACAAAAAGAACAAGAAAAATGTGAAAAAATGAAAAAGGTGTCGTTGGGGCTCGAACCCAGGACCTTATACATGGGAAGACTTTAGCATGTGCTATTTGCACCACTGGGGTAGTCTGTTTCATCCGTTTATAGAATAACTTCAATTAAACTTAACATAAACTAATTTCTGAATATTCGCTTCATCTTCAACCTCGAGCCAAAATCTCTGTAACTCATTCATTTCTCATCCAAAATGGAAAATGTAAACATGAAAGTTCTGTAAAATTTCATAAAGATTCCAGAAATGTAAATAATTAAAGCTATAGATCAAAGATGAATGAGATTTTCTAATGGTACCAAATTTTGACCTAACTTTTTCAGGATATTCATATTCAAAATTCTAACTACTCAAGCAATATAAATGAAATCTAAGGACATGGTTAGTTTCAGGGCTATGATATCTACATTTTATCTTCACAAATGGAAATCAAATGATGCCTATATGAAAAGTTCAAAAGTCAAAAAACTCACCTTGAAAATGGAATTCCTGTTTTGAGTTGGAGCTTGTTTCAAGGTGTTGCAATGATCATGTTAGCTTCCTTAAGTCCCCATGAAGCTAATGTAATGATTAGCTTGATTGGAGAGTGGCTGAAATGGTCTGGAGAAGTCCACTTGCAGTGCTCTATTTTTGGTTATGGAAGATGAAGAAGATGGTGTTACAGTTGGGAAACAAGGACAGAGATGAGTTGTATTTGATGTAATGAAGCTTTGAAAATGATTTTGAGGGAAAACGCACGATGGAAATGGAAGATACAAGTTCAAGGTCAGAACTTGCAAAAAATGGAGTTTGTGTGCAATTTATGGATAGAGGGGGTTTGAGAGAGTTTTAGGGCTTGTGTGTTCGTGTGCTAAGTTGCATTAGAGTATCTTTATATATAGGAAAAGATTTGGAGACTTGAGGTGGTCAGAATCACAAGATTACAATTTATGGGATTTTGACTTATTTTTGAAGCGAGCTTGACAAGTATGGTTTCAAGGGAAGGTAAAAGGCTATCTAGAGTGGTTACTAACTTTAAACATGCTTATCTAACTTTGTAGAGGAAGCTTTGTGCAGAAGGAACAAGTGCAAAGCTCAATACAAGTTGACTTTGCATAAAGCTTGCTTTATGAGAATAGAATGGTACCTTTCTTCCAAATATGGCAAATTGCTTTGGATAATGGCTTAATCACTTGGACCATACCTTAATCAATTGTGTAAAAAATTAATTATGAAGTGATTTACAAGTTAGATTCCTGTAAGAACAAGATTGTGCAGCATAGGCTTGAGATTTGAATTCTTGTTCATAAAAGACCTATAATTCAAGTTTGTGAGGCCATTTTAATCTCTTCGATTCTCTTAACTCAAGCATGATATAAATGAGTTCTTGGATATTTTGGAAATATTGTAACATCCTCAACAACCTTTATGTTTGAAATTTTTTAAAATTAAATTTGGAACTAGGTGCAAAGTTTCCATGAAGTTAGGTAAAAAATCTACCTAACTAGGGCAAAATTTCAATAAGTGTTTTTGTTTGATGAACATGTATTTTTGAATTAATAACTTGAGACTTAAGAATTTTTATAACTTGATTCCTTATACAAAGTTTTATATCTCATTAATATCTACAACTTTCATGTTGGAAGGTTTTCTTAAATCATCTTGCAACTTGATGAAAAACTGGCACACAGTTATGAAAAAAAGTAAATTTTCCAACACTTAGAAAAATTTCTAAGTCTTGGAAATTTTGACTTTTCAAAGTGAATTTTGAATTTTTGATTTCTTGATGAACAAAATTCATATTTTGACATGTCTTGATGAAATATGATTTTTGAAACTTGATTTTGATAAAAAAAAGTCAAAGTTTGACTTTTCAGTGTATCAGTTGACTTTTCATCAGTTGGCTGAATTTCAACTATCAATAAATTGATCTTTGGGGAATGTTTTATGCCATTCCATTAGGTAAAAATGATGAATTTAAATCCTTTATATCATGTCTCAAACCAACAAGACATGTGTTAGGTCAGAAGTCAAAAATTGTACCTTCTCAGTCAAAACCCTAATTTTGACCATTTTGCCCTTTTGATGATCTGATCAAATTTCTTGAGGAATTGTGATCCAAACTTGATCAGATTACATATATGAGTTCAAAATGTTGGTATGGATAAAAAATTATTAAGTTTTACTGTAAATTAACCACAATTGACTTTTTCCCCAATACAGTTGATTTTAGGTCAACTGATCAATTGACTGAGCACAAATGTGATCCAAACTTGAAACTTGACATGAGCAATCTTGGGAGTCCAAAATGATCCATGAAATTCATATGAAT
This sequence comes from Vicia faba, assembly GCA_948472305.1. Lineage (NCBI taxonomy): Eukaryota > Viridiplantae > Streptophyta > Magnoliopsida > Fabales > Fabaceae > Vicia > Vicia faba. The sequence continues at coordinate 1,200,176,565 of OX451738.1, forward strand.
CATTAAAAGTCCAATTGTTCTTGTACAAATTCAAACTCTAATTTTGAGTCATCAGTCCTTGAAGAGGTGTCTTGAGCTGATCAAACCTTGTGCAATCTTGAATCAATGGAGATCTTGTGAGAGAATTCTTTGAGAAATTGAGAGGGAAAATTTTGGGGTACAACATATGGCAAGACATAAAATCAAGAATTAGAAAACCCTAATTCAAGACAAATACATGAAATCAAAAACACTTGTACATATGCACCTCTAGGGTGACCCACACTTGTTGCCTCAGATATAAACAATCATCTCCCTCGAACCTTAGATGTTTTAGAAAAAGACCCTTGATTAAACGATCATAGTACCTCTTTGACCCTTCAAATGTTGCCTTCGGTAAATGATCTTAGTCCCTTACGACAATTTCTAAAACATGTTACAAGTTGTCTTCTATGACTGTACCATGACACAGGCCCGTCCCTCACATCCAATGATATGGCTCCTTACCAATCAATGGTAAAATAGCATTATCTAAAGGAGGAAGAAAAGAGCGAAGACTTTTTGAGTAGGTATATTTCTCATAATTTCTTGATCACAAACAAAACCATTTCCATAATTCACACTTTCAAAACACTTTTCAAACAAACATTTTGTATACATTCTCAACGATACAAGAATCATTACAAAATTGTCTTACATTGGAATTTTCAAATCATCTTTCCAAACATTCCCTTTTCAAACAAATATTTTCAAAAACCAACACTTTGTATACATTCTCAACGATATGAGAATCATTGCAAAGTTTTCCAAACTTAGGCGTTTTCAAAATATTTTCAAACTTACACAAACACAAAGCATTTTAAAGTGATCAAGCAATTAAGAGCCCGTAGATAACTACAGATGAAAAGGGTGCTAACACCTTCCCCTTTCATAACCTACCACCCGAACTCAAGAAAATTTTCAAAAGGTCTTTCCTGTTCTTTTCACCCTTTCCTTTATTGGATAAAAGAAAAGTCGATGACGACTCTTGTTATCCACAACAATTGCGATAAAACACAAAACACCAAGTCAGTTCTCCCATCGTATTACAGAACTGGCGACTCTGCTGGGGAGATACTAAAAGTTGGGTTACCTTAAGAGCTAGATCACCTTTATTTCTTTACTTGCTTGATTTGTTTGCTTTACATTTGTGGGTTATGCTTGGGTTTATTTCTTGAAAAGATCCTATACCCGGATCTGGGGCATATTAGGTAAGTAGAAATAGATTGTGGAGACTATGCAGCGTAATATCGACATGGTTAAAGAGATGGATATGTTAGTGTGACACAATTGTTGGTACCGGTGTCCCTTGAGTCCAGTCAAGGAGAATACGGGGTCGCTGTGTGGTGTCATGAAGAACTAACTGACTTTAGAGCCTTAAGTGAACAACTTGGCCACTAGAAAGTAGTGAGATAGCTGGCTTTGGTGCAAGACTAAAGTTGGTTGATACTCGATACTACACTAATTAAGATCAGACGTTTGGGATATTTTGGTCACAGTTTGGATGCTTGAGCTAAAACAATGCCTAATGAAGAAAGATCAGTGATATTGAGATTCCTTAGAACCCAATTATATTTTAGGACAGGTTGAACCAACTAAACTTTAAGAGGGTACTTACCTATAAACCCCATGCAAGCCTAAACCTAAGGCTTTGTGTTCTTTGCTTGTGTGTGATTATTTGTTCATAAACATCATGACATCATGCCATAGCATTTTTACTAACCATTTCAAGGACCTAGGGATTTATCTTTGTTCTGTTTTGTAGGATATGGCTTCCACTCGCAGAAATACCATATGAATCAACTTCGTAAGGGTGCCTCCTCAACTCCAAGAGTTAGCATCAAGGGTTCCTGAGAATTCTCTGTTTACCAAAAGATATGGCCGACTTCTCAATCTGGTTACCTCAAGCTTTAAAGAAGACATGATGAGGGTTCTTTTTCAGTTCTTTGACCATGTACATCATTGTTTCACCTTTCCCGACTATCAACTAGTGCCCTTAATGGAGTAATTCTCTCAACTATTGGGGGTATCAATCCTTGATCAAATACCATTCACCGGTTTAGAGGAAACTCCAAGACCTGAAGTTATTGCCAAGGCCTTACATTTGAAGAGTTCTGACATTATAGCCAATTGGGAGACAAGAAGTGGGGTCAAAGGCTTTTTGGCTAAATTCCTGATGGAGAAGGCTCGTCTATTTTTGGATGATTTGGATTTACAAGATTTTGAGGAAGTCTTGTCTCTTCTAATCTATGGGTTGGTACTTTTTCCTAACCCTGACCAACTCATAGATGTGAATGCTATCAAAGTTTTCCTTACTCGTAACCCCGTGCCTACTTTGCTTGGAGACATTCTACATTTTCTTCACACTCATGCCACGAGGAAGAGATGGGCTCTTATGTGTTGCATTCCGTTGCTGTCTAAGTGGTTTATTTTGCACCTTCCTCGATCAATATTGAAAAATGAACAATGCTTGAGGTGGTCTCAAACGTTGATGTCACTCTCTCATTCGAATATCCATTGGTGCTCTTGATCTCAAGAAGACATTACTATCATTTACCATTTTGGGAGTTCCCTAATGTTCCACTCTTTGGCATTAGGGAAGGTATTACTTATAACCCTTCTCTAGCTCTACGAAAATTTGGCTATGCTCGAAGAGATGGTCCCCATGATGCACTCCATCCCTCTTAATCCTTATCTCAAATGGATACAAGCTCATGCTCAAAGTCTCATGATGCCATATCCTGCTATTCTACCAATAGTTATGGAGCCAGTTGCCGAAGGGGATGTTCCTCATACTGTTCTCCATCCTAACATGCCTACCAACCTCGAAGAATTACAAAGATTGTGGATTCAACTCAAGGGGGAATGAGACACCTTTGAAGCTCAAATCTATGCGAGCGAGAAGAAAGTGTTGGAGCTCACAAGGCAACTTCACGAGGAGCAAAGCTTGAATTCCTAGATTGCACCAAATAGGAAACGCCCATGGGAGACCTGAGTCTTTTGTTTTAGGATGTCATTATGTTGTCTCTTTGAGATCTTTTTTATTTTTCATTGTAAGCCCAAGGGGCAATTGTAATCTTGGAACTTATTAATACAATTGTTGCGTTTGTTTCCTTTTTGGCTAGAAAATTTAAATTCCTTAAGGTCCTTGAAAACATTGCATCCGCATAGCATGCATCATATCATAAGCAGGTTTCCCGACACAGGTTTCCTCATCTTTTTACTATTTATTTCAGCATAAGATGGCTCTAGAGCAAACTGTCAAAAATCTGCAAACTCAACACACACATTTCCAAGAGACTCTCCTCAACTTAGCAAAAGGTCAGCAAGAAATGATGGCACTCCTTGCCACCAAAAAGAAGACCAAGAAACGAGCTGTCATCCTCAACATGAGAAGAAGGTTCAAGGGGCCCGCCCGATTGGCTTAAATAGAAGAGGCTTCTTTTGAGGAAGAAGACAATCAAGACAAGGAAGTTAGAAGAACTAGAGCTGAGGGTGGAAATAACCAAGTTACTGAGGACGAAGATTATTCCGAAGAGCAATACCCATCGACGGATGAGAAATACAAATAGCTAGAAGACCGACTCAAGGTTATGGAGATCCAAACAGTGCCTGATTTGGACTTTGGAGACTTGGGTCTGGTCCCCGGGGTGGTCATTCCCCACAAATTCAAGGTTCATGTATTTGCCAAATACGATGGGGTCTCCTATCCAAAGATGCATCCGAGGTCTTACATTTGCAAGATTCAACCACACACCACTGGTAGGAAGTTATGGGTGCACTTCTTCCAAGAAAGCTTATCTGGGACACAGTTGGAGTGTTTCTATCACCTTGAAGGAACTAATATCCATACATGGGAGGACCTGGCTGCTGCCTTCTAGAGACAATACCAATACAATGCTGACCTAGCGCCAACCCGCGTGCAATTACAAATTATAAATATGGTAAGAAAGATACTAATGTTGTTTATGGACAAAGGAGTCATGTCAAGAACAATCGTCATCAGTCAGTAAGATTTGTATTGATTTTAAATCCAACCCCAGTTCAACGACCACAACAATCAAACAATCAACAAATGCCAGATGCCCGAGGAGGCAATTCACTAGAATTAACATGCCACTGTCTCAAGCTTTACAACATCTATTGAAAGTAGATTTGGTAACACTGAGGAGTCCTTCTCAAAACCCCAATACCTCATCTCTAAAATACAACCCTAATGCAAAATGTGTCTATCATTCCAATAACTTTGGGCATGATACCAATGATTATTGGGGCCTAAAGAGAAAGATCCAATATTTGATTGATAACAAGGTGATTGAGTTTGACCCTCCGCAAACCCCTAATGTGATTACCGCTCCCATGCCCAGCCATGGTAAAGGTGTCAATGCCATTGACGATGTCTCTTTTGTCTCTACCATCAATGATTTGACTACTCCCTTAATGACGGTTAAGAAGAATCTGCTGAGAGCCGGTTTATTTCCTAGTTGCCTTGAAAATTGTTACCATTGTGCTTCCTAAACCAATGGATGTATATGGCTGAAGAAAGGTATCCAACGCCCGGTTGATAGCCATGAAATTCTGTTCGATAAAACTCCATCTGTGGAAAGTTTACCTCAAGATGTTTCAATAATCACAATCTCCAACACTCATATTAGGATCACCTCTAAAGGCCCTATAAGGATTCTTGCTGAGCCAAGAGTGGCTACCTTGATCATTACTACACCAGGGATTGTCCCCTATTCCTCCGACAAAGCTGCGCCCTGGAACTATTGGGCAGAAGTTTATTTTCATGGTGTCAAGAAAGAGCCATGGATTGTTGAAAAAGAAGACTCTAAAATTACAAACATTTCTGGAACTAGTAAGGTCACTAGGATAGGAAAGGTCTTCTCTCCGGAGATCTCTCCTCCAACAACTACTACAACACTTGTTCACATTCATGCTGCTAGACCAACACTTGACAACTGAGGTAAAGAGAAAGTTACTGAGCCTGCCTTGACGGAGGGAACCTCCAAGGAGGTTACAATTAAAGACCCATATAGGCAAGAGATGGAAGAAATTCTGAAAATCATCCGAAAAAGTGATTACAAGATATTTGAGCAACTAGGGCAGACACCCTCAAATATATCCATGTTGTCCTTGTTGTTATGCTCTGAAGCACGTGCCCAAGCGTTGTTAAAGTTCCTGAAGAATTCCAATGTTCCACAAGAGACCACTGCTGATCAATTTGAGAATTGTGTAGCAAGCCTAATTGCTGACAATGGCTTAGGGTTTTCGGATGCAGATTTAACTCTGACGGGGAAGAATCACAACAAAGCTATGCATATCTCTATTGAATGAAAAGGTACCACTCTGGAACATGTGTTAGTATATATTTGGTCCTCCACCAATGTTTTACCCAAAGGTGCTTTGGATAGGCTGGATTGTGATGGGATGGTGCTGAAACCTAGCGATATTATGGTAAGAGCCTTCGATGGTTTGAAAAGAATGTTCCACGGAGAGGTCGATCTGCCAATCAAGGTGGGATGTCAAGTCTTCAATTCATCTTTTTATGTAATGGATATTCGCCCGACCTATTCTTTCTTGTTGGGACTCTCATGGATTTATGGGGCAGGTGCGTTCACCTCTATCTTACATCAAAAGCTTAAATACCCATTGAAAGGGAAGATTGTCACAGTCTGTGGAGAGGAAGAATTTATGGTCAGTCATTTGAATTAATTCAATATGTGGAAATGGACGGTGAATTCATTGAAACTCCTTGTCAAGCATTTGAAGTAATCCCTCCAACAATTGTCGTTGCTAATGCTACTCTTGCTGCTCCAAAGATTGTCAAGGATACACCAAGAATGGACTCTCTAAAGGATGCTAGAGTTGTTATAGAAGATGGAGGCTAAACTATCTTGGGACAACTTCTTGACATACCCTATAAATATGACAAATTTGGGTTAGGTTTTACATCAAAGGCTCAAAAAGAAGTTCGACGTGCTCGTGTTGGTGGACCACCTCTTCGTATTAGCAACAATGAAGTCAATGCATTGGAAGACACTGATAGTAATGGTGACTTGGACGAATGGATATTCCCAAATACTAACGGCGAACTCGACAACTAGAAGGCCAAAGACTTCATCTCAATCTCCTTCAACCAGGAGTAATTACTATTTCATGTTTTTATTGCTTTAAGAAATTTGTCTGTATAATTTCCTTCAAAAAAATGACTTTAAACCATGTGGCTTACCCGGGGCACAATGGTCCATTTGTTAAGGGTTTGTCATTTCATATATCATATGCTCATCTAATGAAAACATTGGACGATTTTTCATTCAAAATTTGCACTCCTTGTCTTTCTTTTAATTTACTGCATTTTCAAATAGCCATGTGACCTTAAATGCACACACACACATTTGCAGATCCATATCCACTCCGGATCTCATTGAAAATAACTCTGCTATTGCCATCTATGATTTTGAAAATCCAATCTATCAAGCCGAAGACGAATGTGAAGAAGATTGTGAGATACCTGGAGAACTCGCCAGACACCTGATACAAGAGGAAAAGGCTATCCAACCGCACGAAGAGCCAGTCGAGGTGATAAACTTGTGTACCAAAGAAGATAAGAAAGAGGTTAAGATCGGTGGCAACTTGGAAGACATTGTCAAGAGAGGATTGGTTATGATGTTGCATAACTACGTTGAGGTATTAGCATGGTTCATAGTATACCAATGAAATAGGGATGCTCTCCGATCAAACAAAAGGTTCATTGAATGCATCCTGACATGTCTGAAAAGATCAAGGCTAAGGTAATGAAACAGTTCAATGCAGAATTCTTGGCAGTAACGTTGTATCCCCAATGGGTTAAAAATGTTGTTCCAGTGTCAAATAAAGACGATAAGGTCCGTATGTGTGTATACTACATGGATTTAAATAGGGCAATCCCCAAAGACGACTTCCCACTACTGCATATTGATGTCTTAGTTGACAACACTGGTCAACACAAGTTATTTCTTTCATGGATGGCTTCTCGAGTTACAACCAAATCAAAATGGCGCATGAAGACATGGAGAAGACTACTTTTTTCACACAATGGGGCACTTTCTGTTATAAAGTCATGCCTTTTTGGCTGAAGAACACATACACAACTTAACAACGGGCTATTGTGGCTCTATTTCTTGATATGATTCATCATGAGATAGAAGTTTATGTTGATGACATGATAGCAAGATCCCAAACTGAGGAAGAGCACCTTTATCATCTGCACAAGCTGTTTGAGAGGTTGAAGAAATACAAGCTGAGGTTGAATCCCAACAAATGCATCTTTGGGGTAAGGTCGGGTAAGCTCCTAGGATTTATAGTCAGTGGCAAAGGTATTGAAGTTGATATCGCAAAGGTCAAATCCATCCAAGAAATTCCAACCCCTCGTACTGAGAAGGAGGTCAGAGGTTTTTAGGGACTACTAAACTACATTTCCTCAATTCATATCTCACCTGACTGCTACTTGTGAGCCACTCTTAAAGCTACTGAAGAAAGGTCAAGTGCTAAGATGGAATGGTGACTGTCAAATAGATTTTGATAAAATCAAAGAGTATCTTCAAGAACCTCCAATTCTGATGCCACCAGTTAAAGGAAGGCCTCTGACCATGTACTTAACCGTGTTAGAGAGTTCAATGGGGTGTGTGCTAGGGAAGCATGAAGTGTATGGTCGAAAAGAGCATGTGTTGCACCCCAAAATTTTCCCTCCCATATTTCTCAAGACATGTCAAGAATAATCTCCAAGTGGCTCAAGATTGCTCAAGAGTTGGACAGTTAAATCACCTCCTAAGGCAGTCAATTCAAAATTAGGATTTTGTATTGCATCAAGGTCCTTACATCCAAATGACCTAAAGTGATCCCCAATGTCCTAATATGTTCTTAAGATCATCCATGTAAAATTTCAAGCCTTGTAGAGGAAGTTTGGTCAGTCAATTGCTCAAGAGACCCAAAAATCGACTGTGATAGGGCAAAAGGCAACTGTGACCTACAAACAGTCAAACCTCAAGATTTTTTGTCAAAATTATCATTTTGAAGGATAATTAATCATTTTATCAAGGGTTGATCATGATTCATCAAGGATTGCTCAAGATTCATCAAGATTCAAAAGTTACTAAATTAGGGTTTTGTAGGAAAAGTCAACTCAACTTTGACCAATCATAACTTTCTCATACTTTATGAGAAATGACCCATCCAAAGCTAATTTTGAAGATGATGCAATTTTCTACAATCCATCTTCACACCCCAAGATCCATAAATGCCCTCAAAAAAAGTTACAAATTTGGACATTATAGGTCATTTTTGAAAGTCAACAAAAACACCTTTTTTGCCAAAGCTTATAACTTGATAGTGGAATACCAAAATGAGATGAGACCAAAAGGGTTGGTTAGAGGACATATCAAGGTTTCTAAAAAGTCCAAGAAAACTTCCAAAAGTTCCAAATTGAAGAAGTTATGCATTGTTGAAGTTGGGCATTTTTCCAAAAGTGCCAAAAGTCAACTATCCTAAAAACTCCAATTTTTGACAAAAGGGCCCACTTTTTTCCACTTTATTTAGTCTTGTCACACCACACACGTGTCCCATTTTCAGTTTCATATCCATTCATTAATTTTTCTATTTTATTTAATTTTTATTGAATTAATTCATTTTAAATCAATATTAATTCAAATAAAATCCAAAAATTGATGGAATGATATCTTTTTGATCATTACAACTTTCAATTATCATGATACACATAATCAAATTCGTGCCAAGTCTTATTGTGAACAAAATCTTGGATTTGAGACAAATATGGAAGCTTTGTTAATGGAGATCAAATCAAATCTCAAATCTTCAATGCACATGGATTCAAGCCCAAGTTTTTAACCTAATGCAATCCCATATACATGTACAAGCTAAAGGCATCAAGAACACGACCTAAGAACTGCAGAAATAGCCAAACAAAAACTAAAAAAAGCTTGAAAAAGTGTGAGATCAAAATCTTGGTTAGAGCTCGATTCAATCCAAAAACTCATCACTATCTCCTTGCCTGAGGTCCACTGAAGCGATTACAATCAAAATCAAGTCCTGAAACCACCAGAATCGCGCTGTAAGTACTTAAGAACATAGCCCTGTTCACGAATTCACAACCTTGGATTCTTGCATCTTTTTGCCTAAATATTTGTGTATTCATGCTTTTCGTTGCATTATGAAGCTTTTGGCATAATTTAATTACATTTTTATAGCCTGTATAGCCATGCCCGAAGCTAGGGTTTTGGTTCTTGCTTTTGAGGCATTTTGATTTCAGGGAAAATTAGAACAAATCATGAGCATAAATGGAATCAGTGGAAGGAGACGAGTATGATAATGTTCTTAAAACTTGTTTCCATGGCCTACAAATGATTTTAGAAGGCATCCATGGATTCAGCTGCGGATAAAATCCGCAGGTAAAAACCCTGGTTTTTTTCAACGAAGAAGACGACTACGCGTCCTCTTCCCATTGGACAGTTTCAAATCAGCGTGCCTTTTTATTTTTTTTCAGGCATAGTGGTTTGTTTTTAATATAATATTTGTTTGTATCCCATTAACAAACAAATGCGTTGGTTGAGTTGGCAAGCAGATTGGTGTATTGTCCCTTGGGACCTGGGTTCGAATCCCAGGTCCTCCAAAACTTTGTTGCATTTTATTTTCAGGCAATTCCATGCAGCATCAGGAGCGTAGCCTACCATAAGCCTCCATCCAGATGGTTGCCAAATGGCTTCAGATCAAATCCAAGGGCCAAGATTGAACGCCTACCATGAACTCTAGTCAACAAGCGCATAGGGAGTTGGAAAAGTCAAAGCAGGCTTGGACGTTTTGGGCTTGGAATTACCAGATGCACCTCCAAATTGGGCCCAACACCCTCCCCATGGGTTATTTCTTTATATTTTCTCTTTTTATTTATTTGCTTTATTTAATTATTATTATTATTATTTAATCAACCAAATAATTTATTTTTCATAAAAAAAATCAGAAAACAAAAAATGTTATTTTTATTAATTTCATTATTTTATTTTTGTAAATAAATATTAATTAATTAACTTAGTCTTAAATAGGTTTAACATTTAATATATTTTGCAATAAATTAAAACTAATGTAGAATTAGGTTTTTAATAATTTTAATATATTTTATTTTATTTCCTAAAAAACTCAAAAATCCCAAAATATTTTCATTATGTAATTTAATTTAATTGTTCATTTAATTCAATTCCATTTAATTCAAAAAATAACAAAAAATTCTCTTTCTTTCATAAAAAGGGTCAAAACCCAAAAAAATGCGCCGTTTTAATTTCTTGCACGCGATCCATATTTTCATATTATTGTAATTGCTTCCGGAATGTAATAGCTTTTAAATAGGACTTTAATTATTTATCACTTTTTATTTACTTTCCGCAATTTAAATTAAAGGGTTGTTTTTGGCGATGTAAATACCCGACGCTTTGTAATAGTTTAGATTTAATTTCCGCAATTTAAATTCCGCAACTATACACTGTTAGATGTTTGATAATAGGGAATGCATGACAAGATCAAATGTATGAACTTAAAATCAACATAGATAACCCATGACATGTACAGATAAAATTAACTGAACTAACACACTTGCACATGCCACTCTTAGGGTACACCTCACTTGGTTGCCTCAAACGTGGTCATTGAGTATAGGAAGTTTTAGAGGTCGTCCTCTTGTCCAAAGATCATAAGTTTCCTCGAAACGGTTGCCTCGGATAAAATGATCTAAGACATTAGGGTTACCGCTAAGGCGTCCTAACATTGCTTTAGTGACCACACGTCCCTTAATCGAATTGACCCTTAAACTCCAACGACGGTGCTACCTACTTCTCAATAGTGGGATAGCATTGTCTAAAGGACATTAGTACAAATTAATTCCTTTTTCGAGTAGGTAGATGGTTCTTAAGTACTTGCTCCTTTCAAAACAAAATAAAACTTTTCGCACTTACACTCCTTTCAAACAAAAAACTCTTTTTCAAACCCACAAACACAAAGAAAAGCAAAATTTTGAAAACACAATGAGCAAGTACCTAAGAGCCCGTGGATAACCACGGATAGAAAGGGTGCTAACACCTTCCATTTCTATAATCTACCTCCCGAACCTGAGAAATATCTCAAAAAGGAATTTTTCTGTGCTTTTGTCCTTTCCTTGTTGGATAAAATAAAAGACGGTGGCGACTCTTACTTACCGCGACATTTTGCAAAGAAACAAACACAAAACGCGAACCAACATTCCAAAAACAGCCAGTTCGCTTCCCACCGTATCACAGAACTGGCGACTCTGCTGGGGATACTTAATAAGTGAGGTGTACCTTAGGATTAGATCATTGTGTTTTCAATTGTATGCTTGGTATGATTTACATTTGTGGGCTTGTATCAGAATTCTATAGATCCTAACCCGGATCTGGGGGTACCCTTTAGGTAAGTAGCAATAAACTGTGAGGGAACTGTCCGACGTAGACCGACACGGTTGAAGCAGTAGCTACGTTGGTGTGGCACTTTAGTCTGTACCAATATCCCTTGTGTTGGAACGAGGAGAATATGGGTCTTCTAAGGGGTCATTAAGCACCAACTGACCTTAGAACCTTAAATTGACCAACTTGGCCATAGAACAGTAGCAGTATGCTACACTTATTGAGACTAAACTCTCGCGATGATTCTGGCCGCAAGAAAAGGTTGCTAAACTGGAATTATGACCGATTGAGGGTAGTCAGTGATATTGAGATCCTCTAGAACCCGGTTACTATTTTTAGGACAGGTATAAACCAACTGAACTGAAAGAGGGTAGTACCTAAGCTCCTTGCCATCCTGAAATCTAAGGGCTCTTTGTGTGACTTGTGTGCCTTTACCATGTTTGCTTTTTGTGGATACTTGTGGTGTGCTTACTATCATGACATCATGACATCATAACATTGCATACATCTTGCATAAGGACTAACCTATTTCAAAGACAGGAGAGATTCATATTTGTTCTGTTTTGTAGGTCATCATGATGCCCATGCGTAAGAATACCATCCAGATCAACTTTGTCCAAGTCCCTACCTTGCTTAAAGATCTGGTTGCCAAGATGCCTGACACTACTTCCTTCATCAGGAGGCATGGTTCTCTTCTCAGTTTGGTCACCTCCAAATTGGACGAGCAAATGATGAGTGTCCTAGTCCAGTTCTATGATCCGCTGTACCATTGTTTTACCTTTCAAGACTATCAGCTGGTTCCCACCCTAGAAGAGTTCTCTGAGCTGCTCGGTATTTCTGTTCTGGAGCAGACCCCGTTTACTGGTTGGGAGAAGACTCTTAGGCCCGAAGAGATTGTTGCAGCCCTTCACTTGACCAAAGAGGAGGTAATGGCTAATTGGGAGACTAAAAGTGGAGCTAAGGGTTTCCTGAGTAAGTTTTTGGTTGGCAAGGCTAACTACTTCTGGGATAGCCTAGACTTTAAGGCATTCGAGGACATTCTGGATCTCCTAATTTATGGCTTGGTATTATTTCCGAATCCTGACACTTTTGTTGATGTTAATGCGATAAAGATCTTCATCTCTCAGAACCCTGTACCCACTCTCTTGGGTGACATTCTTCATCAGCTCTATGCTCGTACCGCCAGAAAGCGGGGAACCCTAATGTGTTGTGCTCCTTTATTATCGAGGTGGTTTATTTCGCACCTCCCTAAGTCAGTGCTGAAGAACAAAGAAGGAATGGGTTGGGCTTATAGGGTGATGTCTCTCTCTCATAATGACATCATTTGGACTCTCAAAGGTATGTATGAGGTGACTATCATTGATCGCTATGGAGAGTATCCTAATGTTCCATTGATAGGAACCCATGGAGGAATTTCTTACAACCCATGCTTAGCTCTCCGTCAATTTGGAAGAGCCAGAAGAGAAGGACCTGATGAGATGCTAATGCCTCACATCATCTTTGATTTTCAAGGGGATAGCGACGAGCAGCGTCGCATATTCATAAGGGCTTGGGACAGAGTTCACCAATCTGATCCACATGAGTTGGGTCCAAAGACTTCTCTGCCAATGGAGCCATATCTCAGATGGGTCCGTATCCGTGCCCAGAAGCTAGGTATGCCTTATGAAGTCGTTTGTCCTGTCACTCTTGAAGTTGCTAATGAAGAAGGGGTTCTTCCAACCATTCTCCATCCCTATATGCCCACTGACATTGGGGCACTGAAGAGATCTTGGATGCAGTTGAGGGATGAACGGGATTCTTACCGAGAGAAGTTCAACGAGCAAGAACAAAAGATCCAGAAGCTGACTAGGTAGTTAGAGAACGAGCGGATTCTCAACGACTATGTCCGCACTGATAAGAAGAGACCATGGGAGCATTGATGTGCCTTGATGATTTCCTTTCCAGTTTTATCTTTACTTTTAAGTATTTCCATTCTTGTAACTCCTTAGGGGAAATTTGTTGAACAATTTGAATTACAAAGTTATCTAATAAAGTGTGTTTCCTTTCTGGTTTGCAAATTTGAATCTCAATTGTCTTTGAAATCATAATCATAAGCATTTCATCCCATGCACTTCATAAACAGGTACCCTTTACATGTCTCTTATTTTCTTCACTGTTTATTTTAGCACTCACTCATCATGTCTGCTGAACCTTCAACTGAGCAAGCTATCAAGGCCCTCCAGGCCCAGAATGCCCAATTTAAAGAGCTGTTCATGAGCCTAGCTAAGGGTCAGCAGGACCTGAAGACCTTGATTCTGAAAGAGAAGAAGAAGAGGACAGTCCTGTTCAACACTGGTCCTAGGTTTGGAAACAGGCTACGGGATGAAGTTGATTTGACTACCTCATCTGGAGGGAAAGATAGTCCACAAGAAAGGAGGGCTCCTAGCCCTGTGGTCTCCGACAACGAGACGGACTACGATGAAGAACAGTATCCTCATGCCGAGGATAGATACAAGCAACTGGAAGACTGGTTGAGTGCTATGGAAGTTCAGAAGGTACCTGGTCTGGACTTCGGTGATCTAGGTCTATCATCTGGGGTAGTCATTCCCCAAAAATTCAAGGCACCGACCTTTGCTAAGTATGACGGAGTTTCTTGTCCAAAGCTGCACCTCCGGTCATATGTGAGGAAGATTCACCCTTACACCGCTGATAAGAACCTATGGATCCACTTCTTCCAAGACATTCTCTTAGGGACTCAACTTGAGTTGTTCTATCAGTTGGATGGAGCCAGTATCCACAGTTGGGAAGATTTGGCTACTGCTTTCTACAGGCAGTATCAGTACAACTCCGACCTCGCTCCTAAGTGTACCCAACTCCAGGGTATGTCAATGGGGACGGGTGAAGGATTCAAAGATTATGCTCAAAAGTGGAGAGACCTCGCCGAAAGAGTACAACCACCCTTAGCTGATCGGGAACTTGTTGACATGTTTTTGGGGACCCTGTCTGGTCCATTTTTCAACCACTTGATTGGAAGCTCTTCATCTGAGTTTACAGATCTTATTTTGACTGGTGAGAGGATTGAGGCTGGTATTAAGGCTGGGAAGATACAGAATGGTGCCTCATCAAGCACCGAGAAGAAGTCGTTTAAGAAAGAGTCCAGTGCTCTCTACAGTGCAAGAAGACAGAATAGACCTAAACACCGCCAAGCTGTTAATACGGTTGTTATTTCAAAACCTGCTGGTGCTCCTCAGTACAAAAATCAACAAAAGGACGAGAGACCTAAGAGGCAATTCACTCGTCTCAGCATGACATTATCTCAGATTCTGCCACAGTTGCTGAAGACTAATCTGGTGACTCTAAGGGAGGCCCCAAAGAATTCAAATACTACGTCACCAAGGTATAACCCTAACACCCGCTGTGCTTATCACTCTGATAGCTCGGGGCATAATACAGATGATTGTTGGAGTCTGAAAAATAAGATACAAGACTTGATCGATGCGAAAGAGATTGAGTTCGGAGCACCAGAGAAGCCTAAACAAGATGCAGGGGTGAATGCTATCAAAGATGATGATGATGAAGAGTTTGATATTGACAGTTGGATCTACCCGACTGCCAACGGTGGATTAAGCAACTAGACAGCGAAGGATTCTATGCCTATTTCCGTTATCACCCAATAATGAAACTTTTTGTTTTGAATTTGTAACAGACAATGTTTGAACTTTATGGCCCGGTGTCTTACCCGGGGCACCGAGGCTTCATTTGTGAGGGCTTTTGTGTGTCATTTTCATATATGATTAATAAAAGAATTGGATGTTTTCTTGCATTTCAAATTTTGCCCTCCTTGTTTTTCTTTATTATATATTGCAAAACAACTATTTTACACACACTCACGTATATAGGTTCACATCCACTCTGGATCCTACTGGTAACGAATCTGCTACTATCGGTTATGACTTCAAAAATCCAATCAACTTAGCCGAAGACGAAGGTGAAGATGATTGCGAAGTGCCTGGTGAACTTGCAAGACTGTTACTCCAAGAAGAGAGGGTCATTCAGCCGCACGAAGAGCTAGTGGAAACAATGAATCTGGGTACAGAGACAGACAAGAAAGAGGTCAAGATCGGTGCCAACCTGGAGATTAGTGTGAAACAAGGGTTGATTCAGATGCTGCAGGACTATGTTGAGATCTTTGCCTGGTCTTACGAAGATAACCTAGTTTGGATACTGATATTGTGGTTCATCGTCTTCCTACCAAGGAAGACTGTCCTCCAGTGAAACAGAAGGTTCGTCGTATGCGCCCAGAGATGTCTGAAAAAATCAAGGCTGAAGTTATGAAACAGTTTGACGCCGGTTTTCTAGCAGTTACTTCTTACCCTCAGTGGGTGGCCAATGTGGTTCCTGTGCCGAAGAAGGATGGTAAGGTTCGAATGTGTGTTGACTACAAGGATTTGAACAGGGAGAGCCACAAGGATGATTTCCCTCTACCTCATATCGAAGTTCTGGTTGACAACACTGCTCAGCATAAGGTATTCTCCTTTATGGATGGCTTCTCAGGTTATAATCAGATTAAAATGGCTCCCGGAGACATGGAGAAGATGACCTTTGTTACTCAGTGGGGTACCTTTTGCTACAAGGTCATGCCTTTTGGGTTGAAAAATGTTGGGGCAACATATCAGCGTGCCATGGTTGCTTTGTTTCATGACATGATCCATCATGAGATTGAAGTATACGTCGATGATATGATTACGAGATCCCAGACTGAGGAAGAACACCTTGACCATCTGCAGAAGCTGTTTGACAGGCTGAAGTTGTACAAGTTGAGGTTGAACCCGAACAAGTGCACCATCAGGGTGAGATCTGGTAAATTACTGGGTTTCGTCGTAAGTGACAAGGGTATTCAAGTGGACCCTGCCAAGGTGAAAGCTATACAGGAGATGCCAGCTCCCAGAACAGAGAAAGAAGTCATAGGCTTCCTAGGACGACTGAATTACATTGCCCAATTCATCTTGCACCTAACTGCTACTTGTGAGCCAATCTTCAAGTTACTGAAGAAAGATCAGGTAGTACGTTGGAATAATGAATGCCAAGCCGCTTTCGGAAGGATCAAAGAGTATCTCCAAGAGCCACCCATTCTGATGCCACAAGTTGAAGGGAGACCTCTGATCTTATACTTGACAGTACTCGAAAACTCAATGGGGTGTGTGCTGGGTCAACATGACGAGTCTGGCCGAAAAGAGCATGCTATTTATTACCTTAGCAAAACGTTTACCGACTGTGAGACCCGATACTCACTGCTCGAGAAAACTTTTTGCGCTTTGGCATGGGATGCTCACCGGCTGAGACAGTATATGCTGACTCACACTACTTTGTTGATATCAAAGATGGATCCAATCAAGTATATCTTCGAAAAGCCTGCCTTGTCCGGAAGAATAGAAAGATGGAAGATGATCTTGACTGAGTATGACATCCAATATACGACCCAAAAGGCAATTAAGGGAAGTGTGTTGGCAGATCATTTGGCACATCAGGCAGTGCATGATTACCAGTCTATGAATTTTGAGTTCCCAAACGAGAATATCATGTTGATAACTGATTGTGAGACACCTGGACCGGATAAAGGACCTGAGCAAGGATCCCGATGGTCTATGTACTTTGATGGAGCTTCGAACGCTTTGGGTAATGGCATTGGCGTTGTGATCATATCTCCTAAAGGCTCTCATACTCCGTTTACCGCCCGACTATGTTTCAACTGCACCACCAACATGGCGGAGTATGAAGCATGCATTATGGGTCTTCGAGCAGCAATTGACCTAAGGATTAAGTTCTTAAGTGTCTTCGGAGATTCCGCTCTCGTGATTAGTCAGATCAAAGGCAAGTGGGATACGAAACACCCAAATCTTATTCCTTACAAGGAGTATGTATTGATGTTGCTTCCCCATTTTGAGGAGATAACCTATGAACACTTCCCGAGAGAGGAGAATCAGTTGGCGGACGCGCTGGCTACAATGTCTTTTATGTTTAAAGTCAATTGGGACAACGAAGCTCCCCGGATCATCATTGAAATATTGGATGAACCTGCACATTACTGTGATTTTGAGACTGAAGAAGTAACAGAAAAGACCTGGTATCATGAGGTGAAGAGGTATCTTGGAGCGCAAGAATACCCCGAGGGTGAATTTGTTAATGACTAGAAGTTTCTGAGGAGGTTCGTGGCGAAGTTCTTCATCAGAAATGACATCCTTTACAAGCGTAACCATGATTCAACTTTACTGCGTTGTATGGATAAGAATGAAGCAGAAAGGATCATGGCAGATTTACATGAAGGTACCTTCGAAACCCATTCCAGTGGACATACTGTGGCAAAGAAAATCCTTCGGGCAGGATATTACTGGTCCACAATGGAAGCCGACTGTTATCATCATTCTCGGACATGTCACAAGTGCCAAGTCTATGCTGATAAGGTGCACATACCTCCAGTTCCTCTGAATGTCTTGACAGCTCCTTGGCCTTTTGCAATGTGGGGCATTGATATGATCGGCGAGATCAGACCTACGGCATCCAACGGGCATTGTTTCATCCTGGTAGCAATCGATTACTTTACGAAGTGGGTTGAAGCGGCTTCCTTTGCTACTGTAACCAAGAACGTCGTGGCACAGTTCATTCGGCACAATCTGATCTGTCGATACGGTGTACCAGAGAGGATCATTACGGACAATGGTACCAATCTCAACAACAAGATGATCACTGAGCTCTGCGAGCAATTCAGGATACAACATCACAACTCTTCTCCCTACCGGCCGAAGATGAATGGGGTTGTCGAAGCGGCAAATAAGAACATTAAGAAGATTGTGCAGAAGATGACAGTGACATACAAAGATTGGCACGAGATGTTACCATTTGCTCTTCATGGGTACCGCACCTTAGCGCGGACGTCAACAGGGGCAACACCCTATTCCTTGGTATATGGCATGGAGCCAGTCTTGCCCATTGAAGTTCAGATATCCTCTCTTCGGATCATGAAGGATGCAGGTTTAAGCGAAGATGACTGGATTCAGACCCGACTTGATCAACTGAACCTAATCAACGAAAAGAGACTTACTACTATTTGTCATGGTCATTGATGACACACAAATATATGATATTTCTGGCTTGATATACACCAAATATTTCTCATACTTTAGTTTAAATTAAATTATTTTATAAGTATTATGCAGGTATTTTTCTATTTTTGCAGATATGCACTGAGCCGAACACTTTTGAAGAAATGAAGAAAAAAGGGTGCAAAAAGTAGTAAAAGAGCCTAAGGAGAAGAAACCTGCCCAAAAGCCCATTGCACATGTGAGCACGTGGCCCACAAGCAACCAAGCCCTGACGACCGTCAAGGGGATGTGACGAACGTCACGCTCCATGAAGACCAAGTGACGATAGTCACTTGCATGTGACGAACGTCACACCCTATCACCCCACTTTCTCCTCATCTAACGGACAGAAACATGTTCAAGGATTAATCCAACGAGTTCCTACATTCTCTCACCCACTCAGTCAAGAGAGCAATGAACGTGACAATTAAATGGCCTATTATTTCTCAAGGAAGAAAAGTGAACTGTTCCTACATTTTCGAGAGCAACGAATCAAGCAAGCACTATAAATAGAGCCTGAGACCACAGTAGAAAGGGTTCTTCTTTTTGGAGAGAAAGTTTAGAGATTTTATTAAGCAGATATTATTTTCAGCAGAATATTTCTTTTCAGCATTATTTTCTTTTGAGCATTATTTTCTTTTCCCAGTTATTTCTTTCCAGCATTATTCTTTCAACATTATTTTCTTCTGTACGGTTAAATATATTCTCCAATCGAAGCAAATCCTACAATTTGTGCAAGAGTGCTTCTTTCTTTAGAGTTATTAACAGGTTTATGTTTACAAATTCTTATTGCTTATTAATTAATATAATTATGTTTATTTGTGTTTGTCCTTTAAATTATTCTGCGATTTGGTTTAATATTATGTCAAGCTAGAAATCTTATACCGGTATGTAAAGTCAATCAACTGAGGGAACGAGTAACTTAGTCGGGACTATTTTTACTATGAAACTTTCTTTTCTGGCCTAAGTTACTATTTTTCAAATCATTAAATTGTTTTGTTACGGAAGTAAAAAACAGATAGAGGTTAGGGTCAACAAAGCGGAAATTTGAGATCTTTTAACTGGACAGTAGTAATTAGGCATTGGCTTAAAATACAACGGAAGCACTTTAAAGTTAATTAAGATTTTGTTTAGTTTCCAAAAAGTGTTTTTAACTCCTGCGGGATGGCGGAAGCGTATGTTAGGACTTAACTGCATAGCCTAGATCAACAAAATGACAGTGTGAGACGAGGGTTTTTAAACTAGATAGGTTTTACTGAAAACTGTTTTGAAAATATAAAGACGCCCGACAGGTCGCTAGTTCCCGAGGTAAGGTTGTTGCATACTGGTAATTAAGCTCATCGATTATTAAAATACAACTTAATTTAGCGATTAGTTTCCCTAAAACCCAAATCAAATATTCATTAACTTTAGATTTACATAGTAACAATAGAAAATGGTATATCGATTCATCAGTCTCTGTGGTTCGATATCTTTTAAAACTACTCGACAAGACTGTGCACTTGCAGTCCGAATCATTGGATACATAAGTACAAATCCCACAATCATGTTTTTGGCGCCGTTGCCGGGGACTGATTTAAGTCGATATCGCTACTCTTTTGTTACCCAGTAGAGACTAGAGCAAAAAATTATCTCTTTCTTTTCTATCTCTATTTCTTTTCTTTTATTTTCTAATTTTGTATGCCAAACACTTGTTCGCAAGACGAGCCGTTATACATACAAATCAACGATATCGAGCGTTATCTCAGACTTAGACTCCGCATTCAAGAGTACCATCTCTTGCATAACACTCAACCTCGTCAATCACTCGAACCGCCCATTTCTCCACCAACCGAAGAAATGGCTGCAAATCCTGCTCCACGCCCACTCAAATCCTATGCCATACCCTCACAAGATGAACCACATAACAACATTGCTGCCCCTCCAATCGAGGCTAACAACTTTGAACTGAAACCCTCTTTGTTATTCGCTGTGCAACAAAACCAGTTCTCTGGTGGGTCGATGGAAGACCCTAATCTTCATCTTTCAATATTTCTAAAGTACGCAGATACAATCAAGAACAATGGGGTCAGTCAAGAAGCAATAAGACTTCGTCTCTTCCCTTTCTCTTTAAGAGACAGAGCAAGAGCTTGGCTCCAATCTCTACCCGCAAACTCAGTCACTACATGGGACGAGCTGAAGAAAGTTTTTCTTGTGAGATATTTTCCACCAAGCAAAACAGTTATGCTAAGATCTCAGATAAGCGATTTTAGACAAAAGGAGAACAAATCCCTTTTTGATGCTTGGGAAAGATACAAAGATCTAATGAGAATATGCCCACATCATGGCCTGGAAGAATGGTTGATTATCCACACCTTCTATAATGGTCTCCTCTACAATACAAGATTAACAATAGACGCTACCGCAGGTGGTGCACTTATGGACAAATCCTACACCGATGCCTATGCTTTAATTGAAAGTATGGCCCAAAACCACTATCAGTGGGGAAGTGAAAGAGGACACGCAGACAAAGGTACTACAGAGAAAGCATCGACAAAAGGAGGAATGTATGAGATAAGCGACCTAGACATTGTCCATGCTAAGGTAGATGCCCTCACCCTAAAGATTGATAATTTGACTGCAATACCTCCAGCCATCGTGGCTGCTATAACTCCCAATTGTGAAATATGCGGAGTACCTGGACATCTAGTCACGGAATGAAAGATCTTGGCAGGAACTCCGGCTGACCAAGTAAATTATGCTCAAGAAAACCCTTACTCAAACACGTACAACCCTGGATGGAAAAATCACCCAAATTTCTCATATAAAAACCCCAATGCGTTGTATGCTCCAAATCAAGCACCTGCCGTACCACCTGGATATCAGAAAGCTCCTGCAAATGCTCCTAGTGCACCTAGAAAATCAAACTTAGAAATGATGATGGAGAACTTCATAGCTACTCAAGCGCAAACAAATAAAGACGTCCAAAATCAGAACATACATACTAATGAGCAGATAAAACAATTAGCAAACAAAATAGATGCTTTGGCCACCCACAATAAAATGTTGGAAACCCAAATATCTCAAGTGGCTCAACAACAAGCACCTACAGCCGCACCGACTGATACATTTCCCGGTCAACCACAACCTAACCCAAAGGGGCATGCTCATGCCATCATATTAAGAAGTGGAACCGAGTTAGATGGACCGCCAGACCCAAGACTATCAAATCAAAGTATGTATCAAAAGGCTGAAACGTCAACTGAGAAGGAGAATCAACCAGAGGTATACGAAGAAGATAAAGGAGGAGAGTCCAAAGAAAAAGAAAAACCTTTTGTGCCTCCACCGCCTTATAAACCCCAAATCCCTTTTCTTGGTAGATTAGCCAAACCCAAGAATGTAGGGCAATTTAAAAAATTCGTAGAACTTCTGAAACAACTCAATATAACAATTCCTTTCACAGAAGTTATAACTCAAATGCCCTCCTATGCCGAATTCCTCAAGGAAATCTTATCTAACAAGAAAAAGCTAGAAGATAACAAAATGGTAACGCTTACAGCAGAATGTAGCGCGATTATCCAGAACAAGATGCCTCCTAAGCTGAAAGACCCCGAAAGTTTCTCTATACCATGCCATATAGGTAAGTTTGTCATAGACAAAGCCCTATGTGATCTAGGCGCTAGTATTAACGTTATGCCTTTATCCATATGCAACAAACTGGAAATGGGTGAACTAAGACCGACAAAGATGTCAGTTCAATTAGCGAATCGCTCCGTCAAATACCCAGTAGGAATATTTGAAAATGTTCCCATACGAATAGGTTAATTCTACATCCCTACAGATTTCATAATCATGGATATAAGAGAAGACGAAAGCACACCTATCATCTTAGGAAGACCATTCTTAGCCACAGCTGGAGCTATCATAGATGTAAAAAAGGGCAAACTAACCTTTGAAGTAGGTGAAGAGAAAGTCGAATTTATTCTAACACAATTCTTACAAGTGCCCGCCATAGATGACACATGTTATCTGGTGGACATCATGGACGAATGCGTAAGAGAAATTGAATGGGAACCAATACCTTGTTCCGAAACCATGAAGATTCCCACACCTCTTATATTCGAAGATAACAAATGGTGTCCTGAATACCGAGACGAAAATCTGAGTGAATGCTTAGCTCTGACACCCGATCACATGCCTTGTCCAAGAAAACCGACATTGGATCTTAAGCCATTACCTAAGACCCTCAGATATGAATTCCTTGACACCGAGTTAAAGCGACCTTTAATTGTCAACACAGACTTAGGACAACAAGAAATAGACAAATTATTACAAGTCTTAAGAAAATATCCCTCCGCCTTAGGATACAACATTACAGATCTCAAAGGAATAAGTCCTTCTATATGCATGCATCGTATTATGCTGGAGAACAACTGCAAATCTTCTAGAGAACATCAACGAAGAATTAACCCAATATGGAGCGCCGTAGTTAAAGATGAAGTAAAAAAACTTTTGAACACTGGAATCATATACCCCATCTTCGATAGTCAATGGGTAAGCCCAGTCCACTGTGTACCAAAGAAAGGTGGTATAACGGTAACAACAAACAAAGCAGGCAAAGCTGTAGCGGAACGAACTATAAGTGCAGCTAGAATGTGTATTGACTATAGGAAGCTAAACAAGGCCACTCGAAAGGACCATTTCCCTCTACCATTCATTGATAAAATACTTGAACGATTAGCTAAGCACTCACATTACTGTTATCTAGACGGTTACTCCAGATTCTTTCAAATCCCTATTCACCCCGATGACCAAGAGAAAACAACATTCACACACCCTTATGGAACTTTCGCCTACCGACGAATGTCGTTTGGATTATGTAATGCTCCCGCCACGTTTCAGAGATGCATGATGGAAATCTTTGCTAATTTCATAGACAACATTATGGAGGTCTTTATGGACGACTTCTCTGTATGTGGAGAGAGTTTTGAAGATTGTCTGGTGAATTTGGAGAAAGTTTTGGAGAGATGCGTAAAAGTTAACCTCGTCCTGAATTGGGAAAAGTGCCACTTTATGGTCAAACAAGGAATCGTACTAGGACACGTTGTGTCCGAAAAGGGGATTGAAGTTGATAAAGCTAAGATCGAAGTCATAGAAAACTTGCAACCCCCTAAAACAGTGAGAGAAATACGCAGTTTCTTAGGACACGCCGGTTTCTACCGACGATTCATCAAAGATTTCTCGCAAATATCAAAACCTCTAACCACCCTCCTTATGAAAGACGTTGAATTTGATTTTGATGACAAATGCCTAAAAGCATTTAACCAACTAAAAACAGCTCTTGTATCCGCACCAATCATGCAACCACCCGATTGGAGACTTCCATTTGAAATCATATGTGATGCAAGTGATTACGCCGTAGGTGCAGTCCTGGGACAATGAAGAGATAAGAAGCTTCATGCGATATATTATGCTAGTAGAACCTTGGACCCTGCACAGATGAATTATGCAACAACATAAAAAGAACTTTTAGCCGTGGTCTTCGCACTAGACAAATTTTGCTCCTACCTCGTAGGCGCAAAAATAATCATCTATACAACCCACGCAACTATTAGATATCTCTTAACCAAACAAGACTCAAAGCCGAGACTTTTGAGATGGATTCTGCTTCTACAAGAGTTCGATCTAGAAATTAAAGACAAAAAAGGTATCGAAAACGTGGTAGCCGACCATTTATCTCGCATGGAACAGCTGACACCAGAAGAAGTACCTATTAACGATGACTTCCCGTATGAATTTCTGATGGCTCAGATGGACTTAGGAGATGCCAGAAAAGAACCGCCTGAATGAAATCCAAATCAACTGCTCTTAAGACTTGACACACAAGCTGCTGACAGGGATTCATGAGAAAGCCAAGACCAAATAAATAATGCTATACAAGAAGCCGTGGTCTCTATCCAAACCATACCATGGTATGCGGACATAGCAAATTACTTAGCTGCCAAAATCCTCCCCCCTGATATGACTTATCAACAGAAGAAGAAATTCTTTCACGATTTGAAACATTACTTTTGGGATGAACCTTTACTATTCAAGAAGAGTGCAGACGGTATTTTCCGAAGATGCATCCCGGAAAACGAAATAGAAAGCATTATTTCTCATTGTCATGATGCCCCTTACGGAGGTCATGCAAACACATCAAAGACATGTGCCAAAATTTTGCAGTCTGGTTTCTATTGGCCAAATTTGTGGAAAGATGTGAACACAGCCATCCTAAACTGCGACCGATGCCAATGCACCGGAAATATATCCAGACGCGATGAGATGCCTTAGACTGGCATCCTACAAGTGGAAGTCTTTGATGTATGGGGAATCGACTTCATGGGACCATTTCCATCCTCATTCGGAAACAAATATATACTCGTGGCTGTAGATTACGTCTCAAAATGGATTGAAGCAATAGCTTCTCCAACAAACGATACTAGAGTCGTGATTAAACTCTTCAAAACCATTATATTCCCAAGGTTTGGTGTACCCAAACAAGTTATAAGCGACGGTGGCTCCCACTTCATATCACGAATCTTTGATAAACTCCTAACCAAATATGGGGTGAGGCACCGCGTCGCAACACCATACCACCCCCAAACAAGCGGACACGTGGAAGTCTCAAATCGAGAAATAAAACAAATACTGGAAAAAACTGTTGTCACTTCAAGAAAGGATTGGTCAGCTAAGTTACCTGACGCATTATGGGCCTACAGGACGACATTCAAGACACCAATAGGTACAACACCCTTTAAACTCATATATGGAAAATCATGCCACCCTCCAGTGGAAATTAAACACAAAGCTTACTGGGCAATTAAAACTTTAAACCTAAGCTACACTGCGGCAGGAGAGAAAAGGATCCTAGACATAAATGAATTAGAAGAACTAAGATTAGATGCATATGAAAATGCAAGGATCTACAAAGAAAGCACGAAAAAATGGCATGACAAACGTATCTCAAGGAAAGAATTCAATGAAGGAGATGTAGTACTCCTATTCAACTCTCGTCTGAAACTGTTCCCTGGAAAACTCCGTTCACGATGGTCTGGACCATTCGAAGTAACCAAAGTTTTCCCCAGTGGTGCCATAGAAATCAAAGGAAAATCCTTGAATCCATTCTTAGTAAACGGCCAATGCCTAAAGCATTATTACAGCATCGAAAATAAGGATTACACCGCGAGCTTAACGCTATTAGAGCTACCGCACCAATTTGAAAACTAATTCACGTCTAACAACAATTGTCAAGCTAACGACATTAAACAAGCGCTGTGTGGGAGGCAACCCACAATTTTTTATTTTATTTATTATCTCTCAAATATCTTTATCTTTTATTTTTATTTTTATTTTTTCATTTCTGCATTCTGATTTTTACTTTCCGATTTTTTCCTTTTCTTTCTTTCTCCCACAACATATTTTACTTATTTGCATTTTTCTTTTCCAAATTTTAGTACCGATTCACAAGAACCTACAAGCTAAAATTCATGGATACTATCATTTTTGCCTCAGAGACTC
Source organism: Vicia faba (assembly GCA_948472305.1). Lineage (NCBI taxonomy): Eukaryota > Viridiplantae > Streptophyta > Magnoliopsida > Fabales > Fabaceae > Vicia > Vicia faba. The sequence continues at coordinate 1,200,202,702 of OX451738.1, forward strand.
AGCAGAGACGATATGAGATTCTGGCTCAGCGCCAGATGAGTATGACCACGTATGTGCATGATCCCACCTTGACAGCCTTAGGAATCAGGGAAAGTGTCTATTTCATGTTTAACCAGATAGGATGGGAGGGGTTCCTAGCCCATAAACACCCTACACACCAACGCCTCACCTTGGAGTTCTTGAGCTCCCTCATCTATAAACCCATACAAGGATTAGGGCGTAGTAGAGGTCATATGTCCTTTAGATTGTTCGGTTTCACCCACCAGTTTATAGTTCGCAGTCTAGCTCAGCTGCTAGGATTCCCTAGCTCTTTAGACGCCCACATGGAAACCTAGGCGGATGAGTACCTCAACTTTGAGCTTAATCACTTTTGGAGAGATATAGTGGGCCAATATCCCGAGGACCCCGACCACCTTGATGCCACCGAGATTCATAACCCCGTTATTCGGTATTTCTATCATATTTTACCTTTCACATTTTTTGGAAAACCTATTAATCAACTCTCAGTTTCTAGGGATGAGTTGTTCAGCATTTACTGTGCCTTTCAGACCAGACCAGTCATTGGCGCATCATTCATGATCGCCAACATGTCAGATATAGCTTAGTGTACCCATGACCCCATCTGTGTCGGCGGGCTAGTCACTATGATAGTCGAGGCCCTATCCCTACGGTCATCTCTGTCGCGCCTTACATAGTACGCCAGATATTATACCATGGACATCCCTTTTTTATTTAACATTTATTTGATTGGTAACCTCAGCCCACCTCACTTTCAGCTGCTTGTCCAACGTAACCCTGTCTATTGCTTCAAATTGCCTAGCCCCGAGCATACCAGTGTCTATACCAAGACAAATTGGCTATATCCCCTAGAGAAGACAGACGAACACGAACCTGAGAGGGAGGAGAGCGACCCATCTACACCCACAGGTTACCACGATTATACACCTTTGGATTATGCTACACTACCCCTTGTTTCTACAGCTAATGACATACCCATGCCTGATCATGCACATACGATCAAGACTCTGCAGACAGATGTTACCACACTCCGAGGAGAGCTCGACACTATTAAAGAAAATATTAGCACACTTCGGCGTGACTTCTTTCATTTCATGGACGTCGTCACGGGGCAGTTTGACCACATTTATCAACATCTGCATGCTTTTGCACCACCTCCAGGAGGCCCTCATGCTTGATAGTTTTTCTGTACCGCCCCAGTGAGGACACTGTTTGTTCTTAGTATGGGGGGTTTTTTCATTGTTTTTCATTATTATTATTCTCAAACTCATTATGGTTTTAATTATTTTCGAATAAAATATTACTTTTCGGTCCTAAAACTTTATTCATATCCATTTTACTTATTTCTATTTACAAAGTATGCATTCATTTTTTGCAATTTCTGTTATTGTTCTTAATTTCTATTATTATTATCATGTGTTTTTTTTATCTTATTTTTGTTACCATCTTTATTTTCTTCTTATTTACCATATCATTTTTCCAACTATATAATATGCTACTAACCCCTTGCAATACACTTCTCAAAATTGAAATTAATTAATTAATTTAGTGGAGCACGCATTCAAAGCAGTCAAAGAGACCAACATCACCTGACTCTGACGAACGTCAGTATGCATGTGACGAACGTCAGGGAGTGTCTTTGACTCTGAAGAGCGTCAGGAAGCATGTGACGACGGAAGGCAATGTCCCCCACGCTTTTCAATCTTGTGACCGTTGATAGCATTGATGCACGAAAAATTTGTATTAAAATTCCACCACCCCATTTACTCCACTTACCCATAACCTCCCAAATTTCAAAATTCTCCCATAAACACCATTAAATTTCTTACTCCACAAAACCATCTATATAAACCCTCCCCTTCCATCCTTAGTTTCATCACTACCACTCCCTTTCCATCTTTATACCACATATACATTTTTTCCCTATCAAGTTCAACACTCATGGCCAACCAACCCGACATGCGACATCTCGTGCTCCTCCAAGGAGAAGCCGGTGAGATTCAAAAAGAGAGGTACATAAAATTCCATCACCGAGGGATAACATCCACACGGTTCGTCGACAACACTTGCTTGCAAGAATTAGGCTTGCAACCTCATATGGAAGGCTTGCTGAATAAAGCTGGCCTAAGCTTTATTAACACGATGAACACACCAACTTATGAAGCTCTCACGTTGGAATTCTTGAGTTCCTATGCATATCACACTCGAGAAGATGCAGACGCACACCTGACGGGAGCCGCTCATTTTCGGATTTTCAATAGAGAGTACCAACTCAACCATGAAATTTTGAGCGACATATTTAATTTTCCCCGAGGGAATAATGTGTAATACCGCATACCCCCAGAATTGGATTGGAATGGAAGTGCATACGCACTATGGGAAAGAATAACCGGTGAACCAAATGTCACACCCGAAGCACGGTACGCCTCTCACATCCACAACCGAACATCCGCTTCTTACACCGTGTTATGGCAAACACAATATTCGGAAGGGCAAACAACAACAAGGTAAACACTAAAGAATTATATGCTCTCCACTGTACCTTTTCGCAAAACATCCGTCTTAATCCCGTCACTTTAATGATGGCCCATATTCAAAACCTCGTTGCAAGAGAAGGGACCACACCTTTTTGCATCGGAGGCATCGTCATCGCCATCGCAGTTTACTTGAACTGGGGGGAAAGGATCCAACTCCTACCTCCACTGCCAGTAGTTTTTATGGACATTGATAACTGTAGAGCTGGCCACCTGATTAAAGTACGAGAAGCTGGAGGATACTATCTCATGGTTAAGAATGCAAGAGTTCATAGTGTGATCATGCCAAATCATAATCGTACTTACTTGGGTAATCCGGATAACTGGCTTTACAACCTTAACGCCCCTGAACCTGGAGAAAATGTGAAAGGAAATCAAGGTCAGGCTAACAACGCTGCCGCTGGCGAAATCGAAGAAGAATTAGAGCAGAAAGAGCCCCAACCAACCAGTTGTCCACTCAACGCCACCAAAGCCTCGAGACACGGCAAATCGAGATGATGGCTCTCATGCAACAAATGCAGAGAGACCAAAATGACTACGCTCTCAGGCACGATCAAAGTATGCTGGAATTCACCAAAGAAATAACGGCAGATATGCGAGCCTTAACACTCCGTGTTGACGACTTGCATAATATCATATCCCAAAGAGATGGCGGCGAATCTTCCAGACATGGCGGGCAAGCACGTCGAAGAGCAAGGACACGTGGCCGATACCAAAGACAAGAGGAGGAAGAATGATTATGCTGTTATCTTTCCCCTTTCCCGGTTCTATCAATACATTGAGGACAACGTATGATTAAAGTATGGGGGAGGAAGTATTCCCTTTTTCTAGTAATTTTTATTTTCTTTGTAATTTCCCTTCTGTTATCTTAAATTCAATAAAAAAAATTTTCAAGTCATCTATTGCAGCAATTTGTGTTGTTCTTTTAGACTCCCCTTTCTTTTTTTTGAGCCCATAAAATTTTTTTCTCACTCGATAAGTAAATAGACTGCAAAATCTTTAATCATCAGGAATTGGGGCGAGATTAAGCGAAATTTCTACCGTTTAGATACTCTACAACCCTAGAGTATGATAGATCAGTTTAAGTACCCGTTGTTTCCAACACCCTGAGTTTAGTCTTTATAGTAACCTTGAGTAGTTTATATTAGCAGTCAGCATCGTCTTAAACACAAACTACGCAGGAAGTCAATGAATATAAGTGGATGATAGAATATTTCAGCAAAATGTTGCAAGGAAACACACTTATTAAATTGGAATATCCTCACCCGATCGCCTAATCCAAAGGATGTAAACCTTACAAAGTAACATGAAAATTCATTTGATGGATGGTTCTGGAGCATCTGGTACTGAACTCGGTAGGGCAGATTACGGTCTGATCCCCTGCATCCAACATTTGAATTAAAGGTTGCCACATTAATGTGCCAGAAACCTCTAAAAGTTTAAAAGGATCATAACCACTAACTGACTGTTCTGCTATGTGCGTGTGAAGATAAAGGGCTTAATGTGATTGCGCTAGAATGAAAAGGACAAAACAAGACAAATACTCGAGGTAGGCTATGATAGGACCTGTAACTAGTTTACGTAAAATGGGATTGTCTAGCGTCACCGACGTAGTTATGGAGCACGAATCAAACCACCGATTTTCTTGCAAAAACACAACGCAACTATGTATTAGTCGATCTGAGTCATAACCATGTTTAGAAAAACATCGTACTTAGCATTTGCGTGAGGACAAGCAAAGTTTAAGTATGGGGTAGTTTGATGACACACAAATATATGATATTTCGGGCTTGCTATACACCAAATATTTCTCATACTTTAGTTTAAATTAAATTATTTTATAAGTATTATGCAGGTCTTTTTCTATTTTTGCAGATATGCACTGAGCCGAACACTTTTGAAGAAATGAAGAAAAAAAGGTGACAAAAGTAGTAAAAGAGCCTAAGGAGAAGAAACCTGCCCAAAAGCCCATTGCACATGTGAGCACGTGGCCCACAAGAAACCAAGCCCTGACGACCGTCAAGGGGATGTGACGAACGTCACGCTCCATGAAGACCAAGTGACGATAGTCACTTGCGTGTGACGAATGTCACACCCTATCACCCCACTTTCTCCTCATCCAACGGACAGAAACACGTTCAAGGATTAATCCAACGAGTTCCTACATTCTCTCACCCACTCAGTCAAGAGAGCAACGAACGTGACAATTAAATGGCCTATTATTTCTCAAGGAAGAAAAGTGAATTGTTCCTACATTTTCGAGAGCAACGAATCAAGCAAGCACTATAAATAGAGCCTGAGACCACAGTAGAAAGGGTTCTTCTTTTTGGCGAGAAAGTTTAGAGATTTTATTAAGCAGATATTATTTTTAGCAGAATATTTCTTTTCATCATTATTTTCTTTTCAGCATTATTTTCTTTTCCCAGTTATTTCTTTCCAGCATTATTCTTTCAGCATTATTTTCTTCTGTACGGTTAAATATATTCTCCAATCGAAGCAAATCCTACAATTTGTGCAGGAGTGCTTTTGTCTTCAAAGTTATTACCAGGTTTATGTTTACAAATTCTTATTGCTTATTAATTAATATAATTATGTTTATTTGAGTTTGTCCTTTAAATTATTCTACGATTTGGTTTAATATTATGTCAAGCTAGAAATCTTATACCGGTATGTAAAGTCAATCAACCGAGGGAACGAGTAACTTAGTCGGGACTATTTTTACTACGAAACATTCTTTTCTGGCCTAAGTTACTATTTTTCAAATCATTAAATTGTTTTGTTACGGAAATAAAAAAACGATAGAGGTTAGGGTCAACAAAGCGGAAGTTTGAGATCTTTTAACTGGACAGTAGTAATTAGTCATTGGCTTAAAATACAGCGGAAGCACTTTAAAGTTAATTAAGATTTTGTTTAATTTCCAAAAAGTGTTTTTAACTCCTGCGGGATGGCGGAAGCGTACTTTAGGACTTAACTGCATAGCCTAGATCAACAAAACAACAGTGTGAGACGAGGGTTTTTAAACTAGATAGGTTTTTACTGAAAACTGTTTTGAAAATATAAAGACGCCCGACAGGTTGCTAGTTCCCGAGGTAAGACTGTTGCATACTGGTAATTAAGCTCATCGATTATTAAAATACAACTTAATTTAGCGATTAGTTTCCCTACAACCCAAATCAAATATTCATTAGCTTTAGATTTACATAGTAACAATAGAAAACGGTAGATCGATTCATCAGTCTCTGTGGTTCGATATCTTTTAAAACTACTCGACAAGACTGTGCACTTGCAGTCCGAATCATTGGATACATAAGTACAAATCCCACGATCAGTCATACGTATCAAAAACTGATGATCAAGGCATTTAACATAAAAGTCAGACGACAAGAGTATCAAGTTGGGGATCTGGTAATCAAGCACATTATTCTACCTCAAGGTGATCCCAGGGGCAAATGGACCCCTACTTACGAAGGGCCATTTGTGGTTAAGAACATTTTCTCAGGAGGAGATATGATTCTAACCACCATGGATGGTGACGACCTTCCTCACCCTATCAATGCAGACATAGTGAAAAGATACTATGCATAATTAAAGACCTGCTAGGTTGACTGGCCTAGGCAAAAATAAGGGCTTCCCAGCGAACCAAAAGGGTTCAGACAAAAATAAGGGATTAAAACGAAAAAATCTGTACACCCGGCAAGTCGAAAACCTGAAAAGGCAACTTGGGCTAAAAAGGGTATCCCGGTGGACTGAAAACCCGAAAGGGCGGTCCAGGCAAAAATTAGGGATTAAAGCGTAACACTATGTCTCATTGGATCACCTTGCATCGAGACTTCGGTATCAACTATCAAGCTCGGAAGGCACTGATCAATCAGATTCATCTTCAACCAAGCAACAAAGTTATGAGATGCTTGAAGACATAAAGGCAATAGTAGAGTTGGAACCCAGTTGGATTATTCACATAGCTGTTTTGTTTTCTTTTCACAAATTGTATAAATTCTATTTGTTCGACGAAGTTCTCTTACTAGGACGTCAGCCTCTTGTACAAAAATGCCTATTTACAGGCCAACTTCAAAATCAATACAAATTCATTTTTAGACAAATTTCAAATTGTTTTTCCTTTACCTGTTTTGTTTTGCAAAGAACGTCCAATGTTCGTTTTTGATATATGCATTTGACATTAATTGTCGCTCATATATATTTACTTGCAAAACAAAGGATGAATTACTGGTAATATCAGGAACAAAGGCATAAGAAATATCCAAGCTGTGTAGTTGCTGTGTCCACCAGGTACAAGGTAGATTCAGCTGAAGAATATGGCTACAATACCTTCACTCCCTGCAGAGTAAGACAGTAATGGTAGCTCTCCCAGCTGAGACTTGCAGCTAGGTACAAATCAGCAATACTCTCCCCAAGCAGAGTTAGCCTACCATCAGCCCTAAAAAGGTTGGGTATCCCCAGAAGGTCTTAATCTTCCCCAGCGGAGTATAAAGATATTCCCGAGCAAGTATAAGAGTATCCCCGAAAGTCTTAATATTCCTCAACGGAGTATAAGAATGTTCCCCAGCGGAATACAAGATACCCCCAGTGGAGCCATTTCCCCAGCGTAGTCTAAAAAAAGCTTTCCCAACAGAGTTGAATCATCTTCCCCAGTAGACTCTGGAAGTTTATCCCCTGCGGAGTACAATAAACCTCCCCAGCCAAGTTCAAAGGAGCATTCCTAGCAAAACTTAGAGGTTTATCCCCACAAGAGTCTAACAGGATTCTCCCCAGCAAAGCCCTTTCTTTCCCCCCAACAGGAATTTAATCCTCAACAGATTCAATATCACCAGCAACAATAACCCATCCCCAGCGGAGTTTATCAGCGGAATCCCCAGCGGAGTTTATCGTTAAAATCCTCAGCAGAGCATCTCTTCCCCACAGAGTAATTCCCCTCAGAGTAATCTCTTCATCGATTTATTCCCCAACGGAGTCATCTCCTCCCACAGTTTTATCCTCGCAATCATCTTCGTTCATCATACCCAGCAGAAACGAAGAACTCAACTCTATTCTCCAGCAGCTCCGGGATTTATTTTCCCCAGCTAAAACATTACATATCCATACATCATGATACATGCTTATACGCATCATACCATACAATCTCATTTATGTTGAGAACATCATTGCTTGATCCATATCATGCATTGCATAGGACTGACCTTTACCTTTCAGGAAGGATACAGTTAAACTCTCAACCATGTCAATGGAGACAAAATCAGTTAAATCGATTCCTAAAGATTTTTCTGAGGCGAAGCCAGTTAATGGAGACAAAATCAGTTAAATCGATTCCTAAAGATTTTTCTGAGGCGAAACCCGTCAATAGAGACAACCCGTCAATGAAGACAACCCGTCAATGGAGACAACCCGTCAATGGAGACAACCTGTCAATGGAGACAACCCTTCAATAGAGACAACCCGTCAATGGAGACAACCCGTCAATGGAGACAACCCGTCAATGGAGACAACCCGTCAATGGAGACAACCTATCAATAGAGACAACCTGTAAATAGAGACAACCCTTCAATGGAGACAACCCGTCAATGGAGACAACCTGTCAATAGAGATAACCCGTCAATAGAGACAACCCGTCAATAGAGACAACCCGTCAATGGAGACAACCCGTCAATGGAGATAACCTGTCAATAGAGACAACCTGTCAAAGGAGACACGCCGTCAAAAGAGACAACCCATCAACGAAGACAAAACCACCTACCAACAATCTCCAAATGGCATATGTAAGCCCATTCCCGACATCACAATGTTGATACTACTTCATGCGAGTGCAAATTTATGGGCACTCTAGTGTTCAATCATCTTCCACCTTCGGATCACGAAAGGCCCGAACGCCAATCTATATCCTCAGGTTTAAGAAGATTGAACAGGGGAAACTGATGTACCCCAAAATTTTCCCTCCCATATTTCTCAAGACATGTCAAGAATAATCTCCAAGTGGCTCAAGATTGCTCAAGAGTTGGACAGTCAAATCACCTCCTAAGGCAGTCAATTCAAAATTAGGGTTTTATGTTGCATCAAGGTCCTTACATGCAAATGACCTCAAGTTCTACCCAATGTCCTAATATTTTATTAAGATCATCCATGTCAAATTTCAAGCCTTGCAGAGGAAGTTTGGTCAATCAATTGCTCAAGAGACCCAAAAATCGACTGTGCTAGGGAAAAAGTCAACTGTGACCTACAAACAGTCAAACTTCAAGATTTTTTGTCAAAATTATCATTTTGAAGGATAATTCATCATTTGATCAAGGGTTGATCATGATTCATCAAGGATTGCTCAAGATTCATCAAGATTCAAAAGTTGCTAAATTAGGGTTTTGTAGGAAAAGTCAACTCAACTTTGACCAAGCATAACTTTCTCATACTTTATGAGAAATGATCCATCCAAATCTCATTTTGACGAGGATGAAATTTTATACAATCCATCTTCACACCCCAAGATCAAGAAATGCTCTCACAAAAAGTTACAAATTTGGACATTATAGGTCATTTTTGAAAGTCAACAAAAACACCTCTTTTTCCAAAGCTTATAACTTGAGCATGGAATATCAAAATGATATGAGACCAAAAGGGTTGGTTAGAGGACATCTGAAGGTTTCTAAAAAGTCCAAGAACACTACCAAAAGTTCCAAATTGAAGAAGTTATGCATTGTTGAAGTTGGGCATTTTTCCAAAAGTGCCAAAAGTCAACTATCCTAAAAACTCCAATTTTTGACAAAAGGGCCCAGTTTTTCCCACTTTATTTGGTCTTGTCACACCACACACGTGTCCCATCTTAAGTTTCATGTCCATTCATTAATTTTCTATTTTATTTAATTTTTATTGAATTAATTCATTTTAAATCAATATTAATTCAAATAAAATCCAAAAATTGATGGAATGATATCTTTTTGATCATTACAGCTTTCAATTATCATGATACACATAATCAAATTCGTGCCAAGCCTTATTGTGAACAAAATTTTGGTTTTGAGACAAATATGGAAGCTTTGTTAATGGAGATCAAATCAAATCTAAAATCTTCAATGCACATGGATTCAAGCCCAAGTTTTTAACCTAATGCAATCCCATATACATGTACAAGCTAAAGGCATCAAGAACACGACCTAAGAACTGCAGTAACGGCCAAACAAAAACTGAAAAAAGCTTGAAAAAGTGTGAGATCAAAATCTTGGTTAGAGCTCGATTCAATCCAAAAACTCAACACTATCTCCTTTCCTAAGGTCCACTGAAGCGATTACAATCAAAATCAAGTCCTGAAACCACCAGAATCGCGCTGTAAGTACTCAAGAACATAGCCCCGTGCACGAATTCACAACCTTGGATTCTTGCATCTTTTTGCCTAAATATTTGTATATTCAAGCTTTTCGTTGCATTATGAAGCTTTTGGCATAATTTAATTGCATTTTTATAGCCTGTACAGCCATGCCCGAAGCTAGGGTTTTGGTTCTTGCTTTTTAGGCGTTTTGATTTCAGGGAACATTAGAACAAATCATGAGCATAAATGGAATCAGTGGAAGGAGACGAGTATGATGATGTTCTTAAATCTCGTTTCCATGGCCTACAAATGATTTTAGAAGGCAGCCATGGATTCAGCTGCGGATAAAATCCACAGGTAAAAACCCTGGTTTTTTTCAACGAAGAAGACGACTACGCGTCCTCTTCCCATTGGCCAGTTTCAAATCAGCGCGCCTTTTTATTTTTTTCAAGCATAGTGGTTTGTTTTTAATATAATATTTGTTTTGTATCCCATTAACAAACAAACGCGTTGGTTGAGTTGGAAAGCAGGTTGGTGTATTGTCCCTTGGGACCTGGGTTTGAATCCCAGGTCCCCTAAAACTTTGTTGCATTTTATTTTCAGGCAATTCCATGCAGCATCAGGAGCGTAGCCTACCATAAGCCTCCATCCAGATGGTTGCCAAATGGCTTCAGATCAAATCCAAGGGCCAAGATTGAACGCCTACCATGAACTCTAGTCAACAAGCGCATAGGGAGTTGGAAAAGTCAAAGCAGGCTTGGACGTTTTGGGCTTGGAATTGCCAGATGCACCTCCAAATTGGGCCCAACACCCTCCCCATGGGTTATTTCTTTATATTTTCTCTTTTTATTTATTTGCTTTATTTAATTATTATTATTATTATTTAATCAACCAAATAATTTATTTTTCATAAAAAAAAATCAGAAAACAAAAAATGTTATTTTTATTAATTTCATTATTTTATTTTTGTAAATAAATATTAATTAATTAACTTAGTCTTAAATAGGTTTAACATTTAATATATTTTGCAATAAATTAAAACTAATGTAGAATTAGGTTTTTAATAATTTTAATCTATTTTATTTTATTTCCTAAAAAACTCAAAAATCTCAAAATATTTTCATTATGTAATTTAATTTAATTGTTCATTTAATTCAATTCCATTTAATTCAAAAAATAACAAAAAATCTCTTTCTTTCATAAAAAGGGTCAAAACCCTAAAAAATGCGCCGTTTTAATTTCTCGCACGCGATCCATATTTTCATATTATTATAATTGCTTCCAGAATGTAATAGCTTTTAAATAGGACTTTAATTATTTATCGCTTTTTATTTACTTTCCGCAATTTAAATTAAAGGGTTGTTTTTGGCGATGTAAATACCCGACGCCTTGTAATAGTTTAGATTTAATTTCCGCAATTTAAATTCTGCAACTATACATTGTTAGATGTTTGATAATAGGGAATGCATGACAAGATCAAATGTATGAACTTAAAATCAACATAGATAACCCATGACATGTACAGATAAAATTAACCGAACTAACACACTTGCACATGCCACTCTTAAGGTACACCTCACTTGGTTGCCTCGAACATGGTCATTGAGTATAGGAAGTTTTAGAGGTCGTCCTCTTGTCCAAAGTTCATAAGTTGCCTCGAAACATTTGCCTTAGATAAAATGATCTAAGACATTAGGGTTACCGCTAAGGCATCCTAACATTGCTTTACTGACCACACGTCCCTTAATCGAATTGACCCTTAAACTCCAACGACGGTGCTACCTACTCCTCAATAGTGGGATAACATTGTCTAAAGGACATTAGTACAGATTAATTCCTTTTTCGAGTAGGTAGATGGTTCTTAAGTACTTGCTCCTTTCAAAACAAAATAAAACTTTTCGCACTTACACTCCTTTCAAACAAAAAACTCTTTTTCAAACCCACAAACACAAAGAAAAGCAAAATTTTGAAAACACAATGAGCAAGTACCTAAGATCCTGTGGATAACCACGGATAGAAAGGGTGCTAACACCTTCCTTTTCTATAATCTACCTCCCGAACCCGATAAATATCTTAAAAAGGAATTTTTCTGTGCTTTTGTCCTTTCCTTGTTGGATAAAATAAAATACGGTGGCGACTCTTGCTTACCGCGACATTTTGCAAAGAAACAAACGCAAAATGCGAACCAGCATTCCAAAAATAGTTAGTTCTCTTCCCACCGTATCATAGCATGCAATATACTACCTCAGCAAAAAGTTTACCGACTGTGAAATAAGATATTCACTGCTCGAGAAAACTTGTTGCACTTTGGAATGGGTTGCTCACTGACTAAGACAATATATGTCTAATCATACCACTCTACTGATGTCTAAGATGGATCCTATCAAGTACATCTTTGAGAAGCCAGCTCTCTCCAGAAGAATAGCCCGATGGAAAATAATCTTAACTGAATACGATATCCAGTACACTACTCAAAAAGAAATCAAAGAAAGTGTATTAGCGGATCATTTGGCACATCAAGTGGTTGACGACTACCAATCCATGAACTTCGAATTCTCGGATGAGAATATCATGCTGATTACAGATTGTGAAAATCCCGGACCGTATGATGGACCTGAACAAGGATCCCGATGGACTACGGTTTTTGATGGAGCTTCTAATGCACTTGGTAACGAAATTGGTGTTATGGTCATTTCTCCTGAAAGTTTCCATACACCTTTCACTTCCAGGCTTTGCTTCAACTGCACCAACAACATGGCCGAATATGAAGCGTGCATCTTGGGTCTTAAGGCTGCTATCGACTTAAGAATCAGATTCCTGAATGTGTATAGAGATTCAGCCTTGGTGATCAGTCAAGTTAAAGGAGAGTTGGATAACAAACATCCAAATCTTATCCCTTACAAAGAACTTGTGGTAACCTTGGTCCCACACTTCGAAGAGGTTACCTTTGAACATATCCTAAGGGAAGAAAATCAGTTAGTGGACGCCCTAGAAACCATGTTGTCTATGTTAAAGGTTGTCATACGGTGGGAGAATTAACTTGGGTGTTTTGCGTTTTAGCGTAATTGTTGTGAATAGCAAAGGTCGCCACAGACTTTTCTTTTATCCAATAAAGGAAAGGGTGAAAAGAACAGGAAAGACCTTTTGAGATATTTTATTGAGTTCGGAAGGTATGTTATGAAAAGGGAAGGTATTAGAACCCTTTTCATCCGTAGATATCTACGGGCTCTTAGTTGCTTGATCACTTTGAAATGCTTTGTTTGAAATGTGTTTGTGATTTTTTTTTAAAGTATTTTTGAAAAGTGCCTTCGTTAAGGAGAACTTTGTAATGATTCTCGTCTTTATAAGAATGCATACAAAGTGTTGACTTTTGAAGATATTTCATTTGAAAGTGTTGGTGTGTTTGAAATGATGTTGTTTTGAAAATGGTTGCGAGCAAGAAACTACGAGCATTCTACCTACTACAAAGTCTTAGTTCTTTTCTTCCTCCTTTAGATATTTCTATCTTACCATTGATTGATAAGAAGCCCTATCATTGGATGTGAAGGGACGGGCGTGGGTCATCGTATAGTCATAAAAGGCAACATTGTAGGATACTTAGCAATTTGTTGTAAGGGTCTAAGATCGTTTACCGAAGGCACCATCAAAGGGTCATTGAGGGACTACGATCTTGTATTCGAGGGTTATTGCTAAAGTATCCCACGTTCGAGGGACATGACTATTTTATTCGAAAGCAACAAGTATAGGTTACCCTAGAGGTGCAAGTGTACAAAGTGTATTGATTTCATGCACTTAGTCTTGAATTAGAGTGGTATATTTGTTGATTTTATCTTTTCATACAAACCCTAATTACTAGCATATGTATTCGAAAGCGATAAATTACGGAAATTTAAAGTCCTACGCTATTACATCGTTTAGGGGTTGGGGATACAAATTTACAAATGGGGGGAAGACAAGTAATTTAAACCTAAGTTACTATTACAACCATATTGAATTGAATAATAATGTACAAGATATGAAGATGCTATACAAAGATATAAATGTGATGTGTAAAGAAAAAAAGAAAAATGTTTTTGTTTGTTTTCGATTATGAAAAGGTATTGGTTTTAATTAAAATAAGTAAAAAGAAAATAAAATACTTTGTTTAAAAAATAAATAAATTAAATGGTTTTGAGAATACAAGTTTTTTAGGGTTTCGTAGAAAATAGTTTTGTTTTAATTAAAATAATATGAAAAATTAATTGATTAAAAATCCTAAGTTCTAAATTAATTTTAACTAAAATAAAAGATAAACCTAAGTCTAAATATTAAATTAATTTTAAGAAAAGAAATTGAAAAAAAAAAAACTCAGTATATATTGATACATAATGTTTTTGTATTGGCTCATTTTTCTATTTCGTATCGACGCATGCTGTTTTGCATCGACACATGTCAGTTTCTTGTTCATGGAAATTGAAAATAGCTCAGTATGAGTTGACGCATGCACTTATGTATCGACTCATATCCCTTCCTGTTGCTGAAAAAATGAAAGTTAACTCAGTATGAGTCGATACATTCGCATTTTGTATCGACTCATGCAGTATTTCATATCGATACATAATGACATGCATCGACTTATAACATGTTTTTAACATGATATATGTCGACTCATAGTGTTTCGTATCGACTCATACTGTTGTTTTTTGCTTCTAACATTGTTCTGCTGCATACATGGGTTAGTGAAAATGAAAAGTAAGCATATAGTTAGCTTCAAGGGCAGTGATATCTATATTTTATCTTCACAAATGAACCACTAATGATTCTTGTATGAAGATTTCAAAGTCAAGAAAAACTTACCTTGAAACTGAAATTTGTGCTTTGCTTTAGAGTTGGAGAAACCAAGTTGCACGTGGATGTCTTTTGAAAACAGTGATGATGCTGTGATAGAAGTTGTTCTTGTGTTTGAAAACCTCCTATATGATATATGTAGAGTGTTTGGATGGTTTATTTGGACAAAACTTGTAAGATGTGAGAGGTTTAAAGATTTGGATTTCAAAGCACAGAGTGGGGGTTTTATGCATAGTTATGGCTTTTTGAGAGTATGAGATTTTGAGAGCTTGTCTACACAACAAAACTTCTGGAACTTTAGCTTGTAAATGGCCTCTCTATTTATAGATAAGTTTTCAGAGGATGAGAGAGTTTGTTTCACAAGCTGTCAAAATTCTGGTTTGGTTGAGATGAAACAACCCAGTTATGTGAAACTTGATGTCCCAATGCATTGGTACAAAAGGGATCTGAAGTTTCTAGGAGCTTCTAGGCATGTTGCTTCTTAATTTGACATTGTGTGTGTAGAAAAAACAATTGAGAGGCTCAAGGATAGCTGACTTTGTATAAAGCATGCTTTATGTGAATGGCAATGATGCCTTTGTGCCAAAAATGGAAAGATGCAATGGACAATATTTGAATCAATTGGATAATGGTTCAATCAATTGTGTAAACATCTGATTATGGATATATTTGCAAGTCAAAAGGCCTACAAATCAAGATTATGCATCATGACATAAGGATTTTGTTATGTGTTCTTCAACAAAATGACTTACAATTCAAGAATGGATGCCCAACTTCAGGCCCTTGAATCTCCTAGCTCAAGTGTGATAAATGCATGCTCTTGGACATTTTGGAAAGCTTGAAACAATTTCTACAACTTTCATGTTGACCATTTTGGATAAATCAAATTGTAACTATGTGAAAAAATGCCAAGAAGTTGGGATAAAATCCTGACAAAAATCTGTGGAAAATTCCTCTAAGTATTAGATGAAAATGTCATGACTTCAGGAATTTATAACTCACATTTCAAGAACTTCTAGGATTTGATCAGTAAAGCAAAGTTGTAGATCACATAAAGATCTACAACTTTCATGTTGAAAGTTTTCTTTGAATCATCTTGCATCATGGTGAAATAATGTCATGAAGTAGTGAAATTATCATGTACAAAAACACTTAGGAAAAATTTCTATGTCTTGAAAAGTTTGACTTTTCTCATTGACTTTTGACTTTCTTGATTTATTAATGATAAATATTCATATTATTGAATGTATTGATAAATTTTGATCTTTGAGACTTAATGTTTACCAAGAAGTCAAAGTTTGACTTTTGGTGTATCAATTGACTTTTATCAGTACAACTGATTTTTTGGCATCTGGTCAATTGAATTAACATAATTTGTGATACAAGACTTGAAACTTGACATGAGCATTCTTGAAGGTCCATAATGATCCATGAAAGTCATTTGAAGTATTAGAAGTCCAGTTGTTCTTGTGCAAGTCTGAATCATTGAAGATCTTTGTGAGAAGTATCTTGAGAAAAGGGAGGGAAAATTTTGGGGTACAACAGTTGCTCATGTTCAATCTTCTTAAAACTGAAAAGTTAGATTGGCGTGTCCGCCATTTGTAACTTGAAGGTGGAAGATGATTGAACACCCGCCATTTGTAACTTGAAGGTGGAAGATGATTGAACAATACAGTTCCCAGAAATTTGCACTTGATGATGTGTTGGTTGATTGACTTTTCATGCAAGGAAAAGGGTTAGTTGCATGCAGACATATGCATGGGTAATTATGTTCTCAAAATAAATGAGATTGTGCTGGATGCATTTGTCATGTATGTAATATGATTTATGAATGTGAAGTATTGTTGAAGTGTATCTTTGTCTTGGAAAATCAATCGTTGACAAATGTTGGGGAGCTTTGGGAAGTTAAATCCCAGACTTCTGTTGGGGATGAAGAGTATGCACATCTTCATACCCTGTTTAGAAAGTTTCTGTTGGGTATTCTTGTTTTGTTGTTTTTGAAGAAATTCGCTGGGGAACATTGATTTTGGCTCTTTTCTTGATGAAACTCTGTGAGGAGTGTTGATTTTTGCTTGGGGAATAGAGTTCATGAGTTGTCCATTACTCTACTGGGGACTTATATTTGACTAGAGAGTGAAAGTTAGCTATTATCTAGTCGAAATCTAGACTTCATAGTAACTATCAACTTGCTGGGGGTAATAAAGTTAATCGTTATCTAGTCGTACTCCAAGCTTCTCAACAACTTACTGGGGAAGATGAAATTAACTGTTACTTGGTCGGGTTCCAGGCATTGCAGAAAATTACTTGGAAGAATGAAGTTTAACTGTTATTTGGTCGGATTCCAGGCTTCACAATAACTTATAAAGTTAAAAGGTCATCTAATCGAATTCCAAGTTTTGCAGAAACTTGCTCGGGAGTATGAAATTAACTATTATCTGGTCAAATTCCAGGCTTCGCAGCAAATTGAAGTTAAACTGTTATCTGGTCGGATCCCAGGCTTCGCAGTAACATATATGAAATTAACTGTTATCTGGTCGGATTCCAGGCTTCGCGGAAAATTGAAGTTAAATTGTCATCTGGTCGGATTCCAGATTTCGCAGAAACTTGCTCGGGAGTATAAAATTAAATTTTGTCTGGTCGGATTCCAGGTTTCGCAGCAAATTGAAGTTAAACTGTTATCTCGTCAGATCCTAAATTTCACAGTAACTTAGATGAAATTAACTATTATCTGGTCAAATTCCAGGCTTCGCAGCAAATTGAAGTTAAACTATTATCTGGTCAGATCTCAGGCTTCGCAGTAACCGGTGAAAGGATGAAGTTAATTGTTATCTAGTCGGATTCCAGGCTTCGAAGCAACTCGCTTGAAAGGATGAAGTTAACTGTTATGTGGTCGGATTCCAGGCTTCGCAACAACTTATTAGGATAGTAACGACTCCATTGAGGATTGTACTGACTCCACCGAGGATTAATGGGTTTTGTCCATTGATTTGTGATAGTCTGAGAGGCCAACTCAAGATGTGGAATTTGTAGTTTGTTGGGGAAATAAACCTAGTTAAATAGAATATTTTGACGACCTTCAAGGGAAGTGATTTCTTTAGGTAGAACTCCACAAGGATTCTTTTTAAGACCAACTCAACTGGGGAGAGGGTTATTGAGAGATTGGAACTCTGGATGGGGATCGTATGAATCCGTCTTTGTGGGGATAATCTTACTGAAGTGACTCTGAGGGGACATCCCAAATCCTTAAGGAAATGCTTATTACTATTTTTATGCATACACTTGTTAACAATTTAATCATATTCATATGCATATGTTCATTCAATTTTAGTCATTGGACACTTTTGCACTCAAAAACAGAAAAACCAAAAAGTTTGCACTTCAAAATATATTTGTATTGATGTTTGCCTATGAATAGGAATTTTTGTACAAAGAGACAGAGATCCTAGTAAGAGGAAATTGTAGAAAGAATGAAAGGAAATACAAAGGGAAAGCAAAAATAATAGCCATGTGGAAGTGATCTCATTGTGTTCCAACTCCGCTATTGCCCCTATGTCTTCGAACATCATCCCTTGCCATTGAAAGAAGTTGATTGGATTAATCTTGGATCATTTGAAATCGGACCTTGGTAATAAAGCTAGTTGTAGAGATTCCACGGGACATAGTTATACGCTTTAATCCTTAACTTTTTCCTGGACTACCCTTTCGGGTTTTCATCCCACCAGGATACCCTTTTTTGCCCAAGCCGCCCTTTCAGGTTTTCAACTTGCCGGATGTACAATCTTTTGCATATATCCCTAACTTTTGCCCAAAACTTTTTGGTTCATTGGGATGCCCTTATTTTTGCCTAGGTTTGTCAACCTAGCGGGTCATTTTATGCGTAGTATTTTTTAATTATGTTTGTGTTCACGTGATGTGGGAATTCTTCACCATCCATAGTAGTTAGCATCATGGCTCCACCAGAGAAAACTTTCTTTACATCAAATGGTCCTTCATAAGTGGGAGTCCATTTGCCCCTGGGGTCGCCTTGTGGGAGAATGATGTGCTTTATTACCAAGTCACCAGTATGATACACTCGAGGCTTGATCTTTTTGTTGAACTCCTTGATCATATGCTTTTGATACATCTAACCATGATAAATAACAGCCAGTCGCTTCTTATCGATCAAGTTTAGCTGATCCAACCTAGTCTGCACCCACTCGACTTCACCTAGATATGCCTATTTCATAATCCTTAGGGAAGGAATTTGAACTTCTATAGGCACGACAACTTCTATGCCATATACCAAAGAGAAAGGAGTTGCCCTGGTTGACGTTCGAGCTGAAGTACGGTAGCCGTGGAGAGCAAACGGTAACATCTTATGCCAGTCTTTATATGTTACCACCCTCTTTTGCACAATCTTCTTGATATTTTTGTTGGCAACTTTCACTGTGCCATTCATCTTGGGTCAGTACGGAGAAGAATTGTGATTCTTGATTTTGAACTGAGTACAAAGTTTCGTAATCATATCATTTTTGAGATTGGTTCCATTGTCAGTGATGATCCTTTCGGGGATATTGTAATGGCAGATGAGGTTATTATTGATAAACCTGTCTACAACGTTCTTGGTAACTTAGGCATATGAGGAAAATTCGACCCACTTGGTAAAGTAATCAATGGCAATAAGGATGAAACGGTCTCCATTGGAAGCAGTAGGTTTGATCTCTCCAATCATGTTAATGCCCCATATTGCAAATGGCCACAGAGCAGTCATGACATTCTAAGGAATTGGGGGTACATGGAGCTTGTCAGCATAGATTTGACACTTGTGACAAGTCTTTGAGTGATGATGACAATCAGTTTCCATTGTGGACCAATAGTAACCAGCCCTCAACATTTTCTTGGCCATAGTGTGCCCACTAGAGTGGGTCCCAAGGATTCCATCATGCATGTCTTCCATAATTTTCTCTTCCTCCTTCTTCTTCACACACCAGAGTAGAGTAGAATCATGATTTCTCTTATACATGATTCCATTTCTTAGGAAGAATTTGGATGAGAATCTTCGCAAGAATTTCTTATCATTGATGGAAGCTCCTTCAGGATACTCTTGTGCTAGAAGATATCTGCTTACTTCATGGTACCGGGGTTTCTCTTTGTTGGTGTCAAGCTCATAACAGTGTGCAGGTTCATCAAATATTTCGATTGTAATCATAGGAGATTCGTTTTCTCATTTGACCTTGAACTTGGAAGACATTGTTGCAAAGACGTCAGCCAACTGATTTTCTTCTCTAGGTAAATGTTCAAAGGTGATCTCCTCGAAGTATGGTATTAGGGTTAACACAAGATCATTGTAAGGAATAAGGTTAGGATGCTTAGTGTCCCTTTCTCCTTTGACTTGACTGATCACTAGAGCAGAATCTCCGAATACGTTAAAGAACTTGATCCTTAAGTCAATGGCAACCTTTAGACCCAAGATGCACGCTTTGTACTCAGCCATGTCGTTCATACAATCGTTGCACAATATAGCAGTGAAAGGAGTATGGCAACCCTCAAGAGAAATAATAACAACACCAATTCCATTTCCCAAAGCGTTGGAAACCCCATTGAAAACCATAGTCCATCGGGATTCTTGTTCAGGTCCGTCATACTGTACAGGTTCTTCACAGTCAGTTACTAGCATAATATTCTCATCCGGGAAGTCGACGTTCATAGACTGGTAATCATTAACATCTTGATGGGACAAATGATCTTCTAATACACTTCCTTTGATGGCCTTTTGTATGGTATACTGGATGTCATATTCGGCCAGAATCATTTTCCATCTAGCTATTCGTCCAGAGAGAGCTGGCTTCTCGAAGATGTACTTGATATGGTCCATCTTAAAAATCAATAAAGTGGTATGAGTCAACATTTATTGCCTTAGCCGGAGAGCAGCCCATGCCAGAGCGCATCAAGTTTTATCGAGAAGTGAACATCTGGCTTCACAGTCGGTAAACGTTTTGCTCAGGTAGTATATTGCATGCTCGTATCCTCCAGACTCGTCATGTTGGCCCAATACACACCCCATTGAATTCTCTAGCACAGTCAAATACATGATCAAGGGTCTTCCTTCAACTGGAGGCATAAGGATAGGAGGCTCTTGCAAATATTCATTGATTTTTTCGAAGGCATCTTTGAAGTCGTCGTTCCATCTGACTACTTGATCTTTCTTCAAGAGTTTGAAAATCGGCTCACAAGTAGTAGTTAGGTGAGATATGAAGCGGCCAATGTAGTTAAGATGACCCAAGAATCCTCTAACTTCTTTCTTAGAACGGGGAACGGGCATTTCTTGAATGGCTTTAATCTTTGCAGGATCAACTTCGATGCCTTTACCACTGACCACAAAACCTAGAAGTTTTCCAGACCTTACTCCGAAAGTGCACTTGTTAGGATTCAACCTTAACTTGTACTTATATTAAACCTCTTAAACATCTTGTGTAGGTGATTGAAGTGCTCTTCTTCAGTTTGTGACCTTGTAATCATATCATCCACGTAGGCCTCTATTTCATGATGGATCATATCATGAAATAAAGCTACCATAGCTCTTTGATATGTTTCCCCTGCATTCTTCAATTTGAACGGCATGACTTTGTAACAAAAGGTGCCCCATTGTGTAACAAAGATGGTCTTCTCCATGGTTTCGGGAGTCATCTTGATTTGGTTTTAGCCAGAAAATCCATCCATAAAGGAGAAGACTTTATGTTGATCGATATTGTTAACCAAGACGTAGATATGAGGTAGAGGGAAATCATCTTTGGGGCTTGCCCTATTTAAATCCCTATAGTCTACACACATACGAACTTTTCCATCCTTCTTCGGCACGGGGACCACATTTGCAACCCATTGAGGATAAGATGTTACAGCTAGGAATCCTGCATTGAATTTCTTTATCACTTCCGCTTTTATCTTTGCAGACATGTCAGACCACATTCGATGAACCACAATGTCAGTATCCAAACCTGGCATGTCTTCATATGACCAAGAAAACACTTCAACATAGTCATGTAGCATCTAAACCAACCTTCTCTTGATACCAAATTATAAGTTGGCGTCGATCTTGACCTCTTTCTTGTCTGTCTCAGTACCTAGGTTGATAACTTCGATTGGATCTTCATGAGGTTGAATAGCTTTCTCCTCTTGCATTAGAAGTCTGGCTAGTTCCCCTGGTATTTCACAATCTTCCTCGCCTTCGTCTCCGGCTTGGTTAATTGGATGTTTGAAGTAATAATTGGCAATAGTAGATTCGTTGGCAATGAGATCCGGAGTGGACGAGGATCTGCAACTGTGTGTGTGCATGTAAGATACATGCCTATTTGAAAAATTCAATAAAGAAAAAGAAAGACAATGAGCACAAAATTTGAATACAAAGGTCTAATGCTTTTCATTAAATGATCATATGATAAATGAACATGAACAAAACCCTAAAGAAATGGACCATGGTGCCCCGGGAAAGGCACATGGCTTAAAACTCATTATTTGGAATTAGGATTACAGACAAAAGTTCTTGAATTGACAGAAAACAGTAAATAGTAATTATTTCTCATTGAAGGAGATCAGAGTGAACTCCTATGTGTGCCAATTGTTGAGCTTTCCTCTGGCAGTAGGATAGATCCATTCTTCAAAAGCACATTCATCGTCAGAGTCTTCCACAATGTTTACTTCATGATTTTCGATGCGAAAAGGTGGCCTTCCCGTGCGAGCGTGCCTGACCTCTTGATGTGTTTTGATGGTGAAACACATCCAAAATTTGTCTACTTTAAACGGAATGTTAGGAAGTTGTCCCTAGATAATACAACTTCCATCTCCGACCACGGAACAAGCATCTTTAAGTGAAACCATTCTTGGTACAACTTCATCAGCTTTTGATATGTCAAAGGAGATTTTGGTGGTGGAAACCATAGGAGGAACAACTTCGAAAGCCTGGTACGGAGTTTCTATAAATTCCCCAACCATTTCCACATACTTGAAGTGATTGAGGTGGCTCACCATAAATTCCTATTCACCACATACAGTGATAATCTTCCCTTTGATTGGGTATTTTAACTTTTGATGAAGGGTGGATGTTACTGCCCCTTCCCCATGGATCCAAGGGCGCCCAAGCAAACAAGAGTAGGCAGGAAGTATGTCCATTACATAAAAGGTGGAGTTGAAAATATGTGGTCCAAATTTAATGGGGAGGTCCTCCTCTCCATGCACCGTCCTTTTAGACCCATCGAAAACCCTTACAACTATATCACTTGGTTTCAACACTAGGCCTTCGCAATCTAGCTGGTCCAAAGCACCTTTGGGTAACACATTTAGAGATGAGCCAATATCAACTAAGACATGAGCTACAGTAGGTGCCTTGCATTCAATAGAGACATGCAAAGCCTTGTTATGATTCCTTCCAACAGGAGTCAAGTCAGCGTCAGAGAAACCTAATCTATTGTAAACCGTTAAACTCGCCACACAATTCTCGAACTGGTCAGCTGTAGTCTCTTGGGGCACATGAGATTTTTTCAAAAACTTGATTAAAGCTTGGGCATGAGCATCAGAACAGAGTAGTAATGACAACATGGAGATTTTGGAGGGGGTTTGCCGCAATTGTTCTACTATTTTGAAATTACTCTTCTTTATAATTTTCAGGATTTCCTCCATCTCTCGAGTGGAGGGCTCTTCAGCATCAACATATTTGGCAGGTGCCTCTATCCCTGCGGGCTCACTTAATTTTTCTTTGCCTCTAGTGTTGGCATTAGGTTTGTTATTGGTTATGTGAACGGGAGTTGTTGTAGTAGTCGGAGTTGAAATATCAGGGCATAAGATCCTCCCCGTTCTTGTTACCTTATTAGAACCTGGAATATTTATAACATTGTTGGTCTTGTCTTTATTGATCCATGAATCGTGCTTTATTCCATGATAGTAAAATTCGGCAACGTAGTTCCATGGAACTGCTTTGTCTGAGGATTAAGGAATCGGCTCAGGGGCAGTGATTATTAAAGGAGAAATTGTTGGTTCATTTGAAATCCTAATAGGACCCTTTGAGGAGATCCTAAGAGGCTTGTTGGAGATTGTTATTATGAAAAGGTCTTCAACTTTATTGGTCAAACTTTTGATGGTAGGAATTCTTTCAAACAAAATCTCGTGACTATCTATAAGGCGTTGAACACCTTTTTTCAGGCACTAGCATCCATTTATTTGTTCAGCACATCAATCACAGTCTTTTAAACAGCCAGGGAACACCCTAACTCTCAGCGAAATTCCATTCACAATAGTCAATGGAGTAGTCAAATTCTCAACGGAGGAAACAAAAGTAGTGTCATTAATCGCATTGACACCTTTGCCATGGTTCGACATTGGTGTAGTTATCACATTTGGAGTTGTAGGTGGATCAAACTCAATAGTTTTGTTGTCGATAAGATCTTGAATCTTGTTTTTTAGAGCCCAACATTGATCAGTTTCATGCCTAGGGCTGTTGGAATGATTTGCACTTTGGCATTAGGATTGTACTTCGGTGATGAGACATTGGGATTTGATGGCGGATCACACAATGCCACTAAGTTGGCCTTCAATAGATGTTTTAAGGCTTGGGACAGTGACATGCTAATCCTCGTGAATTCTCTTCTAGGGATTATAGATCGTTGATGGTTGGGTGATTGTCTTTGAGCAGATTGAGGGTTGGAGATTAACAAAACATTAACAGAGGGTCGATGATATTTCTTGGTACGGGCCTTTGCCCCATACACAACATTGGTTTCTTTCTTCCTAGTAAAGGGCTTCTTTACAGAGTTGGATGGAGAAGCAGATGTCATGGGAATTTTTCCACTCTTAATGCCACTTTCAACCCTTTCACCAGTTAGGATTAAGTCGGTGAAACCAGACGGGGAACTCCCAATTATAAAATTCAAAAATGGGCCAGTTAATGTACCCATGAACATATCAACTAGTTCTCTGTCAGTTAGTGGTGGTTGGACCCTACAAGCAATATCCCTACATTTTTGCGCGTACTCTTTAAACCCTTCATTATTACCCATTGTCATTCCTTGAAGGTGAACTCTAGTTGGTGCCAAATCAGCATTGTACTGATATTGATGATAAAAAGCAGTGGCCAGTTCTTCCCTTGAGTGAATGCGGGAACCCTCCAATTGGTAAAACCATTCTAGTTGAGTCCCAACCAGACTTTCTTGGAAGAAATGGACCCAGAGCTTCTTGTCAGTAGTATGTGGTTGTATCTTGCGGACGTAGGACCTCAGATGAAGTTTTGGGCATGAAACTCCATCATAATTAGTAAAGACTGGTATTTTGAAATTATGGGGAATAACGACCCCATGTACTAAGCCCAAATCACCAAAATCCAAACCATATACGTCTTGAATTTCAATAGCTTTCAGTATATCCTCTAACTGCTCGTATTTATCCTCTGTTGGTGGATAATGTTCATCAAAGTAGTCTTCATCCTCGGAAGCTTGATCATTTGCATCCCCAGCACGTGTGCTCCTTGCCTTTTCATCTTGGTTCTCATCTTCCTCGAATGACTCTTCAACTATCTGCACCTGACGGACTTGGCCTTTAATCCTTTTCTCCATGTTGATAAGGGCCTTCTTCTGAGTCTTCTTTTTGGCCGCCAGCAGTGTCATCAACTCTTGTTGTCCCTTGTCCAGGGTCAGCAAGGTCTCTTGGAACTGGGAATTCTGTGCTTGCAAATCTTTCAAGGTTAGCTCGATATCCATCTTACTGAAATACATAGTAGAAAGATGAGGAAACCTGTTATGGAATGCTTGCTTATGTTATGATGCATGAAATGCGTATGCAAATGATTTCAAGGACTTAGAAGATTTAAATTTGTTTAGACAAAGAAGGAACAAACATTAATTGCACTAATAAGTTCATATTGGTTACAACATGCCTCTTGGGCTTACATTAAAACAAAAGAAACAAAATGAACTAAATACACATAAAAAGGCACAAGTCTCCCATGGGCGCTTCCTCTTCGGAGTAATGTAGGAATTCAGGTCCCTCTCCTCGTGAAGTTTCCTCGTGAGCTCCAATATCTTCTTTTCTATTGCATAAAACTGGGCTTCAAATCTGTCTCTCTCCCCCTTTAGCTGAATCCAAGCTCTTTGCAAATCTTCAAGAGAAGTAGGCATATCAGGATGAAGGACAATATATGGAACATCTCCCTCGGTAATAGGCTCCATGATGATAGGTAGGATGGCTTCATAATGCATCATAAGGATTTGAGCGCGAGATCGCACCCACTTGAGATAAGACTCCAAAGGAATGGAGTTCTTATGCTCGAATGTCTTTCTATCAACTTTGTTAACCATACCCCAAGCTCGTATAAATCTCTGACGATAACCCCTTGGACATCACTCTCATAGTCAAATGCAATTCCTTGGACAAGTGAATCATGAGGGCCATCCCTCTTAGCATACCCAAATTGTCGCAAAGCCAAACAAGGATTCTAGTTGATACCTCCCCTAATGCCAAGTAGAGGGACATTAGGGAATTCCCCACAATGGTCAATAATAGTAATGTCCTCCAAGGACCGAGAACACCAATGAATATCAGAATGCGTGAGTGACATCAATCTATTAGACCATCTCATGCCTTTCTTATTCTTCACAACAGATCGAGGTAGGTGCGAAATAAACCACCTAGCCAACAGAGGAGTGCAAAACTTAAGAAGTCATCTTCTCTTCATGGTGCAGAGTGAAGAGAATGTAAGATATCCCCATGTAAAGTAGGCATCAGATTGTGAGATAGAAATTTTTTGACCGCGTTCACATATATGAGTTGGTTAGGATTGGGAAACACTACCATCCCATAGAAGATAAGAGCCAACACTTCTTCAAAGTTTTGTAAGTCCAAAGCATCCCAAAAATGTTGAGCCTTCTCAAACAAAAACTTGGCTAAAACCCCCTTAACACCGCTTCTTGTTTCCCAATTTTCTACAACATCGGACCGTTGCCAATGTAAAGCTTGAGCAATCTCCTAAGGTCTTGGTTCTCTCTCAATACCGGTGAATGTTAATTGATCAAGAATAGTCACTCCCAAGAGTTGAGAAAACTCCTCCATAGTAGGCACAAGTGGGTAATCAGGAAAGGTAAAAAATTGGTGTTTAGGGTCAAATAATTGGAATAACACATGTACCATATCCTCTTCAAAGCTTGTTGTAACCAAGTTGATAAGATGACCATATTTCTTGGCAAATGGAGAATCGTTGGGAACCCTTGATGCTAATTCCTTAAGTTGAGGAGGCACTTTCACAAGGTTGATTCGGATAGTGTTTCTTCGTGCGGAAGCCATGTCCTACAAAACAACACAAAGATAAATCCCAAAGTCCTTGGAATTGTTAGTGAAAATGCCATGTTATGATGTCATGATGTTATGTACAAATAAACATACACAAGAAAAACAAACAAATCCTTAGGTTTAGGCTTGCATGAGGTTTCATTGGTAAGTACCCTCTTGAAGTTTAGTTGGTTCAACCTGTCCTAAAAAGTTATCGGGTTCTAGGGGATCTCAATATCATTGATCTTTCTTCATTGGGCATTGTTTCAGTGCAAGCCTCTTTATTAGCAATCGAAATATCCTAAAAGTCAGATCCCAATAAGCGTAGTATCGAGTATCAACCAACTTCGGACTGCACCAAAGCCGGCTACCTCACTACTTCCTAATGGCCAAGTTGTTACATTAAAGGTTCTAAGGTTTGTTAGTGCTTCATGACACCACACAGCGGCCCTGTATTCTCCTTAAATCGCCATAAGGGATACCAGTACCCACAAATGTGCTACACTAACATAGCTATTGTCTCAACCATATTGGTCTATGCCGTACAACCTCCATAATTTTTTCTATTTACCTAATGGTGTTCCTAGATCCGAGTAGAGGATCAATACAAGCCCAAACAAGGACCCACAAATGTAAAGCAAACAAATTAAACAATGAAAGCAATTAAATGTGATCTAGCTCTGAATTAACCCCACTTAGAAGTAACTCCCCAGCAGAGTCGCCAGTTCTGTCATACGGTGGGAGAACTGACTTGGGTGTTTTGCATTTTATCGCAATTGTTGTAGATAGCAAGAGTCGCCACCGAATTTTCTTTTATCCAATAAAGGAAAGGGTGAAAAGAATAGGAAAGACCTTTAGATATATTTTCTTGAGTTCAGGGGGTAGGTTATGAAAAGGGAAGGTATTAGAACCCTTTTCATCTCTAGTTATCTACGAGCTCTTTGTTGCTTGATCACTTTGAAATGCTTTGTTTGAAATGTGTTTGTGATTGGTTTTGAAAGTATTTTTGGAAAGTTCCTTCTTTTTAGTGAACTTTGTAATGATTATCGTCTCTATAAGAATGCATACAAAGTGTTGACTTTTGAAAATATTTCATTTGAAATTGTAGGTGTGTTTGAAATGATGTTGTTTTGAAAATGGTTGCGAGCAAGCAACTACGAGCATTATACCTACTCAAAAGTCTTAGTTCTTTTCCTCCTCCTTTAGATATTGCTATCTTACCATTGATTGATAAGAATCCCTATCATTGGGTGTGAAGGGACGGGCATGGGTCATCGTATAATCATAGAAGACAACATTGTAGGATACCTTATCAATTTGTCGTAAGGGTCTAAGATCGTTTACCGAAGGCAACATCTAAGGGTCATTGTGGGACTACGATCTTGTATTCGAGGGTTATTGCTAAAGTATCCCACGTTCGAGGGACATGACTACTTTATTCGAAGGCAACAAGTGTGGGTTATCCTAGAGGTGCAAGTGTGCAAAGTGTATTGATTTCATGCATTTATTCTTTAATTAGAGTGGTCTATTTGTTGATTTTATCTTTCCATACAAACCCTAATTACTAGCATTTGTATTCGAAAGCGATAAATTGCGGAAATTTAAAGTCCTACGCTATTACATCGTTTAGGGGATGGAGATACAAATTTACAAATGGGGGGAAGACAAGTAATTTAAACCTATGTTACTATTACAACCATATTGAATTGAATATTAATGTACAAGATATGAAGATGCTATACAAAGATATAAATGTGATGTATAAACAAATAAAGAAAAATGTTTTTGTTTGTTTTCGATTATGAAAAGGTCTTGGTTTTAATTAAACTAAGTAAAAAGAAAATAAAATACTTTGTTTAAAAAAAAGAAATTAAATTTTTTTGAGAAGACAAGTATTTTAGGGTTTTGTAGAAAATAGTTTTGATTTAATTAAAATAATATGAAAAATTAATTGATTAAAAATCATAAGTTCTAAATTAATTTTAACTAAGAGAAAAGATAAACCTAAGTCTAAATATTAATTAATTTTAAGAAAATTAATTAATTTTAATAAGACAATGTTTTTTTTGTATCGACGCATGCTGTTTTGCATCGACACATGTCCGTTTCTAGTTCCTGGAAATTGAAAATAACTCAGTATGAGTCGACGCATGCACTTATGTATCGACTCATATCCCTTCCTGTTGCTGAAAAATTTAAAATTAACTCAATATGAGTCGATACATTCGCATTTTGTATTGACTCATGCAGCATTTCGTATCGATACATAATAAAATGCATCGACTTATAACCTGTTTTGCACATGATATGTGTCGACTCATAATTCGTATCGACTCATATTGCTGTTTTTTGCTTCTAACATTGTTTTGGTGCATACATGAGTTAGTTCTCAATACAGGGTTAGTGAAAATGAAAAGTAAGCATATAGTTAGCTTCAAGGGCAGTGATATCTATATTTTATCTTCACAAATGAACCACTAATGATGCTTGTATGAAGAGTTCAAAGTCAAGAAAAATTTACCTTGAAACTGAAATTTGTGCTTTGCTTTAGAGTTGGAGAAACCAAGTTGCAGGTGGCTCTCTTTGGAAAACGGTGATGATGTGTGACAGAAGTTGTTTTTGTGTTTGAACCACTCCTATATGATTTATTTAGAGTGTTTGGATGGTTTATTTGGATATAACTTGTAAGATGTGAGAGGTTCAGAGTTTTGGACTTCAAAGCTCAAGAGTGAGGGTTTTACGAATAGTTATGACTTTTTGAGAGTATGAGATTTTGAGGGCTTGTCTACATAACAAAAATCCTGGCCCTTTAGATTGCAAATTTCCTCTCTATTTATAGACAAGGTTTGAGAGGATGAGAGAGTTCGTTTCACAAGCTGTCAAAATTCTGGTTTGGTTGAGATGACACAACAAAGTTATGTGAAATTTGATGTCCCAATGCATGGTACAAAAGGGATCTTAAGTGTCTAGGATCTTCTAGGAATTTTTCTTCTTGCTTTGTCATTGTGTGTGCAACAAAACAGTTGAGAGGCTCAAGGAGAGATGACTTTGTATAAAGCATGCTTTATGTGAATGGCAATGGTGCCTTTGTGCCAAAAATGGAAACATGCAATAGACAATACTTGAATCACTTGGATAATGGTTCAATCAATTGTGTAAACATCTAAGTGTGGATAGATTTTCAAGTCAAAAGGCTTGCAAAGAAAGATTATGCAGCATGGCATAAGGATTTTGTTATGTGTTCTTCAACAAAATGACTTACTATTCAAGAATTGATGCCAAACTTAAGGCCATTGAATCTCCTATATCAAGTGTGATAAATTCATGCTCTTAGAAATTTTGGAAAGCTTTAAAAATTGTCTATAACCTTCATGTTGACCATTTTGGATAAATGAAATTGGAACTATGTGAAAAAATGCCAAGAAGTTGGGATAAAATCCTGACCAAAATCTGTTGAAAATTCCTCTAAGTGTTAGATGAAAATGTCATGATTTCGGGAATTTATAAATCACAATCCAATAACTTCTAGGATTTGATCAGTAAAGCAAAGTTATAGATCTCATCAAGATCTACAAATTACATGTTGAAAGTTTTCTTTGAATCATCTTGCATCTAGGTGAAAGAATGTCATGAAGTAGTGAAATTATCATGGTCAAAAACACTTAGGAAAAATTTCTAAGTCTTGAAAAGTTTGACTTTTCTCATTGACTTTTAACTTTCTTAATTTCTTAATGATCAATCTTAATATTCTTGAATGTCTTGATGAATTTTGATCTTTGAGACTTAATGTTGACCAAGAAGTCAAAGTTTGACTTTTGGTGTATCGATTGACTTTTTTTCAGTACAGCTGATTTTTGTTCATCTAGTCAATTGACTGAGCAGAATTTGTGATACAAGACTTGAAACTTGACATGAGCATTCTTGAAGGTCCATAATGATCCATGAAAGTCATTTGAAGTATTAGAAGTCCAATTTTTCTCGTGCAAGCCTGAATCATTGAAGATCTTTGTGAGAAGTATCTTGAGAAAAGGGAGGGAAAATTTTGGGGTACAACAATTGCTCCTGTTCAATCTTCTTAAACCTGAAAAGTTATATTGGCGTGTCCGCCATTTGTTACTTGAAGGTACCAGATGATTGAACACTAGAGTTCCCAGAAATTTGCACTTGATGATGTGTTGGTTGATTGACTTTTCCTAAAAGGAAAAGGGTTAGTTGCATGCAGACATATGCATGGGTAATGATGTTCTCAAAATAAATGAGATTGTGTTGTATGCATTTTTCATTTATGTAATATGATGTATGAATGTGAAATATTGTTGAAGTGTATATTTGTATTGGAAAATCAATCCTTGACAAATGTTGGGGAGCTTTGGGAAGTTAAATCTCGGACTACTGTTAGGGATGAAGAGTATGCACATCTTCATACCTTGTTTAGAATGTTTCTGCTAGGTATTCATGTTTTGTTGTTTGTGAACAAATCCGCTGGGGAACATTGATTTTGGCTCTTTTCTTGAGGAAACTCTGCGAGGAGTGTCGATTTCTGCTTGGGGAATAGAGTTCAGGAGTTGTCCATTACTCTACTTGGGAATTATATTTGACTGGAGAGATAGAAAGTTAGTTATTATCTGGTCGAAATCTAGACTTCATAGAAACTTTCGACTTGCTAGGAGTAATAAAGTTAACTCTTATCTGGTTGTATTCCAGGCTTTGCACCAATTTGTGATACAAGACTTGAAACTTGATGTAATACGGTGGAAGAACTGACTTGGTTATTTTACGTTTGATCGCAATTGTTGCAGATAGTAAGAGTCACCATCGACTTTTATTTTATCTAATAAGGAAAGGGTGAAAAGAACAAGAAAGACCTTTGAGATATTTTCTTGAGTTCGGGGGGTAGGTTATGAAAAGGGAAGGTGTTAGCGCCCTTTTTATCCATAGTTATTTATGGGCTCTTAGTTGCTTACTAGATCAATTTTGAAATTGCTTTGTTTGAAATGTGTTTGTGGTTGGTTTTGAAAGTATTTTTGAAAAGTGCCTTCGTTTAGGCAAACTTTGTAATGATTCTCGTCTCTATAAGAATGCATACAAAGTGTTGGACTTTTTAAAAATATTTCATGTTTTTGAAAGTGTTTTGTGTGTTTAAAAATATGTTTGTTTTAAAGATGGATTGTGAGCAAGAAACTAAGAACGTTCTACCTACTCAAAAGTCTTTTGTTCATTTCTCTCTTCCTTTGACATTGCTATTTTACCATTGATTGTTAAGAATCCTTATCTTTGGATGTAAAGGGACAGACGCGGGTTGTCGCATTGTCATAAAATGCAATGTTGTGAGATATCTTAGCCTTTTTATTAAAAGTCTAAGATCAGTTATAAGTGTGTTTTTTGTCCCCTGTGAGCCCTTGTAGATCTCTTTCCCCTCTTCAATTGGCAAAAAGAACCACCAAACTCCCCTGAAAAATGAGAAAGTTATGCCCTTGCAAAGTCAGGCAAAAATCAACAATACTTAGTGAAATTTTCAATCATCAAGATAACTTCAAATCCAAGTAACATACCAAACTTGAAATTCTCATCAAAATCAATAATCAATGGTCATCCCACATGAAAATACATATCAAATGCTTCATGTTGACCAAAAGTTCACTTGGTCAACTTTGACTTTGTTGACTTCGAGTAAAATGACTGTTTTCCCCCTTTGATTCAATTGAACCACTTCTCTTCAAAATTGGTGAACAAAATTTCAAACATATAATATACAAAACACATAGAGGCTATGGAAAGAGTTTCCACTCAAAATTACAAAGAATCTCTGATTAAGACTCAAACCCTAGTTTTGCACTCTTCATTAGGAGATGGCTACTCAAGCTTCAAAACACTAGTTCCACTGGGTATCATGAGAGACTCCTTAAACAAAATTGATTCCAATGATGATAAAAGAATGATGCTTCAATACTTTGGCTCATTTAGACCCCAATAAATCCAACTTGGGCAAAACCCTAATTTTGACTGATGAATCTAAAGGATGTGATTCTCCTTATAAACAACACAATACTCAATCTTCTGATGATTCAATGAGGTGGATAAGATATCTTGAGATATGTGATACCTTTGGGCTTGAAAGATCCATAGGTTTAGATGATAAGGCCCTCCTTGAGCAACTTGTTAATACAATCAATCTTCCAAAGCTTGAGGGAGACTTGATAGCCAAAATACTTTGATACCACCACAATGTATGGATGCAATGTAATATGATGTTTATGATGAAACATATGCCTAAATAAAGAGGGTAAATTTTGGGGTGCAACAACTACCCCTATTCAATTATCTTTAACTGGATAAGCGAGAAAAGTGACAACTTTCGAGTGTTCAGAGTTGAAGATGATTGAATACGAAAGAACCAAAAATATACACTCTTGAAGAAGAAGAAAAACCCCCCAAAGGCAAAGAATGTCAACAGACTCAGGATTAACAAGATACCAAATGAAATTGGTTTTAGAAAACAGAGGGTTTAATAAACACTGGACCTCCCAAGACGTGCATTAGAATGAAGTTGTAACGTAGATTTTAATAAAGTTGAAACATAACTAAAATTTAGAAGAGTAGACGAAACTAAACTTCAGAATAAATGTGCCAGGATAAAAATGGACCATAAAAAGGGGTGAGATTACACTCAAACCACAGAGAATAGGTGAAACTAAACTCTGGAAAAGAAAAGTACGCGGGGAAAGTGGCTAGAGTGCGTGATTCTAGGAGCACCTACTAATATCAAACTAAGATAGACAATATGAAGGAACTTAAAGAATCCCAGGAGTGAGGAACAAAACGAGACGAAACTCGACCCATAAAAACTAGTTAGACGAAACTAAACTAGATGAGTACCAGGACGAAACTGGATTTCATGCACAGGTAACGAGGCAAAACTCGACCCATAGAAAAAGTGATGAGAGTGCATGTTTCTCAGAGCACCTGCTGGTCTCGGATCGAGGGATAAATAGTAACGAAAACTGATAGAAGAATCCAAGGAACAAAAGAGACTGATTCCAAACAGGAACACAGTACGAACACTGCAAAGAGACTCGGTAAACGAAAACCGATAGAGGATCCAAGGTATGAAAACAAAACGAGACGAATTTCGACTCATTATAACTAGTTAGAAGAAACTAAACTAGATGAGTACCAGGACGAAACTGGATTTCATACACAGGCGACGAGATCGAAACTCGACCCAAAGCAAAGTGATGAAAGCACATGTTTCTCAGAGCACCTGCTAGTCTCAGATCAGTGGATAAACAATAACAAAAACTGATAGAAAAATCCAAGGAACAAAAGAGATTGATTTCAACCAGGGACGCAGTACGAACACTGCAAAGAGACTTGGCAAACGAAAACCGATAGAGGGTCCAAGGTATGAAATCAAAAAGAGACGAAACTCGACTCATTATAACTAGTTAGACGAAACTAAACTAGATGAGTACCAGGACGAAACTGGATTTCATGCGCGGGTGAGGAGACGAAACTCAAAGCTCGACCCAAAGCAAGGTGATTAGGGCGTACAACTAAAAACCTGTTGAAAGTGAATATCAGGACGAAATTGGTATTCAAAAGGTAAATCAATAAACCTCAGAATGAACCGGTGAGGGTAGTGAAGACTAAACCCGAGAAGACTGTGCCGGGGAAAAACTGAAGTACAATCAAGAGTAGGCACTCAACCAATCAAATGATTAACATCAAAAGGATATTTGTATGGGGTGAAACTGAGATAATGAGGATGAAGACCTCACTGGGGATATAATATGATGAATTAGCAAATTCGCTGGGGGGAAAACCAAATAGTAATGTCTTATGTTCCGATGCATGTTTGAATTATCTTTTATAGCGTAATGCACCATATAATGGAAATGCTACGCGTTTTAGTAGGTGCAATGTAATGACACATGTTTAAAATGCTTCACTGGGGAATGGTCAACTGAGAATCTAATAACCAAGAAGTCATAATTTGTCTAACTTGCAAAAATAAATTGCAGAATCCAAAGGAGAAGAGAAGATATAAGGAACCGCTGGAGAGGAAACCTTGAAGAGCTGAAAATTTGTGGGGAGTAACAACTGAGTAACCAGTAGAAATATGCTACAAACACTGAGAGGAGTTGCAAAAATAAATTGCAAACTCTGTTGGAGAAGATCAGGTCCAAACTGATCAACCGCAAGAAGGAATGCCAAATGAAGATGGGGCATTGTGGGAGAAGAACATGGCAAAACTGTAAATCTCTATAAAGGACAACGTGCAGCCGTGTTGAGAGTGACACCAAAATAATGGATCAAATGTGGGAAATGACACCTTTGCCGGGGAAACAAAACTTTGTTGAGGAAACAGAACTTCACTGAGGAAACAAAACTCTGTTCAAGAGTGCTTTGTTAGGGATTCCTGAACCCTTGGTATGCAACCATAAAGATAAATCACGAAGATAGTCTAACAACATCAACTTCACTGGGGAATTGGAAGTTTCATCCAATCCTCAACACTACCGAGGACGGTAAGGGGTTACTTTGACATTAACACTCTTTTATGGAAGGATGGCCTCTGTTCAACAGAGTAGTCGAATCTTCCTCTCCTGACAAAATTAATCTCTTCACCGATGTTCATTGTGTACGCTCTTTTTGATGTCAAACAATTGTTTTACATGCAGAAGGATATTTATTATGGGAATGACAACCCTGATGCAACAATCATGTAAACCTTGAATGTTATACCCCAAAATTTCTCCTCCTATTTTCACTCAAGACATGCCTCTAGAGGTCCTCACTTGTCCTAGGATGACCAAGAATTGACCAGACAAATTCTCCTCATAAGGCAATGAATCTCAAATTAGGATTTCAATTTCAATCAAGATGGTTGAGTCCAAAGGATCCCAAATATTCTCCATTATCCTAATATGTCCTCAGGATCATCCATGCCAAATTTCATGCCTTGAACAACAAGGTTTCTCAGTCAGCTGCTCAAGTATTGGAAAATCAATTGTACTAGGTCAAAAGTAAATTATGGCCCAAATACAGTCAAACTTCAAAAAATTTGGTCAACATCAATATTTTGAAGTAATGTCCATCATTTGATCAAGGGTTGATCATGATTCCTCAAGAAATGCTCCTAACTCATAAAAAGACAAAAATGGCAAATTAGGGTTTTTATAGGAAAAGTCAACCAAACTTTGACCAAGCATAACTTTCTCATACTTTATCAAAAAATCTCCAACCAAGGCTCATTTTAAAGAGAATATAATTCCCTACAACTCCTCTTCAACCCTAAAGTCCAAGAAATGCCTCAATCAAAAGATACAAGTTCATACATTACAAGTCCTTTCAAAAAGTCAACAAAAAACACCTTTTGGGTCAAAGTTCCTTACATGAACATGGAAGATCAAATTGAGATGAAACAAAAAAGGTTGTTTAGAGGACATCCTAAGCTTCCTAAAAAGTCCAAGAAAACCCTCTTAGGGTTAAAAATGAGAGAGATATGTCTTCCTAAAGTTGACTAGTTTTTGGAAATGTGCATGAAGCAAACCATGACCAAACTTTAATTTTTTTTTCAAATGGGCCCATGTTTTCTTGCTTGAAACTTGTTCCTAACATGACCCACGACCCCTGAGCTCACTCATGCATTATTTCATTATTTTTATTATTATTTTTGATTTTTTATTCATTAAAATCAAAATTAATCAAATAAAAGAGTGAAATAAAGAAATAAAATCCAAAATTTATTTTTATGACCACATGATGAGTCTAGAATCAGCTGGCAAATCAAGTATTTCATGCAAGGGATGATTGGAACAAAAAGAGCATGATTTGGCCTATTTTAGAAACTAAAAATATCCATGGCAAAATCAAATCTTTTCTCAATAATTCTTCAAGATTGCATCTGTTTTTGTTAACCTAATTTGTTCCATTATATATCCATGACAAAACCTGATCAGAAAAGAGGAGGTTGGCCGCACAAAAACTCACCTTCAAATTCCAAATTTTCAAGAGAAAGTGTGAATCAGTTTTGGATTTTTAGGTGAATTCAAAGGCATTTGAGGACTCAACAACAATCCCTGGACATTACTGAAGGTGTCACGATCACCCTTAAGCCCTGAAGCATCAGAATACGACTCCTACAAGTCACAGTTTGCCACACTTTTTCCAAATTCGTATTCTTACATTCTTGCATTATTAATCAATTTCAATTGTATATTTGTGTTTATATGGATGCATAGAAGGTTTCTGGATGTTTCAATTGAAGTTTATGTACCAGTATGGTGTTTCACCATTGTTAGGGTTCGAA
The DNA here is from genome assembly GCA_948472305.1 of Vicia faba. NCBI lineage: Eukaryota > Viridiplantae > Streptophyta > Magnoliopsida > Fabales > Fabaceae > Vicia > Vicia faba. The sequence continues at coordinate 1,200,239,984 of OX451738.1, forward strand.
ACCTTCAATTTGGGGTTTTTTAATTCCAGGCCAAATTAGGGCCACCAACGTGATCAGAAGAACAAGGAAAGTTGAACCATGGGCATGGGGAGAATTTTTTGTTGTTATTTCACAAGTTTGATGTTTGCAGGTGCTATAGCTACGGTGAGAAGTGTCATTAAAGCCTTTAGCGACGACAACGACAGTCACTAAAGGATCTGTGTATTTCAAATGAAAACGATGATGAGGTGTCACCTACGCGCATTTTTTGAAATTCAAATTTAATGTTTATATATATTATTTGTTTTCTTCTTCTCTAACAGGAACAACAACATGGCTGAGTGGTCAGGTTGTAGGCCTATGAAGCAAGGGTCCTGGGTTCAAGTCCCAACGACCCCCCCCCCCCCCCCCCTGGTTATTTTCTTTTTCTTTTCCATTATTTTTATTATTTATTATTTTATAAAAAAGGAAAATATTTTTTTATTAAAACTAATTCAAATTAACCTTTTTCAAACCAATCAAAATTCACCAAACAAGTTAATTTTCTTCATAAACACAATTTTTAATTAATTAATATTTTTTGTAAATAAATTTAATTATTTAATTAACTTGAAAATTAGGGTTCATTCACATGCTTAATTTAATTTTCTTTCATATAAAAAACATTAAAAAAAACATGTTTTAATTAATTTTATTTTCAATTAAATCATCAAAAAAAAATAGATTTAAGTTTTAAAAAAAATAATTCATGCAAATTGATTTAATTAAATATTAACTTGTTTTCATTAATTAAAATTAATTAGAAGAGTAGGTTAAATTTCAAATCTTTCTTTCATAAAAAATCACAAAAATATTTTCAAATGAGTAAATTAGATTTTTTAGGTTTTTGAAGTTTTTTCCAATTTCAATTCTCGGGCGTTATTATTTTGTCGTTCGATTATTTTTTTATTATTGATGTAACTGCGCCCAATTTGTAATAGTTTAATTAGGGTTTATAATTTCCACACTTTATTTTCCGATCATTAATTTTGTAATTTCCCCGAAGCCCTATAATAGTTAGGAACCTTTACTTTTCTGCAATTTATTTTCCCGCACAATAAACTACTTAGATGAATGGTTAATAGGATTGCATGGAAAGATAATGATTAATTGAACCTAGATAACCCTAAATGCGCAAGATAAATGAACAGAATTAAGAACACTTGCACATGCTCACCTCTAGGGTATTTCCCACTTTGGTTGCCTTCGAATACAGTCACAATTCTCTAAACGTGAGGATCTTTAGTGGCTGTCCTTGAGTCTAAGAGATCACTAGTCCCTCGATGACCCTCTCGACTGTTGCCTCGGTTAAAAAGTGATCTTAGGGCTTTAGGACAGTTACTAAGAGTTTTTTCCCAATTGCCTTTAATGACCGTACGTCACTTTCGATAGTCCCTCAAACATCCAACGACTAGGGCTACCTACTCACTAATAGTAGGATGGCAGTGTCTAAAGGATAGGAGGAAAAGAACAAACTTTTTTCGAGTATGTAGATAACTGTTAGGTACTTGCTCAAAAAATTCTTTTTACACACCACACTTTCGAACACTCTTCAAACAAATTTTCAAAATGCTTTATCACACTCTTGAGGAATGATACAAGGGTTATCATAAAGCGAATCTCCACACTAAGGCATTTTCAAACAAAAACTTTTTCACACGAACACCAAAGTAATTTTCAAAATGAGCAAGTACCTAAGAGCCCGTCGAAAACCACGGATGGAAAGGGTGCTAACACCTCCTCTTTCCATAATCTACCCCCCTTACTCAGAAAATCTCAAAAAATTTATTTTTCTGTTCTTTTCACCCTTTCCTTTGTTGGATAAAAGAAAAGTTGGTGGCGAATCTTGCTTACCGCGATATTTGTGAATACAAAATGCAAACCAATATTAATAGTCGATTCTGCCACTGTATCATAGAACTGGTGACTCTGCTTGGGAGTATTATAAAGTGGGGTTTACCTTAGGGTCTAGATCATTTTAAAATTTATTTCTTTGTTTGCTTTGACTGCTTTATCTTTGAGGGTTTGTTGGGGTATTCTTGTAAAGATCCTATACCCGGATCTGGGGCATCTTTTTAGCTAAACAGCAATAGATCATGGAGACTGTACAGCATAGACCGATATGGTTGAATCGATAGCTGTGTTGGTGTGACATTTTGGTGGGTACCAGTATCCCTTGTGTTGAATCGAGGAGAATACGGGCCCGCCGCGTGGTGTCGTGAAGCACTAACGAACCTTAGAACCTTAGTTGAACAAACATGGCCATTAGAAAGTAGTGAGATTGGATAAACTTGGTTGATACTCAATACTACACTCATTGAGATTGGAATTTCGGGATGTTTCGATCGCAAGAAATGATTGCTAAACTGAAATAATACCAATAAAGAAAGATCAGTGATATTGAGACTCCTTTTGTACATTAACCAATTTCATTTATCTAACCTATATCACAGATCACCATTGCTGGGTTTTTTTGTTTGTTTTTAGGGCTTTTCGTTTCAGGAAAAATTAGCCTTAGTGATGGCTATGGTTATGATCAGAAGACGATGACGAGTTCAACCATGGTCTTGGAAATCATTTTCATGGCCTGTAGGAGTTTTTTGAATGAGCACAACTTGTAGTGACGGCCTGCGTTCGTAGCTATAGGTATTACAGAGTTTTAGCAACAGATGGAGGAAGGGGATGATGCGTTGTCACCCCCTATTGGCCTGTTTAAATTCCGTGCCAAAATTCCACTAATGCATTTGTTTTCTTATATTATTGTTATTTTGTATTTTGTTAACAAATAAAACAGCATAGCCCAGCGGTCACCACGTTAGTGTTAAGGCATTCAGAGGCTAGAGGTCAGGGGTTCGATCCCTACCTCCAGCATTTGTTATTTTTCTAATTTCTTTCAGGAAATCATGTACACGCATGGGCCAGATTTCCACCATGGACATTCATTATCAAAGCACCAGATGGCCAGATCTGGTGGCCAAGCCTTGAAGGCACACCATAAGCCAGTCAACGCATGCGCACAGGATCACAAAAAAGTCCAATGGACCAACATCAATTGGGCTAACAAACTACTTTCAACACCTCTCAATATCAGGCCCAATTTCTCTTTCTCTCATACTTTGTTTATTTAATTTAATTATTTTATTTTGTTTTAATTAATTTCTAACCAATAAACAAATTTTGTTTTTTATCAAAAATCACAAAAATACTTTTTTTATCCACTCAAATTTTAGAACTTTTATTTAATAAATACTAATTAATTAATTAGGATATTAATTAGATAATCTTAATTGTTTTTTTTGCAAATATTTAAAATTAATTAGAAATAATTAGGTTTTAACATTCATTTAATTATTTTATTTTCTTTCTTAAATTAACAAAAATCCAAAAATATGTCATTAATCATTTTTTTTCATTAATTAATTTATGTAATAATCAATTTAGTATTTAATTTAGGACTCAATTTCTTTCCTTAAAATAAAAACAACAAAAAGCATTTTCTTTTAAAAGAGTCAAAACCCTAACTCGCATTCGATTTAATTTCCCTCGCGCTTTATTCTTCTTTATCCAATTGATGCATCTGCTTCCGGTATGTAAGAATTAATTAGGACGTTTACTTTTTATCGCTTTATTTTATTTTCAAATGGTTGCTTTTGGCGATGTAAATACCCGACGCCTTGTAATAATTTAGTTTAATTTCCGCAACTTTAATTTCTACAAAATTACAACTGCTAGATGTTTGATAATATGGCTTGCATGACCAAAATGAATGCTTAATCTTAAAATCAAATTAGATCACCCTAAACACGTGCAAAGATAAAAATAACTGAAAACAACACACTCGCACATGCGCACTTCTAGGATACACCCCACTTGGTTTCCTTCGTAAGAGGTCATTGAGTATAGGTTGTTTTAGAGGTCACCCTCATGTCTAAAAGATCATAGTTGCCTCGAAACAGTCGCCTCAGATATTGTTGCCTCAAACAAATGATCTAAGACATTAGGGTTACCGCTAAAGCGTCCTAACATTGCTTTAGTGATTGTATGTCCCTCTTTTGAATTGACCCTTAAACTCCAACGACGGTGCTACCTACTCACTAATAGTGGGATAGCATTGTCTAAAGGAAATTAGCATAAAACGATTCCTTTTTCGATTAGGTAGATTAGTTCTTAGATACTTGCTCATTCAAAACAAAACTTTTTTCACACTTACACTTTTACAAACAAGTTTTCAAATACACTTCATTACACTCTTGAGGACAGAAGCAAGAGTTAAATCGAAGTTGAAACAAAAACTTTTTTCAAACCCACAAGCACAAAGAAAACAATTTTGAAAACAATGAGCAAGTACCTAAGAGCCCGTAGATAACTACGGATGGAAAGGGTGCTAATACCTTCCCTTTCTATAATCTACCCCCCGTATTCAGAAACATCTCAAAAAAGGATTTTTTTTGTGCTTTTTTCCTTTCCTTATTGGATAAAATAAAAGTCGGTGGCGACTCTTGCTTACTGCGACATTTTGTGAACAAAAAATGCAAAACGCAAACCAGCATTCCAAAAAACAGCCAGTTCTTCCCACTGTATCATAGAACTGGAGTCTCTGCTGGGGATATTATTATAAGTGGGTGTACCTTAGGAATAATTCATATTGTTTTCAATTGTTTGATCTGTTTGCTTTATTCTTGTGGGTTTGAATCGGAGTTACTATAGATCCTAACCCGGATCTAGGGGATACCTTTTAGGTAAGTAGTAATAGACTGTGAGGGAACTGTACGGTGTAGACCGATACGATTGAAGCAATAGCTATGTTGGTGTGGCACTTTAGTTTGTACCGATATCCCTTGTGGTGGAACAAGGAGAATATGGGTCTTCTAAGGGGTCATTAAGCACCAACTGACCTTAGAACCTATAATTGACCAACTTGGCCATAGAACAGTAGCAGTATGCTACACTCATTGAGACCAAACTCTCACGATGATTCTAGCCGCAAGAAAAGGTTGCTAAACTGGAATTATGACCGATTGAGGGTGGTCAATGATATTGAGATCCTCTAGAACCCGGTTACTATTTCTAGGACAGGTTGAACCAACTGAACTGAAAGAGGGTAGTACCTAAACTCCTTGCCAGCCTGAAATCTAAGGGCTATCTGTGTGACTTGTTTTCCCTTACCATGTTTTCTATCTGTGAATACCTGTGGTGTGTTTCTATCATGACATCATGCATAATGACATTGCATGCATATTGCATTGGACTAACCATTTCAAAGACCAATGAGATTCATCTTTGTTCTGTTTTATAGATCATGGCATATATGCGTAAAAAAACTCTTCGGATCAGCTTTGTATAGATTCCCACTCAGCTTAGAGATTTGGTTGCAAAGGTTCCAGATACTTCCTCATTTATCAGAAGACATGGTCACCTCCTTGGTTTGGCCACTTCCAGATTGGATGAACAGATGATGAGTGTTTTGTGCCAGTTCTTTGATCCATTGTACCACTGCTTCACTTTTCCGAACTACCAGTTGGTCCCCACCTTGGAAGAGTTCTCTGATCTACTCGGCATTTCCATTCTAGAGCAGACCCTATTTACAGGTTGGGAGAAAGTCCTGGCCGGAAGAGATTGCTTCAGCCCTCCATCTGACAAAGGCTGAGGTAATGTCCAACTGGGAGACTAGGAGTGGGACAAAGGGCTTCTTGGCTAAATTCTTGGTTGATCGGGCTAATCAGTTTTGGGACAGTTTGGATTTTCAAGCATTCGAGGATATCCTGGCTCTTCTCATTTATGGTTTGGTGTTGTTTCCTAACTCAGATTCTTTCTTCGACGTGAATGCGGTGAAGATTTTCATGTCCCGCAATCCGGTGCCCACTCTCTTAGGTGACATTCTTCACACTCTCTATGCCCGTACTTCTTGGAAACGAGTAACCCTTATATGTTGTGCACCATTGCTGGCGAGGTGGTTTATTTCTCACCTCCCCAAATCAGTTTTGAAGAACAAGGAAAGCATGGGTTGGGCCTACAGGATTATGTCCCTTGCTCACACTGACATTATCTGGAGCACTAAGGACATGGAAGAAGTGGCTGTTATTGATCGCTGTGGGGAATACCCCAATGTTCCACTACTTGGGATTCGAGGAGGGATCACCTATAATCCTTGTCTGGCCTTACGACAATTTGGGCGAGCTAGGAGGGACGGACCTCATAAGTTGTTGATGCCAAGCATTGTCTTTGACTTCCAAGGGGATAGTGAGGAACATCGCCGCAGGTTCATACGAGCCTGGGATAGGGTGCACCAATCTGATCCACATGAGTTAGGGATGAAGACCTCTCTTCTGATGGAACCGTATCTCCGATGGGTTCGTACACGTGCTTAGAAGCTAGGGATGCCCTACGAAGATGTCTTGCCTGTGGTAGTTGAACATGCTGATGAAGAAGGGGTTCCTCCTACCATCCTCTACCCATACATGCATACTGACATTGGGGCATTAAAGAGGTCTTGGATGCAGTTGAGAGAAGAATGGGATACTTACAGAGAGAAGTATCACGAACAAGAGCGGAAGATCCTAAAGTTGACAAGGAAATTGGAGAACGAGCAGATCCTCAACGACTATGTCAGCACCAAAGGGAAACGACCATGGGAGTGCTGATGTCTTTTGTTTATTTCTAGTTTTGATTTACTTTTCAGTTTTTCTTTCTTGTAACGCTTTAAAGGCATTTGTCAAACATTGTTTCAAGTTTATCTAATAAAAGTTTGTTTCATTTTGGTTTACGAATTTGAATCTCCAAAGTCTTTGAAATCATATCATACGCATTTCATTCTCATGCACCTCATTATAGGTACCCTCACAGGTTTCTCATCTTCTTCGATGTTTATTTCAGCACATCATGTCTTCTAAAACATCAACTGATCAAGCCATCAAGGCTCTGCAAGCTCAAAACGCCCAGTTCCAGGAAATGTTCATGAGTTTGGCCAAGGGTCAGCAAGACCTGAAGACTCTTATCTTGAAGGATAAGAAGAAGAAGAAGAAGAAGAAGAAGAAGAAGAAGAAGACGGTCCTACTGAATATGGGTCGCAGATTCGGAAACAATTTACGGGAAGAGGTTGATTTGACTCACTCATCTGGAGGGGGAGAAAACCAAGAAGAAAGGAGGGCACTTAGCCCTGTGGTTTCTGACAACGAGACTGACTTTGATGAAGACCAGTATCCTCCGGCTGAGGATAGGTATAAACAACTCGAAGACCGGTTGAACGCAATGGAGGTCCAGAAAGTCCCTGGTCTGGACTTTGGAGATTTGGGTTTATCATCTAGGGTGGTGATTCCCAACAAGTTTAAGGAACCAATGTTTGCTAAATACGATGGGGTTTCTTGCCCAAAACTGCACCTTCGCTCGTATGTTAGAAAGATTCAACCATACACCGCTGATAAGAACCTATGGATCCACTTCTTTCAAGATAGTCTTTCAGGGACTCAACTTGAATAGTTTTACCAACTGGAAGGAGCTAGTATTCGTAATTGGGAAGACCTTGCTGCTGCTTTTTACAAGCAGTACCAATACAATACCGACCTCGCTCCCACGTGTACCCAACTTCAGGGTATGTCTATGGGTGCGGGCGAAGGTTTCAAAGACTACGCTAAAAACTGGAGAGACCTTTCTGGAAGAGTACAACCCCCGCTGGCTGACAGGGAGTTAGTAGATATGATTCTTGGGACCTTGTCTTGTCCGTATTTCAACCATCTGATTGGAAGTTCATCATCTGGGTTTACTGAGCTGATTATGACAGGGGAAAGAGTTGAAGCCGGTATCAAGAGCTGTAAAATACAGAAAGGTGCTTCATCAAGTACCGAAAAGAAGCCTTTTAAGAAGGAATCCAGCACTATTTATAGCTCAAAGAGCCATAATAGACCTGAGCGCCGCCAAGCAGTCAATGCGGTTGTTATATCAAGACCTGCTGTTGCCCCTCAGCGCAACAATCAGCCAAGAGCAGAGAGGCCGCGAAGACAATTCACTCAGATCCATATGACCCTATCTTAGATTCTGCCGCAATTGTTAAAGAACAACTTGGTGATTTCGAAGGAGGCCCCGAAGAATCCTAATACAACATCACTGTTGTACAATCAGAACGCCCACTGTGCTTTTCTCTCTGATAGCCCATGGCATGATACGGATGATTGTTGGGTTTTGAAGAATAAGGTACATGACCTGATTGATGCTAAAGAGGTTGAATTCGAAGCGCCTGAAAAGCCTAATGTTATGACTGCTCCGATTCCCAAGCATGGAGTGAATGCTGTAGATGAAGACTCGTTTATGGTTTTTGTGAAAGACATTGCTACTCCATTGATGATTGTGAAGAAGAACCTTCTGTTAGCTAGTTTATTTCTGGGTTGTGGCGAAGGTTGCCATCTGTGTTCCGTCGTACCTACTGGTTGCCATCTTTTGAAGTCAGGTGTCCAACGCCTGATGGATAATAAATAAATTCTGTTTGAGAAGGATTTTGTTCCATTGGTTCCTTTTGAAGACATTTATATAATCACCATTTTCGACAATGCTTCCAAGGCTTCCTCGAGAAAGCCTGTTAGAATTACATTTGTTCCGAGAATTGCACCGTTGATCATTACCATTCCTGGACTTATCCCCTATACATCAAATAAAGCTGTCCCATGGCACTACAGGGCTGACGTGTATTATCACGGGGTTAAACAAGACTTGAATGCTGAAAAGGCTGATACTGATGTCAGCAATATTGTTGGATCTAGTAAAGTCACCCGAAGCGGAAGGCTTTTCTCCCCTGAGATCTCTCCACCAACTGTTCGGAAGCCTATTATTATTACACCTACCAGTACATCTGCTACTGTCTCTATTCAAGTTCCAATCCTTACCCCTGTTGTCGAGTCATCTGACACTCGGGGCAAAGGGATCACCGGTGAGCCTGCCCGGACGGAGGCACCGAAGAGGATTACTGTTGAAGCCTCTAGACAAGAGATGGAGGAAATTTTGAAGATCATCAAAAAGAGCGACTACAATGTAGTCGAGCAGCTGGGGCAAACTCCGTCAAAGATCTCTATGTTGTCTTTACTGCTATGCTCAGAAGCCCATGCCAAGGCTCTGATTGCTTTCCTGAAAACTGCACACGTACCCCAGGAAACATCTGCTGACCAGTTCAAAGATTGTGTGGCTATTTTAACTGCTGATAATGGTTTGGGTTTCTCCGACGCCGACTTGACTGTCAAGGGGAAGAATCACAATGATTCTCTACATGTTTCAATCGAGTGCATAGGAACTACTCTGGCTCACGTGTTGGTGGATATTGGGTCCTCGCTGAATGTTTTACCCAAGAAAGCACTAGACCGGTTAGACTGTGAAGGGTTGATGTTGAAACCAAGCAACATTGTGGTTAGGGCCTTTGACGGGTCCAAGAGGATGGTACACGGAGAAGTGGATATTCCAGTTAAGGTTGGTTCTCAGATTTTCGCATCTACATTCTATGTGATAGACATTCGGCCATCTTATTCTTGTTTGTTGGGTCTCCCGTGGATCCACAAAGCTGGGGCAGTAACTTCTACGCTCCACCAGATGCTGAAATACCCATTGAAAGGGAAAATTGTTACAGTACGAGGGGAAGAGGAGTACATGGTGAGCCACCTCAACTCTTTCCGGTATGTGGAAATGGACGGGGAGTTCATTGAAACCCCGTGTCAACATTTTGAAGAAGTCCCCCAAACGCTGGCGTCGACTGAAACTATTACTGAAGATCCTCCAATGAAGATGGATTCCCTCAAGGATGCCCGGGCTGTTGTTGAGAAAGGTGGGTGTGCAAATTGGGGCCAACTCCCTGATTTTGCACATAAGACTAACAAGTTTGGTTTGGGTTTCACTGCAGAAGCTCAAAGGGCTGTTGGACGTGCGCAGATCGGAAGACCTCCCCTGTTTATCAGCAATTCAGGAGTGAATGCCATTGAAGACGATGATGAAGAGTATGACATTGAAAGCTGGATTTACCCAACTGCCGACGATGGACTAAGCAATTGGACGGCAAAGGACTTCGTCCCAATTTCTTTTATTACCCAGTAATGAGACTTTTGTTTTGAGTTTGTAACAGACAATTTTTGAACTTTACGGCCCGGTGTCTTACCCGAGGCACCTTGGCTTTGTTTGTGAGGGATTTAAATATATCATTACCATATATCATTAATAAAAGCATTGGACGTTTCTTGCATTTCAAATTTTGCGCTCCTTGTTTTTTCTTTTCTATCTTGCAAAACAACTATTTTACACACACTAACATATATAGGTCTACATCCACCTTGGATCCTACTGATAACGACTCTGCTACTTCGAGTTATGACTTCGGAAGTCCGATCAACTTAGCCGAACACGAAGGTGAAGATGATTGCGAAGTGCCTGATGAACTTGCTAGGTTGCTACTTCAGGAAGAGAGGGCCATACAGCCACATGAGGAGCCCTTGGAATCAGTGAATCTGGGTATAGAGGCATACAAGAAAGAGGTCAAGATTGGTGCAAATCTGGAACCTAGTGTCAAACAACGGCTGATTCAGATGATGCGTGACTATGTAGAGATCTTTGCCTGGTCTTATGAAGATATGCCTGGGTTGGATACCGATATTTTGGTTCACCGCCTGCCTACCAAGGAAGACTATCCTCCAGTGAAACAGAAAGTTCGCCTAATGCACCCAGAGATGTCTGAGAAAATCAAGGCTGAAGTGATGAAGCAGTTTGATGCCGGTTTTCTAGCAGTTACTTCTTACCCACAGTGGGTTGCCAACGTGGTTCCGTTCCGAAGAAGGATGGTAAAGTTCGAATGTGTGTTGACTATAGGGATCTGAACAGGGCGAGCCCCAAGGATGATTTCCCTCTGCCTCATATCGACGTTCTGGTTGACAACACCGCACAACATAAGGTCTTCTCCTTTATGGATGGTTTCTCCAGTTACAATAAGATTAAAATGGCTCCCAAAGACATGGAGAAGACAACTTTTGTTACTCAATGGGGTACCTTTTGCTACAAGGTCATGCCTTTCGGATTGAAGAATGTTGGGGCAACGTATTAGCGCGCCATGGTTGCTTTGTTCCATGACATGATCCATCATGAGATTGAGGTATACGTTGACGACATGATTGCAAGATCCCAGACTAAAGAAGAACATCTTGACCACCTTCAGAAGTTATTTGACAGGTTGAAGTTGTACAAGCAGAGATTAAACCCGACAAGTGAACCTTCAGGGTGAGATCTGGTAAGCTGCTGGGTTTCGTCATTGGTGATAAAGGTATTCAAGTGGATCCGGCAAAGGTGAAGGCTATACAGGAGATGCCAGCTCCCCAAACAGAAAAATAAGTCAGAGGCTTTCTGGGACGTCTGAACTACATTGCCTGATTCATCTCACACCTGACTGCTACTTGTGAGCCAATCTTTAATCTACTGAAGAAAGATCAAGTGGTAAGATGGAATGATGAATGTCAGGCTGCTTTCAAAAGGATCAAAGAGTATCTCCAAGAGCCACCTATTTTGATGCCTCCAGTTGAAGGGAGACCTTAGATCTTATACTTGATAATACTCGACAATTCAATGGGGTGTGTTCTGGGGCAGCATGACGAGTCTGGCCAAAAAGAGCATGCTATTTATTACCTTAGCAAAAAGTTTACCGACTGTGAGAACCGATACTCACTGCTTGAGAAAACTTGTTGCGCTTTGCCATGGGCTGCTCGCCGGCTGAGACAGTATATGCTGACTCACACTACTCTATTGATATCAAAGATGGATCCAATCAAGTATATCTTCGAGAAGCCTGCCTTGTCAGGAAGAATAGCAAGATGGCAGATGATCTTGACTGAGTATGACATCCAGAACACGACCCAAAAGGAAATCAAAGGAAGTGTATTGGAGGATCATTTGGCACATCAGGCAGTAGATGATTACCAGTCTATGAACTTTGAATTCCCGGATGAGAATATCATGATAGTAATCGACTGTGAAGAACCTGGACCAGATGAAGGACCTGAGGAGGGATCCCGATGGTCTATGTACTTTGATGGAGCTTCAAACGCTTTGGGCAATGGAATTGGCACCGTGATCATATCTCCTAAAGGCTCTCATACTCCGTTCACCGCCCGACTATGTTTCAACTGCACCAATAATATGGCAGAGTATGAAGCGTGCATCATGGGTCTTCGAGCAACAATTGACCTAAGGATTAAGTTTCTGAGTGTCTTCGGAGATTCCGCTCTCGTGATCAGTCAGATCAAAGGCGAGTGGGATACAAAACACCCAAATCTTATTCCTTACAAGGAGTATGTATTGACGTTGCTTCCACATTTCAAGGAGATAACCTTTGAACACTTCCCAAGAGAGGAGAATCAGTTGGCGGACGCGCTAGCTACAATGTCTTCTATGTTCAAAGTCAATTGGGACAACGAAGCTCCCTGGATTACCATTGAGAGGTTGGACGAACCTGCACATTATTGTGACATTGAGACTGAAGTGGTAGCAGATAAACCCTGGTTTCATAAGGTGAAGAGGTATCTTGAGGCTCAGGAATACCCCGAGGGTGCATCTATTAATGACAAGAAGTTTCTGAGGAGGTTCGCGGCGAAGTTCTTCATCAGTAATGACATCCTTTACAAGCGTAACCATGATTCAACCTTACTGCGATGTGTGGATAAGAACGAGGAAGAAAGGATCATGGTAGAGTTACATGAAGGTACTTTCGGAACTCATTCCAGTGGACACACCATGGAAAAGAAGATCCTACGGGCAGGATATTATTAATCTACTATGGAAGCTGACTATTATCAGCATTCTCGGACTTCTCACAAGTGCCAAGTCTATGCTGATAAGGTGCACGTGCCTCCAGTTCCTCGGAACGTCTTGACAGCTCTGTGGCCTTTTGCAATGTGGGGCATTGACATGATCAGCGAGATCATACCTACAGCTTCAAACGGGAACCGTTTCATCCTTGTAGCTATTGATTACTTTACGAAGTGGGTTGAAGTAGCTTCCTTTGCTACTGTAACCAAGAACGTCATGGCACGGTTCATTCGGCACAATCTGATCTGTCGATATGGTGTACCAGAGAGCATCATTACGTTTTTGCCCTAGCATAGTCGACTTCAAGATTTTTTGTCAACATTCTCATTTTGAAGGATATTTCATCATTTGATCAAGGGTTGATCATTATTCATCAAGGATTGCTCACAATTCATCAAGATTCAAAAGTTGCTAAATTAGGGTTTTGCAAGAAAAGTCAACCCAACTTTGACCAAGCATAACTTTCTCATACTTTATCAGAAATGACCAATCCAAAGCTCATTTTTAAGAGGATGCAAGTCCCTACAATCCATCTCCATACCCCAAGATCAAAAAATGCACTCACAAGATGTTATGAATTTGGACATTATAGGTCATTTTGAAAAGTCAACAAAATCCAAAAATATGTCATTAATCATTTTTTTTATTAATTAATTTATTTAATAATCAATTTAGTATTTAATTTAGGACTTAATTTCTTTCCTTAAAATAAAAATAACAAAAAGAATTTTCTTTTAAAAGGGTCAAAACCCTAATTCGCATTCGATTTAATTTCCCTCGCGCTTTATTCTTCTTTATCCAATTGATGTATCTGCTTCCGGTATGTAATAATTAATTAGGACGTTTACTTTTTATCACTTTATTTTATTTTCAAAGGGTTGCTTTTGGCGATGTAAATACCCGACGCCTTGTAATAATTTAGTTTAATTTCCGTACCTTTAATTTCTGCAAAATTATAACTGCTAGATGTTTGATAATAGGGCTTGCATGACAAGAATGAATGCTTAATCTTAAAATCAAATTAGATCACCCTAAACATGTGCAAAGATAAAAATAACTGAAAACAACACACTCGCACATGCGCACTTCTAGGATACACCCCACTTGGTTGCCTTCGTAAGCGGTCATTGAGTATAGGTTGTTTTAGAGGTCGCCCTCTTGTCTAAAAGATCATAGTTGCCTCGAAACGGTCGCCTCGGATATTGTTGCCTCAAACAAATGATCTAAGACATTAGGGTTACCGCTAAAGCGTCCTAACATTGCTTTAGTGATTGTATGTCCCTCTTTCGAATTGACCCTTAAACTCCAACGACGGTGCTACATACTCACTAATAGTGGGATAACATTGTCTAAAGGAAATTAGCATATAACGATTCCTTTTTCGAGTAGGTAGATTAGTTCTTAGATACTTTCTCATTCAAAACAAAACTTTTTTCACACTTACACTTTTACAAACATGTTTTCAAAAACACTTCATTACACTCTTGAGGACAGAAGCAAGAGTTAAATCGAAGTTGAAACAAAAACTTTTTTCAAACCCGCAAGAACAAAGAAAACAATTTTGAAAACAATGAGCAACTACCTAAGAGCCCGTAGATAACTACGGATGAAAAGGGTGCTAATACCTTCCCTTTCTATAATCTACCCGCCGTACTCAGAAACATCTCGAAAAAGGAATTTTTTTGTGCTTTTTTCCTTTCCTTGTTGGTGTTGTACCCCAAAATTTGCCCTCTCATCCTTCAGGAATTCATCCTAAATTCTCAGAGTTTTTTTTAAAACAAATCTAAGCCATGAATTATCATTCCTTTCCAAGTAAACCATTTACAAGAGCAAAATGGTCATTTGCAAGCTCAAAAGTCAAAATTTCTACCTTGAAAAAGTTAAATTCTAAATACTTAGAATTTTTCTATAAAAAAAAAGAGAAGAAATGTTTAAGAAAAAATGGCACTTCAGAACTTCTGAACCAACCTTCAGGCATAAACGGTCAGAAGTTGCAAACTTGGTTCAGCATATAACATTCAGTCAGAAGGTGGCTCTTCAGCAACTACACCAACTCAGTTAGGGGTTGTAAATGTGATTCAACACGTAATCTTTAAACAGAACATGGCTCTTTCAACAGTTACGCAAGTTCATCCAGAGTTTGTTAGAGAAATACAAATAAGACAACAAAGCCTGAAACCCCTTCAGAACATACTGGGATCAGAAGGTAATGGGATTAGCAGATTGGGTATAATACTGAAGCAGAATCTCTAAGTCCAGAGTTTTTAGAGGAAGATCAAAGGAGCATGTTGGAAAGTCTGGAAAACTCTCAGAATTTGCTGAGGCAACAAGACGCCAAGGTCAGAGCTTGGTTTACGTTGTTTTTTTGGTGAAGCAGAACTGCTGGCTCAGGTTTTAGGTAATGATGCAAAATCTCCTATTACAAGATTTCTGATTTTGACAAATCTCATCACCATTTAATGCTCATTAATACTCACAACCACTTTTGAGCATTCATCCAAGGGGTCTCTCCACGTGTGGCATGGTAACACCCTCGTGCAGGCTTAGGCATGGATCTATGCGCCACTTTTCGCCTATGGGTGTCACTTCTCCTTAATCATCGCTTACTGTTCTAACCTAGGCTCAAAAGTTGTCCATCATCACAACTTTTCATGAACTTCCTTCAAGAACAAGTTAACCCCTACTGCATAGTATTGGCGCCATTTAATGTTTAAAAATTCATAAAGCCTTGCCTATAAATAGGACACCATTGTCCATTAAAAGTCGGGGGTCAAAAAAATCCAGAAAAAAATTGCTAGAAGAGAAACAGAAAACTCTAGCAAGAAAACATTGTGAAACTCTGCCAAAATTCCTAGTGTTTCATAACTTTGAATTTCCTACCTCCAAACTTCATTGATATCCAATTTTGCTTCCTGACTAGAGAACGCCCATACAGTTTCTGACCATACATACATATATCTTCTCCATCCACCCATTCTAAAAAGAACCTGTCCAGAACACCATCAGAGCTAAAGCTAGCTCCAATTCACAGATTTTCTTCCAACAACAAGGTAAGCACATGCTGACTCTCATCACGCTTCTAAGCATCATCAGCTTTGCATGCTCAATAAACACAATGTAGATATCATGTTGTTGCTATACGTGTTCTGAGGAGTTTCATGCCTCTGAATGCTTAAGTAGGAAATGAATCAGTGTAGAACCTGCTTGTGACCTTTTTTGTTCTGTCTTCTGAAACCCTGTGACACTTGCTGAGACAGTCCTAGGCATGCCTTCTATTTTGTGGAAAAATAATAAAATTGCAGATGTTCTGGCTAGCACAGGGGGAAACCAAGCTCTGACTTTGACACCGGCATTTCTGAAGCCTGTTTTGATATCAATAGTATCAGAACTTCTGAAAATTATTATGTTTCCAGCAGGGTCAGAATTTCTGACTTCCCCACTAACAAACTTCTGTCTTGCAGCGCATTGGAGTCAGAACTTCTGACCTTCCCACTAATAGGTTTTTGTTTTGCAGGGCACCAAGTAAGAAGTTCTGACTCATACGTTTTCACTAACAGGTTGGTATCCTGCAGCAGGCCTGGGTCAGAACTTCTGACTTCCTCTCAGCAGCGCGCTAGCCCTCTCTCTCTCTTTCTCTTTTTCTTCCCCTTGTTATTTTTTTTTCTTCTATTTTTCTCGTTGAACAATCCCCATGTGCAAGTGTGTATCCCCCACCCCCTAAATATTGTAATAGCGTAGGATTTTACATTTCGGCATTTTATTGCTTTCAAATGTAAATGCTAGTAATTAGGATATGTATGGCAAGATAAAATCAATTAAATAGAAAATCCTAATTCAATATAAAATCATGCATGCAATAAAACACACTTTCACTCAAACACCCCTAGGGTTTCACCCACTTGTTGCCTTTAAAATGGCCATGTTATGCATGTTGAGTATCTTGGTGTGATACGGTGGGAGAACTGACTAGGGTTTTGCGTTTGTTTTCGCAAATGTTTCGGTTGAGCAAGAGTCGCCACCGACTTTTTATTTTATCCTAAGGAAAGGTTTAAAAAGCACAGCAAAAACCTTTGGGATTTTTCTTGGGTTCGGGGAGTAGATTATAGAAGGGGAAGGTATTAGCACCCCTTCTATCCATGGTTATCCATGGGCTCTTAAGTACTTGCTTAGATCAACTTGCCTTGGTTTTCAATTGTTTGAAATGGTGCTTTGTGTATGGCTTTGAAAATGTTTTGAAAAGATGCCTTGTATTAGGCTAACCTTGTAACAATTCTTTACTCGAATGTTTTACAAAAGGTGTTTTATCTTCTTAAAAGATGTTTCAAGGGTTTGAAAAGTTGATTTTTTGAAAGTGTTTGTGAAGTGGGTTTTGAAATTAGGCAAGTGTTTTCTTGGCAAATTGACAAGTACTTAAGAGTTTATCTACCCTAAAGTTTTCTCAAAGATTTTTGTTACGTTTTTAAACCTTTTGACAATTTTGTTCCACCATTGTGTTTGGTGGACAATCTTATCTTAGGATGTGAAAGGGACGGGCGCGGGTCATCGTTTGGACCATAATTGCAACGGCGTTAACTGTCTTTGGGCAATTTTCTTTAAGGGACTTGATCATTTGTTTTTGTTTTGTTTTGAAAAGTTTTATCGAGGGACTATGATCATTCAATTTGTTTGCTTTGCCCAAAGAAATTCAACATGCAACATGGCCCAATTATTTGAAGGCAACAAAGTGGAATACCCTAGGGGTGCAAGTTTGAGATGTGTTGTTTATTTTCATGCTCATTCATCTTGTATTAGGTCAAACTATTTTTTGTCGTTTTTTCGCATGCAAACCCTAATTCTAACATGGCATAATTAGAAAGCGTATAAAGTGCGAAATTTAAATTCCTACGCTATTACAACATAATAATATAGGGAGGGGGGTACAAATTTACAAATGGGGGATATTTAGACAAGAATTTAAATCTAAATTATTACATCATTTTTGAATATTTGCAAGGTAAATAAATTGCATAATTAAATGGAAATGAAGTAAATATGCAAAATGCAAAAAGAAAGTTTTTATATGTATGAAAAAAGTATTGTTTATGTAAAATAAAATAAGAAAATAAAAAGGTATTATTTTTGGAGTATTTTCATACTTAGGGCAAAAACCCTAATTTTAATCAAAATGAGTATTAATTAAATAATCCACATAATATTTATTATTTACATACAAGAATAAAATAAAATATGGTATATTTGTAAAAAAGGCATTGTTTTTAGTATTAAATGTTAAAAAATAAAAATATGTACATTTTTGGTATTTTTTTACTCTAAGTATATTAATATTAATATATATATATATATATATATATATATATATATATATATATATATATATATGTATATTTATATTATTTTAAATATGTACTATATATATAAATAGTAATAATAATTAATTTTTTAGAAAATAGTATTTTTTATATGAAACATTTTCAGAGGGTAATATAAAATAAAAATAAAAATAGAAGTATTTTTTTTTACATATTTTCCTATTTATCCTAAATAATAATATATATATATATGTATTTATGTATAAACTAAAGGAAAATCAAATAAAATCAAATAAAAAATCAAAAAATGGTGAGAAAAATATTTTCAAAATTTTAATGTGCTGAGAAAAAATAAACAAGTCAAACAAAAAAGGAAAAAGTCAAAAAGAATTAAAAATAAGGCAAACGGGCTTAGGGGGTGAGAAAATGGAAATAGGGTGCAAAAAAAAGAAGAAACCACACAGGCCCAGCCCATGTGGCTTCATCTTCAACCTTCGTTCAACAGCATTCAAAAACGCGCGCCCTGTACTCCAGTTGCTAACTCCTGATTCTTGCCTTTTTAACAAAAACTCATAACATAAAAAATGCTCAGCATGAAGAGACGATTCCAACCATGTATAGAACTTGACCTAACTCTCTAAGATGAGGGAGAATTTCTCCTCCCCCAGTTTCTGACCTAGTTTTTCTGCCATTTTCAAACTCCAAATTCTCTCTACTCAGGCAAAAGAAATGAAAAGTAAAGATATGTACATGTTCAGGGCTATGAGTAGAACCTTGTTTCTTCACAAACTTAAGACTAAAGATGCATAATAAGAGAGATACGAGTTCAAAGTTTTACCTACTCAGTTGAACTTCTATCTGGAGAATGAGGAACTTTCAGTGCAAGGTGATGATTGGAGAAGCTTCCTTGAGGTCCAGGGATGCTATTCCAATGTTTAGTTTGTCTTGAAACTTCTTGTATCGAGCTGTGGAACTTCAACTGCAAAAGGAAAAAATGAAAATGGTGGAAGCTGTTAGAGGGATTACAGGTCAGGTTTCTGCTTTTGGTTAGCTTGCATATGTTGTAAGGAAGGTAGAGGAACAAGTTTGGACAAGAATGCTTGAAGGGATTGAGAGATAGCACTCAAACTGCAGGCCTTGCCCTGTTTGAGCAGTTTGATGGTGTTTCTGAGATGGAGAGTGTTTGAGAGGCAAATGGCTCGTGCAAAAGCTTGGTTGGGATGTTTGGAATGTGTTTACAATATTTGCTTCTGTGTCCTTAGGCTGAGATGGAAGTTGTTACAAGTTATGGACTTTTCTTCTTTCTTAAGCAACAAAAGCAAGTTGGCTTTCTAGGCATGTAGGGGGCCTCCTAATGTGCTGCATAATCCTCTCTTGATCAGTGTGTTATGCCCATAAACTTGTGCCATTCAGATTTGCAATGTACCTTCTTGATTTGCAATTGGACATAAAGCTAATCTTTTCAAAAATGGAAAGTTTGCTTTTTCTAGAAATGGATCAATCTTGTGTACAATGCTTGAACTCATGGAACAACACTTTGGCACAATGAACAAGCATTAAATTATGGAGTGTAACTTGGTTTAAGGACCTGTAAAGTAGCACAAACTATGCTGATTTGAAAATGGTCCAAGTTATGAACATGTTCATGAACCAATCAAAAGTGGATTTTTGCCAACTTGTGAAATTCGAATCTCTCAAGTTATGAGGTTGTTTCATGAGTTCTTGGACATTTTGGAAAGCTTGGAATGTGTACTACAATCCATCTTTGAAATGCAAATTGAAATTCCAAGTGGAAGTGTATGCAAAATGGCCTTGAAGTGGGGTAGAAAACCTTGTCAAAATAGGTTAAAATTCTACTAAGTTAAAAATGGTTTAGTGCCCTTATTCAAAAAATTGTAACTTGAGATACAAGCTTCAAATGAGAAAACTTTGTGAATCAAAGTTGTAGATTATGCAACAAGCTACAACTTTCATGTTTTGACTTTTGTTTGAATCCAAATGGATCTTGGTGAAAAGGTGGGGCAAAGTTGGGAAAAAATTAGGGTTTTTCATAACTTAGAAAAATTCTAAGTTATGAAAAATTCCATTTTCTAACCCTAATTTGCAATTTGTGATTTCTTGGTGAACAAGTTTCATGATTTGGCATATTTTGATGAAAAATGAATCTTGACTCTTGATTTTGACCAAAAAGTCAAAGTTTGACTTTTCAGTATACAGTCAAAATTGATCAATTGACTGAGAAATTCAACTGTCAATCTTGTGTACTTGGGATCTTTTGAGTTTGTTGAGCATGTCAAGATGATTCCATGGGGCCCTTGAGTCCATATGTGAGCTTGGTTTGCCATTGGCTAGGTCAAACAGTCAAAAATTGCCTCTGTACAGTCAAAACCCTAAAAATGACCATTTTGCCCTTTTGGTGATCTGATCCAATTTCTTATGGAATTGTGGTCCAAACTTGATCAAATGATTCCTAGGAGTTCATAATGTTGATTTGGATCAAATTTCATGAGATTTGACTGTCAATTGGCCACAGTTGACTTTTTCCCCAATACAGTTGATTTCCAGGTCAACTGTCCAATTGACTGGGCAAAATTTGGAATCAAGACTTGAAACTTGGTACGGGTAAAATTGGGAGTCCAACATGAAGCAAGAAAGTCATCTTGGGCACTTTAGGTAAAAACATCTTTGTGCAAACACAAACCCTAATTTTGAGTCCACAGTGCAAGGAGAGGTCTTGAGCAGATGAAACCCTAACTGAGTCTTGAGCTTCAAAGGCTTTGTGGTGAGAAATCAATGAGAAATGGGAGGGCAAATTTTGGGGTACAACAGTTGCCCCTGTTCAATCTTCTTGAACCTGAAGAGTTAGATTGGCATGCTTGCCTTTCGTGACTCGAGGGTAAAAGGAGATTGGACACTAGAGTGCCCGGAAATTTGCACTCGTCAAAGCAATGGATACAGGAATGGGCTTAGAGATGCCATTTGGAGATGGGCTTAACGATGCCATCTGGGAGAGTGACAGAAATCTTGTCGGGGATGGGCTTGGAGATGCCATCTGGAAGGGAATATCAGGAAAGTGTCCAAGCTTCGGACCATTTCTGAACTGGGGGGTCTGAACAAGCAATAGATTGACATCCGTTGTTGGGAGGAATCTGTAAACTGTTTTCAGAAAATTGCATCTGAACAAGTTGATAGATTAACATCCGTTACTTGGGAAGAATCCATGAACTGTTTTCAGAAGTCTTGAGGTTGAATCAGCAATAGAGCCGCGTCCGTTGTTGGGAAGCGTCTGTAAACTAACTTAATAAGTGCATCTGAACAAGCTGATAGATTAACATCCGTTGTTGGGAAGAATCCATAAACTGTTTTCAGAAGTCTTGAAGAAGAATCTGAACAAGTGACAGGTTAACATCCGTTTACTTGGAGAACCCGTGAACTGTTTTCAGAAATCTTGAAGTTGAATCAGCAATAGAGCCGCATCCGTTGTTGGGAAGCGTCCGTAAACTAATTTCAAAAGTGCATCTGAACAAGCTGATAGATTAACATCCGTTACTTGGGAAGAATCCATAAACTGTTTTCAGAAGTCTTGAGAAGAATCTGAACAAGTGATAGGTTAACATCCGTTTACTTGGAGAACCCGTGAACTGTTTTCAGAAATCTTGAGATTTGAATGATTTTAGTCTGTCGACTGATCTTACCTGAAAAGGCAAAGAGTTAGTTGTATGCAACGCTATGATGCATGATACAATGTATATTATGTGTTATGAATGTAAATGGATGTGCATGTAAGCTGGAGAGCTGTCCTGCACAAGATAGATGAATCCGGGATAGCGGAAGATAGAAGTATCCTGACTGCTGCCGGGGAAAATGAGTCCTGGGTTGTTGCTGGGGAACCTGGAGCTTGGGTTGTATACCAATCTTCTGGGGAATTCCTGAAGTCTTCTACTGGGGAGTACCAAACTAGTAGACTTAATGCTGGGGAGGCCAGATTGAGAATCTTCAGCCTGGAGAGAAGTATCTCTGGAGATTTCACTGGGGAACTCAAGATTTTTCTTCCTAAAAACTCTGCGGGGAGAAGGTTTAAAAGTCTGACTCCGCTGGGGATTGTCCATTTGAAGCTTTTGATCTGCTGGGGATACTGAAGCTTAAACTCTGAGGGAAAATGATTTCCGGAAGATTCTCTGGCTGGGGATTTTGCAAAGATAAACTCCTCCGGGGATTGCATTGATAAGTTATTGTTGGGGAATTTTGACGAACTCTACTGGGGATGGGAAGAACTTTGGCGAGTGCGATCTTCCGTGGCTGCTAGCTGAGGATAACCCAGTTATAAGCCTCTGTGATGAATAACTTTGAATAAAACTAGGGGGAGACGCTCGTGCTCTGCGGGGAGTACCCTTCGGAACCTTACTGGGGATAAGTTTTGAGAATCTGCTGGAGATAAACCTCAGGGTTTGCTAGGGATTATGGATTCCAAATCTCTTGTGGGTTTCTTTCGAAAGGGTGCCAAGATATCCATCTGTACCTTCATCCTATCAGTAATCCTTTTTCTTAGGTGCACTGAGGAAGTGATCATGTTTCAAATGCATATGCCTATTTAACAAAACATTGGACGTTTCTCAAAATAAAACAGATAGCGCAAGAGAAAAAGAAAAGGGAAATGACACAAGTTTTTGGGAAGAGTATTTGTATTGATTTTCTTTGAGTATATTTGTACAAAGGAAACAATCATCCTAGTAAGAGGACTCTGTCGAAAACATTGAAAGATTTTATACAAAATAAAGGATGGCTATGTGAAATAATTCCATGGGATTCCATTCTGCTATAGCTTTCACAACTCTGAATATCTGCCCGCTCAGTGCTTCGTTTGACGATGGCTGGATTGATCAGAAACCTGGAATCGGTTGATGAAGAGATTGTCTTTGAAGTGATCCGACGAGACATAGTCATACGCTTTAATTCCCTAACTTTTGCCTGAATCGCCCTTTCGGGTTTTCGATCCACCGGGAAACCCCTTTTTGCCCAAGCCGCCCCTTCGGGTTTTCAACTTGCCGGGTGTACAAATTTTTTTTTGTTTTTATCCCTAACTTTTGCCTGAACCGCCCTTTCGGGTTTTCGGTTCACCGGGATGCCCATTTTTGCCCAAGCCGCCCTTTCGGGTTTTTGACTTGTCGGGTTATCTTATGCGTAGTATCTTTTGACTATGTCTGCGTTCGCAGGGTGCGGCAAATCGTCGCCGTCCATGGTGGTCAGAATCATTGCACCACCAGAAAATATGCTCTTGATCACAAATGGTCCTTCATATGTAGGAGTCCATTTGCCCCTGGGATCACTTTGCGGTAAGATAATCCGCTTGATTACTAGATCTCCGACTTGATACACTTGACGTCTGACTTTCTTATTGAAGGCCTTGATCATCCGCTTTTGATACGTCTGACCATGGCATATAGCAGCAAGTCGCTTCTCGTCGATCAGATTGAGTTGATCAAGTCGGGTCTGCATCCAATCATCTTCATTCAAACCTGCATCCTTCATGATCCTTAGAGAAGGAATCTGGACTTCCATAGGCAAAACAGCTTCCATGCCGTAAACCAAAGAAAATGGGGTTGCCCCAGTTGAAGTGCGTGTCGTCGTACGGTATCCATGCAGAGCAAATGGTAACATCTCATGCCAGTCTTTGTAAGTGACTGTCATTTTCTGAATAATCTTTTTAATGTTTTTGTTCGCAGCTTCAACAGCACCGTTCATCTTCGGCCGATAGGGAGATGAATTGTGATGATAAATCTTGACTGTTCGCATAATGCAGTGATCATTGTGTTATTCAGATTTGTACCGTTGTCCGTGATGATTCTGTCCGGAACACCATACCGACATATGAGATTTTGCTTGATGAAGCGGGCAACCACATTTTTGGTGACAGAAGCGAAGGAAGCTGCTTCAACCCATTTAGTGAAGTAGTCAATGGCAACCAGGATGAAGCGATGTCCGTTGGAAGCCGTGGGCTTGATCTCTCCAATCATATCAATGCCCCACATTGCAAAGGGCCACGGAGCAGTCAGGACGTTGAGGGGAACCGGAGGAATATGAACTTTGTCAGCATAGACTTGACACTTGTGGCAAGTACGGGAATGTTGATGGCAATCAGCCTCCATGGTAGACCAGTAATAGCCTGCCCTTAGGATCTTCTTAGCCATTGTATGCCCGCTCAAGTGAGTGCCAAATGGTCCGCTGTGTATATCAGTCATGATCAATTCTGCTTCAGCTTTGTCCACACATCAGAGTAACACACAATCATGGCTTCGTTTGTAAAGGATGCCGTTGCTCAGGAAGAATTTAGCAGCGAATTTCCTTAAGAACTTCTTGTCATTTACGGAAGCTCCTTCAGGATAATCTTTAGTCTCGAGATACCTTTTGATTTCATGGAACCAAGGTTGTTCCATTACTTCTTCAGTATTAATCTCGTGGCAATGCGCGGGTTCATCCATTTGCTTGATGGTGATTTGGGGAGCCTCGTTATCCCAGTTGAGTTTAAACATGGAGGACATTGTGGCCAGAGCATCTGCTAGCTGATTCTCTTCTCGCGGGAAATGCTCGAAGGTAATTTGCTCGAAGTGCGGCAGCAATGTCAGGACATGTTCTTTGTATGGGATAAGATTGGGATGCTTGGTATCCCAATTTCCTTTAATCTGGCTGATGACCAAAGCCGAGTCCCTGAATACGATCAAAGATTTGATCCCCAAGTCTATAGCAGCCTTGAGACCAAAGATGCAAGCTTCGTACTCAGCCATGTTGTTTGTGCAGCTGAAGCAAAGTCGGGCCGTGAAAGGAGTGTGGCATCCTTCCGGAGAAATGAGTACTGCGCCAATGCCGTTTCCAAGTGCATTTGAAGCACCATCAAAATACAGGGTCCATCGGGATCCCTTTTCGGGTCCGTCATACGGTCCGTCACTTTCAATGTTGTCCAAATTCATGATGTCCTCATCCGGGAAGTCAAATCTCATGGGTTGATAGTCTTCGATAGCTTGATGAGCCAGATGGTCAGCTAGTACACTCCCTTTTATAGCTTTTTGGGTGGTGTATTGGATGTCATACTCAGTTAAGATCATTTGCCATCTAGCTATCCTTCCAGATAAAGCGGGCTTTTCAAAGATATATTTGATAGGATCCATTTTGGAAATCAACAAGGTAGTATGAGTCAACATATACTGCCTTAGTCGGCGAGCAGCCCATACCAAAGCGCAGCAAGTTTTCTCGAGCAGTGAGTAGCGAGTCTCACAGTCGGTAAACTTTTTGCTAAGGTAATAAATAGCATGCTCTTTTCGACCAGACTCGTCATGCTGGCCCAAAACACACCCCATTGAGTTATCCAAGACGGTCAAATACATGATCAATGGTCTTCCTTCGACAGGTGGCATCAGAATAGGAGGTTCCAGCAAATACTCCTTTATTCTATCAAAGGCGGCTTGGCAGTCGTCGTTCCATTCCACTACCTGATCTTTCTTCAAGAGTTTGAAAATTGGCTCACAGGTAGAGGTCAGATGTGAGATGAATCTGGCAATATAGTTTATGCGCCCCAAGAATCCTCTAACCTCCTTTTCAGTACGGGGAGCAGGCATCTCTTGTATTGCTCTTACTTTTGTCGGATCGACTTCAATGCCTTTGTTGCTTACAATGAATCCCAGGAGTTTACCAGACCTAACTCCAAAAGTGCATTTGCTTGGATTCAGCCTTAACTTGTACTCTTTTAACCTGGCAAACAGCTTCTCCAAATGTTCAAGGTGCTCTTCCTCTGTTTGTGACCGAGCTATCATATCGTCTACGTAAACTTCAATCTCATGATGTATCATGTCATGAAATAAAGCTACCATGGCGCGTTGATAGGTTGCCCATGCGTTCTTCAGCCCGAACGGCATCACCTTGTAACAGAAAGTGCCCCACTGTGTGACAAAAGTTGTTTTCTCCATATCTTCGGGAGCCATTTTGATTTGATTATAGCCCGAAAATCCATCCATGAAGGAAAACACTTTATGCTGAGCTGTATTGTCGATCAAGATGTCAATATGGGGTAGCGGGAAATCATCTTTAGGGCTGGCCCTATTCAAATCCCGGTAGTCCACACACATCCTGACTTTGCCATCTTTCTTCGGTACTGGCACAATGTTAGCGACCCATTGAGGATAGGACGTAACAGCCAGAAAGCCGGCATCGAATTGCTTCATTACTTCTGCCTTAATCTTTTCAGACATGTTAGGCCTCATTCGGCGAACTCTTTGCTTGACTGGTGGACAATCCTCTCTTGTGGGGAGACGGTGAACCACAATGTCTGTATCCAAACCCGACATATCTTCATAGGACCAAGCGAAGATTTCAACATACTCATTCAGCAACTGTACCAAGCAATCCTTGACTTTTGGTTCCAAGTTGGCACCCACTTGCACTTCCTTCCGATCCTCCTCGGTTCCCAAGTTAACAGTTTCCAATGGCTCTTCATGCGGTAAGATGGCCCTTTCCTCTTGTTGCAGAAGTCTGGCTAGTTCCCCGGGTACTTCACAACCTTCGTCATCCTCATACTCGGCTAGATTGACCAGATCTTCAGAATTATTGAAAGATACAGCAGAATAGTCACCCATGGAATCCGGAGTGGATGGGTACCTGCATTGGTGAGTGTGGGTGTGTGTAAGGGATAGCCATCCTTAAAAAAAAATGCAAAAGGAAAGAAAATGAACATAAGCAGTTTATCAAATGAAAAACGTCCAATGAATCATTAAATATGGCATATGAATATGAAAAATAATCAAAACCCTTACAAGTGGACCTACATGCCCCGGGCAAGGCAGGAGGTGAAAAAGATAGCGTACAGATTGTTTGAAAGTAAAATATTACAGACCAAATAGGAAATGTTTAATAGATAAATTACTGATGAATAAAAGTGATGGGGACAAAGTCTTTAGCCTCCCAATTGCTCAACCCTCCTCTGACAGTTGGATAAATCCAATCTTCAATGTTGCTTTCCTTGTCTTCATCTTCCAGGGCGTTGATTCGGTAAGGAGAAATTTTGACGGGCGCTCTCTCAATCTTTGCACGGCGCATAGCTTTCTGGACGGCGGCTGTGAAACCTAATCCAGACTTATCAGTCTTGTGCGGAAAATCGGGTAACTGCCCCCATGCTGAATTCTTCCCTTCTTTCACTGCAGCTCTCGCATCCTCCAGAGATGCCATCCTGGCCATCTGCCTTGGTGTCTCAGTTGCCAACTTTGCCACTGCTATCTCAGGAAGCACTTCTTCGAAATGTTGAAACGGTGTCTCAATGAACTCTCCTTCAACCTCCACATACCGGAAAGAATTTAAATGGCTAATCATGTACTCTTCTTCACCATGGACAGTAATGATCTTTCCCTTGACAGGATACTTCAGCATCTGATGCAGGGAGGAGGTGACTGCCCCAGCATGGTGTATCCAAGGTCTACCCAGCAGGCAGGAGTATGATGGACGGATGTCCATTACGTAGAAAGTGGATTTAAACACCTCATTACCTATCTTGATAGGAATTTCAACTTCTCCATGGACCATTCTCTTCGACCCATCGAAAGCTCTGACGACAATATCACTCGGCTTTAATTCCAACCCTTCGCAATCTAGCCGGTCCAAGGCTTTCTTAGGCAAAAAATTCAGCGATGAACCGGTATCAACCAAAACATGTGCAAGGGTGGTTCCGCGACACTCGATTGAAATATGCAACGCATCATTGTGGTTTCGGCCTTTAGGGGTCAGGTCGGCATCAGAAAAACCTAATCCATTGTCTGCAGTCAGACTAGCCACGCAATGTTGAAATTGATCTGCAGAGGTTTCCTGGGGCACATGAGCTGCCTTTAGAAACTTAATCAAAGCTTGAGCGTGCGCTTCTGAGCAAAGCAATAGTGCCAGCATGGAGATCTTGGAGGGGGTTTGCCCCAACTGTTCCACCACATCGTAGTCACTTCTCTTGATTATCCTCAAAATCTCGTCCATTTCTTTCTTGGAGGCTTCTGGGATCACCAAGGGTTGAGCCCTCGTCCTGACGGGCTCATCTTGTATTCCCTTTCCTTTATCAGCAATGGTAGGAGAGACAACACTAGGAACGAAAATTTCTTCAATCAAGGGAGTTCTGGCAGAGAGCTTTACTGGTGCAGGGATGACTTCTTTAGCTAATGAGGGTCCAAAGACTGCTTTTGGAGGAGCAATCTCTGGAGAAAATATTCTCCCACTCCTGGTGATTTTGCTGGTGCCCGCAATGTTGCTAATGCTGGCTTCTTCATCACCTGAATTTCCTTCAATTATTTCAACTTGCTTGATACCATGGTAGTAGATGTCACCACCATAGTTCCAAGGTATCGATTTCTCAGAAACATAGGGAACAGGCCCTGGCATTGTTATCTTCAAAGGTATAGACTTTGCAGCTGGTGTAATCTTAACTGGCTTTTTGACGGCCTCGGAAAGATTGGCGTGAATGGTTATGATTGAGACATTTTCAACATGAACTAGAACAGCATGAACTTTTTCGAACAAAATTTGTCGGCTATCCATGAGGCCTTGGATGCCTTTCTTCAATAGCAGACAATCAAACTGCAGAGAGTGGCAACAGTAACAGTCTTCTTTACATCCCGGGAAGATCCCGGCCCTCAACAAATTCAATTTAATGGTTAGCAGTGGAGTAGTCAGATCACTAATGTCGGCAACATACAGATCCTCTTCAATGGCATTGACATTCCGACCGTGCTTCGGCATAGGTGCAGATATCACATTGGGTTTTTCTGGAGCGTCAAACTCTACCTCCTTAGCCTCTATCAGGTCTTGGATCTTATGCTTGAGTGCCCAACAATCATTGGTGTCGTGTCCAACACTGTCTGAATGGTAGGCGCATTTGGCATTGGCATGATAATGCGGAGAGGACATATTTACATTCTTTGGCGCCTCCTTGATAGTGGCAAGATTCAACTTCAATAGATGGGGAAGCACCTGCGCTGGAGTCATATTAATACGGGTGAACTGCCGTTGTGGCCTTTCCACCCGTTGCTGATTTGGTCTGGTCTGGTTATAGCGAGGCTGCTCACTTGGAGTGTTTTGAATCATTACGGCCCCCACAGTTGGCCGACGCTCCACCCTCCCTGCTCTTCTCTGAGAATATACCATGGCTGTCTCCTTCTTAAAAGGTTTCTTCTCAACACTTGCAGCAACACCCTTCTGAATCTTTCCTGACTTGATGCCAGCCTCAATTCTTTCGTCTGTTAAGATCAAATCAGTAAACCCCGCGGAAGAGTTACCAATCAAATGATTGAAAAACGGCCCAGATAGGGTCCCAAGAAACATATCAACGAGCTCACGATCGGTTAAACGAGGCTGCACCCTGCCAGCCAAATCCCTCCATTTTTGTGCATATTCTTTGAATCCCTCACTTGTTCCTAGTGACATACCCTGAAGTTGGGTACGAGTAGGAGCAAGATCGGAATTATACTGGTATTGTTTGTAAAAAGCGGTGGCCAAATCTTCCCAATTTCTGACACTGGTTCCTTCTAACTGATAAAACCATTCCAACTGAGCCCCCGACAGGCTGTCTTGAAAGAAATGAATCCAGAGGTTTTTATCTGCCGTATAGGGTTGAATTTTTCTCACATAGGACCTGAGATGCATTTTGGGACAGGATAGCCCGTCGTACCTCACAAACACTGGCACTTTGAACTTTGGGGGAATCACAATTCCGGCGACCAAGCCCATGTCTTCAAAATCCAAACCCGGTACCCTTTGCAATTCCATGGCAGCCAATCTGTCTTCTAAACCTTTGTACTTATCATCAGCTGGAGGATATTGCTGGTCAGAATAATCTTCATCCTCTTCAACCTCTTCTTCTTCCGCATCAGACTCGGAAGGTACCGCAGGTCCACCTCCTTTGCTGGTTCCTTCATCGGAGATAGGAGGGAATTCAAGCACTCTCCGAGCTTCTCCGTCAAATCTTCTCCCTAAAGTAGCCACCCCGATCCTCTTTTTCTTCTTCTTCACTGGGTCCTTATTCCCCAGCAAGGTCTTGAGGTCCTCCTGACCTTTAGCCAAAGTTATCAGGAGTTGCTGGAACTGTGCATTCTGAGCCTGTAGATCTTTGACTGTTTGCTCGAGATCCATCCTACTGAAATAAACAGCAGATAGATAAGGAACCCTGGAGTGAGACCTGCTTATGCACATGATGAATGGTATGCTTATGTATGCAATGCATTCAAGGGTTTAGAACATTGAAAATTGTTTCAGACAAAGAAGAACGCACGTCATATTAATAAGAAGAAATTTGTTAGTACATAAATGCCCCATGGGCCAAATATTACAAAATAAACTTCTTAAGGCAGAAAGACATTGCGCATCCTCTTTGGTGCGATGTAGGTATTGAGGGCCTCTTGCTTGTGGAGTCGGCGGGTAAGCTCTAGAACTTTCTTCTCACTGGCATAGAAGCTAGCTTCAAAAGTGTTCCGTTCCTCTTTGAGCTGAATCCAACTTTTCTGCATTTCCTCCCACGATGTAGGCATGTCTGGGTGTAGGATGGTGTAGGGAACCTCTCCTTCCTTAACAGGCTCTTTAATCACTGGGAGAACATGAGGATAAGGCATCATTAGACTTTGGGCTCGGGCTCGTACCCACTTGAGATAGGGCTCAAGAGGGATGGAGTTCTTGTGTCCCAGAGTCTTGCTATCAACCTTGTTGAGCTTTCCCCAAGCTCTGATGAATCTTTGACGAAGTCTTTGCGCATCGTTGTCGAAGTCAAAAACTAAGCTAGGAATCAACATGTCATGAGGGCCATCCCTCCGTGCATATCCAAATTGCCTCAAAGCTAGGCAAGGGTTGTAGGTGATACCTCCTTTAATTCCAAGTAAAGGAACATTAGGAAATTCTCCGCAACGATCGACGATGATGACATTTTCTCTGGACCGAGAACACCAATGCACGTCAGAATGAGTAAGAGTCATCAACCGTTGGGACCACCGTGTACCTTGGTCATTCTTCAAGACAGATTGTGGAAGGTGAGAAATAAACCACCTTGCGAGGATAGGAGTACAGCACATGAGAACACCCCTCTTTCTCATTGTTCGTGTGTAAAATGAGTGAAGAATGTCCCCAAGCAATGTTGGTATCGGATTTCTGGACAAGAAGATTTTGACGGCGTTGACATCTATCAATTGGTCAGAGTTTGGAAACAGAACCAACCCATAGATCAGGAGTGCCACAATTTCTTCAAAGGCTTGAAGATCCAATGAGTTCCAACATTCTTGTGCCTTTTCAAACAAGAATTTTGCTAAGAATCCTTTGACGCCGCTTCTGGTTTCCCAATTCCCCTTGATGTCGGATGGTTGTCGATGTAATGCTCGAGCAACATCTTCCGGCTTTGGTTCCTTTTCCGTACCGTTGAAGGGTAGTTGATTAAGGATAGGGATTCTTAGGAGTTGAGAAAACTCCTCCAAAGTGGGTACCAACTGATAATCAGGGAAAGTGAAGCAATGGTGGAGAGGGTCAAAGAACTGGAATAGCACCTTCATCATGTCTTCTTCAATGTTGGTGTTGACTAAGCTGAGCAGTCTACCATGTCTTTCACTGAAGGATGAATTTTCCGGAATTCTTGAGGTGAGCTCCTTGAGTTGAGGAGAGATTCTCACAAGGTTGACTTGGATAGTATTTCGGCGAGGCATTTCCATGACCTACAAAATAAGAACAATGATGAAGATCCAAACCCTTGAAATGGTTAGTAAATGCATATGATGTTTATGATGTTTATGATGTATGTACAAAACATATGTACAAGCAAATCACACCAAACCCTAGTTTCAGGCTTGCATGGGGTTTCATAGGTAAGTACCCTCTTCAGTGTAGTTGGCTTAAAAACCTGTCCTATAAATAGTAACCGGGTTCTAAGGAGCTCAATATCACTGGATTGTTTTCATTGTTCATTGTTTTGGTTTAGCCACTTAACTAGCGACCAAAATATTCCAAGAAAACAACCCTCAATGAGTGTAGTATCGAGTATCTACCAACTTCGGACTGCACCAAAGCCGGTCATCTCACTACCCCTAATAAAAGGCCAAGATGGTCAAGTAAGGTTCTAGGTCATTAGTGCTTAGTGACATCACTCAGCGGCCCCGTACTCTCCTTGATTGAACTCAAGGGTTACCGGTACTCACAAATATGTCGCACTAATATAGCTATTGCTTAGACCGTGTCGGTATACCCCATACAGTTTCCACAACGTATTGCTATCTATGAATGTTTCCCAAAATCCGGGTGAAGGATTGTAAACCCAAACAATAGAGCCAAAGTATAAAGCAAGCAAATCAAACAATTAGTCATGCAAGAGGGTGATCTAAGCCCTAAGGTTACTCCACTTAAAAAAGTCCCCAGCAGATTCGCCAGTTCTGGTGATACGGTGGGAGAACTGACTAGGGTTTTGCGTTTGTTTTCGCAAATGTTTCGGTTGAGCAAGAGTCGCCACCGACTTTTTATTTTATCCTAAGGAAAGGTTTAAAAAGCACAGCAAAAACCTTTGGGATTTTTCTTGGGTTCGGGGAGTAGATTATAGAAGGGGAAGGTATTAGCACCCCTTCTATCCATGGTTATCCATGGGCTCTTAAGTACTTGCTTAGATCCACTTGCCTTGGTTTTCAATTGTTTGAAATGGTGCTTTGTGTATGGCTTTGAAAATGTTTTGAAAAGATGCCCTGTATTAGGCTAACCTTGTAACAATTCTTTACTCGAATGTTTTACAAAAGGTGTTTTATCTTCTTAAAAGATGTTTCAAGGGTTTGAAAAGTTGATTTTTTGAAAGTGTTTGTGAAGTGGGTTTTGAAATTAGGCAAGTGTTTTCTTGGCAAATTGACAAGTACTTAAGAGTTTATCTACCCTAAAGTTTTCTCAAAGATTTTTGTTACGTTTTTAAACCTTTTGACAATTTTGTTCCACCATTGTGTTTGGTGGACAATCTTATCTTAGGATGTGAAAGGGACGGGCGCGGGTCATCGTTTGGACCATAATTGCAACGGCGTTAACTGTCTTTGGGCAATTTTCTTTAAGGGACTTGATCATTTGTTTTTGTTTTGTTTTGAAAAGTTTTATCGAGGGACTATGATCATTCAATTTGTTTGCTTTGCCCAAAGAAATTCAACATGCAACATGGCCCAATTATTTGAAGGCAACAAAGTGGAATACCCTAGGGGTGCAAGTGTGAGATGTGTTGTTTATTTTCATGCTCATTCATCTTGTATTAGGTCAAACTATTTTTTGTCGTTTTTTCGCATGCAAACCCTAATTCTAATATGGCATAATTAGAAAGCGTATAAAGTGCGAAATTTAAATTCCTACGCTATTACAACATAATAATATAGGGAGGGGGTACAAATTTACAAATGGGGGATATTTAGACAAGAATTTAAATCTAAATTATTACATCATTTTTGAATATTTGCAAGGTAAATAAATTGCATAATTAAATGGAAATGAAGTAAATATGCAAAATGCAAAAAGAAAGTTTTTATATGTATGAAAAAAGTATTGTTTATGTAAAATAAAATAAGAAAATAAAAAGGTATTATTTTTGGAGTATTTTCATACTTAGGGCAAAAACCCTAATTTTAATCAAAATGAGTATTAATTAATTAATCCACATAATATTTATTATTTACATACAAGAATAAAATAAAATATGGTATATTTGTAAAAAAGGCATTTTTTTTAGTATTAAATGTTAAAAAATAAAAATATGTACATTTTTGGTATTTTTTTACTCTAAGTATATTAATATATATATATGTATATTTATATTATTTTAAATATGTACTATATATATAAATAGTAATAATAATTAATTTTTTAGAAAATAGTATTTTTTATATGAAACATTTTCAGAGGGTAATATAAAATAAAAATAAAAATAGAAGTATTTTTTTTTTACATATTTTCCTATTTGTCCTAAATAATATATATATATATATATGTATTTATGTATAAACTAAAGGAAAATCAAATAAAATCAAATAAAAAATCAAAAAATGGTGAGAAAAATATTTTCAAAATTTTAATGTGCTGAGAAAAAATAAACAAGTCAAACAAAAAAGGAAAAAGTCAAAAAGAATTAAAAATAAGGCAAATGGGCTTAGGGGGTGAGAAAATGGAAATAGGGTGCAAAAAAAAGAAGAAACCACACAGGCCCAGCCCATGTGGCTTCATCTTCAACCTTCGTTCAACAGCATTCAAAAACGCGCGCCCTGTACTCCAGTTGCTAACTCCTGATTCCTGCCTTTTTAACAAAAACTCATAACATAAAAAATGCTCAGCATGAAGAGACGATTCCAACCATGTATAGAACTTGACCTAACTCTCTAAGATGAGGGAGAATTTCTCCTCCCCCAATTTCTGACCTAGTTTTTCTGCCATTTTCAAACTCCAAATTCTCTCTACTCAGGCAAAAGAAATGAAAAGTAAAGATATGTACATGTTCAGGGCTATGAGTAGAACCTTGTTTCTTCACAAACTTAAGACTAAAGATGCATAATAAGAGAGATACGAGTTCAAAGTTTTACCTACTCAGTTGAACTTCTATCTGGAGAATGAGGAACTTTCAGTGCAAGGTGATGATTGGAGAAGCTTCCTTGAGGTCCAGGGATGCTATTCCAATGTTTACTTTGTCTTGAAACTTCTTGTATCGAGCTATGGAACTTCAACTGCAAAAGGAAAAAATGAAAATGGTGGAAGCTGTTAGAGGGATTACAGGTTAGGTTTCTGCTTTTGGTTAGCTTGCATATGTTGTAAGGAAGGTAGAGGAACAAGTT
The DNA here is from genome assembly GCA_948472305.1 of Vicia faba. Classification (NCBI taxonomy): domain Eukaryota; kingdom Viridiplantae; phylum Streptophyta; class Magnoliopsida; order Fabales; family Fabaceae; genus Vicia; species Vicia faba. The sequence continues at coordinate 1,200,274,953 of OX451738.1, forward strand.
TGGACAAGAATGCTTGAAGGGATTGAGAGATAGCACTCAAACTGCAGGCCTTGCCCTGTTTGAGCAGTTTGATGGTGTTTCTGAGATGGAGAGTGTTTGAGAGGCAAATGGCTCGTGCAAAAGCTTGGTTGGGATGTTTGGAATGTGTTTACAATATTTGCTTCTGTGTCCTTAGGCTGAGATGGAAGTTGTTACAAGTTATGGACTTTTCTTCTTTCTTAAGCAACAAAAGCAAGTTGGCTTTCTAGGCATGTAGGGGGCCTCCTAATGTGATGCATAATCCTCTCTTGATCAGTGTGTTATGCCCATAAACTTGTGCCATTCAGATTTGCAATGTACCTTCTTGATTTGCAATTGGACATAAAGCTAATCTTTTCAAAAATGGAAAGTTTGCTTTTTCTAGAAATGGATCAATCTTGTGTACAATGCTTGAACTCATGGAACAACACTTTGTCACAATGAACAAGCATTAAATTATGGAGTGTAACTTGGTTTAAGGACCTGTAAAGTAGCACAAACTATGCTGATTTGAAAATGGTCCAAGTTATGAACATGTTCATGAACCAATCAAAAGTGGATTTTTGCCAACTTGTGAAATTCGAATCTCTCAAGTTATGACGTTGTTTCATGAGTTCTTGGACATTTTGGAAAGCTTGGAATGTGTACTACAATCCATCTTTGAAATGCAAATTGAAATTCCAAGTGGAAGTGTATGAAAAATGGCCTTGAAGTGGGGTAGAAAACCTTGTCAAAATAGGTTAAAATTCTACTAAGTTAAAAATGGTTTAGTGCCCTTATTCAAAAAATTGTAACTTGAGATACAAGCTTCAAATGAGAAAACTTTGTGAATCAAAGTTGTAGATTATGCAACAAGCTACAACTTTCATGTTTTGACTTTTATTTGAATCCAAATGGATCTTGGTGAAAAGGTGGGGCAAAGTTGGGAAAAAATTAGGGTTTTTCATAACTTAGAAAAATTCTAAGTTATGAAAAATTCCATTTTCTAACCCTCATTTGCAATTTGTGATTTCTTGGTGAACAAGTTCCATGATTTGGCATATTTTGATGAAAAATGAATCTTGACTCTTGATTTTGACCAAAAAGTCAAAGTTTGACTTTTCAGTATACAGTCAAAATTGATCAATTGACTGAGAAATTCAACTGTCAATCTTGTGTACTTGGGATCTTTTGAGTTTGTTGAGCATGTCAAGATGATTCCATAGGGGCCTTGAGTCCATATGTGAGCTTGGTTTGCCATTGGCTAGGTCAAACAGTCAAAAATTGCCTCTGTACAGTCAAAACCCTAAAAATGACCATTTTGCCCTTTTGGTGATCTGATCCAATTTCTTATGGAATTGTGGTCCAAACTTGATCAAATGATTCCTAGGAGTTCATAATGTTGATGTGGATCAAATTTCATGAGATTTGACTGTCAATTGGCCACAGTTGACTTTTCCCCCAATACAGTTGATTTCCAGGTCAACTGTCCAATTGACTGGGCAAAATTTGGAATCAAGACTTGAAACTTGGTATGGGTAAACTTGGGAGTCCAACATGAAGCAAGAAAGTCATCTTGGGCACTTTAGGTCAAAACATCTTTGTGCAAACACAAACCCTAATTTTGAGTCCACAGTGCAAGGAGAGGTCTTGAGCAGATGAAACCCTAACTGAGTCTTGAGCTTCAAAGGCTTTGTGGTGAGAAATCAATGAGAAATGGGAGGGCAAATTTTGGGGTACAACACTTGGCAAAACAAAAACAAAACAAAAGATCATAGTCCCTTGATGACGCTATCTTGGTTGCCTATACAAAATGATCTAGTCCCTCAAAAATTGCTAAAGATACTTAGCACAATTGCTATCAAGGTCAATACGATGACCCACGCCTATCCCGTTTAACATCTAAATACAAGGTTTTTTATCAAATGCAATGGTAAAACAACACTGTCAAAAGGGTTAAAAATGTATAGGAAAGATCTTTGAGTAAAATAGGGTAGACAACTCTTAGTTACTTGATCAAAACTTGCAAAAACATCCTTGCTATTTTCAAACATACCTCACAACACAATTTCAAAACATTTCCCAAAAACAAACTTTCAAACATTGAAATATCTTTTCAAAAGACAAACACCTTTGTATATATTCAAACAAGAATCATTACAAAGGTTGCCTAGACAAAGGCCTCTTTTTCAAAGCATTTTAAAAAAACACATACAAAGCACCATTCTAAACAATTGAAAAGCAAAAGCAAATGATCTAAACAAGTAACTAAGAGCCCATGGAAAACCATGGATGAAAAGGGTGCTAGCACCTTCCCTTTTCATAATCTACCCCCCGAACCCAAGAAAACATCTCAAAGGTCTTTCCTATGCTTTTTGACCTTTCCTTTGGATAAAATAAAAAGTCGGTGGCGACTCTTGCTAAACTGAAACATTTGTGAACACAAACACAAAACCTCAAGTCAGTTCTCCCACCGTATCACAAAACTGGCGACTCTGCTGGGGAATTATCTAAAAGTGGAGTAACCTTAGGGTTTAGATCACCTTTACATGCTTATCTTGTTTGCTTTGATTGCTTTACATTTGGTTCTATTGTTTGGGCTTGAAATCCTCTACCCGTATTTGGGAAACATTCATAGGTAAATAGCAATATGTTGTGGAAATTATGCGGGGTATACCGACATGGTTGAAGCAATAGCTATATTAGTGCGACATATTTGTGGGTACCGGTAGCCTTTGAGTCAATCAAAGAGAATACGGGGCCGCTGAGTGATGTCATAAAGCACTAATGGACTTTTAGAACCTTTACTTGACCATCTTTGCCTTATTAGGGGTAGTGAGATGACCGGATTTGGTGCAGTCCGAAGTTGGTAGATACTCGATACTACACTCATTGAGGGTTGTTTTCTTGGAATATTTCGGTCGCCAGTAAAATGGATAAACTGAAACAATGAACATAGAAAATAATCCAGTGATATCGAGCTCCCTAGAACCCGGTTACTATTTATAGGACAGGTTAAGCCAACTAAACTTCAAGAGGGTACTTACCTTTGAAACCCCATGCAAGCCTGAAACTAGGATCTTGTGTGATTTGCTTGTACATATACTTGTGCATACATCATGAACATCATGAAGCATCATATGCATCCACTAACCATTTCAAGGGTTTGGATCTTCATCTTTGTTCCTGTTTTGTAGGTCATGGAATCACTTCGCAGGAAAAATATTCAGGTCAATCTTGTGAAAATTTCTCCTCTACTCAAGGAGCTTGTTTCCAAGATTCCAGAGAATTCTCCATTCAGTGAAAGACATGGAAGACTTCTCAATTTGGTCAACTCCAACATTGAAGAAGACATGGTGAAAGTTCTCTTCCAGTTCTTTGACCACCTACACCATTGCTTTACATTTCCTGGTTACCAGCTAGTACCTACTTTGGAGGAATTTTCTCAACTCCTGAGGATTCCTATTCTCCATCAACTACCCTACAACGGTACGAAAAGAGAGCCAAAGCCTAAAGATGTTGCTCAAGCTTTACAATTGCAACCATCTGATATCAAAGGTCATTGGGAAACCAGAAGTGGTGTCAAGGGTTTCTTGGCAAAGTTTATGTTTGAGAAAGCACAAGAATGTTAGAATTCTCTAGATCTGCAAGCTTTTGAAGAGATTGTAGCACTTCTCATCTATGGGCTGGTCTTGTTCCCAAACCCTGATCAGCTTATAGATGTAAGTGCTGTCAAGATTTTCATATCTCGGAATCCTGTGCCTATATTGCTTGGGGACATCCTCCACTCATTTCACACACGAACAATGAGGAAAAGAGGTGTTCTCATTTGATGTACTCCTCTTCTAGCAAGGTGGTTTATTTCTCACCTTCCCCAATCAGTCTTGAAGAATGAAAAAGGCTTGAGGTGGTCACAACGGTTGATGACTCTCACACATTCTGATGTTCATTGGTGTTCTCGATCTAGAGAAAATGTCATCATCATTGATTGTTGTGGAGAATTCCCTAATGTCCCATTACTTGGCATTAGGGGAAGCATTACCTAGAATCCATGTTTAGCTCTGAGACAGTTTGGTTATGCCCGAAGGGATGGCCCTCATGACATGCTGATTCTAGACTTGGTTTTCGACTTCGACAACGATACTCAAGGACTTCGACATAGGTTTATCCGAGCTTGGAGGATGCCCAACAAAGTGGATAGCAAGACACTGAGACACAAGAATTCCATCGCCCTTGAGCCTTACCTCAAGTGGGTACGAACCCGCGCCCACAGTCTTATGATGCCTTACCCCTACATTCTCCTTGTGATCAAAGAGCCTGTTATGGAAGGAGAGGTTCCATACACCCTCTTGCATCCTGACATGCCAACGTCATTGGAAGATTTGCAAAAGAGTTGGATACAACTCAAGGAAGAACGAAATACTTTTGAAGCCAGCTTCTACGCCAGTGAGAAGAAGGTTATGGAACTTACTCGTCGACTCCATGAAGAGCAGACTCTCAACACCTACATCACACCAAAGAGGATGCGCAACGTCTTTTTACATTAAGAATTTTGTAATATTTTGCCCATGGGGCATTTATGTACTAACAAATTTCTTCTTATTAATATGACGTGTGTTCTTTTTTGTTTGCAACAACTTTGAATTTCTGAATCCTTGAATGCATTACATGAATACATATCATTCATCATATGCATAAACAGGTCTCCACACCAGGTTTCCTTATCTTTCTGCTGTTTATTTCAGCAAGATGGATATAGAGCAGACGGTCGAAGATCTGCAAGCACAGAATTTGCAATTCCAACAAATCCTCACGACCTTGGCAAAGGGTCAAGAGGATCTTAAAGCACTGTTAGAAAAGGAAAAAGAAAAGAATAAAAAGAAAATAGTTGGTGTGGCCACTATGGGAAGAAGATTTAAGAACCAAGCTAGGAGAGTCCTAGATTTCCCCTCGACGTCTGATGAAGGGGCTGGCAAAGGAAAAGGAGCTACAGTACCTTCCGAGTCTGAGGCTGAAGAGGAAGAAGAAGAGGATGCAAATTACTCTGAGCAGCAGTACCCTCCTGCAGACGATAAGTATAAGAATCTGGAAGAACCGTTGGCAGCCATGGAGGTACCAAGAGTGCCTGGGCTGGATTTCGAAGAACTAGGGTTGATTGCTGGGATCGTCATTCCCCCTAAATTCAAAGTGCCTACATTTGCTAAATACGATGGTTTGTCTTGTCCGAAGATGCATCTACGGTCTTACGTCAGAAAGATCCAACCTCATTCTTCTGATAAGGATATGTGGGTCCACTTTTTTCAAGATAGTCTTTCGGGTACACAATTGGTCTGGTTCTACCAGCTTGAGAGGGTTGACGTACATAATTGGGAGGATCTAGCTGCTGCCTTCTACCGACAATATCAATATAACGCCGACTTAGCACCTACTCGTACTCAACTATAGAGTATGGGTATGGTCTATAATGAGGGCTTTAAGGAGTATGCCCAGAAATGGAGGGACTTGGCTGGAAGGGTGCAGCCACCATTGTCTGAAAGAGAGCTGGTTGATATGTTTTTGGGGACGCTATCTGGTCCATTATTTAATCACCTAATAGGGAGTTCATTGGCAGGGTTCACTGAATTAATTCTGACTGGTGAAAGGGTCGAAGCTGGCATCAAAAGTGGTAAAATTAAAAAGGATACATATGCTTCTACTGCCGTCAAAAAACCTTTTCCAGCCAAGAAATAAGTGTCAGTTGTTTACTCTCAAAAAGGCCGAGGAAGAGTGGAGCGCCGACCAATGATAGGGGCTGTAATGATCCAAAAGACTGCGGCTGATTAGCCTAGGAATGATCAACCAAGAACCAACCAACAAAGAGGGAGAAGGCCTGCTAGGCAGTTCACCAAAATAAACATGACACCTTCCCAGGTTCTCCACCATCTCTTGAAGCTGAACCTTACAACCTTGAGAGATCCGCCACAAAATCCGAATACAACTTCTCCTTTTTACCATGCCAACGCTAAATGCGCTTACCATTCAGACATCATAGGGCACGACACCAACAATTGTTGGGTCCTCAAAAACAAGATCCAAGATCTAATAGATTCCAAGGAGGTAGAATTCGACGCGCCCGAAAAGCCGAACGTGATTTCTACCCCAATGCCAAAGCATGGTCATAGTACCCATGCTATCGAAGAGGATCTGTATGTCGCTGCTTTTGATGACTTAATAACTCCATTGTTAATAATCAAGATAAATCTGTTGAAAGCCAGGATTTTCCCGGGCTATGAAAAAGATTGTTACCTTTGTTCGACTTTGCAATTCGACTGTCCGCTATTGAAGTCAGGAATCCAACGCCTGATGGATAACCAATAAATCCTCTTTCAGAAAACTCTTGTTACTCTTGTTACTCCAATCAATGATGTTTCTATAATCACCTTTTCCGGCAATCTTTCCAAGGTCTCCAAAAGACCTGTTAAGATTACACCCGATCCAAAGTTTGTACCGCTGAAGATTACTATGCCGATACCTATCCCATACAAGTCCAATAAGACAATACCGTGGAATTATAGAGGAGAGATCTTCTATCATGGTGTTAAGCAGATCGAATCAGTAGAAGATAATTCTGATGAAGAAACTCCTGACGTAGGAAATATTGCAGGGACAAGTAAGATCACTCGTAGCGGAAGAATCTTCTCTCCGGAGATTGCTCCTCCAAGGGCGATCTTCGGACCCTCAAGTGCTCCTGTGCCGGTCAAGATATTTGTGCGAAGTCCATTGATTGAAGAAATTGTTACTCCTGAAGTTGTACCCTCTGTCGTTACTGCTGATAAAGGTAAGGGAATCCAAGAAGCGCCCGTCAGGATGAGGGCTCAGCCTTTGGTAATCCCCGAGACCACCCAAAAAGAAATGGAGGAAATTTTAAAGATAATCAAGAATAGCGACTATGATGTCGTAGAACAATTGGGGCAAACCCCTTCAAAAATCTCCATGCTGGCCCTATTGCTCTGTTCCGAGGCTCATGCCAAAGCCTTGATCAAATTTCTGAAGACGGCGCATGTGCCTCAAGAAACTTCTGTGGATCAGTTTCAAGAGTGTGTAGCTATCCTTACCACCGACAATGGTCTTGGCTTCTCTGATGCCGATCTAACACCTAAGGGAAGAAATCATAATGATGCGCTGCATGTCTCGATAGAATGCAGAGGGACCACACTTGCTCATGTTCTGGTTGATACCGGGTCATCATTTAATTTCCTGCCAAAGAAAGCATTAGACAGATTGGACTGTGAAGGGTTGACCCTAAAGCCCAGTAATATCATTGTTAGAGCCTTTGACGGTTCTAAGCGGATGGTTCACGGAGAGGTGGACATCCCAATTAAAGTGGGTACAGAAATTTTCAACTCTACATTTTATGTGATGGACATCCGTCCTTCATATTCTTGTTTTTTGGGAAGACCTTGGATCCACAATGCTGGGGCAGTCACTTCTTCTCTACACCAAATGCTCAAGTACCCAGTCCAGGGAAAGATCATAACGGTTCATGGTGAGGAGGAGTATATGATAAGCCACCTTAACTCTTTCCGCTATGTGGAGTTAGATGGTGAATTCATAGAAACACCTTTCCACCACTTTGAAGAGGTTTCACGGCCAAGACAATGACTTATGTGCCTGCAGTTACCAAGCCTGTGTCCCGGATGTCATCCCTTAAAGATGCGAAGGCGGTGATCGAGGAAGGAGGAAGTACAGTGTGGGTTCAGCTACCAAATTTTCCTTTCAAGGTAGATAAGTTCGGTTTGGGTTTCACTACTACTAGTCAGAAGGTTTTGCGTCGCTCCCGGGCTAGAGGACCACCATTAAAGATCACTCATCATGGAGTTCATGCTTTGGAAGATGTTGAAGATGAGAGCAATTTTGAAGATTGGATTTTCCCGACCATTGAAGGAGGACTGAACAACTGGGAGGCGAAAGACTTTATTCCCATAACTTTCATTAATCAATAATTTATCTTTAGAACATTTTCCGTTGGTCTGTAATAATTTTTAAAGAATTCGTACACTCTTTTTGTCTTGTGCCTTACCCGGGGCATATAGGTCCATTTGTAAGGGTTTTGATTCTTCATTTTCATATGCCATTTTAAATGAATCATGGACGTTTTCATACATAAACTTTTGTGTTCATTTTATTTCTTTTTACATTTTATGTTGTTTAAAGGTGGCTATCCCTTACACACACCCACACTCACAAAATGAAGGTACCCATCCACTCCGGATTCCCTAGGTAACAATTCTGCTATGGCCTTCAGTGACTCTGAAGATCTGGTCAATCATGCCGAATACGAAGGTGATGAAGACTGTGAAGTGCCTGGAGAGTTGGCTAGACTTCTACAACAGGAAGAAAGGGCTATTCTGCCCCATGAAGAACTGTTAGAGACTATCAATTTGGGTACTGCCGAAGACAGAAAAGAGGTTAAAGTGGGTGCCAACCTAAAGCCGAATGTCAAAGAGCGCTTAGTTCAGCTGTTGAATGAATATGTTGAGATCTTCGCCTGGTCCTATGAAGATATGTCGGGACTCAATACAGATATTGTGGTTCACCGTCTCCCTACAAGAGAAAACTGTCCACCAATTAAACAGAAAGTCCACCGAATGAGGCCTGATATGTCTGAGAAGATCAAAGCCGAAGTGATGAAGCAGTTCAATGCCGGGTTTCTTGCTGTTACTTCCTATCCACAATGGGTTTCTAACGTTGTACCCGTGCCTAAGAAAGACGGAAAGGTGAGAATGTGTGTGGATTATAGAGACTTAAACAGGGCTAGCCCTAAAGATGATTTTCCACTACCACACATTGATATCTTGGTGGACAATACAGCTCAACATAAGGTATTTTCTTTCATGGATGGATTTTCAAGATACAACTAGATCAAAATGGACCCCAAAGACATGGAGAAGACTACTTTTGTTACGCAGTGGGGTACCTTCTACTATAAAGTGATGCCATTCGGACTGAAGAATGCTGGGGCAACCTATCAGCGAGCCATGGTAGCTTTGTTTCATGACATGATACATCATGAGATCGAAGTCTACGTAGACGACATGATAGCCCGTTCACAGACACAAGAAGAACATCTCGACCATCTGCGAAAGTTGTTTGTCAGGTTGAAGGAATATAAGCTCAGACTGAACCCTAGCAAGTGCACTTTCGGAGTCAGGTCTGGTAAACTCTTGGGATTCATCGTCAGCAACAAGGGCATTGAGGTTGATCCTGCCAAAGTCAAAGCCATACAAGAAATGCCTGCCCCCTGCACTGAAAAGGAGGTCAGAGGTTTCTTAGGACGCCTAAACTATATTGCAAGGTTCATTTCTCACCTAACGTCTACCTGTGAGCCAATCTTCAAGTTATTGAAGAAAGATCAGGTGGTTGAATGGAATGAGGACTGTCAAGTTTCTTTCAATAAAATCAAGGAGTATTTGCTAGAACCTCCTATCTTGATGCCACCCGTCGAAGGAAGGCCATTAATCATGTATCTGACTGTTTTGGATAACTCAATGGGGTGCGTACTGGGCCAACATGACGAGTCTGGTCGAAAAGAGCATGCCATTTATTACCTTAGCAAAAAGTTTACCGACTGTGAGACTCGCTACTCACTGCTCGAGAAAACTTGATGTGCTTTGGTATGGGCTGCTCTCCGGCTAAGGCAGTATATGTTGACACATACCACTTTGCTGATTTCTAAAATGGATCTAATCAAGTACATCTTCGAAAAGCCTGCTTTATCTGGAAGAATCGCTAGATGGCAAATGTTCCTGACTAAGTATGATATTCAGTACACGACCCAAAAAGCTATAAACGGGACTGTACTAGATGACCATCTAGCTCATCAAGCTGTCGAAGATTACCAATCCATGAAGTTTGACTTCCCCGACGAAGACATTCTGACATTGGACAACATTGAAGGTAACAGACCGTATGATGGACCTGAACAAGGATCCCGATGGACCCTGTACTTTGATGGTGCTTCAAATGCAGTTGGCAATGGTATCGACGCGGTACTTATCTCTCCAGAAGGTTGTCATACACCTTTCACTGCTAGACTCTGCTTCAGCTGCACCAACAACATGGCCGAGTATGAAGCTTGCATCTTTGGTCTCAAGGCTGCTATTGACTTGGGAATCAAATCTTTGGTTGTGTTTGGGGACTCAGCTTTGGTTATCAGTCAAATCAAAGGAGAGTGGGACACTAAACATCCTAATCTCATCCCATACAAAGAACATGTCCTGACATTGTTACCTCATTTCGAGCAGATTACCTTCGAGCACTTCCCGCGAGAAGAAAATCAGCTAGCAGATGCTCTAGGTGCAATGTCTTCCATGTTCAAACTTAACTGGGATAATGAGGCTCCCCAAATTACCATCGAGTGAATGGATGAACCTGCACATTGTCACGAAATTAATACCGAAGAAGTAGTGGAACAAACCTGGTTTCACGAAATCAAGAGGTATCTCAAGACTCGAGAATGCCCTGAAGGAGCTTCAGTCAATGACAAAAAGTTCTTAAGGAGATTTGCTGCCAAGTTCTTCCTAAGCAATGGTATCTTATACAAGCGCAACCATGATTGTGTTCTACTTCATTGCATGGACAAGGTTGAAGCTAAACGGATCATGAGTGAACTGCATAGTGGTACATTTGGCACCCATTTGAGCGGACATACGATGGCTAATAAGATTCTAAGGGCAGACTACTACTGGTCTACCATGGAAGCTGACTGTCATCAATATTCCCGTAGTTGTCACAAATGCCAAATCTATGCTGACAAGGTACATATTCCTCCAGTTCCTCTCAATGTCCTAACAGCTCCTTGGCCATTCGCAATGTGGGGTATCAACATGATTGGAGAGATCAAGCCTACAGCATCCAATGGACATCGCTTTATCCTGGTGGCCATTGATTACTTTACCAAGTCGATCAAAGCAGCTTCCTTCGCCTCTGTTACAAAGAATTTGGTTGCCCATTTCATCAATCAGAACCTCATATGCCGGTATGGTATCCCCGACAGGATCATCACTGACAACGGTACAAATTTAAAAAATACTATGATCACCGCTTTGTGTGAGCAGTTCAAGATTCAACATCACAATTCATCTCCCTATCGGCCTAAGATGAACAGTGTTGTCGAAGCTGCAAACAAAAACATCAAGAAGATCATTCAAAAGATGACGGTCACCTATAAGGACTGGCATGAGATGTTACCGTTTGCTCTGCACGGGTACCGTACCACGGTGCGTACATCAACTGGGGAAACACCCTATTCTTTGGTGTACGGCATGGAAGCTGTCTTACCCATCGAGGTTCATATTCCCTCATTGAGAATCATGAAAGATGTTGGTCAAAGTGAAGACGATTGGATTCATACCCGGCTTGATCAACTAAGCTTGATTGACGAGAAGAGACTTACTGCTATTTGCCATGGTCAGGCGTATCAGAAACGAATGATCAAAGCTTTCAACAAGAAAGTCAGACGACAAGTGTATCAAGTCGGGGACCTTATAATCAAGCGAATCATCTTGCCGCAAAGTGATCCCAGGGGAAAATGGACTCCTACTTACGAAGGACCATTTGTGATCAAAAACATATTTTCTGGTGAGGCTATGATTCTAACCACCATGGACGGCGACGATCTGCCTCACCCTGCGAACGCAGACATAGTCAAAAGATACTACGCATAAACGACCCGACAAGTTGAAAACCCAAAAGGGCGACTTGGGCAAAAATAGGCATCCCAGTGAATCAAAAACCCGAAAGAGCGGTTCAGGAAAAAATTAGGGATAAACAAAAAATCTGTACACCCGGCAAGTTGAAAACCCGAAAGGGCGACTTGGGCAAAAAAGGGTTTCTCGGTGGACCGAAAACCCGAAAGGGCGATCCAGGCAAAAGTTAGGGAATTAAAGCGTATGACTATGTCTCATCGGATCACTTTAAGGACAATCTCTTCACGGATAAGCTCCAAGCTTCGGATCAATCCAATCATCTGTGGACGAAGCGACGAATGGACAAGATACTCAGAATTGCGAAGGCTGTAGCAGAATGGGAACCCCATGGAATTGTTACACATAGCCATTTTTCTTTGTATAAATTTTTCTCAATTTTATGACAACATTCTCTTACTAGGATGTCTGTTTCCTTTGTACAAAATACTTACACAAAGTTAATACAAAGATACTTCAAAGTGCAGAAAATTGTTCGCCTTTTCTTTCTTTTTACACTTGTGTTTTATTTGAAAACGTCCAATGATTTATTAAATGAGCATATGCATTTGAATATAATCACTTCTTACAAATAAAACGAAATGAGAAAGAATAATTACTGATATGATGAAAGTATAGGAAGATGTCTTTAGGATACTCCAGGAGGAATCCCCTGCAGTACATCATCCATATCCCAGCAGAGTTAAGTTTCAAGAATCCCCGTCAGAGTTGAATTTTACGATTCCCAATCCCCAGTCGAGCAAAACTTTGAACTACAAACCCTCAGTAAGAATGAAACTTTCTTCCCCAAGCGGAGCCGAAACTTCAGCCTTTGAACACCAATGGAGACCATCCAGTTTCCCCCATTGTCCCTGAAGAGTCGCTTTAAAACCAGATAATTCCCCAGAGAGTTATTCTTCCCCAGTGAAGTCACCATGATCAAATCGGCACGTCATTAAGATCCCCAACAGAAAGAAAACTATGATCTACCAATCCCCAGCGGAAACCATTCAGTTTTCCCCCGATAACCCCCTAACGAAATGAAGATTCTCATTCTTGAAGTCCCCAGTAAATTGGCCTACAACCCAAACTCCTGATCTCCCCCAGCAGTTTGGCTTCTCGCCAGAGGTTGTCAAAGATCTTGAATCTCCAGCAGTGGTCATGGATTTATTTTCCCTGACAGCAGTCAAAGATTTTAGTATCTCCAGCTATCCAGGATTTATTTTCCTCAGCAAAACAGCTAATCAGCTTACATGCACATACATTACATTCATAAATCATGAACATTGATAAAACACATATATTGTATCATACATTTCATGCAACATAGCATTTATGTTTCAGTTGAACTTTTACCCTTTTCAGGATAAAATTAACAGCTACCTAAAACAGACGATCAAAGCTCAGAAAACGGCTTAGAGAGGCTCCAGACATGGATGCTCTCCTGTTTGCTTATTCAAATCAAAGGGCAGATTCCTGTTCCAGTTATGAAGCCTGGATTCGACCAGATTTTATCTTGACTATACTGAAGCTCGGAGGCGACCGGATAACCATTTGATTTCCTTCTGAAGACTGGATGTTGACCAGATAGGAAGTAAGGTATCATGAAGCCTGGATGTTGACCAGATAGAAATACAAGACTATGAAGCCTGGATGTTGACCAGATAACAGTAAGGTACACTGTGAAGCTTGGATGTTGACCAAATAACAGTTTACTCGGCTAATTACTTTGAAGCCCGAATCCAACTGGATATTAGTAGGCCCCAAAATCAAAGGGAAAACCGGAGGCGACCGGATAACCATTTGATTTCCTGCTGAAGACTGGATGTTGACCAGATAGGAAGCAAGGTATCGTGAAGCCTGGATGTTGACTAGATAGCAATACAAGATTGTGAATGTTGGTGTAAGCCCTAGAGGCCAATACTTTTGGTACTTGTATTGAATTATTTATTAATAATAAAAGGAATTTCTTTATTATGTTTGCTTTCCAAAATAATAAATTCCCTATAATGGTTTATTTGTTTAATGAAATGTTAAGTGTGACTTAATCATGAGATCCCATTAAACATAAGACACTATTCTTAAAGTATTCGTAGTCAAGCTTTAATGTGAAGTGGGATAACATTAAAGCATTAAGATTATTATAAAGATAGATTGATGATCACATCTCATGGATCATAGATAAGGAGTTATCAAGTCTTGACATAGATATTAATATTAGGAGTAATATTTATACTGGATTGACCTGCTATGAGAATACTACATAGAATGTTATGCAAAGTGTCATAAGTTATTCTCATGATGATAATGGTGTATACCACCCTTCGACCTGAAACCACTATGGACCCTAGATGTAGAGTCAAGTACTTTATTGTTGATCAAACGTCATCCGTAACTGGATGACTATAAAGACGGTTGATGGGTACTTCACAAAGCATGCTAAGGGACATGAGTGACCTAGATGGAATTTGCTCATCCTGCATAACAGGATAAATGTCTAAGGGCCCAATATTGAACTAGACAAGGGTGACACAGTGTATGCCTTGTGTTCAATATAGACATGAGGGCAAAAGGGTAATTGTACAACACAAATATTATCACGGAAAAGGTTTGGTCAGATCACATGACATTTTCGTGACTTGGGTAACAGTGATGTGTTGCTAGATACCGCTCACTGTTTATTATATTAAATGTGTGATTTAATATAATTGCCAACATCGCGAAAACCTACAGGGTCACACACATAAGGACAGGTTGATGAGAGATAGAATAAATAAGGAACATCGTAAGGTACGGTGCACTTAAGTGTAATACGGAAAGTGGTAAGGTACCACGTGGATAAGTGATATATGGTACATCATAAGGTATAATGTCCATAAGCTTAATTGGGCTTTTAGCTTATAGCCTTAATTGGGCTTTTAGTTTGTAGTCCACACGAGTGATTCTATAAATAGATCCCTTGTAATGAAGCAATTTCACTTGATGCAATTTCGTTTTTGATTCTCTCTCTCACTCATAAGGTTTCCGTTCGTGATCAGCTAGCACTGTGACCGAAAGCGATCTGTTCGTGTGGACTGAGTAGAGGCGTTGTTTTTCATCAACGCTCGTGATCACAACATCAAAGCTCTGAATCGCCACAAGAGGTAAATATTTCTATCACTGACCATGCTCATTCGTAAGGATCGCTAAAGGAAAATTTTAAATTCCGCTGCGCTTTTGATCGCAATTTTCCTTCAGTGGTATCAGAGCCACTTACGAAACCATGGATCTGATAGTTGTTTATGTTCTATATTTTCTGTTTTGATTCGATTAAAACCAGAATGAATTGAATAATAAACGATTAATTAAATTTGGCATCTTTTGTGTACGATTTGGATGATTGATGTTAACTATGCTTCGGAATCTGACATTAGTATGGTGAAGCAGCGATACATCGATCGTCCATAGGTTACACAAATAAGATCGATCACTTTTATATATGATATAAGTAAATCTGATGCAACGATGGTATATGGGATATACTGTTTCTATTTCGTTCATTCAAACACTTGATGATTGTTATTCCTTTGACCGATCACTGCTCATATGCTTCGGAATCCGACATTAGTATGGTGAAGCAATGGCATGTGATTAATCATACTGAATTATCAATCGAGATGTGTTTGACAGCATGAAACTATTGCATTAGGGTTCATGATGGCAGAAGGGTTGTGTTGTTGCAGAGTTATGCGATTAGGGTTGTGAATGCACAAGAGTTGTGCGAAAATGACGCCGATTTCAAATGAATTGTTCATTAAAATTTTGCGCCGGGCAGCAGAACCCCCGGCTAACTCTGCGTAGTGTGATCAATCGTCGAAATTTAATTTGCCTTTTTTTTAATTAACAAAATTTAAACTAATAATAAAAGTGTGTTTATTATTATTGTCTTGTGGTGATCAGTTATGGCCTTAGGTTTTTCCTTTATTTTGTTTTGGGATTGTAAAATACGGCCTGCGTGTCGTGCCTCTCTCTAAAATTCTTGATGTAACTTCTTTTCTCATCTCACTCCCTCGTATGTAAAACGAGTTTCTTTTATGTAATGTAATGTTATGAAGAAAGAGAAGAATACAATATCAAAGGAGGATAACCTTGGAGATCTTGCTTGGAGAAGTTAAATCGTTATTAGGTTAGATTAGGTTCTCTTATTGGCTTGGGAGAACAATTGCGCTAGGGGCCATAACTGTATCCTTTTATGTATATTGATGCATGTGTTTGTATGTTGATGCATGAGAGAGACGAATTGCATGTTAAGCTGGTGAGATCAAACTAATAACAAAATCCCTGAAGTTAAATATTAAGTTCATGCTTTCCAAGTTTTAGCACTCATCAAGACTAGTATCGAACAATGTAGGTTTCGCCTACGCGAGGTGCATGTTCTATATTAGTAAGGTGCGATGGGATAATTGTAATATCCAACTGCTAAAACAATGGGTCAAACTTAACTAAACACATTATAATAAGATTATACATGTTTAGAAGCAAGAGTTGGGAATGATTCATATGATGAATTAGAATAAGGAGTTATTCACCCAACTGAAAATATTCGAGAGTTGTATGAGATACAATTGGAAGGAGTTCCTACCTAAATAACCTAGTTTTGTGTAATCAGCCTAACGCTGACTTAGAACAAAGTGAAATGTGGATCTCGACCCACTAGAAAGTCTTCCAACGGGATTTTCCGAATCAAATGAAGAGGGTCATTTGGTTTGGGTAAAATAGTGGGAGCATATTTGATTAAAGGCCTAATTAAATATGTTGTTTTAATGATACTTATATTTTCATTTTTTTTTGTAGATTACCATGACAACAAACAACCATATTTTTGATCAATCCTAGATAAGGAAAAATTGTCTGGGACAAATTTCCTGGATTGGCACCGAAATCTGAGGATTATCCTCAAGCACGATAAGAAGTTGTATGTCTTGGAGACACCTGTTCCTGAAGAGGAACCGCCTAGTTCGGCACCTAAGGCAGAAAGAGATGCTTATAAGAAGCATCTTGATGATGCTAACGAAGCCGCTTGTCTCATGCTAGCTACTATGAACTCGGAGTTGCAAAAGCAACACGAGAACATGTCAGCGTTCGATATGATCGGACATCTGAAAATGCTCTATCAAGAGCAGGCAAGAAATGAGAGGTTTCAGGTTTCAAAGGCCCTTTTTAACAACAAGTTATCTGAGGGAAACCCTGTAGGTCCCCATGTACTCAAAATGATTGGGTATGTGGAGAACCTTGAAAGGTTAGGTTTTCCGCTTGGAAAGGAACTTGCAACTGATTTTATCTTGCAATCGTTGCCATATAGCTTTAATCAGTTTGTCATGAATTTCAACATGAATGACATGGATAAGAGTCTTCCAGAATTGCTAAGCATGTTGAAAACTGTTGAGCAGAATATGAAGACAAAAGGGAAGTTCATTCTGATGGTCAGTAATGGAAAGAAGCTGAACAAGAGGCCTACCAAGCAGGTTGGTAAAGGGAAAGGCAAGGAAGTTGCCAAGCCTAAACCTATTGTTCCTGCTTTGAAGCCTATTGGAGGCATAGCAAAGGAGGGCACTTGCTTCCATTGCGGTAAGACCGGACATTGGAAGAGAAACTGCCCAAAGTACCTGGAAGATAAGAACAATGGAGTAGGGACTTCAAATTCAGGTATTTTTGTTATTGAAATTAATTTATCTACTTATGCATCATGGGTATTAGATACTGGATGTGGTTCTCACATTTGTACTAATGTGCAGGGGCTAAAAAGGAGTAGAGATTTGGCAAAAGGTGAAGTTGACCTACGAGTTGGAAATGGAGCAAAGGTTGCTGCTTTAGCCGTAGGAATTTATGTTTTGACTTTACCTAGTTGTTTAATAATTCAGTTAGAGAACTGTTATTATGTAACTGCAATTAGTAGGAATATTATTTTCGTTTCTTGTTTGGACAAGTTTGGTTTTTCATTTATAATAAAGAACAATTGTTGCTCTATTTATTTGAATGATATATTCTATGCTTCTGCACAAATGAACAATGGACTATATGTCCTTGATATTGAAATGCCAATTTATAACATTAATACTAAACGGATTAAACCTAATGAGTTAAATCCAAGCTACCTTTGGCACTTTCGCTTAGGCCACATAAATGAGAAACGCATTTCCAAACTCCATAAAGATGGACTCTTGGACTCTTTTGATTATGAATCATATGAGACATGCATATCTTGTTTAATTGGAAAGATGACAAAGTCCCAATTCACAGGAAAAGGTGAAAGGTCTAATGATCTTTTGGCCCTCATACATACTGATGTATGTGGACCACTGAACATACCAGCCAGAGGAGGTTTTCAATACTTCATCACATTTACTGATGATTTCAGTAGATATGGTTATGTGTATTTAATGAAACACAAATCTGAAACCTTTGAAAAATTCAAGGAATTCAAGAATGAAGTACAAAACCAACTAGGTAAGAATATTAAAGTTCTTCGATCAGATCGAGGCGGTGAATATTTAAGCCTAGAGTTTGATGACCATCTAAAGGAATGTGGGATTTTATCCCAACTTACTCCTCCCGGAACACCACAATGGAATGGTGTATCTGAGAGAAGAAATCGAACCTTGTTAGACATGGTCCAATCCATGATGAGTCACGCCGATCTTCCGAACTCCTTTTGGGGACATGCACTATTGACTGTAGCTTACACACTTAACCGGGTTCCATCCAAAAAGGTTGAGAAGACACCATATGAGATATGGAGTGGTAAGAAACCACATATGTCTTACATGAAGATTTGGGGTTGCGAAGTTTATGTGAAACGACAAATTCCAACTAAGCTTGAGCCCAAATCTGACAAATGCTTATTTGTGGGGTATCCTAAAGAAACAAGAGGGTATTACTTCTACAATCCTTCTGAGGGCAAAGTGTTTGTCGCTCGAACTGGAGTTTTTCTGGAAAAGGATTTTATTTCCAAAAGAATCAGTGGGAGGAAAATAGAGTTTGAAGAAATTCAAGAACCACAAAGCATTGATACACCTATGGAGGAATTAGAGCAGGAAACACAAGTAGTTGTGGAAGAGCAACCTGCTCAAGTAGAACAAGACCAGCATAGGTCAAGCAGGATACGTCAACAACCTGAGAGATATGGATATCTCATAAGTGATCAGGGTGATGTATTACTCATGGATCAAGATGAGCCTGTGACCTACCAAGAGGCCATAACTGGTCCTGAGTCCGAGAAGTGGCTAGAAGCCATGAAATCTGAAATGGATTCCATGTACACAAACCAGGTTTGGACCTTGGTAGAGCCTCCTATAGGAGTTAACCCTATAGGATGCAAGTGGGTCTTCAAAAAGAAGACTGACATGGATGGTAAGGTACATACCTATAAGGCAAGACTGGTTGCAAAAGGCTATAAACAAATTCATGGGGTTAACTATGATGAAACCTTTTCACCAGTTGCAATGCTTAAATCTATTCGGATTTTACTTGTTATCGCTGCATATCATGATTATGAAATATGGCAGATGGATGTCAAAACTGCTTTCCTTAATGGGAATCTTCTTGAGGATGTGTACATGACACAACCTGAAGGATTTGACATACCAGAAGAAGCCCGAAAGATATGTAAGTTACAACGATCAATTTATGGATTGAAGCAAGCTTCTAGAAGCTGGAATCTTCGTTTTGATGAAACAGTAAAACAATATGGATTCATCAAGAATGAAGATGAGCCTTGTGTCTACAAGAAGGTTAGTGGGAGCATGATCGTATTCCTGGTATTATATGTAGATGACATATTACTCATTGGAAACGATGTCCCTACCTTGCAACAAGTGAAGACTTGGTTAGGGAAATGCTTTTCAATGAAGGACCTAGGTGAAGCAGCCTATATATTAGGAATCAGGATCTATAGAGATAGGTCACAAAAAATGCTTGGCCTAAGTCAGAGTACATACATAGAAAAAGTGTTGAGACGCTTTAATATGCATGATTCCAAGAAAGGATTCATACATATGCAACATGGCATGTGTCTGTCAAAAACACAATCCCCTTCAAGTAAGGAAGAAAGGGATCGCATGGATAAGATTCCATATGCATCTACAATAGGATCTATCATGTATTCCATGCTATGTACTCGACCAGATGTCTCGTATTCTTTAAGTGCAACGAGTAGGTACCAGTCTAATCCTGGTGATGCTCATTGGGTAGCTGTCAAGAATATCCTTAAGTACTTGAGAAGGACTAAGGACTCATTCTTGATATATGGAGGCCAGGAAGAGCTTGCTGTAATTGGATACATTGATGCTAGGTTCCAGACAGATAAGGATGACTTTTGATCGCAATCTGGTTATGTGTTTTGTTTAAATGGTGGCGCTGTGAGCTGGAAAAGTTCAAAGCAAGATACAATTGCTGATTCTACAACCGAGGCTGAGTATATTATTGCCTCAATTGCAGCAAAGGAATCTGTTTGGATCAAGAAGTTCATTAGTGAACTTGGCATAGTCCATAGCATTGTGGATCCCATTGATCTCTATTATGATAACAATGGTGCTATCGCACAAGCTAAGGAGCCTAGATCTCACCAACGATCCAAACACATACTTAGGCGTTATCATCTCATTCGAGAGATAATCGATCGGGGAGATGTGAAAATATGTAGAGTACCTACACTTGACAATGTTGCTGACCCATTAACAAAGCCTCTTGCGCAGCTGAAGCATGATGGACATACTAGATCTATGGGTATTAGGGGTATGCCTGATTGGCTCTAGTGCTAGTGGGAGATTGTTGGTGTAAGCCCTAGAGGCCAATACTTTTGGTACTTGTATCGAATTATTTATTAATAATAAAAGGAATTTCTTTATTATGTTTGCTTTCCAAAATAATAAAGTCCCTAGAATGGTTTATTTGTTTAATGAAATGTTAAGTGTGACTTAATCATGAGATCCCATTAAACATAAGACACTATTCTTAAAGTATCTGTAGTCAAGCTTTAATGTGAAGTGGGATAACATTAAAGCATTAAGATTATTATGAAGATAGATTGATGATCACATCTCATGGATCATAGATAAGGAGTTATCAAGTCTTGACATAGGTATGAATATTAGGAGTAATATTTATACTGGATTGACCCGCTATGAGAATACTACATAGAATGTTATGCAAAGTGTCATAAGTTATTCTCATGATGATAATGGTGTATACCACCCTTCGACCTGAAACCACTATGGACCCTAGATGTAGAGTCAAGTACTTTATTGTTGATCAAACGTCATCCGTAACTGGATGACTATAAAGACGGTTGATGGGTACTTCACAAAGCATGCTAAGGGACATGAGTGACCTAGATGGAATTTGCTCATCCTGTATAACAGGATAAATGTCTAAGGGCCCAATATTGAACTGGACAAGGGTGACACAGTGTATCCCTTGTGTTCAATATAGACATGAGGGCAAAAGGGTAGTTGTACAACACAAATATTATCACGGAAAAGGTTTGGTCAGATCACATGACATTTTCGTGACTTGGGTAACAGTGATGTGTTGCTAGATACCGCTCACTGTTTATTATATTAAATGTGTGATTTAATATAATTGCCAACATCGCGAAAACCTACAGGGTCACACATATAAGGACAAGTTGATGAGAGATAGAACAAATAAGGAACATCGTAAGGTACGGTGCACTTAAGTGTAATACGGAAAGTGGTAAGGTACCACGTGGATAAGTGATATATGGTACATCATAAGGTATGATGTCCATAAGCTTAATTGGGCTTTTAGCTTATAGCCTTAATTGGGCTTTTAGTTTGTAGCCCACACGAGTGATTCTATAAATAGATCCCTTGTAATGAAGCAATTTCACTTGATGCAATTTTGTTTTTGATTCTCTCTCTCACTCATAAGGTTTCCGTTCGTGATCAGCTAGCACTGTGACCGGAAGCGATCTGTTTGTGTGGACTGAGTAGAGGCGTTGTTCTTCATCAACGCTCGTGATCACAACATCAAAGCTCTGAATCGCCACAAGAGGTAAATATTTCTATCACTGACCATGCTCATTCGTAAGGATCGATAAAGGATAATTTTAAATTCCGCTACGCTTTTGATCGCAATTTTCCTTCAGTGAAGCCTGGATGTTGACCAGATAACAGTAAGGTACATTGTGATGCTTAGATGTTGACCAAATAACAGTTTACTCGGCCAATTACTTTGAAGCCCGAATCTAACCGGATATTAGTAGGCCCCAAAATCAAAGGGAAAACCAGAAGCGACCGGATAACCATTTGATTTCCTTCTGAAGACTGGATGTTGACCAGATAGAAATTAAGGTATCATGAAGCCTGGATGTTGACCAGATAGCAATACAAGACTGTGAAGCCTGGATGTTGACCAGATAACATTAAGGTACACTGTGAAGCTTGGATGTTGACCAAATAACAGTTTACTCGGCCATTTACCTTTAAACTCGGATCCAACCGGATATTAGTAGGCCCCAAAATCAAAGGGAAAATCGGAGGCGACCGGATAACCATTTGATTTCCTTCTGAAGACTGGATGTTGACCAGATAGGAAGTAAGGTATTGTGAAACCTGGATGTTGACCAGATAGCAATGCAACACTGTGAAACCTGGGCGTTGACCAGATAACAGTTAACCGTTAACATAATGAAGATTCTCATTCTTGAAACCCCAGAAGATTGCCACACTCCCAACCTCCTAACCCAAACGCCTGAATGAAGATTCTTATTCTTGCTTCCCCAGTGGATTGGCATACACCCAAACTCCTGATATTCCCGCCAGAATGAAGATTCTCATTCTCAAAGTGGCATACAACCTAAACTCCTGAACTTCTTCCAAACAGGAATAAGCTTTTCCCCAGAGTCCTGAGCTCACTCTCCAGCAGGATAGCTACTCCTCAACAGTATAGCTATTCCCCACAGAATTTTTACTCCCCAACAAAATGAAGATTCTCATTCTTTCTTCCTCAGAAGATTGGCATACTCCCAAGCTCCTGATACCGTTAGAAGAATGGATATTCTCATCCTTAATTCTCCATTGAATTTGCATGAGTCTTCTTTAATCTCAACATAATTTTGTCATAATTTTTAATACCCTGCAGATCGAAGATTCTTGTTCTTGACTTTTCAACACAAATTCCCCTAGCAGAATGAGGATTCTCATTCTCAATTCCCCAGCAGAGTCGCCATTTCTGTGATACGGTGGGAGAACTGACTTGAGGTTTTGTGTTTGTGTTTGCAAATGTTTCAGTTTAGCAAGAGTCGCCACCGACTTTTTATTTTATGCAAAGGAAAGGTCAAAAAGCACAAGAAAGACCTTTGAGATGTTTTCTTGGGTTCGGGGGGTAGATTATGAAAAGGGAAGGTGCTAGCACCCTTTTCATCCATGGTTTTCCATGGGCTCTTAGTTACTTGTTTAGATCATTTGCTTTTGTTTTTCAATTGTTTGAAATGGTGCTTTGTGTGTGTTTTTTTGAAAATGCTTTGAAAAAGAGGCCTTTGTCTAGGAAACCTTTGTAATGATTCTTGTTTGAATATATACAAAGGTGTTTTTCATTTAAAAAGATATTTCAATGTTTGAAAGTTTGTTTTTGGGAAATGTTTTGAAATTGTGTTGTGAGGTGTGTTTGAAAATAGCAAGGATGTTTTTGCAAGTTTTGATCAAGTAACTAAGAGTTGTCTACCCTATTTTACTCAAAGATCTTTCCTATACGTTTTAACCCTTAATACAAGGTTGGTTACCAAATGCAATGGTAAAACAACACTGTCAAAAGGGTTAAATATTACCGATTCTGCTGGGGAGAATATTACCGATTCGTTCGCAGTTGCGAGCCTCAGCTGTGAAGATTTTCATGTCCCGCAATCCGGTGCCCACTCTGTTAGGTGACATTCTTCACACTCTCTATGCCCGTACTGCTCGAAAATGGGGAACCCTTATGTGTTGTACACCATTGCTAGCGAGGTGGTTTATTTCTCACCTCCTCAAATCAGTTTTGAAGAACAAGGAAGGCATGGGTTGGGCCTACAGGATTATGTCCCTTTCTCACATTGACATTATCTGGAGCACTAAGGACATGGAAGAAGTGGCTGTTATTGATCGCTGTGGGGAATACCCCAATGTTCCACTACTTGGAATTCGAGGAGGAATCACCTATAATCCTTGTTTGGCCTTACGACAGTTTGGGCGAGCTAGGAGAGACGGACCTCATGAGTTGCTCATGCCAAGCATTGTCTTTGACTTCCAAGGGGATAGTGAGGAACATTGTCGCAGGTTCATACGAGCCTGGGATAGGGTGCACTGGTCTGATCCATATGAGTTAGGGATGAAGACCTCTCTTCCGATGGAACCGTATCTCCGATGGGTTTGTACGCGTGCTCAGAAGCTAGGGATGCCCTACGAAGCTGTCTTGCCTGTGATAGTTGAACATGCTGATGAAGAAGGGGTTCCTCCTACCATCCTCCACCCATACATGCCTACTGACACTGGGGCATTAAAGAGGTCTTGGATGCAGTTGAGAGAAGAACGAGATACTTACAGAGAGAAGTATCACGAACAAGAGCGGAATATCCTAAAGTTGACAAGGCAATTGGAGAACAAGCAGATCCTCAACGACTATGTCAGCACCAAAGGGAAACGACCATGGGAGTGCTGATGTCTTTTGTTTATTTATAGTTTTGATTTACTTTTCAGTTTTTCTTTCTTGTAATGCCTTAAAGGCATTTGTCAAACATTGTTTGAAGTTTATCTAATAAAAGTGTGTTTCATTTTTGTTTACGAATTTGAATCTCCAAAGTTTTTGAAATCATATCATACGCATTTCATCGCATGCACCTCATTACAAGTACCCTCACAGGTTTCTCATCTTCTTCGCTGTTTATTTTAGCACATCATGTCTTCTGAAACATCAACTGATCAAGCCATCAAGGCTCTGCAAACTCAAAATGCCCAGTTCCGGGAAATGTTCATGAGTTTGGCCAAGGGTCAGCAAGACCTGAAGACTCTTATCTTGAAGGATAAGAAGAAGAAGAAGAAGAAGAAGATGGTCCTACTGAATATGGGTCGCAGATTTGGAAACAATTTACGGGAAGAGGTTGATTTGACTCACTCATCTACAGGGGGAGAAAACTAAGAAGAAAGGAGGGCACCTAGCCCTGTGGTTTCTGACAACGAGACTGACTTTGATGAAGACCAGTATCCTGCGGCTGAGGATAGGTATAAACAACTCAAAGACCGGTTGAACACAATGGAGGTCCAAAAAGTCCCTGGTCTGGACTTTGGAGATTTGGGTTTATCATCTGGGGTGGTGATTCCCTACAAGTTTAAGGCACCAATATTTTCTAAATACGACGGGGTTTCTTGCCTAAAATTGCACCTCCGCTCGTATGTTAGAAAGATTTAACCATACACCGCTGATAAGAACCTCTGGATCCACTTCTTTCAAGATAGTCTTTCAGGGACTCAACTTGAATGGTTTTACCATCTGGAAGGAACTAGTATTCGTAATTGGGAAGACCTTGCTGCTGCTTTTTACAAGCAGTACCAATACAATACCGACCTCGCTCCCATGTGTACCCAACTTCAGGGTATGTCTATGGGTGCGGGCAAAGGTTTCAAAGACTACGCTAAAAATGGAGAGACCTTGCTGGAAGAGTACAACCCCCACTGGCTGATGGGGAGTTAGTAGATATGTTTCTTGGGACCTTGTCTGGTCTGTATTTCAACCATCTGATTGAAGTTCATCGTTCGGGTTTACTGAGCTGATTATGACCGGGGAAAGAGTTGAAGTCGGTATCAAGAGCGGTAAAATACAGAAAGGTGCTTCATCAAGTACTGAAAAGAAGCCTTTTAAGAAAGAATCCAACGTTGTTTACAGCTCAAACAGCCATAATAGACCTGAGCGCCGCCAAGCAGTCAATGCGGTTGTTATATCAAGACCTACTGTTGCCCCTCAATGCAACAATCAACCAAGAGCCGAGAGGCCGCAAAGACAATTCACTCAGCTCCATATGACCCTGTCTCAGATTCTGCCTTAGTTGTTAAAGACTAACTTGGTGATTCCGAAGGAGGCCCCGAATAATCCCAATACAACATCACCGCTGTATAATCCGAACACCCGCTATGCTTTTCACTCCGATAGCCCGGGGCATGATATGAATGATTGTTGGGTTTTGAAGAATAAGGTACAGGACCTGATTGTTGCTAAAGAGATTGAATTCGAAGCGCCTGAAAAGCCTAATGTTATGAAGACTCATTTATGGTTTTTGTGAAAGACATTGCTACTCCATTGATGACTGTGAAGAATAACCTTTTGTTAGCCGGTTTATTTCCGGACTGTGGCGGAGGTTGCCATATGTGTGTCGTCCTACCTAATAGTTGCCATCTTTTGAAGTCAGGTGTCCAACGCCTGCTGGATAATAAAGAAATTCTGTTTGAGAAGACTTTTGTTCCATTGGTTCCTTTTGAAGACATTTCTATAATCACCATTTTCAACAATTCTTCCAAGGCTTCCTCGAGAAAGCCTGTTAGAATTACATCTGTTCCAAGAATTGCATCGTTGATCATTACCATTCCTGGACCTATCCCCTATACATCAGATAAAGGTGTCCCATGGAACTACGAGGCTGGCGTGTATTATCACAGGGTTAAATAAGACTTGAATACTGAAAAGGCTGATACTAATGTCAGCAATATTGTTGGATCTAGTAAAGTCACCCGAAGCGGAAGGCTTTTCTCCCCTGAGATCTCTCCACCAAGTGTTCAGAAGCCTGTTGTTATTACACCTACCAGTACATTTGCTACTGTCACTATTCAAGTTCCAATCCTTACCCCTGTTGCCGAGTTATCTGACACTCGGGGCAAAGGGATCACCGGTGAGCCTTCCCGGACGGAGGCACCAAAGAGGATTACTGTTGAAGCCTCTAGACAAGAGATGGAGGAAATTTTGAAGATCATCAAAAAGAGCGACTACAATGTAGTCGAGCAGCTGGGGCAAACCCCGTCAAAGATCTCTATGTTGTCTTTACTGCTATGCTCAAAAGCCCATGCCAAGGCTCTGATTGCTTTCCTGAAAACTGCACACGTACCCCAGGAAACATCTGCTGACTAGTTCAAAGATTGTGTGGCTAGTTTAACTGCTGATAATGGTTTAGGTTTCTCCGAGGCCGACTTGACTGTCAAGGGGAAGAATCACAATGACGCTCTACATGTTTCAATCGAGTGCAGGGGCACTACTCTGGCTCACGTGTTGGTGGATACTGGGTCCTCGCTGAATGTTTTGCCCAAGAAAGCACTAGACAGGTTAGACTATGAAGGGTTGGTGTTGAAACCAAGCAACATTGTGGTTAAGGCCTTTGACGGGTCCAAGAGGATGGTACACGGAGAAGTGGATATTCCAGTTAAGGTCAGTTCTCAGATTTTCGCATCTACATTCTACGTGATGGACATTCGGCCATCTAATTCTTGTTTGCTGGGTCGCCCATGGATCCACAAAGCTGGGGCAGTAACTTCTACGCTCCACCAGATGCTGAAATACCCAGTGAAAGGGAAAATTGTTACAGTATGAGGGGAAGAGGAGTACATGGTGAGCCACCTCAACTCTTTCCGGTATGTGGAAATGGACGGGAAGTTCATTGAAACCCCGTGTCAACATTTTGAAGAAGTCCCCCAAACGCTGGCGTCGACTTAAACTGTTACTGAAGATCCTCCAATGAAGATGGATTCCATCAAGGATGCCCGAGCTGTTGTTGAGAAAGGTGGGTGTGCAAATTGGGGCCAACTCCCTGATTTTGCACATAAGACTAACAAGTTTGGTTTGGGTTTCACTGCAGAAGCTCAAAGGGTTGTTTGGCGTGCGTGGATCGGAAGACCTCCCCTGTTTATCAGCAATTCAGGAGTGAATGCCATTGAAGAAGATGATGAAGAGTATGACATTGACAGCTGGATTTACCCAACTGCCGACGGTGGACTAAGCAATTGGACGGCAAAGGACTTCGTCCCAATTTCTTTTATTACCCAGTTATGAGACTTTTGTTTTGAGTTTGTAACAGACAATTTTTGAACTTTACGGCTCGGTGTCTTACCCGTGGCACCGTGGCTTTGTTTGTGAGGGCTTTAAATATATCATTACCATATATCATTAATAAAAGCATTGGACGTTTCTTGCATTTCAAATTTTACGCTCCTTGTTTTTTCTTTTCTATCTTGCAAAACAGCTATTTTACACACACTCACATATACAGGTCTACATCCACTCTGGATCCTACTGATAACGACTCTGCTACTGCCAGTTATGACTTCGGAAGTCCGATCAACTTAGCCGAAGACGAATGTGAAGATGATTGCGAAGTGCCTGGTGAACTTGCTAGGTTGCTACTTCAGGAAGAGAGGGCCATACAGCCATATGAGGAGCCCGTGGAATCAGTGAATCTGGGTACAGATGCAGACAAGAAAGAGGTCAAGATTGGTGCAAATCTAGAACCTAGTGTCAAACAACGGCTGATTCAGATGCTGCGTGACAATGTAGAGATATTTGCCTGGTCTTATGAAGATATGCCTGGGTTGGATACCAATATTGTGGTTCATCGCCTGCCTACCAAGGAAGACTGTCCTCCAGTGAAACAGAAAGTTCGCCGAATGCGCCCGGAGATGTCTGAGAAAATCAAGGCTGAAGTGATGAAGCAGTTTGATGCCGGTTTTTTAGCAGTTACTTCTTACCCGCAGTGGGTTGCCAACGTGGTTCCGGTGCCGAAGAAGGATGGTAAAGTTCGAATGTGTGTTGACTATAGGGATCTGAACAGGGCGAGCCCCAAGGATGATTTCCCTCTGCCTCATACCGATGTCCTGGTTGACAACACCGCACAACATAAGGTCTTCTCCTTTATGGATGGTTTCTCCGGTTACAATCAGATTAAAATGGCTCCCGAAGACATGGAGAAGACAACTTTTGTTACTCAATGGGGTACCTTTTGCTACAAGGTCATGCCTTTCGGATTGAAGAATGTTGGGGCAACGTATCAGCGCGCCATGGTCGCTTTGTTCCATGACATGATCCATCATGAGATTGAGGTATACGTTGACAACATGATTGCAAGATCCCAGACTGAAGAAGAACATCTTGACCACCTTCAGAAGTTATTTGACAGGTTGAAGTTGTACAAGCTGAGATTAAACCCGAACAAGTGCACCTTTGGGGTGAGATCTGGTAAGTTGTTGGGTTTCGTCGTTAGTGATAAAGGTATTCAAGTGGATCCGGCAAAGGTGAAGGCTATACAGGAGATGCCAGCTCCCTGAACAGAAAAAGAAGTTAGAGGCTTTCTGGGACGTCTGAACTACATTGCCCGATTCATCTCACACCTAACTGCTACTTGTGAGCCAATCTTAAAGCTACTGAAGAAAGATCAAGTGGTAAGATGGAATGATGAATGTCAGGCCGCTTTCGAAAGGATCAAAGAGTATCTCCAAGAGCCACCTATTTTGATGCCTCTAGTTGAAGGGAGACCTCTGATCTTATACTTGATAGTACTCGACAATTCAATGGGGTGCGTGCTGGGGAAGAATGACGAGTCTGGCCGAAAAGAGAATGCTATTTATTATCTTAGCAAAACGTTTACCGACTGTGAGAACCGATACTCACTGCTCGAGAAAACTTGCTGCGCTTTGGTATGGGCTGCTCGCTGGCTGAGACAGTATATGCTGACTCACACTACTCTATTGATATCAAAGATGGATCCAATCAAGTATTTCTTCGAGAAGCCTTCCTTGTCCGGAAGAATAGCAATATGGCAGATGATCTTGACTGAGTATGACATCCATTGCACGACCCAAAAGGCAATCAAAGGAAGTGTATTGGCGGATCATTTGGCACATCAGGCAGTAGATGATTACCAGTCAATGAACTTTGAATTCCCGGATGAGAATATCATGATAGTAATCGACTGTGAAGAACCTGGACCAGATGAAGGACCTGAGGAGGGATTCCGATGGTCTATGTACTTTGATGGAGCTTCAAAAGCTTTGGGCAATGGCATTGGCGCCGTGATCATATCTCCTAAAGGCTCTCATACTCCGTTCACCGCCCGACTATGTTTCAACTGCACCAACAATATGGCGGAGTATGAAGCGTGCATCATGGGTCTTCGAGCAGCAATTGACCTAAGGATTAAGTTTCTGAGTGTCTTCAGAGATTCTGATCTCGTGATCAGTCAGATCAAAGGCGAGTGGGAAACAAAACACCCAAATCTTATTCCTTACAAGGAGTATGTATTGACGTTGCTTCCACATTTCAAGGAGATAACCTTTGAACACTTCCCAAGAGAGGAGAATCAGTTGGCGGACGCGCTAGCTACGATGTCTTCTATGTTCAAAGTCAATTAGGACAACGAAGCTCCCCGGATTACCATTGAGAGGTTGGACGAACCTGCACATTGTTGTGACATTGAGACTGAAGAGGTAGCAGATAAACCCTGGTTTCATGAGGTGAAGAGGTATCTTGAGGCTCAGGAATACCCCGAGGGTGCATCTGTTAATGACAAGAAGTTTCCAAGGAGGTTCGCGGCGAAGTTCTTCATCAGTAATGACATCCATGGTAGAGTTACATGAAGGTACTTTTGGAACTTATTCCAGTGGACACACCATGGCAAAGAAGATCCTACGGGAAGGATATTATTGGTCTACTATGGAAGCCGACTGTTATCAACATTCTCGGACTTGTCATAAGTGCCAAGTCTATGCTGATAAGGTGCACATACCTCCAGTTCCTCTGAACATCTTGACAGCTCCGTGGCCTTTTGCAATGTGGGGCATTGACATGATCGGCGAGATCAGACCTACAGCATCCAACATGCACCGTTTCATCCTGGTAGCTATTGATTAATTTATGAAGTGGGTTGAAGCAGCTTCCTTTGCTATTGTAACCAAGAACATCGTGGCACGGTTCATTCGGCATAATCTTATCTGTCGATATGGTGTACCAGAGAGGATCATTACGGATAATGGTATAAATCTCAAAAATAAAATGATCACTGAACTCTGTAAGCAGTTTAAGATACAACATCACAACTCTTCTCCCTACCGGTCGAAGATGAATGAGGCTGTAGAAGCGGCTAATAAGAACATTAAGAATATTGTGCAGAAGATGACAGTGAAATACAAAGACTGGCACGAGATGTTACCTTTTGCTCTTCATGGGTACCGTACTTCAGCGCAGACGTCAACAGGGGCAACACCTTATTCCTTGGTATATGGTATGGAGGTCGTATTGCCCATTGAAGTTCAGATACCCTCTCTTCGGATTATGAAGGATGCAAGTTTTAGCGAAGATGACTGGATCCAGACTCGGCTTGATCAGCTGAACTTAATCGACAAAAAGAGACTTACTGTTATTTGTCATGGTCAGACGTATCAGAAGCGGATGATTAAGGCATTTAACAAGAAATTTAGGCGACAAGAGTATCAAGTTGGGGATCTGGTGATCAAGCGCATTATCCTACCTCAAGGTGATCCCAGGGGAAAATGGACCCCTACTTACGAAGGGCCATTTATGGTTAAGAACATTTTCTCAGGAGGAGCTATGATTCTAACCACCATGGATGGTGACGACCTTCCTCACCCCGTCAATGCAGATATAGGGAAAAAATACTACGCATAATCAAAGACCCGCTAGGTTGACTGGCCTAGGAAAAAATAAGGGCTTCCCGGCGAACCAAAAGGGTTCGGGAAAAAATAAGGGATGAAAATGAAAAAATCTGTACACCCGGCAAGTTGAAAACCTGAAAAGGCGGCTTGGGCAAAAAAGGGTATCCCGGTGGACTGAAAACCCGAAAGGGAGGTCCAGGCAAAAATTAGGGATCAAAGCGTAACACTATGTCTCATTGGATCACCTTGCAACCAGACTTCGGCATCAACCATCAAGCTCGGACGGCACTAATCAATATGATCTAGCTTCAACCAAGTAGTAAAGTGATGAGATGCTCAAGGACATAAAGGCAATAGCAAAGTTGGAACCCAGTGGGATTATTCACATAGCTATTTTTCTTTGTTTTTTACAAATTGTAGAAACTCTGTTGTTTGGCGGCGTTCTCTTACTAGGACGTCAGCCTCTTATACAAAAACGCCTACTTATAGGCCAAACTTCAAAATCAATACAATTCATTTTCATAGAAATTTCAAACTGTTTTTCCTTTTTCTGTTTTGTTTTGCAACGAACATCCAATGTTCATTTTTGATATATGCATTTGACATTAATGTCTGTTCATAAATATTTACATGCGAAAAAAAAGACGATTACTCGTAATATCAGAAATAGGGGCAATAAGAATTGTCCAAGCTTTACAGTTTCTCTGTCCACCAGGTACAAGGTTAAATTCAGCTGAAAAGTATGGCTAAGGTACCTTCACTCCCTGCAGAGTAAGAAATGTTAACTCTCCCCAGCTGAGGCTCGCAACTGCGAACGAATCGGTAATATTATCCCTAAGCAGAGTTCATCTACCATCAGCACTGAAAGGTCTTAATATCCCCAATGGAGTATAAAAGGCATATCCCCAATGGAGTTTGAAAATTTTCCCCAGCGCAGTCTGAAAAAGCTTCCCCAATGGAGTGTGGAGAATCATCCCCAGTAGACTTTGGAAGATTGTCCCCAGAAGAGCCTAAAAGGTCAACCCCAGTGAAGTATCAATTGAAAGATCATCCCCAGCGGAGTTCTTTCCTTTCACAAACAAGAATTTAATCCCCAACAGGATTCAATATCACTAGCAACGGTAATTCATCCCCAGCGGAATTTATCAGTGGAATCCTCTACAGAGCATCTCTTCCCCACAGAATAATCTCCTCATCAGTTTATTCCCCAACGGAGTTATCCTCTCCTGCAGGTTTATTCTCACAGTCATCTTCGTTCGCCATCCCCAGTGGAAGCGAAGAGTTCAACTCTTTTCTCCAGCAGTTATCCGGGATTTATTTTCCCCAGCTAAAAACATTACATTTCCATACATCATGACACATGCATATACGCATCATACAACACAATCTCATTTATTTTGAGAACATCATTGCTTGATACATATCATGCATTACATACAACTAACATTTACCTTTCAGGAAAGATACAATCAAATTCTCATAAAATTCAAAGCTGTGAAGCTTTTACCTCAGTCGAAGTACAGACGAGTTCTTAAATCTCAACAGAGATGTTTTCTCAGTTGAAGTACAGGCAAGTTCCTAAATATCAACAAAAGTGTTCCTCCGTTGAATTACAGACAGGTTCCTAAATCTCAGCAGAGAAGTTTTCTCAGTTGAATTACGGGCGAGTTCTTAAATCTCGATGAAGTTGTTTCCCCTAGTTGAATTACGGACAAGTTATTAAATCTCAACAGAGATGTTTTCTCAGTTGGAGTACATGCAAGTTCCTAAATCTCGACAAAGTATTCCTCCGTTGAATTACAGACAGGTTCTTAAATCTCAGCAGAGAAGTTTTCTCAGTTGAATTACGGGCGAGTTCTTAAATCTCGACGAAGATGTTTCCCTAGTTGAATTACAGACAAGTTCTTAAATCTCAACAGAGATGTTTTCTCAGTTGAAGTACAAGCAAGTTCCTAAATCTCGACAAAGTAATCCTCCATTGAATTATAGATAGGTTCCTAAATCTCAACAGAGAAGTTTTCTCAGTTGAATTACGGGCGAGTTCTTAAATCTCGACGAAGATGTTTCCCTAGTTGAATTACAGACAAGTTATTAAATCTCAACATAGATGTTTTCTCAGTTGAAGTACAAGCGAGTTCCTAAATTTAGACAAAAGTATTCCTCCGTTAAATTACAGACAGGTTCCTAAATCTCAGCAGAGAAGTTTTCTCAGTTGAATTATGGGCGAGTTCTTAAATCTCGACGAAGATGTTTCCCTAGTTGAATTACGAACAAGTTCTTAAATCTCAACAGAGATGTTTTCTCATTTGTAGTATAGGCGAGTTCCTAAATCTCGACAAAAGTATTCCTCCGTTGAATTACAGACAGATT
Organism: Vicia faba; assembly: GCA_948472305.1. NCBI lineage: Eukaryota > Viridiplantae > Streptophyta > Magnoliopsida > Fabales > Fabaceae > Vicia > Vicia faba. The sequence continues at coordinate 1,200,308,716 of OX451738.1, forward strand.
CCTAAATCTAAGTAGAGAAGTTTTCTCAGTTGAATTACAAGCGAGTTCTTAAATCTCGACGAAGATGCTTCCCCTAGTTGAATTACGGACAAGTTCTGAAATCTCAACAGAGATGTTTTCTTAGTTGAAGTACAGGCAAGTTCCTAATACTCGACAAAGTATTCCTCCGTTGAATTACATACGAGTTCCTAAATCTCAGCAGAGTTTTTCTCAGTTGAATTACGGGCGAGTTCTTAAATCTCGACGAAGATGTTTCCCCAGTTGAATTATGGACGAGTTCTTAAATCTCAGCAGAGATGTTTTCTCAGTTGAAGTACAGGCAAGCTCCTAAATCTCGACATAGATGTTCCTCCGTTGAATTAGAGATAAGTTCCTAAGTATCAGCAGATAAGTTTTCTCAGTTGAATTACGGGCGAGTTCTTAAATCTCGACGAAGATGTTTCCCCAGTTGAATTACGGACGAGTTCTTAAATCTCAGCAGAGATGTTTTCTCATTTGAAGTACAGGCAAACTCCTAAATCTCGACATAGATGTTCCTCCGTTGAATTACAGATAAGTTCCTAAATCTCAGCAGAGAATTTTTCTCAGTTGAATTACGGGAGAGTTCTTAAATCTCGACGAAGATGTTTCCCCAGTTGAATTACAGATGAGTTCTTAAATCTCAACAGAGATGTTTTCTCAGTTGAAGTACAGGCAAGTTCCTACGTCTCGACAAAAGTTTTCCTCTGTTGAATTACAGACGAGTTCCTAAATCTCAGAGAGAAGTTTTCTCAGTTGAATTACGGGCGAGTTCTTAAATCTCGACGAAGATGTTTCCTCAGTTTAATTACGGACGAGTTCCTTTCCCTCAACAAAGATTAGACTTCCCCAGCAGAATCTTCCTCAACAACATATAGGCAAGCTCTCACTATGGAATCTCTTATGCGATCGACACTCCTCCAAATGTCATCTGTAAGTCCATTCCCAACATCACAAGACAATTACCACTTCATGCGAGTGCAAATTTCTGGGCACTCTAGTGTTCAATCCTCTTCCACCTTCGGATCACGAAAGGCACCAAAGCCAATCTACATCCTCAGGTTTAAGAAAATTGAACAGGAGTAGCTGTTGTACCCCAAAATTTTCCCTCCCATATTTCTCAAGATATTTCAAGAAAGATCCTCAAGTTGCTCAAGGTAGTCCAAGGGTTGGTCAGATAAGCTCCCTCATAAGGCAGTCTACCCCAAATTAGGGTTTCATGTTGCATCAATATCCTTGAGTCCAAGTGACCCCAAGTGCTCACCAATGTCCTGGTATGTTCTCAAGATCACTCATGCCAAGTTTCAAGCCCTACAGAGAAAGTTTGCTCAGTCAATTGCTCAAAAGTCCAAAAGTCGACGGTGCTAGGGCAAAAATCAATTGTGGCCCACACACAATCAAACTTCAAGATTTTTTGTAAAAATTCTAATTTTGAAGGATATTTAATCATTTGATCAAGGGTTGATCATTATTCATTAAGGATTGCTCACAATTCATCATGATTCAAAAGTTGCTAAATTAGGGTTTTGTAGGAAAAGTCAACCCAACTTTAACCAAGCATAACTTTCTCATAATTTATGAGAAATGACCCATACAAAGCTCATTTTGAAGAGGATGAAATTACCTACAATCCATCTTCATACCCCAAGATCAAAAAATGAACTCACAAGAAGTTATGAATTTGGACATTTTAGGTCATTTTGAAAAGTCAACAAAAACACCTTTTTTGTCAAAGCTTCTAACTTGAGTATGGAATATCAAAATGAGATGAGACAAAAAGGGTTGATTAGAGGACATCTCAAGATTTCTAAAAAGTCAAAGAACACCTTAAATAGTTAAAAGTTGAGGAAGTTATGCATTGTTGAAGTTGGACTTTTTTGCAAAATTGCCAAAAGTCAACTATCCCCAAAACTTCAAATTTTGCCAAATGGGCCCATTCTTTTTCACTTGTTTTGAGTTTGCATTATTGCCCACGTGCTCCATCCTAGTCCATGTGTCCATATCATATTTTTATTATTTAATTTGGTTTTTATTTGAATTAATTCATTTTAAATCAAATAAAATCACATAAAATCAAAAACATTGAAAACTAAAGATCTTGTGATCATTTCAGGTCTTGTTACACAACTAGCACCTTTCCAAACTCGTATCAAGGCATAAGTGTACAAAAATATGTGATTTGGATCAAATTTGGAAAGCTTTGAAAGGAGGATCAAATCAAATATTCAATCACCAATGGAGGAAGATTTGGACAGAAAATTCTAACCTAATGTATTGTACAATACATAAGGAAGCGAGGCAGGCAAGAATAGGGGTTGGAGATCAGTTCTAGAGGAAGAAAAAAATTTGCAAAAAACAAGAAATAGCTTGAGATCGAAACAGGGCATAGAGGCATCCTTGGGGCTTGGCAAGTATCTCAATCATTTCCTGGCCATCTCCACAAGCGAGACCAATCAAAATCATGCATTTTCAGACCCTTCCAAGCACTTTAAGTCGTTCACGAAGCAGCCCTGTTCATGATTTCGTATTTCAGAAATTAGGCATTATTAACATGAAATAATTGCATATTTGTAATCACCATGCCATTTGCAAGCTTTTTACATTAACCTATTTCATTTATCTAACCTATATCACAGATCACCATTGCTAGGTTTTTTTGTTTGTTTTTAGGGCTTTTCGTTTCGGGAAAAATTAGCCTTAGTGATGGTTATGGTTATGATCAGAAGAGGATGACGAGTTCAACCATGGTCTTGGAAATCATTTTCATGGCTTGTAGGAGTTTTTTGAATGAGCACAACTTGTAGTGACGGCCTGCGTCCGTGGCTATAGGTATTACAGAGTTTTAGCAATGGATGGAGGAAGGGGATGATGCGTTGTCACCCCCTTGTTGTCCTGTTTAAATTCTGCGCCAAAATTCCACTAACGCATTTGTTTTCTTATATTATTATTATTTTGTATTTTGTTAATAAATAGAACAACATAGCCCAACGGTCACCACGTTAGCGTTAAGGCATTCGGAGGCTGGAAGTCAGGGGTTCGATCCCTGCCTCCAGCATTTGTTATTTTACTAATTTCTTTCAGGAAATCATGTACACGCATGGGCCAGATTTCCACCATGGACATTCATTATCAAAGCGCCAGATGGCCAGATCTGGTGGCCAAGCCTTGAAGGCACACCATAAGCCATTCAACGCATGCGCACATGATCACAAAAAGTCCAATGGACCAGCATCAATTGAGCCAACAAACTGCTTTCAACACCTCCCAATATCAGGCCCAATTTCTCTTTCTCTCATACTTTGTTTATTTAATTTAATTATTTTATTTTGTTTTAATTAATTTCTAACCAATAAACAAATTTTCATTTTTATCAAAAATACTTTTTTTATCCACTCCAATTTTAGAACTTTTATTTTTTTATTTAATAAATACTAATTAATTAATTAGGATATTAATTAGGTAACCTTAATTTTTTTTTTGCAAGTATTTAAAATTAATTAGAAATCATTGGGTTTTAACATTCATTTAATTATTTTATTTTCTTTCTTAAATTAACCAAAATCCAAAAATATATCATTAATCATTTTTTTCATTAATTAATTTATTTAATAATCAATTTAGTATTTAATTTAGGAATTAATTTCTTTCCTTAAAATAAAAACAACAAAAAGCATTTTCTTTTAAAAGGGTCAAAACCCTAATTCGCATTCGATTTAATTTCCCTCGCGCTTTATTCTTCTTTATCCAATTGATGTATCTGCTTCCGGTATGTAATAATTAATTAGGACGTTTACTTTTTATCGCTTTATTTTATTTTCAAAGGGTTGCTTTTGGCGATGTAAATACCCCACGCCTTGTAATAATTTAGTTTAATTTACGCACCTTTAATTTCTACAAAATTATAACTGCTAGATGTTTGATAATAGGGCTTGCATGACAAGAATGAATGCTTAATCTTAAAATCAAATTAGATCACCCTAAATACGTGCAAAGATAAAAATAACTGAAAACAACACACTCTCATATGCGCACTTCTAGGATACACCCCACTTGGTTGCCTTCGTAAGCGGTCATTGAGTATAGGTTGTTTTAGAGGTCGCCCTCTTGTCTAAAAGATCATAGTTGCCTCGAAACAGTCGCCTCGGATATTGTTGCCTCAAACAAATGATCTAAGACATTAGGGTCACCGCTAAATTGTCCTAACATTGCTTTAGTGACTGTATGTCCCTCTTTCGAATTGACCCTTAAACTCCAACGACGGTGCTACCTACTCACTAATAGTGGGATAGCATTGTCTAAAGGAAATTAGCATAGAACGATTCCTTTTTCGAGTAGGTAGATTAGTTCTTAGATACTTGCTCATTCAAAACAAAACTTTTTTCACACTTACACTTTTACAAACAAGTTTTCAAAAACACTTCATTGCACTCTTGAGGTCAGAAGCAAGAGTTAAATCGAAGTTGAAACAAAAACTTTTTTCAAACCCACAAGCACAAAGAAAACAATTTTGAAAACAATGAGCAAGTACCTAAGAGCCCGTAGATAACTACGGATGGAAAGGGTGCTAATACCTTCCCTTTCTATAATCTACCCGCCGTATTCAGAAACATATCGAAAAAGGATTTTTCTGTGCTTTTTTCCTTTCCTTGTTGGATAAAATAAAAGTCGATGGCGACTCTTGCTTACCGCGACATTTTGCAAACAAAAAACGCAAAATGCAAACCAGCATTCCAAAAAATAGTCAGTACTTCCCACCCTATCACACATGGCTTCTTATTCGAGGTCTCTCACATCCTCGGCAGGTCCTTTATTACCAAAGATCATTGGTAAATCCCCAATTGGGCCTATTACGCCAATATTACCTCCTCTCCAGCAAGAGTTCTATGCATAAGTTCTCTTATCTCCATCTTGGATCCTCATATCCCCAACAATATAAGTTTCTGTCATCCCCAGGAGAGAGGTTGACAAATTATTCCCCAAAAAAAATCAAAGGAGAATTTTGATTCCCTGTAGGCCCCATATTATTACTGTTTTCCCCAGAAACGTCCAGTCTTCACTTAGCGTCCCTTATCAAAGTTTACAGTTTCGACGTGATCTTCTCCAATAGGGTTTGCAATTTATTTTTGCAATTCCCCTCAAAATATGTAGCCTGTATTTACCGGTTACTCATTTTGCTACTCCCCGCAGGGTTTTAGTTTTTCAAGGGCTTCTCTCCAGCAGCTCCTTATATCTTATTTTCTCCATCAAAATCATGCATCATCATATTGCATCCTCAAAGTGTATTTGTCCATTCCTTTTTGGAACATTAATCCACACAAAAATTAATAATAATAATTCAAACATGCATTGAAACATAAGTCATTATTGTTTCTATTTTCCCAAGTAGATTTGCTTAAAACTTTGATTTATATCCCCAGCAAGATCGCTCTATCCTCAATATTCTGGTTTTCACCCATACAAATATCCTATTGATGTTACCATTTAAGTGGTTTAGTGTCTACTCACTATTTTTGGTAATGATGCAGTTTTTCCCTGACACCATTTTCTCGGGTTTTTATTACCATTAACGGTTTATTTCAATATCTATTGATATACCTTATGAATAACAATTTTTGTACCCCAAAATTTTCTCTCTCATTTTCTTCAAGACATTCTTTAAAGGCTTCTCAAAACACTCCAGGGTTGATTAGTTAAGATGCACCTCCTAAACCAAAGGCCTACAACTAGGGTTTGGAGTTTCTCAAAGAAATTTGGTTTGAAAAGGTCACAAGTGGATTCCATGGTTCTTCACAAGTACTTAAAAAGATTCGTGTCAAGTTTCAAGCCCCACATCACAAGCTTGCTCAGTCAATGACTCAAATGATTGAAAATTAAATGTATTGGTCAAAAAGTCAACTGTGGCCAACATACAGTCAAACTTCAAGATTTTTGGTCAACATAAACATTTTGAAGTGATGTTCATCATTTGATCAAGGGTTTATCATGATACCTCAAGAAAAGTCCTCAGATCATTAAAAGACAAGAATTGCCAAATTAGGGTTTTCCTTAGGAGAAGTCAGTTGAGCTTTGACCAGGCATAAATTTCACATGCTTCATCAAATTTTCCCCAACCAAAGCTCATTTTGAAGAAAATTCAATTCTCTACATTTTTTTATGCTCAAATCCAAAAAATGTTTCATGTGAAAGATATGAGCTAAAACATTATAGGTCATTTTTAAAAGTCAACAAAAAACATTTTTGTCAAGGCAACTTAAGTCAAGATAAAGTCTTCAAAAGGAAAAATGCTAAACATAGATATTGTAGAGGATATCTTGAGATTTATAAAAAGTCCAAGATCATCTTCAAAAGATGAAAATTGAGCAAGTTACGAGTTACAGAAGTTGGGAGATTTTGAAGAAATTCATGAAAATCAAATGGAGCAAAATTGCAATTTTGAACTAATGGGCCTAGTTTTTGATATTCAAACATGTTTATAAGATGCGATAGGACCTCTAAAAAACATTCACACATTCTCATAATTTTTATTGCTTTTATTTTATTTTATTCATTTAAAAATGAATAAAATTGAATAAAAAGATGAAAATAAAGTGTGAAGACTTGGGCCTTTGGATTTCAAAACATTTACAAGCCCAAAAAACTTTTGCAAGCCCAATAAATTCGTGAAATCCATGTCACAATATGTCCAGTTTCATGCAAATTCAAAAGAGGCAAGCAATATCTCAAAGATGGCAAGTTTTCAATGTGTTGGATTTTTGTTTCATAAGCCATTAATGCATTGTTTTCTTCCATATTGGTTCACCCTCACCCTCCTATTTCACTATGTAAATACACAATACATTTAGAAGCAATGGAGCATGAAATCTCTACATGAAAAAGCTTTCCAAAAAAGCTCTCTAAAAACTCCAAAAAAATCAAAGAATTGGTGCAAGTCATATCTCAAAGTTCCAACCTCTCTCGATTAAAACCAAGCCTCAAGCTATCCTCCTGAAGTCCCCATGAGTTTTTACAAGGCCCAATATTAGTCCATCATAAGCCTAGAACACCCCTATTTAATAACACTGGTTTGGTAAAGTTTAAAATTTCGAATCTCTGATTTTAATCATATTTCATGGCATGCTAACATTTGTTTGAGTTTATATGTATCTATAGATCAGGTAAATATGCGCATCATGTACCTCCAGTTCATGATCATCAGATTTCATCAGGCTAGATCTAAATCCTCAAAGGCGCGTCCCTATGATGAACCCCAAGAAGCGTCCCTCACTGGATCTCCAGTCGCCTGGGCCCTATTGCTAATGGGCCTTGTAATCTTTTGCTATTTCACACTCTCTAATTAGTTTTTGCAGTGCCTGGCCCATTTTCTTTTTCTTGTTTTGTTGTTTTATTTATTTAATTTTCTTTATATCTTTTTTTTCTTTTTATGAACATAAAAAATTATAAAATCAGAAAATCACAAAAAATAGTAGATTTAAATTTTTATTAATGAAATTAATCAATAATTTAATCACCTTTTTTTAATTAATTAAATAATTAGAATTAGGTTCTCATAATTTTATTATTTTTCTAAACAAAAATTAAAAACAACAAAAAAATTTTTTTTCACTTACAATATTTTAGGGTTTTTACATGTTTCGCATTTCTCCTCCGGGCGCTCGTTTGTTCTTTCGTATTATTAATTTCATGAATTATGTATTTGTACAACGGATGTAATAGTTTAAATTAGGACCTTTTACTTTTTATTTCCCCCATTTTTGGTTTGTAATCCACCCTATCCCGAAGCGATGTAATAACGTAGATTATTTTCCGCGTTTTATTTTCCACACTTGTATATATTTAACTGCTAGATGTATGCTAATAGGCTTGTATGGAAAGACTAAAATCAAATGCTAGATAACTTAATTTCAAGACAAATAACTGAAAAATAACACACTTCACACACGCGCACCTCTAAGGTACCTCCACTTGTTGCCTTCGGAAAAACAAACAGTCATGTCCCTCGAACGTGGGACACTTTAGTAAAGATCCTCGGTTAAAAAGATCGTAGTCCCTCGATGACCCTTTCGGTGATGCCTTCGGTAAACTATCTAGTCCCTTACGATAAAAATTGCTAAAGTGTCCTACGAGTTTCCTTTATGACTGTACGATGGCCCGCGCTTGTCCCTCAAACATCCAATGATAGGACTACCCACCAACTAATGGTGGGATAGCATTATCTAAAGGAAAAGAGGAAAATAACAAAGACCTTTCGAGTAGGTAGACCACTTATAGTTTCTTGCTCACAAAAACAAACAAAATTAATTTTTCACACATACACAAACTCTTTTCTAAATATTTTCAAAAGACAAAAAACAATTTGTATACATTCTCAATGATACGAGAAATATTACAAAGTTCACCTCACTAAGGTATCTTTTCAAAAATATTTTCAAATACACTTATACAAAAAAAAAAGCATTTTCAAAGTGAGCTAGCAACTAAGAGCTCGTAGATAACGACGGATGGAAAGTGTGCTAACTCCTTCCCTTTCCATTTCCTACCCCCCGAACTCAAAATCTTTAAAAAGGTATTTCCTGTACTTTTCACCCTTTCCTTTGTTGGGTAAAAGAAAAGTTGGTGGTGACTCTTGCTAATCACAACATTTGCGATAAAAACGCAAAACTAGTAAAGTCAGTTCTCCTACCATATTACAGAACTGGCGACTCTGATGGGGAGAATTACTAAAAATGGGGTTACGAGCTAGATCATATTTAAAATGCTTAACTTGTTTGACTTGCTTGCTTTACATTTCGGGTTTATGTTTGGGTATTCTTGTATAGATCCTATATCCGGATCTGGGGCACATTAGGTAAGTATAAATAGATCGTGGGGATTGTGTGGCGTAATACCGACATGGTTGAAGTGATGGCTACGTTAGTGTGACACATTTGTTGGTACCGATATCGCTTGAGTCCAGTCGAGGAGAATACAGGACTGATGTGTGGTGTCATAAAGCACTAACTGACCGTAGAACCTTAGTTGAACAACTTGGCCATTAGAAAGTAGTGAGATATCCAGCTTTGGTGCAATACTAAAGTTGGTTGATACTCGATACTACACTCATTGAGATCGAACTTTAGGGATATTTCGGTCGCTAATAAAGAAGCTTGTGTTAAAACAATGCCCGGGAGAAAGATCAGTGATATTGAGATTCCTTAGAACCCGGTTACTTCTTTTAGGACTGGTTGAACCAACTAAACTTCAAGAGGGTATTTACCTACAAACCCCATGCAAGCCTAAACCTAAGGCTACTTGTGTGACTTGTTTGCTTTCTTTATCTAACAACTTGAACTCCTTGCAGGGCTTTATTTTTATTCATTATCTAACGAAGTGAATTCCTTGTAGGAATTTTTTGTAGTCATTATCCAATAACCTGGGCTTCTTGCAAGATTTACCTGTTTACGTCATCTTACACTTTTACTTGGTGCATATCATACACATCATGACATCATTCCATAACATTTTGTTAACCACTTCAAGGATCTCAAGGGCCTGTGATACAGGGTTGTATTGAACCAGACGTCTGGAAAGGGGCAAGGGGATTTATCTTCCTCTAGCCAATGTTGTCAAAGCATGATGTCTTGAGTCTGAGGCTATGACCCACTTGACATGGTAAGCTTGATTCTCGTAGAAGGACATTCAACGAGACAAAGTTCTTCAATCAAAGTTGTAGTCAAAATTCAAACATTTTCTTGTGTTTACCCCGCGAGATCCTTGAAAACATTGCATGCATGTCATTACATAACATGTATTCTCAAGACATGTTTCTCATTTTCTCGCTGTTTATTTCAGCATGGAATATGGCTCTCGAACAAATTGTTAAAGATATTCAGGCTCAAAGTGCCCATCTCCAACTGACCATCAAGTAACTCCAGATTCAGAATACCCAATTCCAACAGATGTTCCTGAACTTAGCCAGGGACATGGAGAACTGAAGGCGCTCATCGCCAACGGGAATCTGAACTTAGCCAAGGGACAGGAAGAACTAAAGTCGCTCTTCACCAATGGGAAGAAAGAAGCTAATGTTGTGTATGGTCGAAAGGGTCGAGATAAGAGAGACAACAACCAATCTATAGGGGCAGTGCGGATCTCTAATCCAACATCGGTGCAACAACAACGAAAGGGTAGTTAGCGTAAGCAAAATACACCCAAAAGAGGATTTATCGAAATCAATTTGTCATTCGCTCAAGCATTGCAACACATGTTGAAGGCCAAGCTGGTTACATTGAAGGATCCTCCTCAGAATCCCAACACTTCCTCTCCTCAGTAAAATCCTAATGTGAGACGCGCCTATCATTCCAATAGTCCTGGACATGACACTGATAGTTGTTGGGCGTTGAAAAATAAGATTCAATACTTGATCGACGAAGGAGTGCTGGAGTTCACACAAGATGGTCAGACTGAATTCTTCTGACATCCCTCAAAGGCACACTATCTGAAGTGACAAGTTCAGACGGAGAGGCTTTTTGTTCATTAGAATTTTAAAATTGTAATTTCTTTTGATTTGTTCGAACACTTATTTTATATCAAACTTTGTTATTCCATTAATGCATTGCATATGTTTGTCTTGAATTAATCCATTCGTTTTCACTATACTGAAACCATGCTTTTACTTCCTTTTTGTGATATTCGACTCTCGTTAAAAGCTTTAAGCCTTTAGAGGGAGGATGACGAAAGATACCACAATCTCTACAGTATGCTTTTGAACAGACATGGCTGACGATGTACAGGCGTTGTTTCAAATCCTAAAAAGTAGAGTTATAAGGAAGATAATCCTTAGTCAACCCCTTTGAGCCTAAGAAGTAAGAGTTTTCTTTTTAATGCAAATTGAAATCTTTAATTATAACCTGGGACAGGGTAATTTCTCAGTTAATTCAAATGTGCATTCAGTCGCAAGCTCTACCTTCATACACGATGAATAGTGTCGAAGATGATCTTATAAATCAAAAGACAGTGATGGTTCCCCGTGATCACTAAAACAGACAGTCATTATTTTTCAAAAGAAAAGCCTGTTAGGTCAAAACCTATGAAGGAGACTTAAGAAAAAAACGGGGGCATCTCGCTGACTGTAATCACAAAAGAAACAGTTCAGGAAAAAGGTAGGGGTAATAAAATAAATAAAAAATAGGTCACTACAAATCCTTAACAAACGAAAAAATGTTAAAAAAATGATTGTCTTCTCAAATAAACTTTCAGTATCCGAACCATCACCGGATTATCAGGGCAAAGATTCCAAACTCAATTGGGATCTAAACTCACAATTAACTGAGTATAGGACTGAAGAACATCATGAAGAATGGCTTGGGTACAAGCAAAGTTTGAGCCTTTATCCTTTGTTTCTTAAACCGTGAACCAGGCCACATTACAACCCTTAAAATTCCTAACTGAAGCACGGGTTAGTTCGAAAGCACACTGTTACAAAAAGGTATCCTGACTCCCGTAAGGTTTACTATAAAATCCTAAGTTGAATTCATATTTTTACAAAATTCTGTTTGTTTACTAAAAATTCATTTTCAAAACTTCAAGACAGACATAAGTTTTGCATTTTTAAATGACATTGTTTGCATATGACTAATTGTTTGACAACAGAGAAATTCGCACGACGAATATTCAATGAACGAAAATCCTCTAAATGAACAAAATCACCTAAGATGGAAATTTACTTCCAATAACAAAACTTCCATAATCAAGGGGCATGACATATTATTTCCCAACTCATTTGTGGTTGTCAAGTTAAGATTCAAAGAATCTCTCAAAAGTGTTGAATAAAGTGCTGAATAGCCAGGGGAAGATCTCCATCTAAATCACCCGGGGCATTGAACATGAATTTCAACAACGGGCCACGTACGATCAAGCAAACATTTTCTAGTAATGCTGCAACACTTACTTCTATGGACAGTGACAATTCTCTGCACCCGGTGAACAAGGACATAGTCGAAAAATACTATGCATGAAAAAGATCTGCTAGGTTGACTGTCCTAGGCAAAAATAAGTGCATCCAAGCAAACCAAAAGAGTTTGGGAAAAAAGTAGGGATATATAAATAAAACTGTACACTCGGCAAGTCGAAAACCTGAAAAGGTGGCTTGGGCAAAAAGGTTATCCCAATGGACTGAAAATATGAAAGGACAGTCCAAGCAGAAGTTAGGGATTAAAGCGTATGACTATGCCCCATCATCTCGTCACCTGTCTATCAGTAGAAGATTTGTCGCCCTGATCAGCATTCACCAAGGACTCTAGAAGTAGAGGTATGTTCAAGTCTCCATGGATCCCCACAGAGCCACTTCCATGAGATTATCCCTACAGGGTAATCTTCACAAGTTCATACATTCCCTAAAATTTCCACGACAGATTTCTCTGGCTGATAAAGGAGTATGATCTTCTCCCCAGAAATATCACCAACCTACGGAGTTCCGATCAGTACAGTTCATGGAGTTTCTCTTCCCTAGTTGAGCTTGTTCCTCCGAGGTTGTAAAAACCATTCAGACTCCTGCTCTCCAGCATAGTTCATTTCCTTAACAAGGATGTTTCCTTACCAAGAGTATTTCTCCATCAACAGGGTTTATTTCTCCAAACAGATTCTCTTCCAGATACAGTTCAAATATAGATTCATTATGACACTCATTCTAAATCCACTTCTAGATACAGTTCAGATACAATCTGAATATAGATTCATTCTGACACTCATTCTAAATCATCATCTAGATACAGTTCAGATACAGTCTAAATATAGATTCATTCTGACACTCATTCCAGATCCACTTCTAGATACAGTTTAGTTATAGTCTAAATATAGATTCGTTCTGACACTCATTCCAGATCCATTTCTAGATACAGTTTAAATATAATCTAAATATAGATTCATTCTAACACTTATTCTAGATACAGTTTAGATACGATCCAGATATGGATGTCATTCTGATACTCATTCAGTACATCTTCTAGATACAGTTTAGATACGACCCATATATGGATGTCATTCCAATACTCATTCAGTGTATCTTCCCGATACGGTTCAGATACATTTCATATATGGATATCATTCTAATACCCATTCAATACATGCTCAGATACAATCAAGGCATATATTTGTTCTGACACTCCCCATCTTGAGTGTGCTTCTACCACAAATCACCATCTAAATTCCTCTCCCTAGTGAAGTCGTCACTATCCCCAGGGAGTTTCTACGGAACCTGAAACCGGAATAGATGTCATTCAAATTTATCCTCCCCAGGCGAGTCAGGAGGAATATTCATCTATTTTTTCCCAGTCAGGGTATAAACTCCCCAGTAGAGAAATGAGCAACCAACGTTCTTAAACTCTTCTCCCCAATCAGGAACTAACACTCTCCAACAGAGTTTCCTCAAGCAAAAAGCAAGAAATCAAAGTTCCCCAGCGGAGTTTCTTTAAACAAGAAAGCAGGAGTCCCCAGCAAAAATAATCCCTAGAAGATCGAAGATACGCATACTCTTCATCCCCAACAACAATCAGGAATTTATTTTCCCCATACTAAGATGCTGCTCAAATTTGCGAATGCACTTCAATAACATTTCACATTCACCATCATTTACCAATATCATAGCATATGCATACAAAACGCATATAACACAATCTCACTTATTTTGAGAACGTCATTGCACAATGCATTTCATACATCATGACATTGCAAACAGCGAACCATTTATCTTTTCAGGTAAAGTCTATAAACAGACGAATATCATCAACTATCTACATGAACAAAAAAATTTCTTCAGAAACTAAATTCTGACAAGTATTTCCCTCAAAGACTTTCCCCAGAAAGTCATTCTGAAAAATTTCTCTTCTAGATGAAGTCAGGCGTAGACATCTTTTAGTGCATCATTTAGACGAAATCAAGCGCGAATTCCTTCTGGTACCCTACGAAGTAGTAGTCACCATAGATTCCTTCTGGTACCCTTTGAAGTAGTAGTCGCCATAGATTCCTTCCAGTACCTTGTGAAGTAGTAGTCACCATAGATTCCTTCTGGTGCCCTTTGAAGTAGTAGTCGCCATAGATTCCTTCTAGTATCTTGTGAAGTAGTAGTCGCCATAGATTCCTTCTGGTACCCTTTGAAGTAGTAGTCGCCATAGATTCTTTCTGGTACCATTTGAAGTAGTAGTCACCATAGATTTCTTCCAGTACCTTGGGAAGTAGTAGTCGCCATAGATTCCTTATGGTACCCTTTGAAGTAGTAGTCGCCATAGATTCCTTCCGGTACCCTTTAAAGTAGTAGTCGCCATAGATTCCTTCTGGTACCCTTTGAATTAGTAGTCACCATAGATTCCTTTCAATACCTTGTAAAGTAGTAGTCGCCATAGATTCCTTCTGGTACCCTCTGAAGTAGTAGTCGCCATAGATTCATTCCAGTACCTTGTGAATTAGTAGTCGTTATATATTCCTACTGGTACCCTTTGAAGTATTAGTCACCATAGATTCCTTCCAGTATCTTGTGAAGTAGTAGTCGTCATAGATTCCTTCTGGTACCCTTTGAAGTAGTAGCTGCCATAGATTCCTTCTGATACCCTTTGAAGTAGTAGTCATCATAGATTCCTTCTGGTAATCTTTGAAGTAGTAGTCTCCATATATTCCTTCCAGTACCTTGTGAAGTAGTAGTCGCCATAGATTCCTTCTGGTACCCTTTGAAGTAGTAGTCGCCATAGATTCCTTCTGGTACCCTTTGAAGTAGTAGTAGCCATAGATTCCTTCTGATCCCTATTGAAGTAGTAGTCAGGCGTAGACTCCTTCCATTACCTATTGAAGTAGTAGTCAGGCATAGACCCCTTCTAGATACATCTCCTAAAGACCAAGTCAAGCATAGACTTATTCTCATATTTCTATCAATAATTACTTTGGATAGCATTAATAAGCCCATCTCCGACGACTCTCCATCACCTTTGAATGGAATCTATAAGCCCATCTTTGAAAATTCTCTGCCACCTCTTTGAATGGCATCTCTAATCCCATTCCCGATACAATCAACCAACAACGTTACTTCTTGCATAGGCGAGTGCAAATTTCTGGGCACTTAAGTGTTCAGTCATCTTCTACCCTTAAGTCACGAATGGAAAACAAGCCAATCTAACTCTTAAGTTTTAAGAAGATTGAACAGGGGCAGCTATTGTAACCCAATATTTGTCCTCCCACTTTCTTCAAGACATTCTTTCAAGGCTTCTCAAAACATTCAAGGGTTGACTAGTCAAGATGCACCTCCTAAACCGAAGGCCTAAAACTAGGGTTTGGAGTTTCTAAAAAAAATTTGGTTTGAAAAAGTCACAAGTGGCTCCAGTGGTTCTTCATAGGTCCTTAAAAAGGTTCATGTCAAGTTTCAAGCCCTACATCACAAGTTTGCTCAGTCAATGACTCAAATAATTGAAAATCAACTATATTGGTCAAAAGTCAACTATGGTCAACATACAGTCAAACTTCAAGATTTTTGGTCAACATCAACATTTTGAAGTTACGTTCATCATTTGATAAGGGTTGATCATGATTCCTCAAGGAAAGTCCTCAGATCATCAAAAGTTAAGAATTGCCAAATTAGGGTTTTCCTTAGGAGAAGTCAACTGAGCTTTGACCATGCATAACTTTCACATGCTTCATCAACTTTTCCCCAACAAAAGCTCATATTGAAGAAAATTCAATTCTTTACAACTTTTCTTTTATGCTCAAGTCCAAAAAATACTTCATGTGAAAGATATGAGCTAAAATATTATAGGTCATTTTCAAAAGTCAACAAAAAACATTTTTTATCAAGGAAACTTACGTCAAGATAACTTCTTCAAAAGCAAAAATGATCAACATAGAGATTTTAGAGGACATCTTAAAGTTTCTAAAAAGTCTAATATCATCTTCAAATTATTAAAATTGAGCAAGTTATGAGTTACACAAGTTAGGAAATTTTGAAGAAATTCATCAAATACAAATGGAGCAAAATTGCAATTTTGAACTAATGGGCCTAGCTTATGATTTTCAAACATGTTTATAAGATGTGATAGGACCTCTAAAAATATTCACACAAGCTCATGATTTTTATTGCTTTTATTTGATTTTTTATACATTTAAAAATGAATAAAATTGAATAAAAAGATGAAAATAGAGTGTGAACACTTGGGCCTTTGGATTTCAAATCTTTTGAAATCCCAACAAACTATTGCAAGCCCAAAAAATTATTGAAATCCATGTCACAATATATCCAGGTTCATGCAAATTCAAAAGAGGCAAGCAATATCTCAAAGATGACAAGTTTTCGATGTGTTGGATTTTTGTTTCATAAGCCATGAATGCATTGTTTTCTTCCATATTGGTTCACCATCACCCTATTATTTCACTCTATAAATACACAATACATTTATAAGTAATGGAGCACGAAATTTATACATGCAAAAGCTCTCCAAAAAAGCTCTCCAAAAGCTCTCCAAAAAAATCAAAGAATTGGTGCAAGTCATATCTCAAAGTTCCAGCCTCTCTCGATTGAAACCAAGCCTCAAGCCATCATCCTAAAGTCCCCAGGAGTTTTTACAAGGCCAAAGATCATTCCATCACAAGCCTAGAACGCTCTCATTTGATAACACTGGTTTGGTAAAGTTTAAAATTTTGAATCTCTGATTTTAATCACATTTCATGGCATGCTAACATTTGTTTGAGTTTATATGAATCTATAGATCAGGTGTGAGTGGGACTAAATATGCGCATCATGAACCTCTAGTTCCTGACCACCATATTTCATCAGGCTAGATCCAAAGCCTCAAAGGTGCGTCCCCATGATGAACCCCAAGAAGCATCCCTCACTGGATCTCCAGGCGCCTGGGCCCTATTGCTAATGGGCCTGGAAATTTTTTGCTATTTCACACCCTCTAACTACTTTTTGCAGTTCCTGGCCAATTTTCTTTTTCTTTTTTTGTTTTTTTATTTATTTAATTTTCTCTAAATCTTTTTTTTTCTTTTTATGAACATAAAAAATCAGAAAATAAGAAAATCACAAAAAATAGTGGATTTAAGTTTTTATTAATTAAATTAATCAATCATTTAATCACATGTTTTAATTTATTAACTAATTAGAATTAGGTTCTCATAATTTAATTATTTTTTAAAACAAAAATTAAAAACAACAAAAAAAACATTTTTCCACTTAGAATTTTTTAGGGTTTTTACATGTTTCCCTTTTCTCCTCCGTGTGCTCGTTTGTTCTTTCGTATTATTAATTTCATAAATTATGTAATTGTCCAAGGGATGCAATAGTTTAAATTAGGACCTTTTACTTTTTATTTCCCCCATTTTTGGTTTGTAATTCCCCCCATCCTGAAGCGATGTAATAGCGTAGATTATTTTCCGCATTTTATTTTCCACACTTGTATATATTTAACTGCTAGATGTATGCTAACAAGCTTGTATGGAAATACTAAAAGCAAACATTAGATAACTTAATTTCAAGACAAATAACTGAAAAATAACACACTTCACACATGCGCACCTCTAAGGTACCTCCACTTGTTGCCTTCAGAAAAACAAATAATCATATCCCTCGAACGTGGGACACTTTAGCAAAGACCCTCGGTTAAAAAGGTCATAGTCCCTCGATGACCCTTTCGGTGCTGCCTTCGGTAAACGATCTTGTCTCTTACGATAAAAATTGCTAAAGTGTCCTTCGAGTTGCCTTTATGACTGTACGATGACCCGCGCTTGTCCCTCAAACATCCAATGATAGGACTACCCACCAACTAATGGTGGGATAACACTATCTAAAGGAAGAGAGGAAAATAACAAAGACCATTCGAGTAGGTAGACCGCTTATAGTTGCTTGCTCACAAAAACAAACAAAACAATTTTTTCACACATACACAAACTCTTTTCTAAATATTTTCAAAAGACAAAAAAACACTTTGTATACATTCTCAAGTATGAGAAACATTACAAATTTCACCGTACTAAGGTGTCTTTTCAAAAATATTTTCAAATACACTTACATAAAAAAAGCATTTTCAAAGTGAGCTAGCAACTAAGAGCCCGTAGATAACTACGGATTAAAAGGGTGATAACACCTTCCCTTTCCATAACCTACCCCCCAAACTCAAAATCTTTAAAAAGGTCTTTTCTGTTATTTTCACCCTTTCCTTTGTTGGATAAAAGAAAAGTTGGTGGCGACTCTTGCTAACCGTAACATTTGCGAGAAAATACAAAACCAGTAAATTCAGTTCTCCCACCATATTACAACATTCTCACCCTGATATTCATTTTCAACCTAGTTTTATCTAGTTGCTTTTAGGTCGAGTTTTATCTCCTTACCTGTGTGTGCATTCCAGTTTTGTCCTAGTACTCATCTTTGGACTAGTTTTGTCTAGTCTTCTTGAGTCGAGTTTGTTACTCTTTTTTTTTAAGTCTCGTCTTTGGACCAGTTTCATCTAGTCTTCTTGAGCCAAATTTTTATTCGTTATTTGTCTCTTTTAATCCTTGGGTTCGTTCAAAATTGTCTACTGTCTACCCTCGGTTGAGACTATAGATGTCTTATGAAATACATGCACTTTCCATCACCTTGCTTTAGGGCCCAATTTTTATTGTTGTCTTACCGAGTACTTTTTCAGAGCCTAATTTTATCTAGTTTCCCTTAGGTCGAGTCTTGTCTCGTTACCTTGTATGCCCACCAGTTTCTACCTGGCGCATTCTTTATAGTACTCTCAGAGGCCAAGTTTATCTCGATAACCTCTACTCGATCCCACCAGCATTCAGCTAGTGTGCTAATGGTATAAGTTCAGTTTTATATGTCCTTTGTTGATTAAGACCAGTTTATTTTTGGTATACCCGTTTGGATCCGTTATCTATTCGTATCTTTTGAGTCTATTATTATCCAGTCTTCTTGGGTTGAGTTTTATCTCATTATTGCAATCTGTGTTCTAGTTTTGTCTTGGTACATTCTTCTAAGGTCTAGTTGGATCTAGTCTTCTTGGGTTGAGTTTTATCTCATGTTTGCAGTCTGTGTTCCAGTTTTTCCCTGGCACATTCTTATAGAGATCCAATATCTCTTTTGGTGTAAGTCCAATCTCTACTTGGCTTACTTTTCAATTCCAGACTCTTCTGGCTCGTCAATCAGATCCAATTTCTTCTTGGTATATCTCTTAAGTCCAGTATTATCTGAGACTCTTTGGTAAGATTCGATATTAATTAGGCTTCCCATATTTCACCTAGTTTATTTTGTATCATCCTTACAAATATACAGTTACCCTTGTTGCTTTACTCTCTTGTTCAAGAGGGTAAATTTTCAGGTTCTTTTAGTATTCAATCCTCTTCACCTTGAACATTCAAAAGTTGACGTTTTTCTCACTTATCAGGTTTAAGAAAATTGAATAGGGGAAGATATTTCACCCCAAAATTTACCCTCTTGTTTTTAGAACTTTAAGGGCGAATGTTTCATCATATGCATTCATACATTGTGATAGGATCAAGGTGTTTTGATTCCCAAATTCCTCAGCAAGCTATGAAAGGTGGTTTTTTATCAATCAGTGCAAGAAGGGTCTCATGCCTTCAATATTTGAGTCACCCAAGCTAAAAGGGTTTCTCATACCTTAAGACATCTAAATTTTCTCTAGGATTCATCAAAAGTATGAAAATGCAAGTGTTGATTCTTAAATCACTATTCTCCTATTCATCTCTTGAGATTAGGGTTTTGGCCAGATGGAGTGTTTGATACTTGTGTGGTCCAAATTTATGAAACAATATCCTCTCATTCTTAAATGAGACATCTATGTGTAAGGAATTTCTCATCATGTTCCTTATAATTAGGGTTTTGAAGACTGAATCATCATCTCCTAGCACAAAGGGACAAAATTAGGGTTTTTGATTTAATCAAGATATTCTTGAATTTTTGGGAAAGACTTGATTCTATGCTTTTCTACATGTCCATGATCACCTTAGATTGAAGATTGAGCATTAATTTTGATTGGAAGTGGTCCAATTGTTCAATTGGGGGTAAAATAGTCATCTGAGCAAAAGTTGACAAAAGTCAACTGTTGACCAAGGGGACTTTTGGTCAAAGTTGAGGTTAATGACTGTAACACCCTCTAAAACCCCGCATAAAATTTCGCGATTTTAAATAAAACATACTTTCAGAGTACATGTATTAACGAGGATGCCACAATTCTCTTTTTAATAAAAAACAAAGTTCCTGTCATGCATAACATAGAAGCAACTCATACATGTTTACACAGCGGAATAATTTAATTAACAAAACCAATGTTATAATATTTTCAAAATCATCAGGGATTAACACCTGGAATATATCAACATCATATTATAACAAACATAAGGAAATAAACGAGTCTGGCTAAAGCAGCTCGACAAACAAACGTTCCCGGAGTTACAACTATCAGAGCATGACCCGGACAATACTTAAACAGAAATAAACTAGAAACAACAAGCCTTCGCCAAGCACCTTAACGAAGCTCCTCAATCTGAAATGTTTCAACAGTAAGGGTGAGCATCTCAACTATACATTTGATTATACGTTCATAACAATCAATTCAGAAAAACCATAAGCATCACCCAAACAGTTAGCATGTTTCATAGTTTACGAAAAGCTTTACAATTCATATATTCATAATATATTACTTTTCATACTTATAATTAACATCAAACATCATTAACAATTCAGCAACAATACATGCATACAATCAATTAAATACAACATTGGAAAATCATCCATTCATGTTATATTCAATATAATGCAACACACCCATGCATGTGGTACCATTTTACCGCCCCATTATATCTCGGGTCACGGACAACTCACCGTTCCATTATATCGCGGACACGGCTACCACCTCAACGTTCCATTAAATCGCGGACACGTATATTGGCCACCATGTTAATTCCACACAATGGGAATTAACAAATGCAACATGATATGTAAAGTATGTAACACTCAGCATACTATTAACATCAATAAAACATATCATGCAACATCAACAACATCAATCATAACAGGATATGGATAGCATGTAATCACTCAGCATACTATTAAACATCAACCAATCATATCAAGTTATATCATAATTCATGCTTGATAACATCATCTCAAAGCATGACAATAAAATCTATGTAGTGTTGGTATCATAACATACAAACGTTATTCGATACAAGAATCAACAACACTAGGAAATCAATAAGCAGCATATTCAAAACATATAAAACATTGCACATCAAAACAGAATCAATTCCGTACATAACAGCATGCACAGAAAACAGAATTCAGAAACCAACACAGGAGGTCAACACGGGTGCCCGTGTGCAGCAACACGGCCCGTGTGGAAATGTGTCCAGAAACACATTATTTTTACCAATACAGAAGATCAACACGGGTGCCCGTGTGCAGCAACACGGCCCGTGTTGATGAGCGCGTACAAAATATTCTTGTACCTGCAGCATGCTCAGAACAGCAACCAAACACGAAAAATACCAGCCAAAATGTGCATTTCGGTACATAACAACATCAATTTTGCATAAATCAAAGCAACACATCAATTGGAAACACAATTCCCTTCTAAGTTAGTCAATTTCCAATCTTAAGAACAGCATCAATTCACTTAAGGTCTCATTTTCCAAAATCAATCAAAACTCAGAATTTTCATTTTTAAAACATCATATTTTATCAACAATTCTTTCATCGACAACAAGTTTTATAAAATTGACCTTAAGTTACATTTTACCCGTCCTTTAGGGAAATTCTAACAACATCAAGGTTTTCCCTAGAATTACCTAAGGGAAACTCTCGATCATACCATTACGATCCAAATCAACAACAGGAACCTAATTTCCTAATCGATTCACAAAATTTGGGAACCTAAACCTTTTCTAACAAAGTTTGACCCTAGAGTTATCGATCACTAAGAACATCTAAGAATTGGGGTTTCTCCCTACGATTATCCAAAATCAACCGTACCTAAACCCATAAGCAAAAGTAAATCGAGTAGTAGCCCCCCTTACCTTATCAAATTGCAGCTTTGAACTCTTGAGCGATTGTTCTTCGTTCTTCAGAGCTCCAATCCCAAATATCTCCAAATTCTGTTTTATCGTGAAAAGTGAGAAATAACTTAAGTTCCAAAATATATATCCTTATTTCTTTTGCACCCCCACTCTTTACTAACGACATCCAAGCCCAATAACTTAAAAACCCAATATTTTCTTATTTCTTTTATTTTCTTCAAATATTCCAAAATAAATAATTCTTTTTATTTTATTAATTCTAATAAAATAAATTCCCAATTAAATAAATCAAATAATTAAAACTGGGGTGTTACAACTCTCCCCCACTAAAATAGTTTTCGTCCTCGAAAACATACCTTAGACGAACAGTTCCGGATAAGCCTCTTTCATCTGGCTCTCCAGTTCCCAAGTAACATTTCCATCTGCTGGACCTCCCCAAGCAACCTTCACTAATGCTATCTCTTTACCTCTTAACTGTTTCACTTCCCGATCTTCTATCCTCATAGGCAATGTTTCTACTGTCAGGTTATCTCTCACCTGTACATCATCTATTTGGATTACATGAGATGGGTCTGGAATGTATCTCCTCAACTGAGAAACATGAAAAACATCGTGCAAATTCGCAAGTCTCGGAGGTAAAGCAATACGATAAGCAACTTCTCCAACTCTCTCCGTAATCTGAAACGGACCAATAAAACGCGGAGTCAACTTCTTAGATTTCAACGCTCAACCAATACCCGTCATCGGAGTAACTCTCATAAACACATGATCTCCAGCACTGAATTCTAAATTCTTCCTCCTCTTATCATGATAACTTTTCTGACGACTCTGAGAAGCTCTCATCTTCTCTTGAATCAATTTGATCTTTTCAGTAGTCTGCTGAACAATCTCTGGCCCAATTATTGAACTCTCTCCAGATTCATACCAACACAAAGGCGTTCTACACCGTCTACCATACAATGCCTCAAACGGAGCCATACTAATACTCGAATGGTAACTATTGTTATAAGTAAATTCAATCAATGGCAAATAGCTATCCCAAGCTCCACCCTTCTCTAAAACACAAGCATGCAATAAATCTTCTAACGATTGAATCGTCCTCTCCGTCTGTCCATCAGTCTGAGGATGATAAGCTGAACTCAACCTCAACTTAGTACCTAAGGCCTTCTACAATCCTTCCCAAAACTTCGAAGTGAACCTCGGATCTCTATCTGACACAATACTAGAAGGAACTCCATGTAAACTCACTATTTTCTCAATATATAACTGTGCCAATCTCTCCATTGAGTAATCCATCTGCACCGGTATAAAATGAGCAGACTTAGTCAGTCTATCCACAATAACCCATATCGCTTCAAAATTCTTAGGAGTTCTCGGCAACCCAGACACAAAATCCATAGAAATACTATCCCACTTCCATTTTGGAATAAACATCGGTTGCATAAATCCAGACGGCTTCTGATGCTCAATCTTCGATTTCTGACAGATTAAACATGCATACACAAATTCAGCTATTTCCTTTTTCATTCCCGGCCACCAAAACAATTTCTTCAAATCATGATACATTTTCGTGGCACCCGGATGAATACTCATCCCACTGCGATGTCCTTCCTCTAATATACTCTTCTTGATTTTTGCAACATCAGGAACACAAACTCTATCGCCAAATCTCATAACATCATTTTAATCAATTCTAAACTCACCACCTTGACCTTGGTTGATCAATGTCAATTTATCAACTAAATTAACATCAGATTTCTGCCCGATCCTGATCTCTTCTAGAATACCACTAGTAAGTTTCAACATACCCAAACGAACACACTTCGGAGTACTATCACAAATTAAACTCAAATCTCGGAATTGTTCAATTAACTCCAATTCACGAACCATCATCATAGACATATGCAAGGATTTCCTGCTCAAAGCATCTGCAACCACATTTGCCTTACCAGGATGGTAATTCAAACCAAAATCATAATCTTTGAGAAATTCCAACCACCTTCTTTGCCTCATATTGAGCTCTTTTTGATCGAAAAGATACTTCAAACTCTTATGATCACTATACACTTCAAATCTCGAACCATACAAATAATGTCTCCACAATTTCAAGACAAACACAACTGCTGCTAACTCTAAATCATGAGTAGGATAGTTCCTTTCGTGAACCTTCAACTGTCTCGAAGCATACGCAACTACCTGTTGATTCTGCATTAAAACACCACCTAATCCCATCAGAGATGCGTCACAATAAACCACAAAAGATTCCACCAGATTCGGCAAAATCAGAATAGGAGCACTAGTCAATCTCCACTTCAATTCTTGGAAACCTTTCTCACAATCAGAATCCCAAATAAACGCTCGTCCTTTACGAGTCAACTTCGTCATCGGCAATGCTAACTTTGAGAATCCTTCGATAAACTTTCTGTAATAACCTGCAAGACCAAGAAAACTTCTGATTTCAGAAACAGTCTTCGGCGCTTCCCACTGAGATAACGCTTCTACTTTTGTAGGATCCACTGCAATACCATCCTTAGAAATCACATGTCCAAGAAAACTAACTTCATTCAGCCAGAACTCACATTTGGACAACTTTGCATACAACTTCTTATCTTTCAACAACTCTAACACAATTCTGAGATGTTTCGCATGCTCTTCGTCATTCTTGGAATAAATCAGAATGTCATCAATAAAAACCACAACAAACTTATCCAGATACGGATGAAAAATCTTGTTCATGTACTCCATGAAAACACCAGGTGCATTAGTAACTCCGAACGGCATAACAGAATATTCATAATGCCCATACCTCGTTCGAAAAGCAGTCTTTTGAATATCTTCCGCTTTCACACGAATCTGATGATATCCAGATCTCAAGTCAATCTTACTGAATACACTGGCTCCAATTAGCTGATCCATTAAATCATCAATCCTCGGTAATGGATACCGATTCTTAATGGTTACCTTGTTCAATTGCCTGTAATCAACACACAGTCTCATAGAACCTTCTTTCTTCTTGACCAATAATACCGGAGCACCCCAAGGAGAAACACTTGGACGAATAAACTTCTTCTCCAGTAAATCTTCCAACTGACTCTTCAATTCAGCCAACTCAGATGCAGACATACGATATGGTGCCATCGACACCGGTCTCGTACCAGGAATCAAATCTATAGAAAATTCCACTTCTCTCTCAGGAGGTAACTCACCAACATCATCAGGAAAGACTTCTGGAAAATCACATACCACTGGCAATTCACCACTCCTGACCTTTCCTGTTGCATCTAACGAAGCAAGTAACATAAACACATTAGCACCGTCTTCCATTGCTTCTTGTACCTGCCTAGCAGTCATAGTCAAATTCTCGACACCAACTGCCTCTGGGAAAATCACCGTCTTAGCAAAACAGTTCAGATGAACCCGGTTGAATTCCAACCAGTTCATCCCAAGGATAATATCAATTTGTTCAAGCGGTAGGCACACTAAATCCATACCGAAACTTCTACCAAAAATCTCAATAGGACAATTCCTACATACTAGTGAAGTTGTCACTGAACCCGATGCAGGAGTATCAATAACCATGCTACCTCGCATATCAGATATGTCCAGTTTCAACCTCTCAGCACAATCCAAAGAAATGAAAGAATGAGTTGCACCAGTATCAATAATTGCAACTAAAGGTGTGCCATGAATAAAACACGTACCTTTAATCAATCGATCCTCTGGAGTAGTCTCAGATCCAGACAAAGCGAACACTTTTCCACCTGACTGATCCTTCTTAGGCTTAGGACACTGCGGACGAATGTGACCTTCTTCACCACAATTGTAACAAGTAACAGACTTCCCTTTGCAATCAATAGACAAATGACCAGTCTTTCCACATTTATAGCACTTCTTCTCATCACTCTTGCAATCTCGAATATGATGACCAAACTCACCACACCTGTAGCATCTGATAGGAGCCTTAGAATCTCCCCCACTAGGCCTTTTCCATCCACCTGATTTCTGGTTACCTCTACCATATGGCTTGCCACGGTCCATATGTTTCTTTCCTCTTTTATCAACAGCCCCACGAGATTGAGATGACTTAATCTTGGTAATGTCTTCTTCCAAGATCCTGCTACAATCAACCAGATCAGAAAATCTACGAATACGCTGGTACCTGATTCCCTGCTTAATCTCATCTCGGAGACCATTCTCAAATTTGATACATTTAGAGAATTCTCCAGCCTCATCATTGTTGTAGTGTGCATAATACTTTGCCAGCTCAGTGAACTTAGTAGCATACTCACTAACAGTCAGATTGCCCTGCTTAAGCTCCAAAAATTCAATTTCCTTTCTTCCCCGAACATCTTCAGGAAAGTACCTCCTCAGAAAAGCCCTTCTGAAGTTAGCCCAAGTCAGTGCCTCTCCATCCTGAACCATTTCAGTCCTTGTTGCAACCCACCAGTCGTCGGCCTCTTCTGCCAACATATGCGTACCATATCTGACTTTCAGATCTTCTGCACAATCAATCACACGGAAAATCCTTTCGATTTCCTTCAGCCACTTCTGAGCACCTTCAGGGTCATGTGTACCATTGAACAACGGAGGATTGTTCCTTTGGAAGTTCCCCAATTGCCTATCAGCACCAATCACGCCTCCATTTGGATTTCCAGCAAGTACACCAGCTAACATCCCCAAAGCCTCAGCGAGTGCAGCATCATTTCGTCCGTTACCTCTTCCAGCCATATTCCTGAGAATTAAACATACTCCTCATCAGAATACAGTATCGACAGTGTTGCCTTACACTAGTCGCATACAAAAGGAATGACTGACTCCAGACTCTGGTCGCAACGACCGACTATGCTCTGATACCACTATTGTAACACCCTCTAAAACCCCGCATAAAATTTCGGGATTTTAAATAAAACATACTTTCAGAGTACATGTATTAACGAGGATGCCACAATTCTCTTTTTAATAAAAAACAAAGTTCCTGTCATGCATAACATAGAAGCAACTCATACATGTTTACACAGCGGAATAATTTAATTAACAAAACCAATGTTATAATATTTTCAAAATCATCAGGGATTAACACCTGGAATATATCAACATCATATTATAACAAACATAAGGAAATAAACGAGTCTGACTAAAGCAGCTCGACAAACAAACGTTCCCGGAGTTACAACTATCAGAGCATGACCCGGACAATACTTAAACAGAAATAAACTAGAAACAACAAGCCTTCGCCAAGCACCTGAACGAAGCTCCTCAATCTGAAATGTTTCAACAGTAAGGGTGAGCATCTCAACTATACATTTGATTATACGTTCATAACAATCAATTCAGAAAAACCATAAGCATCACCCAAACAGTTAGCATGTTTCATAGTTTACGAAAACCTTTACAATTCATATATTCATAATATATTACTTTTCATACTTATAATTAACATCAAACATCATTAACAATTCAGCAACAATACATGCATACAATCAATTAAATACAACATTGGAAAATCATCCATTCATGTTATATTCAATATAATGCAACACACCCATGCATGTGGTACCATTTTACCGCCCCATTATATCTCGGGTCACGGACAACTCACCGTTCCATTATATCGCGGACACGGCTACCACCTCAATGTTCCATTAAATCGCGGACACGTATATTGGCCACCATGTTAATTCCATACAATGGGAATTAACAAATGCAACATGATATGTAAAGTATGTAACACTCAGCATACTATTAACATCAATAAAACATATCATGCAACATCAACAACATCAATCATAACAGGATATGGATAGCATGTAATCACTCAACATACTATTAAACATCAACCAATCATATCAAGTTATATCATAATTCATGCTTGATAACATCATCTCAAAGCATGACAATAAAATCTACGTAGTGTTGGTATCATAACATACAAACGTTATTCGATACAAGAATCAACAACACTAGGAAATCAATAAGCAGCATATTCAAAACATATAAAACATTGCACATCAAAATAGAATCAATTCCGTACATAACAGCATGCACAGAAAACAGAATTCAGAAACCAACACAGGAGGTCAACACGGGTGCCCGTGTGCAGCAACACGGCCCGTGTGGAAATGTGTCCAGAAACACATTATTTTTACCAATACAGAAGATCAACACGGGTGCCCGTGTGCAGAAACACGGCCCGTGTTGATGAGCGCGTACAAAATATTCCTGTACCTGCAGCATGCTCAGAACAGCAACCAAACACGAAAAATACCAGCCAAAACGTGCATTTCGGTACATAACAACATCAATTTTGCATAACTCAAAGCAACACATCAATTGGAAACACAATTCCCTTCTAAGTTAGTCAATTTCCAATCTTAAGAATAGCATCAATTCACTTAAGGTCTCATTTTCCAAAATCAATCAAAACTCAGAATTTTCATTTTTAAAACATCATATTTTATCAACAATTCTTTCATCGACAACAAGTTTTATAAAATTGACCTTAAGTTACATTTTACCCGTCCTTTAGGGAAATTCTAACAACATCAAGGTTTTCCCTAGAATTACCTAAGGGAAACTCTCGATCATACCATTACGATCCAAATCAACAACAGGAACCTAATTTCCTAATCGATTCACAAAATTTGGGAACCTAAACCTTTTCTAACAAAGTTTGACCCTAGAGTTATCGATCACTAAGAACATCTAAGAATTGGGGTTTCTCCCTACGATTATCCAAAATCAACCGTACCTAAACCCATAAGCAAAAGTAAATCGAGTAGTAGCCCCCCTTACCTTATCAAATTGCAACTTTGAACTCTTGAGTGATTGTTCTTCGTTCTTCAGAGCTCCAATCCCAAACATCTCCAAATTCTGTTTTATCGTGAAAAGTGAGAAATAACTTAAGTTCCAAAATATATATCCTTATTTCTTTTGCACCCCCACTCTTTACTAACGACATCCAAGCCCAATAACTTAAAAACCCAATATTTTCTTATTTCTTTTATTTTCTTCAAATATTCCAAAATAAATAATTCTTTTTATTTTATTAATTCTAATAAAATAAATTCCCAATTAAATAAATCAAATAATTAAAACTGGGGTGTTACAATGACCATGTCTCGGCATCACATGGCCTGTGGTTAAAGAAATTCAAGAGAATGGTGGGTTTTGAAGTTAACTTGTTCATGAAGGTATCTTCATGAAATTTGAAAATTTACCAAGTATGAAAACTCATAAGGCTGAATTTCAAAAATGCATAACTTCTTCATTTTTTGTTAAAAATGCAAACTTTACATTCTTGGAAAGAGGAGGAAAAGTTCTTCAAATTTGTCCTTGTGAGCTCAAGTCCAAAAAATGAAAAAAGAGAAAGTTATGATGCTTAGAAGTTTTTGACACTTAGAGAATTCTAAGGTTTTGACCTAAAAATCCACTCTCTTCATTGCCAGTTTTGAAGATCCAAATGAATTCAATTTTAAAAAGTGTCAACTAGAAAATTGAAGTTTGTTTGATTCCCTCCAGTTTTGGTTCAAAGATTGTTGCATTTGGATCAGTGTAGCAGGAAATATTGAGTTTAGGACTTTGTTGTTCGAAGTCGTCAACTTGCCCAACATGAGAAGCCCATTTACTCGCCAGGCCTGGAATTTCATCAAACACCTTTTGGGCACATGTTCATCATATTTTTTCTTATTGAATCACTCTTTATTTTGAAAAGTCATCAACATCAAAAGTAAAATTAGAACTCTCCTCTACAACTTTGCTCTTTACATTGTGTCATTTGTTTCATTTGTAAGAGAGATATCATGCTTGGGATTTGAGGTTTTAAATATGACAAGGTACGAGCATGACCAGTGAATTTACGCGTGTTCCAGGCTTGCCAAATCAAAATTCTAGATTTTCGTGCCAAGATTCCATTATGATTCAAGCATCAATTCACTATGCTTCCTCACGAATATTTCATAACATGATCAGGGCTTTCTATTGATTACAAGAACTTTCCAAATGATGGAGGTTTGGTAGAGTTAGAGGCTTAAGGCTGAAGAAATTTTCATGAGCATGGGGCTTGCAATAATGACAAGCCAGGATTTTGATTCCATGCACATTTTATGAAATTTTCTATACAGGCCTTTGCATTCACCTTTTCCACACGTATTCAAGTTTATTCCTTTGCCTCATTTGGTTAAACAACCCCCGCACATTCCATGCAGAAGTTATGCAAACTTTGCGATAATTGACAACTTGTAAATCACAAAAATATATAACCCATGTGCCTTTACCTTCCACCTCATCCCTTCACACCCTTTTCATTACATCACAAGCTAATCAAAACGACACATAAGCTAAGCTGAAGAGGCACAAAACGCATGGCACCATTTCAAGCTTCACATTTTGTCAGTTTTGACAAAATAACCCTCCAACGGCTCTAAACCTCAAATGACACTCCTACCCTCACTCTCATGACTCTTTATAAGGACACTCATTATTCATTCACAAAAATTAGATCCAAATTTCTTCTCCATTCTCAAAATTATTGAGCTCTCTCTCAGTCCTCTCAAGCACTCTTCAAACTAAAGCTTGCATTCTAATTTCTGGAGCTAGGAAAGAAGATCCTCTGGGTTTATTTTCAACTATAGCAAGGAAAACCGTGAATTTATTTTTCACATCAAGGTAAGTTTCTTAAACTTAAATATCTCATTCAAAGGTTATTTAAATGCTTATAAACTTGTTCATGTGTTGTTAGTTGGCCGCATAATAGGTGCGAGGTATATGAATTGTTGAATTTGAGGTCATGTTGTTGTTTGAATGTTCTGTGAAAATTGATAAATCTATGACTTCGAGATTAATTCTCTATGAGATGCAATGTTTGTTTTATGATTTGTTTGATGCTATGATGTTGTACCATCTGAGATCTACAATTTTGTTTTAAATATCACACGATTTCGTTGAGTATCGAGCTTGCAATCCAGATATGAAGATTGTGTGATAAATCTGCTTTTGAGCATGTCTAAGTTTATTACAATCAGTGATATTCGTGCTCATTTTTCTCTATAATTAATGTATGGATTGTGGAAATTGTAGAGGTCATTGTGTTCCTTGAAGTTTGATCTTCAATATTGGTGTTTATATCGTTTGATTTCACTGAGACACGAAGGAGATATGACGATCTAAAATTGACTTATTAGCGATGTATATCGTGTTAGGGTATTGCCTTTTTAACAAGGATGATTACGTGGCTTTTTTTGATTGAACATGTTAAAGTTCCTTTCACAATGCTTTTTGTGCATGTCAGGTGTTATAGATCTGAGGTTTAATTGAATTTTAGTTCATTTTATTTGTTTTTACCAAATTTATTTAAATAGTTTCACCTATCTAAAAAATTCACAAAAAAATATGTTAGACTTTATTTTTAGTCCAATTTCTGATTTTATATGTTATTTTATTATTTTATCATTTTTAGATGATTAATTAATTCATGGAGTTTAATTAGGTGTTTTGATCACTTTTTGGCATTTTTGATTTTATTTTCTATTTTTCATATATCTAAAAAATCGCCAAAAATATTGTCTAACTTCCTTATGTTTACAGGTTGATTTAGAGATTTTTAATCTTATTTTTTAACAATTTTTTTCATTTAATTTTAAATTTTACAAATTTGAGTATTATTTTGTTAAAATTCACTTGCTTAAACTAGAAGTTAGATTTAATTTTGAATGTTACAGTGACATGAAAAATACTAAAAAATTTGTTTAACATAATTCCATTTTTTTTTTAATCCATGATGATTTTTACTAATTTTTATTTTATTTTTTGGTATTTTTTATCCATTTTATGGTGAAATGTGTTTAATTTGGCTTTATTTCCAACTAGTCTTGCTATTTGAATTTTTTTTCAACTTTTCCTTGATATAAAAAATGTGAAAAATATATTTTGATACTCAGGGATGTTTTAGGGAACTTGGATAATTTTCTTCCATTTTTATTGACCAATTTGCTTTCATTTAAAAATTTGTTTATTAAGTGTGTTTGTTTGGATGCCTAGTTGAGCTAGTTTCCATCTTTCAATTCCATTTTCTATTTTTATTCAGCTTTGAATGTGTGGTGACACTTTATTATGACTTTTGATGATCTTAATATGGTTGAAATATTTGTGTATGAAATATATTGATCCTTTTCCTATTTTCCTTTGATTTAAACATCATATGTGATCATTGGTGTTTTGGTTGATATTTGGAGTCACATTGTTGAATTCCTTTGTAAATTGATCCATAATTTGGGAATGATAAGTCCGAGGATATACCCTTTTGAGTTTGAGAATCAATTTACCTCATTAGATCAACTTCATCTATACTTTTTATATTGAACTTTTGCCTTACTATTTTGAACTTATTTCTTAGTTGCTTGAGATATAAGGTATGCACTTGTGCAACCTATAAGGAACCAATTTCCTTCTTCTTTATTGCATTATCCTTATTATGTGTAGAGCCTTGAGTTCATGTCTATGAATCATTCAAGTGCTCTAACATCTCACCTTTGTTTAGAGGTCTTTTGCTTATCTTTTGTGATCATGGTTTAGGAGAATGTGTTTGTACATTTCCAGTTAAATATTATTGATCCAAAAAATTTGATATCCCTTTGTTTATACTTCTGACTTTATATCTTATGATCTATAAATAAATTCTCCTTTGATTCCTTGATTGACATTTCATTGTCAATTCATCATGATGACAAGTGAGGAGCCACATTCTTTGTTTTGACCTAATTGATGTGTGGTGTATTTTTCTTGAGGATTTTGAGTCCAATAATTATATATTTAAGAATTTATCTTAACCTTTTTTCTCATATCATTTCTCATGCTTCCTTGTGTTGTACCCCAATTTTCCCCCTAATATCCCTTCATCATACCATGTTGATTTATTCACAACAATATCACACTAGGATTCTTGGTTCCCCTCCCTACATTTAGTTTTTCCCTTTTTGAGGGATTACCAAGCACCTTGACTTATGTTCCTTTTGTGATCATGAATATTGTTTTGATTTCTTCATTTAACTAATAAAATGCAATGTTGGTTTGTCTTGCTTGTTATCCATGTAGGTAAAGGCAATGAAATTTAACAAGTTACCCCATGGGTTCATGAGTTTATTTCCATGCCCTAGTCAATAAAGCTTGAGAAGTTCAAACCTCACCATTGGATTGGTTTTTGAATAATTGGCACGACAAGGTTTCTTTGGTTCATCACATTTCAAGTTTATTAGATTTGACTCAAGAGTACAAGGGGGTTGATTGGAGAAGTTGTCATGTTTGGACAAGGCCTTGTCCCTATTGGTCACAAGAGCATATTTCTCTCAAATTTCAATATATAGAAGTGGTTTTGGTTGCTATGAGTCCTAATTATCATCATCAACAACTTCTATTCACAAAGAAAGAATGTTGGTAGAAGAAGTTTGTTCAAGCTTGTCAAAGTTCCTCAAAGCATTTTCTTGATCTAGGAGCTAGGGTTTTGAACTTCAAAGGAGTATATCTTGTTCACCTTTTGGTTTTTTTGAGTGATTCTAAATACATAATTCTCTTCAAAGGTTTATTAACAAATCACTTAAAAGGTTCCAAGGAGTTCTCATGGGGAAGAGACTTGATGAGGAAGAAAGATTACAAGTCCTCCAGATGAATCCCCAATTTTCCATATGTGACTTCAAATGGCCATAACTTGGTCAATTTTTATCACCTTGAGTCCATTATTTTTCCATAATTATCTTGAAGATTTGAACTTTATTCCTTCTTTTATGTGCAAAGTGAGAAAATGGATGGAAGTTTCCTTAAAGATGCAAAGAATTATAGGTCATTTCATGATTTTTTGCCAACTTCAACAAGTCATAACTTGCTCAAATTTTGGATATTTTTAATGATTCAAGTTTCAAAATGTCATTCAAGAGATATACTTCATGCCAACTTTTTTGGTCAAGAGAAAATTCCATATGAAGGCCTTGTTTGGATGCAAGACATTATAGGTCATTTTTGAAGAAGAATTTGGAATATTTCTAAGTATTGAAAGTCAACCCTTTTTCTCCAACTTTGACTAAATGCAACTTTCAGCTCAAGCATCCATTTAACTCCATTCTTTTTCCATTGCAAAGCTTATAACCTCATCTTTCTAAAGCATCATTAATCGTGCCTTAAGACCCCTTGAGCTGAGAATGCCATTCTTTCAAAAATGGTAACTTGGAATTGAAGTTTCTTTGCAAGTCAGAATTTGAATTTCATGTTACAACCTATAAACCTCAAATTAGAAAGCGTTTTGGGTCTAAACATGATTAGCCAACTTTCCCAAGTGGATTAGTGCTTAAAATGCAATAATTGGATGAGTTTTGGTGAAGTTTGGATCACACTTCACTCGTGCATCAGGTTTACACGAATTCCCTCCAAAACGCATCATTCACTCTACCTTTTGATCCAATTCGCTTCTCTTATAAATACATGTAATATCCCATTCATTTTCCCAAGCTTGAATAGCCAGAATCACCCTGCCAAACTTGCTCTATAACTCAATTTTCTATAACTTCAAAATCCATTCTCGAGCCTTTTTCAATCCAATTTTTCCATTAATTCACCTTCCTTGATCTTCCCTGAAGCTAACCACATAATTACATTCAATAATCGTGCCCTATACTGCTCCATAGAAGTCCAATTTAAGAGCTACAACTTAACTTCAATAGATAGATTCCTTCATCAATTCTTCAAAACTCTGATATCATTGTGTTGCTCATTGCCTTGGTTCTAGTCGCAACACTTACCTTTTACTGAAAACACATTTTGACCATGAAATTTCAAATCCTTTTTCAAAACTTTCCTTCCAAATTGCTTGAGCTACAGTTTATATAAATTTGGCGCGAGGGTGTGGATGTCTTCGTCTTGAAGAGACGAAGCAAATGGCATAGGTCTGAGCTTCTGATTTTACAGTTTGAGAGACCTGCAATTTGTGATGGCTAGAGGTTAAAGATGACCAACATGTCATCTTCCAACCAATGAAGGCGTGCCATCTGTTTTTTTTCAAATTCTGATTTAATTAATGATTTTGTACAATATTCACTAATGACCATGATATGCACAGCGCGCCAGATCCCTTGGATTTGATTACTGACGCGTTTTGACTCTCATCCAATGGTCCACATATTTTACTTTTATTTTCTTTTTCTGATTTTTATATTTTAATTGTTTTAAATTTAAAAAAATCATAGAAAATTCATTTTTAGTCCAAAAAATCTGAAACAATTATGAAAAATATTTTTAATTATTCTTTTTATGATTTTTACTTTTTCACAATTTAATTTTGTGTTTTGGTATTTTTTATAAATTTTGCACTTATTTGATTTGTTTTAAATATTTAAAAATACTTTTATACATTTTTAAATTCTGAAAAAATTATGGGATGATCCAATGAAATTGTGACAAATATTTGGTGACATTATTTTATTTTTGTTTCTAACTTTACTATTTTTTACCATTTTTATTTATTTTACCCATTTATTTTAATTTTAAAAATAGTTTCTGACTTTAAAAAATTACCAAAAAATTTGTAAAATTATTTGAGCCTTTTTTCTAATTTTTCTATGGTCTTACTTTTCATTTCTTGATTAATTTGAACATAGTTGATATTTTTATCATTATTTTCTATTTTTAAAACATTTTTTAAACCCTTTTGTGTATATTAAATGTGATATTATTTTATGACTATTTTCTGGCTGATCTTGGGTTAGATTTTGGATCATGGACTTTATTATTATCATTGGATCCATGGTGTTGAGTTTAACTCCACAAAAATGGATGAATGATTTTAATAATAGTTTGATTAAAATTTAATTCAAATGTGGTTTGTATATTTTTTCTCCATCCCTCTTCATCTCATCCCTTTCTTATTGCACTAAATGTTTTTGGAGCATGATCTCTATATCATGTCTCAAAACAAATGGTGCATAGATTGCTAATGACCGACCTCAAAATAGGTGCGACTTTTATATAAGTCCACTTACGATTACTTAACATAGCGCTAAATTTTGTCCTGATTCGAATAAATGATCATTCGTAGCCCGAACTTATAATTGCAAGCCCAAGTATGTTAATTTGATCTTTTTGATCCAATAACCTTGAGATTCATTGTGTGGAGGCTTTGTTTCTACCAATCCTCTAATGGATCTACAACACCTTTAGTCAACGCGGATTACTTAAACACCGTTGATCATTAAATGGTACTTGTGAGAATTCCAAATGGATGATATACTTGACAAAAAGCAAATGCAACTTGTTGTGTGGAGGCTTTGGTTCTACCAATTCTCTAATGAGTTCCAAATGCAAGCTTCAAGATGGTCATCCAACTAACCACTAATTATTGACTTGTTTTACCTTATGCTTTTATTCTTTTTTTATGCTTTATGTACCATTTACTTTTAGCATTTACTTTTCATGCCATTTTCATCTTTTCTCATTTGAGCATTTACTTTCTTGCCATTTTTACTTTGCTCACTTGAGCTTTTCTTTTCCTTTCTTAAGACACTTAATAATCAACAAAAACCATAAAAAAATCTTTAATGGTACTTGGACTATTTCGTTACTATCCTTGGAATCATGGAGTATGGGACTTTTTCTTGGACTTAGGATTAGAAACCTTGGCCTATCTTGGAGACCTTGTGATTTTATCTAATTATTTTTTCTGGAGTTCTTGAGGTTTACCTCAAGACATTGGGTTGCTTGTTTGTTTTTGTGTGCAGGTTTTTGTGATTACACCCTTTGTTTGTAATATGGAATTCACCCGTATACAGCCGTTACTATTCCTAATTTTTGTGAAGACTTAACACACTTGAAGTTTGGTTCTCTCGAGAGGTCTAGTATTTTTTTTGCTTGATTGGTTTCAATTTAAGGAATGGGAATTCTATCTTGGCTCATAATGTCAAGTATTGGCTTCTTGCTGGTTAGATGGTTCTTATCCCTAGCATTTACCTTATGCTTTAGGATAGTCCCTTCTTCTCCTCCCATCTTCTTTAATTTCAAAAGTCTTATTCTCCCTTTTTGAAAACTCTTCTTGTTTTTGAACTTGAACTACTTTCATAATAAACTTGGACTTATGTCCATGAATTTTCAAAACATTTTTCATAAAT